>JAESUZ010000537.1:0-600000 GCA_017311185.1 Proteles cristata cristata | reverse complement strand
CTATTCTTGGCCCTTTTTTCTTCCATATTAACATTGAGTCAATTTGACAAGTTCCACCAAACAAATAAAAACTCTGTTGACTCCGGACGAATGGATCAAGAGGATGTGGTTTATCTATACCATGGAATACTACATGGCAATGAGAAACAATGAAATCTGGCCATGTGTAGCAACATGGATGGACCTTGAGGGTGTTATGCTGAGCGAAATAAGTCAGGCAGAGAAGGACAAATATCATATGTTTGCACGTATAGGAGGATTAGGAGGAACTTAACTGAGGAACAAGAGGGAGAAGAAGGGGGGAAATGGTGGGGGAAAGGGAGAGAGGCAAACCATGAGAGACTCTTGAATGCTGACAAAAACTGAGGACTGATGGATGTGGGGGGGAGGGGGGATGGGCATGGAGGAGGGCACTCGTGGGGATGAGCACTGGGTGTTATGTGGAAACTAATTTGACAATAAACTGTTTGTAAAAAACAAAAAAACCTCTGTAGACTCAACAAACAAAAACTCTCTTGACTAAAATTTTATTTAATATATAAATCTCTTTGATACATCTGTTATAGCTTTATGACGTGGGATCTTCATATCTATGAATATGGTATGCTTATTTGTTTATTTAAGTCTCCTTTAATATCTGTTAGTAAAGTTTAATAATTTACTACGTACAGGACTTACACATCTTTTGTTAAATGTATAGATACCTTACCTTAAGCTTTCTAATAGGTATTGCTAGTATATAGAAATGCAATTGGCTTTTTAAAATATTGACTTTATATCCAGCCACCCTGCTATAAACACCCTTATTTTTTCTAATAATTTGTTTATAGATATTATGGTTTCCTATGTAGTCATTTCACCAATGAATAGCATTAGCTTTGTTTCTTCCTGAGCAATATTTAAGCTAATTACTTAATTACTGTTGGTGTTGCTGGCTAAGACCTTCGGTGTAATGAGCAGTAAAACATTGATTATAGATAATGTTCTTGATTTTACAGGGAATGCTTTCAGTATTTCCCTATTAAGCTTAATATTTGCTATTTAATTTTTGAAGATAACTCTTAAACAGGTTAAGAAAGTTCCCTCCTCTTTCTATTTGCTAAGAATTTTTCATTATATGCGTTTTTAATTTTATCAAAATATTTTCCTATATCTCTAATTTCTTAATGTAGTTCATTATATTTATTGATTTTCTAATGTTAAAATACCACTGCATTCCTGGAATAAACTCAACTTGGTCATGGTGGATTATCTTCTTTACTCATTGCTGAATTTGGTTTCCTAATACACTAGTTAAGAGTTTTGCCTTTATATTTATGGGTAAAATGGACCTGAAATATTTTCATATACTGTCCTTATCTGGTGTAATATTGTGGATAACCTAGCCTCACTAGATTTTACCATTTCTATTCTCTGAAAGAGTTTATGCAAGACTGTGATTATCTATACCTTGACATTTTGGTATAGCTTACCTGTAAAATTATCTAGGCCTGTTTTGTGGGAAAGAGAAAAGATGTTTAACTAGTGCTTCAGTTTCCTTAATGACAAATCTGACTAGTCCTTTAAGAATTTCTTCTCTTTTCATTTTCTTAAGTTATAATTTCCCAAGGATTTGTTCTTATTGTCTAAGTTTTCAAACTTGTTAGCTTAACATCATTGATAGTGTTTCCTTATTATTTTTTTATTTCTCTGCTTTATCTTTAGTTGTATCTCTGTTTTTATTTATAATATTACTTCTTTGTGCCTTCTCATTTTACTAGTCAGTGTTGCCAGGGATCTGCCTATCTTGCTAGATTATTAAAGAACTACTATTGACTCTGGTTAGTCTCATTATTCTAAAGTTATTTTCTGTTTTTTAGAGTTGTCCTTGCTTTATAATCTCTTCTCTATTTATTTTTTTTATTGTTTACTTATTTTTAAGAGAGAGAGAGAGAGTATGAGCAGGGCAGGGGCAGTGAGAGGGAGACAGAGAATCTGAAGCAGGCTCCATGCTGTCAGTGCAAAGCCTGATGTGGGGCTTGAATCCACAAACTATGAGATTAGGACCTGAGCTCAAGTTGGACATTCAACTGACTGAGCCACCCATGCACCCCTCTAGTTTGTTTTATTTTTAACTTTTTTGTTAGACAATCTCATGAATAGTCAGCATGTCTACTCATAATATGAACACCTAAAGTTGACACTTCCCTTCCAGGGTCATGGTCATTAATGCTTATGAGTTGTCATATATAGCATTGTCACTCATTCTGTTTGAAGTGTGTTGAGTTATATATACATGCATTTGTTAATTTACAAACATGTGGGCTTTTAAAATCCCTCTTTATGGTATTCATGTCTCACTTCATCGCTCCATGATCAGAGACCTATGCTGTCCTGGAAACCAGTTTTTGATACTTTGGGAAAATCATTTATTTGCTTTAGACATGGTACTGGGTCAGTTTTTGAAAATGTCCCATGTGTCTGGAGAACAGTATTGTCCTCTGATGTTGGGTGCAGAGCTCTAAGTGTGCCAGAGTATGCTTCTGGATAGAGCTGGTCAGATCCTGTCTACTAAGGTTGACTTTTTGTCTGTGTGACCTCTGTTGTTTAGGAATTCCTTAAGGAAGAACAGGTATTTGGGCTGTCCCTGGAGGATGTGGAACTAGGAGGGGAGCCTGGGCAGAGGAAAAAAACATAAATACTAGTGAGATAAGGGAGTGGTGTAGCCTCTGGGGAAAGAATCAGAGGGAAGGGAGGTGATTGGGGCAAGGATGAGAGACCCTGGGAAAGGCCATTCTTTAGAAAAGAGGCAAGAGAGAGTTATCTGGGGGGTGAAGACAGAGAGGAGAAGCCTCAGTGGTTTGAGCTGGGTGAGCCTAGCATGGTAATGGTGTGATGTCATGGTAAAAATGTCCTCAGCCATGCCTGGGGATTGGAAGAGCAAGGGTGACCAAAGGTGAAGGGACAGGCAGCCTGGGGTTCTGAAGAGAGCATGGTTGAAACAGCTGTCCTAAAGGCCCAGGCTCAGGTAAGGTAGGATAGACCAAGAATCAGGAGTGCTCAAGGTCATCCTAAGTGGGAAGGGAGAGTAGTGGTGAGGGATGAGACTGGAGCCTGAGGGCCTGGCTGGGATGGATGGTCAGAGAGAGGATAAGGGCAGTCAGGAGTATTGAGGCCAGGGTGTCAGGAAGGTCATTTACCTGGGTGTCAAAGTCATGTGTTGGTGGCAAAATGATGACAAAGGAGAGGGGTGAGCTCCTTGATAATGCTAATGATGAGTGTGGCAACAGACAGAAGTGGTGACAGCAGGTGGCATGGACTTGGGAAGGAGAAACAGTGAGCCTTGAAAGCTTAGAAATGTCCTTTCTGGGAGGATGACCATGGCCACAGAACTTACCATCCAGCCTGGATGTTTCTAAAAGTGAAAATGAGAGCCATGAATACTTAGGCAGGAAAACAAGGGTGAGAAACACATGCTGTTTATTAGGGAGGGTTATCAGGTAAATGGGAGCTTTCAACGAAGACAGAGATATATAAGCAAATACCAAAGGGGTATTTTCAGTTGTAAAATATCTTAGAAGAGTTTTATATTTGTTTGTGTGAGGCCTTAAAAAAAACTGTAGTAAAATACAGCATAAAATTTGTCATGTTCCCCATTGTTCATGTGCAGCCCAGTGGTGTTGATTACATTCACATCATTGTGCAAGCCGTCACCACCACCCATCTCCAGAACTCTTCATCTTGCAAAACTGAAACTTTATATTAAGCACTAACTCTCCCCACCCCCAGGCCCCTGGCAGCCACCATGCTACTTTGTGTCTTTATGAATTTGACTGCTCTAGGTGCCTCATATAGGTGGAATCATACAGTATTTGTCTTTTATGACTGGGGCGTTTCAGTCAGTGTCATGTCTTCATAGTTCATCCATGTAGCAGGTGTCAGAATTTCCTTCTTATTTAAAGTAGAATAATATTCCATTGTATGGATATACCACATTTTGGCTATTGATTTATCTGTCAATGAAACCTTGTGGCTTCCACATTTTGGCTATTGTGAATAAAGCTGCTATGAATGTGGGTGTACATAGATCTCTTTGAGATCTTGCTTCCAGTTCTTTGGGGCTCAGAAGTGGAATTGTTGATCATATGGTAAACTTATGTTAGCCTCTTTTGAAGAGCCATGTTGCCGCACCATTTTACATCACCACCAGCAGTGTACAGGGCTGTGATTTCTCCATATCCTTGCTAACACTTGTTCTAGTTTGTGGATAGTAGCCATCCTAATGTGTGTGACATGATATCTTACTGTGGTTTTGATTTCCATTTCCGTAATGGTTATTGATGCTGAACATATTTTTTATGGGCTTATTGGCCATTTATACACCTGCTTTGGGGAAATACCAAATGGGGAAATTCAAATCCTTTGCCCATTTTTATTTTATTATTATTTTAAAAATGTTTATTATTTTCGAGAGACTATAAGCAGGGAGGGACAGAGAGAGGAGGACAGTGGATCCAAAGCGGGCTCTGTGCTGAAAGCAACAAGCCCAATGGGGGGCTCGAACTCATGAACTGTGAGATCATGACTTGAGCCAAATTCTGATGTGCAACCGACTGAGCCATGCAGGTGCTCCTGCTTTGCCCTTTTCAAAATTGTTGTAGTTGTAGGAGTTCTTTATGTATTATGGATATTGACCCCCTTCCAGGTATATGATTTGCAATTTTTTTTCATTCCATTAAAAAAATTTAAATAATAGCAACTCCCAAAGGCTTGACAGGAGGAGCTGCTAGTGGGGCTGGGTGAAGAGATTTGGAGGTGGTGGATGGGAGAGGTGACCTGGAGGGGGTTTGAGTGTGCGGGATGAGTAAGTGGCAGTTGGTGTCTGAACTTGGGACTCACATGTGGGTAGCTGGAGTGAGGAAAGTTGGGCTATGACATTGGACAGGCAGAAGAGACAGCAGGCTGGATGCAGCAGGAGCTGTGTGAACCTTGGGGCCCCCCAGCACACTAGTAGGACCTGCTGGATAATTAAACTCTGGGATCTCCAGACACTGGAAGCAAAGTAGCAACAGTTTCTTTGACTTGGGGTCAACATAACTTGTCAAACAAGTTGATTTTTAAGGGTTTTTTTTTTCCTAATCTTTCCTTCAATCCCAAAGTCTTTCTCCTTGGCTAAGAGAAGCCACATGCATAACTATTCTGTTTGAATATGTGGCATGCAAAACCACAGCAGCGGAACTGCTGGTAGTAAATAGCCTGGCACATAAAAGAAAACCTGCAGAAAGATTACATGGGCTTGTAGGGGTAATCAAATGAAATGGAAGGCAATTTGTTCTTTTCCAAGTGAAGCGGATATGTAGGAATTATGTAAACGCTGACAGAGATATACGCAAAGCAGCTTAAACTTAGCCTGGATTTGGAAAAGAAAGGTTAGAGAGGCGATGTACTGAGCAGTTAGATTCATCGCGGAGAAGTCTGAGTGATCATTCGACAAAGTTCATGTCTTTAGTTGTCACTAAAGGAGGAAGTTGTCACTAAAGGGAGGAAATAGAACAGAAGTCTTAGAAAGACATCATGATCTACAGCAAATTCTGGAAACTTTGGTGCGTTAAAACACACTGTAGGATGCTAGAGTCCGTTTCTGGCAGAGCCGAGACTCTGAGGAGGAATGGGTCATTAAATGCAGAGCATTTCTGATCCCTGGAAATGGCTGATGGTCCCTAGGTGGGTGAGCCAAGACTAGCCAGGAGCCTTGCTCAGGGCCACACTGAGGGCCCTCCAGGGAAGCCAGGTCTCAAGGTGATCCAGGGATGAGCAGAGGCTCCAAGTTATATTTTATGTTGACTAGAATGTTTTTAGAAAATTGGAATCGCTCTCAACACTGGGAGATTTCAGATAGGAATTGGAATGTCTAGCTTCTCTTGAAAAACAGGAAGGACTGGCCCCTTCCATATAAGGCTGCAGGCAGGGCAAAGGGGGAAAGTGACCACAGAGTGCTGGTGTCATGTTGGGTTTCATGACACTCATTCCCTCTGCCACACCCTTGCTCAACCTCCCAGCAACAACTGGTAGAAATAGTGTTGAGTGAAGGTGGGGGCATGGCAGTGGGAATTTGCCAGTCATTCCCTGGGAAGGAGTAGAAAGCAGCCCAGCTATGTCAGGTCCTCACTGATCACCCAGCTCGTAAAGTAGAGCCACTAAACCCTCTGAGAGCAAGTGTGTATCCATTGGGTTGCAAGTCACCAAAAAAAAAAAAAAAAATGCTGGATCCAGTTCCACCTGTCAAGGGGATGTGTCATCTTGAGTTATCTATAGGTGAAGGTACACATTAGAAATACCAGTTCTCAGCTTTAGTAAGTGGTGACCATAAATCAGACAGAATCTCATAGAAACTAATGAGCATATCTCTCACTCAGAGTGAATTTATCTTTGCAGACTTGGGAACATGAATGATGACATAAGGCATGAATTTGTTTTACAGAATCAAGTCTAGAACCAAAGAAATGTTTCAGTCTGGAATCGATCATGTATTGGCGGCTGTAGTTTATAGCAGTTGATAAAAATGAAAGAGGCAAGAGATAAGTTAGTTTCAGGGAACTGACAAATCCAGTGGTCTGACAGACATGAGGTGGGGATCAGGGCCACCTGTGTGGGGTGCTACGTCCCCATGTGCCTGCACCTTCCTGAGCACCCAGGGCACAGCCCCTGTTCCCACATCTCCCACAGGTACAGGCCTGGCCAGCAGGGTGATACTCTTTATATGGACGTTTTTGTTTCTGTTTTCCCCACAGGAACTACCAATAAAAAAGTCCACAAATTTTTTTTTTACTAGAATCAAAGGGCAAATGGGATTTGTTCTTGAGCCAACTTTGCAATTGGCTTTGTGACAAGTGAGATGCACTCATGTTCTTTTCTTTGAGAAATACTATGAAAAGGGCTGCGTGAACATCAGCTTGCTGTGTGCCAGGTCCATTTTAGCCTCCCACCAACTGTGAGGGCGGGATACTGTTATTCCCACTGCATGGAGAGGTAAATAGAGGTGAAGAGAAATTAAGGCACTTGTACAGAGCCTCACCTCTTGTCTTCTCTTTTTTTTAAAGTTCATTTCTTTATTTTGAGGGGAAGAGAGAGAGGGAGAGAGAGAGAATCCCAAGCTGACAGCACAGAGCCCAATGCAGGGCTTGATCCCATGACCCATGAGATCATGACTTGAGCTGAAATCAAGAGTTGGACACTTAACCGGCTGAGCCACCCAGACACCCCAGAGCCTCTTTTCAATGAAACAGAGAGATAGCAATTCAGAGCTGGGCAGCCTGACCCCAAGGCCTAAGATGTCAGTGTGGAGTCTCACTGGAATGTCCCCTGCAGTCCATACACAGGGATGATTGGGGTCCTTTGCGACCTCCTGGCTTGGCCTTTCATCCTGATCTGACTGGTTCAACCTTTCTGTGAAAGCCTGGTAGAAAATGTTTACTCCACCAGTGGGACACCGGCCTCTCAGAATGCAGGCCCCTGTTTCTATCTCAGGATGCATTTGGGCAGGTCGTTGCTCCTAGTTTGCTATCTGAGCAGCAGCTGGGCAGAAGCTTCCTTTGGGCCTCCCTCTGGCCTCTGCCTAGGGACAGGTCCTACACTGTGTGGGAGCCGTGCTGAACCCCCTGAGTCTAGGACAGTGCCTGGCTCGAAACTTGCTGAGAGATTGAAGAAGTGAATGGGCAGTTTCCCCACAGTCCGTGTGGGTGTTGCTAAGCAGTAAATATTCAGCAAGGTTATTGGGGAAGAGCTGGCAACTGTGGGTTGGTGGGTGTTCATACGGCCCCATGTTTACAAGACACTGTCGCTTGTACTGTCTTAGTGAATCATGGGCAGAAGGGAGAGGGCAGACTGGTGATGTTTTCTCCTGCTTTCCTTTAAACAAGTACTTCTCGCCTACGAATTAATGCTTCTGAAGTTTTACTTTGAATACAGAAGTTCTGTTGAAATTTTTTATTGCCAAATATTCCATAAACCATAATGTTAGCATGAAAGGGAGAGAAAAGCTGATCCAGCCCCTCCCTTGAGAGGGGAGAAGCTGGGACTGGTGAGGGGACAGAGGCAGGCAGCCTCTGGGCCCCTGCCGCCTGGGCCCCCTGATTCCGTGGCGCAGCAGCTTTGCAGGAAAAGTCCCAAATGCCACAGTGAAAGGGCTAACCTGATAATTATCGCACAAAAGCCCTGTTTTTCATTTTCAGACCACGATGTGCTCTGTAACTGGGAAAGTGTATCCCCTGAGTTGTGTTTTGGTGAAATCATGACAGCTGCCTCATCAGTAGCTTCTTCATTTTTAATTACCGCCTTGGGGTTGAGTCACAGAAGCCAAATGACAGAGCATGTTTCTCTTTACGTCTGTTGTTAATTCGCATTATTGAGTTTGGGCACTAATGCGGTCAGACTCAAGTTTTCCATATCTTCACAGCATGTAAGCTGCCTGTCCCAGAAGGGCAAGTCCCTGAGAGGTCAGCTGATTTAGAGGGTTGGTACGGGGCTGCCTGGTCAGCAGACCTTCAAGGCCACACACACCCTCCTCCAGGACGGACATCTGGTAAAAGGAAGCTGGGGTGATGGGGTCAGGTGAACTTGGCCCAAGAGCATTGCTATCTCCTCCCTGGTATCCTTTTACTCTGTAAGGGAAACCACATAACTGAGAAGGGGGATAGACACGGGAGTGGGCTGAGCTGCCCGGAGCCAAGAGCAGTTAGTCATTACAGCCGGGCAGCATTGCTTTTCTCTGGTTTCTGTTCTCTGCTTGGGGCTGGCTACACCTTCTCCCTCATAGGGCTGTAAATGTCCCTGTCACCGGGGTTGACACCCAACCCCCTGAGTGACATGGGAGAGGAGTCAGTTTGAGGAGAGGTGGGGAGAGAGTGTGAAAGAGATGTATTTTTACTGTGGTAAAATATTCATTTAATATTATTTTTAATTTTAATTTGTTTCGAGAGAAAGGGAGAGTGCATGTGGGGGAGGGGCAGAGAGAGAGGGAGACAGGATTTGAAGTAGGCTCTGAGCTGACAGTGAGAGAGCCTGATGAGGAGCTTGAACTCACGAACCGTGAGATCATGACCTGACCTGAAGTCGGACGCTTAACCGACTGAGCCACCCAGGTGCCCCATGTGGTAAAATATTCATAATAAAATTTAACATCTTAACCATTTTTAAATGTAGAGTGGGAAGTCGTTAAGGACATTCTCATAGTCCCACAACCTTCACCACCGCCTGTCTCCAAAACTTTTCATCCTCCCAAATTGAAACTCTATACCCATTTAACACTTAACTTCCCTATCCCTCCTCCCTCAGCCCTTGGCAACCCCCATTCTACTTTCTGTCTTTATAAATTTGACGACTCTAGGCACCTCATGGAAGTGGAATCACGATATTTGTTCCTGTGACTGGCTGGTTTCACTCAGCATAATGTCCTCATTATTGTAACATGGCCACATTGTAACATGGGCCAAAATGTCCTTGCTTTTTAAGGCTCAGTGATATTCCATCATGTGCATAGACCACATTCATCTATCAGTGGACACTTGGGTTGTTTCCTCCTTTTGACTATTGTGAACAGTGCTGATGTGAATGTGGATGTGCAAATTTCTATTCAAGTCCTTGCTTTCACTTCTTTGGGGTATAGGAACTATTTACTTTTAAAGGGAAAATTGGAAGATTAATTTCTCTAAAATCCTTTTTAATTTCCCTTAAGATAACTGCTCTCTAGTGAGAGTGTTTTGGATATTGAAGTTTGAATTTTAAACATATCTTTCATAAGGACAAAAATCCTTCCCCCCGCCAAACCATGCAGCCTTTGACCTTCCTCAGTTAAAGAGCCCCAAATGGCAGCCCAGTGCTGGCCTCTCTGGAGATCCCTAGATGGACCCGACCTGGTTTCCTGTGGGTGTTTAGTGTAGCTTTGCTCTGAGTCTGTGGTGTAAGCAGCCTGCCAGGTGTGTTGTGCATGGCCATAGGTGCTGAAGGTCATGGACATGCTTTACTCCATTCACAAGCTGAGATGCTTTTTGCTAAGAGCAAATCTGGGCATGTCCCAGATCTTCTTTTCCCTGGTGAATTTTCCAGGTGAGACTTTCTAAGGCTAAGGCCATGTCCTTAGGTCTTGCATACTCAGAGAAAAGTAAACAGTGTGCCTCCTAGAGTGAGGGAAGTCTAAACCAAATTGTCTAGAGCCCACTGTTGCAAGGACCATGGGCTGCACCAGTGGAGTTAACGTTTTAAAATTAGTTGCTAATATTAAAACCTTGGGTGATCTCTTATAGAATTGAAGTGTCACCTTCTCTGGAAGAGGTCAGGAGATCTGGCAGAACTGGGTCCCCTGAGTCTCCAGTAACCTTCCTCCTCCCCGTCATGGGGACCCTGTCTGGGCCTGGCAGGCATTGAGGGTACTTCTTCCAACTAGAGACCAGACCAGAGCAGTTGGCCAGCAGCAGGGACAAATGGCATGAACGCATCATCACTATTAGGTCACCATGCAGGAGGCAAGGAGCAGCCTTGGGGGCTGGGGTGAGGACCTGGGCCCAGATGCATAGAGGGGCAGGTCCGGACCTCAAGCAGCCTCCCGACGCCAGTGGTCATGTGCCCTTGAAATAAATCCCAGTGGCCTCCTGTCTGTTTTACAAAGTAGTTGTGGGCCTGATGGGTTTCATGGGAGGGAGGAAGACCTGGTCCCAAGGACCAACTCACCAAAGACACAGTCATTGACTGTGAATTCAGGTTCTGACTTCAATTCTAGACTAGAATCTCTTTAGGCTTTATTTGGGAAAGGGGGATAGTGACGATTCTAGTGACCTTGTTGTATTGCAATGAAAATATTCTTCATAGGGGCAGCTGGGTGGCTCAGTCAGTTAGGTGACCAACTTCGGCTCTGGTCATGATCTTACAGTTAATATGTTTGAGCCCCACATTGGACTGTGTTGATGGCCTGGAGCCTGCTTTAGATTCTGTGTCTCCCTCTCTTTGTGCCTCCCTCCCTGAAAAATAATATTCTTTTTAAAAAAATATAATAATCATGAAGTCTCAGAAATAGCTGGGATGGTTTTAGTTTTTCTGAACCATTTGAAAGTACATCACTGAGGTGACCTCATCACCCCTCATCCTTTGGTGTGTCTTTCACCGTAAAGAGCACCAGTTTCTACAGAACTGTGGCACCCTGGAAACCAGGGCATTGCGGATGGTCACTGCCACCATCTGATCCTCACGCCTCAGTCACTGTTGCCAACTGCCAACACTGGGCTTCACAAGAAAGGGTCCAGTTCAGAGTCAGGTGTTATGTACAGCTATGGAGGCTCTTCTGCGGGGTCAGTCCTAGGGGGAGGGAAGGGGAGGTACTCACCTTGCACACAAACTAAACTATGAGGGAAAGGATGCCAGAAAAAACTTAGTGATTAAGAGAAATATCATTTTAGGGGCACCCGAGTGGCTCAGTCGGTTAAGCATCCGACTTCGGCTCAGGTCATGATCTCACAGTTCATAGGTTCGAGCCCTGCATCGGGTTCTGTGCAGGCAGCTCAAGAGCCTGGAGCCTGTTTCAGATTCTGTCTCCCTCTCTCTTTGCCCCTCCCCCAATCATGCTCTGTCTCTCTCTGTTTCAAAAATAAATAGAAACTATAAAAAAAAATAGAGAAATATCATTTTAATGCAACATTTTAAAATTTAAGATTAAGAAGTGCCTGCATGGCTCAGTCAGTTAAGCATCCAACTTTGGCTCAGATCATGATCTTGTGGTCAGTGGGTTTAAGCCCCACATCAGGCTCTGTGCTGACAGCTCAGAGCCTGGAGCCTGTTCAGATTCTGCATCTCCCTCTCTCTCTGCCCCTCCCCAGCTCGTGCTCTGTCTCTCTCTCTCTCAAAAATAAATAAACGTTAAAAAAATTAAAAAAATAAAATTTAAGATTAAGAAAATCCACAGCGAACAAAATATCAGAAAGTTGAAGGCAGGTTCAGCCCTGCTGATTATTTTCCTTTGCCTCTGGCTTTAATATGACTTCGCACAGCACTGTTCCTTACTCTTTCAGAGTCCAGAATAGTTCCTCACTGTTTTCTTGACTTCTGTGACCTTGGCACTTGCCAGTGTCAGGCCAATTATTCTGTGGAAGGTCCCCCTCCATTGGGGGTTTGTCTGCTGTTTGCTCACGATGATTTGGGTTCTGCATGTCGGGCAATGATGCTGTGTTCTCACTGCATCTGACCCCATGGCCCACGTTTCAATTTGCTTCATTGCTGGTAACACACTTATTGATCACTCTGTTAATGGGCTTTGTCTGCTTTATTATTTCCCCTTTACAATTAGCAAATATTTTGTGGAGAGGTACTTTGAAACTATATAAAAAGACTTGATTCTTAAACACATTGGGATTTGCTATTAAGTATATCTGTATGGATTCATGGTTTCCTAGTTTATTCTTGGACTGGAACCTATGAGAGTGATTATTTATTTCGATTTTCAACTGTCCCTGGTTTGGCCTTGTTGGTGAACTTCAAGTCTGGCTCCCATGTGCTGGTGATACCTCTCTAGAGTTCTTTGAGCCATTTCTTGCTCTTTTCTCAAATGCAGTATTACGGATTCCTCTTGCACATTCCCTGCCCCGACTCTCAGATCAGCCATTTCTCCAAAAAGCCCTGGGGTCCTTTTAGTAGAAAATGGTACTTAGAAGCCAAGACCTGGGCTCTGGGTGGGTTTGCCGCTGTTTGGGTGCTTCTCATAGGCCTGTCCAGTGAGGAGAGGCACATGCTCACACGCTGGTGTGTCCACCTGCTTATCTATCTACCTAGGAAACTAAAGTCACATGGCTGTCCAATTCCAATGCTACCACAGAATTCTTTCTAGTTTTCTTGTCCAGCAGTGAGAAATCTCTCCCACTGCCCCAGAGTGTTAACTGTATTTGATCATTCTCCCTGTGGGTAACCAGTATGCTGTGTGTTCTGTCTACATCTCACTGTGTGGACAAGCTTCTCGCCCACTTGGGCTCCGACACCCAGGCTGGGCTATACCCTCCCAGTGTGGACACTCTTGCGACCTTCTTGAGGCACCCCAGGTCTCCCCCCGCACCCCCGGTGCTCTCCCCCTACACACCAGAAGCCGTGCTGTGCCCCATGTGGCTTTAGGACCTGCATTTTTTTCAGAGGAGGAGTCTTACTTTTGTATTTTTCAATCAAAATGAAACAAATACAAAAGGAAGGTTGGGTTTAGAAATCTGGTAAAATGGCTAATTCTAGATGGCTGGAAAGAAATCTTTAAACAATAAATGGTTTAAAAGGAAGACCTTCAAAGTAAAGATTGTAGTTTTTCAGATGGCCCTATGTGGGTGTTAAAGGTGTACGTTGAAGGCAGATATATAATATATAAAAATATACTCATAGGAAGCCAGATCCTTTGGTTTGGCAACTTCAGGGAAGAGAAAATGAAGGCTGCTAAGTAAAAATTAATGATTTTTCAGGAATTTGTAGGAAGTTTAGCAGCTTAATTGCATGATTTGGGTGGATATGTGTTGAAGAAAGCAATTTTAGGAGACTAGAAAATTGTGCAATAATCTTAACTTGGGTCAGAATTGTAATTATTGCAGTAACAGAATGTTGCTATGTGTATATGTGACTGAAATGGGAAGCAGGGTTTTTTTTCTTCTTATTTTCAATGCTTTAAAAAAATAACAAAATGCCCATTCTCCCTCTTTGGACTCCCTTAATTATAAATACCAGGTAACTCAGTGCTGGCTAAATATAGGTTCAGTGGCCATCTATATTTATAACTTTCTTCAGGTAGGAGTCTTCAGAGCAAGACAAAATTAATTTGGTGTGTAGGTTTTTATAGGTTCTAATTAGTTATGTTTTTCTTAAGTAGACCAACCAGGATCAATAATATTATATAACTGAACACTGACTCCTGTGACGTTTAAACATAGACGCTTCCCAAAAGCCAGAGGCCCTCAGAAGATGCTGGCTGTGAGGACCAGCAGATCAGGAAGCCCGCTTGCTGCAGTTGCAAGCGGACAGGGCTCGAAACATCTGTTTCCAGCCAAGGACAGACTTTGGGAGTGATAAAGTGAAGAGTTTTTTGCAAAGTCAGATGTCTCATCCACAGCTCATTCATTTCTGAGACCTTGAATTGTGACATTTTGTGGCTGCTTATCAGCTTTTCCCTCCAGGAAGATTTAACTGTGTGAGCCTGGGTAGACGGAAGTGGCATTTTTGTGCACTGACCAAAGCGCGCACTTAGCCAACCTCCAGCCCTCCAACCCAGCCTGCTGACTTGAGGGCTTAGGGAACTGCACCTGCATCTGAGGTCACGTTCATTGGAGGGCCGAGTGGGCGGGTGGACCTTTGGAATGATCCGATGTCATTTGGGGTAGATTTGGCATGCTCCTCGGTGACTTTGCTGCAAATCAAACGTAATATATTAGATGGGGCTCTTCTCCACCATTCCTTGGGATCTGCAGAAAGCAAGTCATCTTCCTTTTCTTCAGGGAGGCAGTGTGCACTCCAACTGCCAGCACCCTCAGGACCTCACACCTGCCCTGTATAAGCAGGGGGGTGATTTGAAGCTGAATGTACTCAAATTTACAGGAAAAAAAAAACACCCATAAAACAAAAACAAGACAAGAGAGGCTCTTCCTGTCAACATCCCCAGCTCAGGCCTCTCCCCCACCGTACTTGGCTTCTGCCCCTTCCTTGTTTAGCTTTGCAAGTTGTTTATACTCATCCCACCTGTAGTCCCTGAGAGGCTTCCTCTCCAAGGCTGGTTAGCTCGCCATGAATGAAGGGGGCCAGGCCACTTGGATGGAAGTGCCGAGTCCTACACAGCCTCTTGCTCAGCCTGCACCTGTGGGAGTGGAGCTCAGAGGAGCCACGTGGGGCCTAGCCCAGGCCACATGGCTGGTAGATGGTTGCCTGACTCACAGCTTTAGGACTGCCATGGGAGGGGGGCTAGAGAGAACCCAGAAGGCAAGACAGCAGGCACCAGGCTGGGAGGCACGGGGTCTTGGTGGGCTCCAGGGCATGCTGACAACTATATGTAGACAGAGAGGGAAAGACGTGTGTGTCCTTCCAGCATCACTTGAAATCTGTTCATTACACCAAACGTGGTTTGAGCTCCTTCCATGCACCAGACACTGCCAGGACCTGAGGACTTGCAGATGACAGTTCCTGCCTTTGAGAGCTTACCCTGGAAGGATGGAGGGAGGATGGGTTGTGATAGCCACGTGTGGGCAGATCTGGTCCTGGGAGGTCCAGGAGGGCTTTCTGGAGGCAATGATAGCTCAGGTGATGGTTAAAAATTGAGTGGGAGGTAGTGTTACTGGTGTGAAGGGGCTGATACACAACAGCAGCACCCGAGGACAGAGGTGATGCTAGCAGGGCCAGGCCTGTGGCCAGAGTGGTGGTCTGGCCTCGTGGTGGAGATCTTTGTGTGCCCCATGAGGGGCCGAGGCTTTGTCCTATAAGGGGAGGCAGGGCTGGGGTGGCCATGGCAGTACAAAGGTACAGAAGAGAGTCAGAGGCCAGGGCCCTGCCTTGGTCTGAGTAGAGCAGTGGGGCCACCTATGCTGGTGTGAGGGTGATGGGGGTCAGCCAGGCTTGAGAACCTTTCATCAGGTCACTTTCAGAGGGTTTGGTGACACTGGACACACACAGAGGATGTGGCATCATTCACCAAGACAAGGGACTCCTCAGGAGGAGGAACAGATCTGGAAGGAGGTGAGGGTGGCAAGAAGATGCTGACCTCAAGATGGCAGCTCTGGCTCTGGTTCTGGTCGTGGTGGGAAGGCATCTGGGACATGCACATTGAGGGCTGCTCTCCCCTACACTCTGCCAGGAATAAGGAGACCAAGATGGCAAGCGTATGCCCCGCGTACAGCACAGGTGTGCTCGGGACCCAGGTGGGCCGGGGAAGCTTCCCAGAGCTGCTGGTGCTGAGCTGAGCCTGGAAGGGCCAGCAAGGGAGGGGCAGCCTCCCAGAAAAGGACTCGACATGGTCCCTGGATACAGCTCCACATCTCCTGGGGATAGGCTTTAGTGTCCACGTGAGCAGCAGCAGCTGGGACCCGGGAGCCAGAACCTTCATCTGGGGGTGGGCAGGCCTGGCTCAGAGCCAGCATTCATGCTGTCAGATGACTCTGATCAAGGTGGTGGCCTTGGTGGCCCTCCAACTCAGAAGTTCTGAATTAGAGCAATTAGCAGCAGCCTCAGGAGGTCTCCTTGGATATCAGGGCTGTGGGAAAACCAAAGGCTTGCCTGGTTGCATTTCAGAGCCATTTATTTGTGAATCTTGCATAGACACTCCAGGAAACGATATACATGCACACATATCTGAATAAACACATACATGTATATACACATAGTCATGCATCTCTGTGTTTATACGTACATAGTCATGCATCCACACACATACATATACACATATATCAGAATACATACACATGTATACCCACAAACATCCACATACATACATACATGCATGCATGCATACATTGCACGTTGCATATCCATATACGTATGTACGTGCACATATATACACATGTTTGAATACATACATATATACATATCCATATACATGCATACATATATAAACATACATATCCATGTGTACACGTGCACATATACACTCACATGTGTATTTAATGGAATAGATATGTGCATGGAATATAATATATGTCTCTCAGGATTTCTGCTTGAAATGAAGGAGAGCAAATGCCTGTTGAACCACTTGGCCCTGTGTGAACGTACCTGCTGTTGAGGATGAGCACCAAGATGAGTGAGACACCTCCCCCAGTCAATGGCAACCAATGCTGTGAATGTGGAAAGAGGCAGAAGGTGTGATGGTTATGACTGGGAACTCTGAGGTCATGTCCTGACTGTGCTACTCACTAAAGATATGGTCTTGAAATAGTTACTTCACCACTCAGTGCCTCAGTTTACCCAACTTCAAGGTGAGGATAGCATAAGGCTGTCGTGACAGTCAAACAAGTGAAGGCATCTAAAGTGGTTTACCTACTGCCTGGAACATGGCATGTGCTCAGCAAGTGCCAGCCACTCTTGGGGTGAGCCAGGAGCCCCCAGTAAACATTGGGGACCCTTAGGGGCTAGGAGACAGGGGAAGCATGAAGAATTGCCATTCCCTGCAAACTCTGTGTGCTTTTGTACTGTGTATGTTCTGTACTATGTGCACACATTATCTAGACTTTTTATTTATTTATTTACCTATTTATTTATTTTAATGTTTAGTTATCTTGGGGGGTTGGCAAAGAGAAAGGAGGAACAGCAGAGACAGGATTGACAGCAGAGAGCCCAATGAGGGGCTCAAATTCACAAACTGTAAGATTGTGACCAGAGCCGAAGTCAGACGCCTAACTGACTGAGGCACCCAGACGCCGCATCTAAATTTTTTATTTTTATTTTTTATTTTTTTAATGTTTTATTTATTTCTGAGAGACAGAGACAGTGTGAGCAGGGGAGGGTCGGAGAGAGAGAGGGAGATACAGAATCTGAAGCAGGCTCCAGACTCTGAGCTGGCTGTCAGCATAGAGCCTGACGCGGGGCTCGAACTCACGAGCTGTGAGATCATGACCTGAGCTGAAGTCGGACGCCCAACCGACTGAGCCACCTAGGCACCCCCCAGAATTTTTAAATGTCTTATAGGGCACCCCAATAAAGAGAAACCATGTTTCAACCCTCTTCACTGTGGGTTCTTTTATCTCATTTCTTCTGATGCTGTGGCCCAGAACGTTTAGCAGGGTTTTTAATGATGTTTTAATGATGTTACCAATTTTATCAACTAATGTGTATAATTACACATCAGTGTTGAATAAAGAGACCTGAGCGTTACGTATTCAGCAGATTGTTCATATTCTTGGAGGGGGAAACTACGAGACTGGCTCTAATTAATGCATTGTGAAAATACCATGGACAGGAAAGAGAAAAGGCACTTCGTGAAATTTTATGTTGTAACTTAAAAAAAAAAAAAAACACCCTGCACACCAGAGATCAGATTCATTGATGGAGAGCAAATTGAGGTTCTGGAAGGCCTCAGCTAAGCAAGACAGGGAGACAGCCTGGGATGCTGGGGGAAGAATTTCTCTTTCTTTCTCAAGGAGGAGAAGGAAGAGGAGTCTGTCAGGACCCTCAAACAGTGGTATTCTGTGGAAGCCACTGCACTCCATGTTTATAAAGACAGGCTGCTTGGATACTGGCTTGAGAGGTAGTGCACAGAGCACATGAGTGGTGACTCCCAGAGGACACCTGAGGTGTAAACACTGTCCCAGGCCATGGCTGAGGGACAGCAGCACAGAATGACCCAGACTGCCAAGCCAGGAGGAGCAGCTACTTGATATCAGTGCAGAAATCATATCAAAATAAGTATATTTCCTCACTTAGGAGATCACCTTGAATTCGAAAAGTCTTTATGCCGCCCCAGTTTTTCTGTTTATCCTTACAGTTCCAGCTCTTGTTAGTTTGACCCCGAAGATGTACCAAAAGTGTTGCAATAATCCTAAGCCCTAATTTGTGTATCTCTGTGTCTTTTGGTGTCAGATATTGTCACCTATTCATCTGTGGCCAGACAGGGGGAGAGTTTTGGTTCAGGAACTGGGAAACCCTGAGGTTTACAATTGGCTTAATTCCCTGGCCATGTTTTCCCATATATAAAATGGGACCATTCCCATGGTTCTTTCCCATACCCTTCTCTGTAGGTCAGAGCCACATGATAGTCAGGTGTCCCTCATGTTTAACCAGGCCAGTGGCCATGTCCCCAATGACCCTACTAGAGAATAGGGGCTTCCCAGCCATCTTGTCCTCTTAACTCAGATACCCAGAGGTCATAAAAAGCAGCTCCCTGTATTGGGAGGGTCATAACTGGGGTTGAAGGTGCTGTGGCAGATAAGGTGAGAACCAGAGGAAGATTTAGGTGGGGTGGGGGAAGTGAGGGAAGCAGGAAATAGCTCCTAAATCATAAATGCTGCATCAGCCAAGCCAAGACGACTTTCACTGGTCTGTGTTCCATGGGCGGTCAGGTGTACCCCTCTCCTGCTCTGCACCCCCCCCCTTGATCCTTTCTGACCTTTTGCCACTGATGAAAAACTCATATTTCTGACCCTTGCCTGATGCCAGAGGAGGGCCATGGCAGAGAGAAGAATAGCGTGAGTCAGACAGATGGGAGTACCTTCATGGGGCATGTGACAAAGAGGGCTTCTAGAGAAAAGACAGCTCAAGGGCCACATGAGATGCCACACGTGTCGGGACAGCAGCTGCGCCTGTATTTCTAAGCAGAGGCCCTCAGGAGATGGAGAAGCCATGTTTATCATCAGAGACTTTTCTGGACTCCCAAAGTATGCTCAGCAGCAAATGTTGTAAATCACAGGTTGGCCAACATTTTCTGTAAAGTCCACACATGAAATGTCTTGGGCTTCTGAGCCATAGGGTCTCAGTAGCAATGACACAACTCTGTCATTGTAATATGAAAGTGGCCATGGGCAGTAGGTCAATGAATGGGTGTGGTTGTGCTCCAATAAAGCTTTATTGATAAAAACATGAGGTGTATATATGCCCCAAAGCATTGAAAGTGGTTCATGAACAGATATTTGTGTACACATGCTCATAGCAACATTTATTCACAATAGTCAAAGGGAGGAAGCAACAGTCCATGTGTCCATTAATGGATGAATGGATAAACAGAATGTGGTATACAAATATTAGAGAATATTATTCAGCCTTTAAAAAGAGGAAAATTTTGACAAACATCATGACACGGATGAACCTTGAGAACACAATGTTTAGGGAAATAAGCCAGTCACAAAAGGGCAAATAATTCTACTCATGTGAGATATCTAAAGCTTTTAAACTCACAGAGACAGGAAGTAGCATGGGGTTTGCCAGGGTTTGGCTGGGAGGGGGGATGAGAGTTTTTGATATGAGTGCAGTTTGGGAAGATGGAAACGTTCTGGAGATAGAAGATGGTGTTGCACAACATTGCAAAAGTGCCCAGTGCCACTGAACTGCACACTTAAAAACTGTTCACCTGGGAAACAAACAAACAGGAGATAGACCAGATTTGGTCCATGGGCCATAGTTTTCTGATGCCTACTCTGAGTTAATTAATGAGTATTTTACTTATTTATTCAAAATGTTTATTTTTTTTTAAATGTTTTATTTATTTCTAGGAGAGAGAGAGAGAGACAGCGTGAGCAGGGGAGGGTCAGAGAAAGAGGGAGTCAAAGACTGAAACAGGCTCCAGGCTCTGAGCTGGCAGTCAGCACAGAGCCCGACGCGGGGCTCGAACCCACGAACTGCGAGATCATGACCTAAGCGAAAGTCGTCGGATGCTTAACCGACTAAGCCACCCAGGGGCCCCATTCAAAATGTTTATTTTTGAGGGAGGGAGGGAGGAAGAGGGGAGGGAGTGGGAGAGGGAGAGGGAGGGAAGAAGTGAGGGAGGGGCAGAGAGAGAGGGGGAGACAGAAGATCTCAAGCAGGCTCCACTGTCGGCACAGAGCCTGACATAGGGCTCAAACCCATGAACTGTAAGATCATGACCTGAGCTGAAATCAAGAGTCAGATGCTTAACTGACTGAGCTACCCAGGTGCCCCAAATGAGTAGTTTATTAAGCACAGCTTATCTATAGGCTTTGGGAAGAGGGTTGTAGCCTGACTTTGGAGGTATTATGTTAATTAATCTGGTCAGCAGCTGGTGTCTGCACCCTAGCAAATCAGGGCCTCTCACAGTGGATTCTCTCCTGGGGATCTGGACTTGTTTTCATCATTTCCTTTTCTTTTTTTTTTATTTTTAAATGTTAATATATTTTTAAGAGACAGAGAGTGCACAAGAGGGATAGGGGCAGAGAGAGGGAGACACAGAATCCGAAGCAGGCTCCTGTGCTGATAGCACAGAGCCCGACACAGGGCCTGAACTCACAAACGGTATGATCATGACCTGAGCCAAAGTTGGACACTTAATCAACTGGGCCACCCAGGTGTCCCATCCTCTCCTTGTCTTACCCTTACAATAATTCCAGGATCAGACCACCCTCTCTGTCCTGTGCTGCCCTGAATCACACTCTCCAACCTCAAATCTTTGGTTGCGAGGAAGGAATATGGCCACTCCCGCCCACTCAAGCCCACTCTCCATAAGGACCCAGAAGGTGGAGAGAGGTGCTCAGAATTTTGGAGGGACACTTGCAGCTGCTGTCAGATTTATGAACAGCCAGTGACCTGACCCCCTTGCTGTTTTTTCTGACATATATTCCAGCTTCTTCTGCAGCTAGCCTTGTAGGGGCAGCAGGACAGCCTTGGCTGGTGTCCCCTTCTCCTCTGCATTGGTAGTGGTCCTTCCCAAACCCCCCATCCCCAATGCTGGGCTGGACATATACTTTCAGACAGATGGAGCACTGGTCACCACTGTCACGGGGACTGGTCAGCACAGCGGGGAGCATCTGTTCTTCCCATGCACTGCTTGAGGAGAACAGCCCTTGTTAGCTCAGACCCTTGGAGCCATTGTTAAGAAAGGCCGTGGTGGCTCAGAGGCAGAGAGCTGAATGGCGGTGGATTTGGCTACCTCTGGCCTGGCTTGGCTGCCCTAAGGCCAGGTGCTGTCCTGAATGGCCTCTAGGGCCTCCCTGACATGGGTTTGCTTAAGGTCAGAAGCTCTGCAAGTAATCCACCCCTTTGCCAGCAAATTTGATTCACCTCTTAGTTTCTCCATGTCCCTGGATGGGAATTGACTTGGATGCCCAGAGTTAAAAGGCCAGGAGTTGTGAAACATCTCGCAGGGATGGTGGCAGCTTGGAAGCGGACATGCTGATTAAATACTGCTATAGGTTAAGACTCCATTATTGCTTCTGGCTCTAAATCACAGCTCTGGCTGCGCTAGGAGGAGCCTTGACATATCTAGCAATTAACTCTGTTGAAGAAGTGAGCAGGGTGACTCATCTGTAGGAGAAAAGAAGTGCTTTTGTGCAAAATGGGGCCGAAATAATGAAGTTTATGGTGGCAGGAAAGGGTGTCTCAAGATAGAACATGAACTGAGAGTCTTAATCGCAGAAAACCATTTATTGAGCACTTACTACCTGGTGGGTACTCTGCTAGCTCTTCCTATGTTTACGTCATGTAAGTCTTAGAGCAACACTACAAGGCAGTAGTTACTATTTTCACAAGGAAACTATGACTCAGGGTCTGAAGCCCATGTCACCCCGCAGGAAGGGGCTGAGTTGGAATGTGGGCCCGGATTTGGCCAAAATCTAAAGCATCCTGGTCCTAGCGAGGGGAATGGAGGAGCCATGTGGAGGAGCCAGATAGAGAATCCCAGATCCTCACACCAGCCAGGGTTTGTTGAACACCCACCAGATTCTAGGCACTCTACATGTGATATCTACTTAATCGTCACGACTATAATAGTGTTCAGTGTTCCAGGAGCACATAGGAGCAAGCTTAAGTGAAAAAGGAGGATTTATATATTTTTTATCTTAAAAATGTTTATTTTTGAGAGAGAGTGAGAGCACATGCAAGCAGGGGAGGGGCAGTGAGAGAGGGACAAATGATCTGAAGTGGGCTCTGCCCAGACAGCAGTGATCCCGATGCAGGGCTCCAACTCATGAACTGTGAGACCATGACATGAGGTGAAGTTGCACGCTCAACCAACTGAGCCACCAGGGTGCCCCAAAAAGGGATTTTTAAATGGGTATCTCCTGCCACTCAAGAACAGGAGACAGCCAGGCTGCTGGGGTTGCTGGAAATGAGGACTGGAGGGCTCTTGCCTTGCGGAAATCTGTGGAAATGGCCATTCAGGGCATCCACATCCCTCCAGGTCTCTGCCTGGGCCAGTCAAGCCTCAGGAGATTAGGTAGTAGCAGACAAAATAGCTTGAGTGAGGTGGTTGTAATCAAATGTTGTTGGGAATTGCACAGACTTAAGTTGTACTGAACTCCAATGGCTAAGTAGTTTTGTCTCCATTTTACACGTAAGGAATTGAGAGTCACAGGGGTTGAACGTCCTTGCCCAAGATCACATGGCTAGTGGTGGTGAAGAGAGAGGGCACCACATGTGTGCTGTCCTAGAGGACAAACAAATTGTCTTATATTCACCCTTTGATCAGAAGCTGGAAAGAAACTAGGATGGTTTAGGCTGAGAAGGGCAACTTGAAAGTCTGTATACTATTCAGCCCAGCCTCCTTTAAAAAACTCTGCTTTCAAGGATGGTGACTGATAAGCTAATTGCAACAACCAGTGAAAGTCAGAACAAGAAACAGGTCTTCTGAGAACAATGTCCTGATACTCAAGGGTCACTGAGGCATCAGGGCCCGCCTGTCCTGAAGGCTACATCCATTGCTTCTCTTGGTTCTGTCCAGCCCTCAAGCTGAAATCTGTCTCGACAAACCACCCCTGGAAGAAAATTGGGACGCCCTGGGGGTTTGGATGTTCTCATCTGACCTTTTCACAATCCCCAAGCAGATGGACGCGCGTGTTTTCTTTGGCTCCCTTGTTGCACTTGGGAGTGAATGTTCATTCTTAGATCTTTCAGTTTACCCATGGGGTGGAGAGGATGGAGTTTGTTTATCAATGAATATTTTAGTATAAGCCTGACTTGACACTAACTTAGCTACTTCAGGGATCCTTGACCCTAAATGAACATGGAATCTTGTCCACCAAACTTGGCCAAGATAGTACACATCTTAAATGGTAGGAACTTAATACAAGATTTGGAGTGTTTGCTTCATTGGAAATACTACCCTGTGTTGTTTATCCCAAAAGGCTTGTCTAAAGCCACCGTCATGTTTGTAAACACAGACTCTATGCCAGAGAGATGAGTGGGAAGGCAGAATGGAGGGCACGTTTCCTGTGGGAGCAGAATGAGTCTCTAAGAGAAAGGGAAAATTTTTGTGGGATGGAGGATTTTTAAAGCTGTTTGTAAGATTTTTGAAGCTGTTTGTAAGACTGTATTAACTGATAATGTCCTGCTTCTTGTGTTGCAGATTGGAAACCTGGAAAATTACTACCATTTCTATCATAGCAAAACCTTTAAAAGATCGACCTTAAGCAGCAGAGGCCCTCATACCTTCCTCAGGATGGACCCCCAGGTACAGACCTCTGCTCTCTGGACAGGACCCTTTCCCAAGGCCTAGCGCATTGTTTGCTTTTTGTCTGGTTCTAAAAATAACTGAGCCTTGATTTTAATATGATTCTACATAGTCATTAGTTTTCCTTATCCACTTTGAATAAAGCAAGACAGATGTGTAGCAACGCATCAGGCCATCTGAACGCTCAGAATTTTTGGTCCCTTGTCAGACTGGAGAATTTAAATTGGCTTCAGTTAGAAACAACAATCAAATGAGTATAGATCTACTGATATTTTACATCTTAAAAATTCAACAAAATGCACAGTAATTAGAGGAGATAAAATATGAATATCACCCACAACAGCAAAAAGACCAGAGAATTCAAACCAGGTTTTAATGATAAAATTAGAGATTGGGCTAAAAGATGTTTTTGTGGTTGTCATAACACATGTCTTAATGGTTACCATGAATTTAAAAACTTGGGCAGTAAATATAACCTTTTTCCCCTTAAAAATTCATGTGATCATTGAGAGTAAGACAAATATAATTTGAAAAGAGGCTGACAGTTTAAGTTCTCTTATAAATTCATGTTTATTGGGTGGTTCATGATACTTCCTTTCTGCATAGATTTGAGACTAATATTTCACAAATGCCAGTCAAAACAGATACTTGGTAAATGTACAAATTGGAGATGGTCAAGTTAGCTTTCGATGACTTCATTCATTCGGCAGGTGGTTCTGGAATACCAGCTACGTGTCAGGCTCTGTCCACAGCAGTGTCATTGGAGTGGGTAGTCAGGCTGATAGAAAATGAGGCAGTAAGTAGAAAAATATGTGATCTATCACAGGGTGATGAGTGCCACAAGGAAAATGAAATTCATGTGAGAAGCAGTAGCAGCTCCAAATGAGGCCATTGGTAAATCATAGTTTTAGAACACGGAACTCGCCTTCTCTTGAAAGCAATGTGCTAAAATGTTAGTTTGAGCTTCCAAGCTGGCTCACAATACTATCTCAGCTATTCCCACAGAATATTTATAATGAAGTTTCCATGGAGAAATGGGCTCTTGGTGTTGTCCCAGGCCACCTCCAACTGCTGGCCGAGCCAGGCATGGGTATGAGAGATGGTTTGTCCCTGGGCACCATACCTGCAACATGTTTCTCCAGGGCATTGCTTTGTGATGCTCTGATTCCAGGCACACGAGAAAGTGGTCCTCATTCGTGTAATTGGGCTGTGACAAGGCAGACATGTACATATTTCTGAATTTATTTTATAGGTGGGTTGGTGAATGGATAGGTGGATAGATAGAAGGAAATAAATATGGGTGGCTAAGTTGCCTCAGTCACTTAAGCACCTGACTCTTGACTTCAGCTCAGGTCATGATCTCACAGTTTGTGGGTTTGAGCCCCACATGGACTCTGCGCTAACAGCATGGAGACTGCTTGGGATTTTCTCTCTCTGCCTCTGTCTCTGCCCCTCCCCTGCTTGCAGGTGCATGTGCTCTTTCTCTCTCAAAATAAATAAATAAACATTAAAAAATTTTAAATGAAGGAAATAGATATGAAACATTATTCTAATCCCATTATTCCTTCCTAGCAGAGAAAAGATTTCTATGTTTATTAAGGACTAATATGTGCTTGAGTACTTTAACATACATCTTCTCATCTGATCACAGGGGGCTATGATTATACCTAGGTATGTCACACCATGGAACCGGAAGGAATGTTTTTCAAAGAGGCTGGTATATATTTTTTTCTCCTGGAAGGAGGAAGCAACAAGGTAGTTGTCAATTCCCACGGAACGGGCCGATTAGAGAAGACTGAACAGATCCAATGCTTCTGTTGGTGTAACACTGAGTGGAAGGGCATTCTCTGTGTTGGTCACCGAAGAAACTGGATTCTTTGAGGCTGCACAGGGAGTGCTGAGATTCACAGCAGCATCACCTGTCAGAGCCTCAAGAAACTTCTGAGCTAGGAAGAGAGTTCCGTCCACAATTTCACTTCCAAGCAAACGGTGCTCTGTCTTATGAGGATGATATGCTTGTTCTTTACCTGAAACCTTCAGAGTTAGTAAACTGCTATCACACAGCTAGTTTCAACGAGGGGCAAGCCATTTGAATGGGGGAGCCCCTGTACCCCAACATAAGCATTGCAATGAGAAAATAATGGGACTGTGCCTTTCTTGGCCTTTCCACAGGTTCTTCTGAGGATTAAGCTGGTTTCTCAATTGTTAGAACTAAGAGTTGAAACAGGACCTGAGTTTTATAGACACCCTTTCTTTTTTAAGTGTCTAAATTTTAGAACGGTTAAAGGTATTCAATTTGGTTGTTCTTCCCTTCCTTCCCAAAAATATTAGTTGTACACCTGCTCGGTATCAGGCCCCATGCCCCAGGTGATGCAGGGATGCCTGGGCGTCCACCCTGGGTGAGTCTCTGGTGGAGCAGGGCACGTATGAGATCGTCTGAGGTGGCAGAGTAGAAGCCCGAGCAGGCTTGAGCACCGCAGGGTGGAAGCATCCAGACCTGCCCCTGCTGCATCATCTAAGGTACTGGGGTCGTTCACCAGAGGTGCATTCAGAGTAATGCATTCCATTTGGGACTAAGGGCCACCCATTCCCAGTGATCGATTATGTCCTTGAAGGGAAGAGAAGGAAGGATAGACTTTCTCTGAGCAAAGGCTATGGCAGTTAACATTTTTTGAACTAAAACTCCTTTTTACGCAGGAACTTCTTAAGAAGCTCCTGGCAGGACCACTATCAAAGCATCCTGCCTCTAGAGAAGAGAGAGAAAAGGTAAACAGCCTGCACAGTCCAGCCCTGGCTGCGACTTCCACGTGATTGGCTGCTGCTTTCTCATAGCACTAATTAAATTTGTAGCCTCCGGGAAAGCATATAGACATCGGAACCAATTATGAATTCAGAATCGCGAGCGAGATCCCTCTGTTTAAGTCAGTCTAGTTGTATATGAACCAGATCAATTAGCTGTCAGTCTGGCTAACTAATATTTACTCTGCCTCATCATTCTGATTAAATATTGGGCAAAGTTAGCTGGTGTACACAAGTGTTTAGTGTTATCTTCCCCTCGCAGCACGCCAGAATGCTTTCCTACGTGAGCGAAGCATTTCTGTGACACCTTGGCATTGGGAGATGGTGTGATTAGTATTAATAAGAAGAAGACAAGATGAGTTAACATTATTCAGAGACACTGGAATGCAGAGTCGCCACTGGGTTTGAATGACCAAACTGGAAATGAATGTTACAGGGCTCTGGGTACAGTGCGATCGAATGCAGATGGTATTTCATTTTAATTAGCTCCAGTCCCCATTGTGTAAGAGTGCTTTGATAAGTGATGGAATTTACAGTCCACCCCTACCTCACAAAAGAGCTGAGAGAGCATACATTTGTTAAAGCAAAACAAAACACAAGTGCGGAGGGAATATTTAAGAGTTCTTTAGCAGCCCATATGCATGCATGCACTCACTCACATGCATTTATTAAGCATCTTTTTGCATGGATCGCATACCAGGATTGTGCTGTTGTTTTCTTTATATTCTTAATTACCTTTACTTGATGTTTTGTTTTGTTTTTTTCAAACCACCCTTGAAAAGGGCCATTTTGCTCCATGTGCTTTGTGGATCAGCCCTCTCCTTGGGAGAACAGCCCAACTGTTCTCCGCATGCAGTATCAGTCACTGGTTTTTTCCAAGGGCTATCATTTAAGCAAACTGAAAGCATTTGTTTTTAACTTGTTCTTTTGCCAAAAGTCTGGAGAAGGGTGGATGTTACAGAAGCATCGGCCAATGGCTGTAAGGGCTCACAAATTTTTTTTAAATTGCTTGTTCTGATTTTGTTCCAAGCTGGCTTATAGTTCGGCGTGGCTGCCTGCCTCTTCCAACCCTTACATTTTAGTGTGATGACTCTGGTACAGCCCTTCCCTTCCCTTCAGTTCTCAGCCAGATTGATGACAGAAATGGAAGGATAAAGATGTTATCAGGCAGGCCCTCAGTGGCTCCTTCCTTCCGGGGCGGTGGGAACCTTCACTCTGAGGCTTCATTTCAGTGCTTGAAGCTCAGAAAGTTGGAAATGATTTCCAGGGCCAGAGGAGGCATTCTGTGTTGTAGGATGGGACTTTGCCCCCAGAGTTTAATCAAAGCTCGGGTTTCTTTCCAGCAGTGATGCAACGTTTAAGCAGATCTTTCCATTAACCACAGATGGAATTTTATCTGAGAGTTTTGTGTGCTAGAGCCATTCAAAGTGCAAACAAAAAGTTCCTGGCGAACTCAAGCACATAGACAGCAAATGACCAGATTGATCTCAGGGTTGATGAACTTGTCATGGGCTGGGGGTTGAGGACAGCCGCCACCCAGGGTCTGATGGATTTGCCCATATGGAGACTGGAGAAATCTCTTCATATTTTCTTTTTTTAAAAATTTTAAGTATTTATTTTTGAGACAGAGAGAGAGAGAGAGAGAAAGAGAGAGCGCCTGAGACAGAGAGAAAGGGAGACACAGAATCTGAAGCAGGCTCCAGGCTCTGAGCTGCCAGCCCAGAGTCCGACTCAGGGCTTGAACTCATGAACTACGAGATCATGACCTGAGCAGAAGTTGGATGCTTAACCAACTGAGCCACCCAAGCACTCCTGTCTCTTCACATTTTCTGTACAACCTGACTGGGTCGAGTGGAATGGCCACTATGAATTGGTAAAAGTTAGAATTTCAAAATATACTTTAAAAGACGGTGCTTTATTGTTTCACTAGCACATTCAATGCTTCTGCTTAGATGCCTTGTAGACGTCTCAAAGGCCACATGTCCCCAGCCTGACTGACCATCCCTGACTCTGCCTCTGTCCCGGAGAAGAGCACCATTGGCATCCATGGCATGAGCAGCAGCCTCCCTCACACCATACTTATTCTACATCCTATACAGGCCCTTGTCCTGTGTCACCCCTTGCACCCTGCCCCCTCGTACCTGTACCACTGCACTGCCCTCCTCACTGGCCTGCAGTGGGCTTCCTTGCCTCTCACCAGTCTGCTCTCCAGCCTCCCAAGAGATCCTATGAAACACACGTGTGATGGCACCACCACCCTCTATATATCTGTCCCAGGCCCTTCTTCTGGCCTCCCTATGGCCCCTGGGCCCCAGCCACCCTGGTCTTTACAACCCTCCTTAGACGGCATGGGCTCTTTCCCCCTAGCGAGTCTTTGCACAGGCTGCCTTTCCCCACTGTGTCTCTTCCTCCCCCTCTTGTCTCAGCTCATGTGTGCCTGCCGCCAGAAGCTGGCTCAGAGTCCACTGACTTGACTTGCTCTTCCTATAGTTCTATATTTATATTCGAGACTTGTGAGACTATTCCATTAGAATCTGTCTTCCTCACTGGATTCCAGGAGCAGAAGGGTCATGTCTGTTTTTCTCACTACGCTTGTTCCAGCCTGACATTTGAGCGTAGCAGCGGCAGGGCCAGAGAGTGTCTAGGTGGGGGCATCGCATCAAGGCTTCATTCTGAGCCGACCACTGTCACAGGAGATGCTCGATTTGAAAGGTTTAGTGGTTGCATAGATGTAGGAGAAATTGCACTGTCTTCCTCTTTGAAGGAAGGAAAGAAGCCTGTCTAGCTCAGCAGCTGTTAGACTTGTCTGACCACAGCCTCCTCCCTTTTGTTCCTGTAACATCTGTTTCCTGGTTTCTTTGGAAATAATGCCAAGATTACAGGCCCGGGCGGGAGCACACGGGAGCACACGGCAGTATTTGGTGGGAGTGATGAGTGGTTTAGTGTGCCTGGGATCTGATAGGTGACAGGGACAGGGTTGGTGGGAGCTGCAGCTGGTTTCGGGGCGGGGGAGGGGGGGCGGAGAGCT
Source organism: Proteles cristata cristata (assembly GCA_017311185.1). Lineage (NCBI taxonomy): Eukaryota > Metazoa > Chordata > Mammalia > Carnivora > Hyaenidae > Proteles > Proteles cristata. The sequence continues at coordinate 570,100 of JAESUZ010000537.1, read as the reverse complement.
GGAGCATGAGGCTGGGGAGAGTGTTGAGTTTTCCAGAACCTAAGGAAAGGCAATAGGGAGGTGAGCTGATCTGAGGTCAAGGAGCTTATGGTTAGAAGCACGTGAGTCCATCTCTTGCCAGTGAATTATAAAGTTCTCGAGGGCCAAGACTACATCTTAGTTGCTTTTATCCCCTTGCAAGTCCAGCAGAATACCCAGTAAATAGTAGGCAGACACTTAGTAAATGTTTATTGAAACATATCTCAATTTGCACAGAGTAGGTTCACATAAACAAGTTATATCTGTTATCATTTGCTTATCAACTTATTTTTGTGTCACTACTTTAGATGTGAATTGTGTCCTGCCTTGGTAACATTATGAAAAAAACCCTAAAAAGGATCCTATATTGCTAAAGTCTACAGTGACAAAAGTACAGACAATACTGGCTGGACACGGGGCATACTGACCAGTGTCTGGTTGGTGAACACGGAGGACCTAGGCTTTGGCTACCTGCCCCATTGTCCATGAGTAGAGGCAGGTAATACTCAAGGGGGGCGGGGAGAATAAGAGTAACTCTCTTTTGTTTCAGCAGGGTAAGAACTAGCTTATAAATGAATAAATAGACCCAATTTCCCAAAGTACTTTCACACCTACTGGTCTCCAAAATGGGCAGAATGAGTACCATCATCTCTCACCAACAGTGAACAGTCACCCTTTGGCCCATGTAGCTCAGCTCAGATGGCAGGAATTGGAGAGATGGTCTATGCATTGCTTCCATTGTGGCTGTAGGATGGGGAAGTGGGGGCAGGGCTAGGTTTGCAGGCACCTCCATGCCACTGGAGGAGGAGATGGGCTTCTACACTGAGTTAGAATACCCTTTATTTTGTTGTTCATCTTCCTTCTCCTCTCCCTCTTCTGCTGCCCTGGCTCCTGGGTTTCCAGCTGAGCAATGCCATACCAGCCCAGCAGCCCCCATCCCACCCCACCCCACCCCAAGGTTATACCCTAGGTAGGCTTGGGCATCTCACTGAGACAGGCTGTAGTGAGGCTGCATAATCATTGCTTGCCTGTGGGGCTGGTCCCCCCTGCCCCCAGAAACATTGGCACTACTGTATTTCTCCATTTCTCAAATCCTCACGTGGAAAGCCGTGATCCACTTTCTACTGCATGAGCCTCACTGAGTTTTATGGTTCTTACCCATTTTGGAATCTTAGACACCTTTTGGAAAACTGATGAAAGTTCTAGATTCTCTCTCTCTCTCCAAAGGAAGAAAGAAATCATATACTTATATCCACACCACTTTGCCAATAGTTTCCAGAGTTTCCTGGGACCCTAGGCTGTTTTTCCATTCTTGAGGGACCCTGGTCTGTGGGGTAACAAGGCCCCAGCTTAGCTCCCTGCTCTTTTCACATATGCATTAAGGATTGGCTGTCATGAGAGAGGGGCCACCTTGAAAACCATAAGGTGACATGTACTTGTCAGGGAGCAGTGTTGTTCTTTCAGCAGTTGTTGTTGGGGGTCTGGACTTCTTCCACAGATTTTCCCAGGCCTGCAGGCAGGGGCTAGCTTACTCACAAGCAATCAGTAGAGGGAATGCCCTGTCCTTTAGCAAACCGTCCTTCCCTTTGATGATGCTAAGGGAAAAAGAGAAGGAAAACAGAGAGCCGGCAGGAGCTGTCCCTCATGTTCTGGATACAACTGTGCATGGAACCTAGAACCTATATAGAATTAACTCTCAACCAACTGAGCATACCAGTGCTCAAGGATTTTAGCAGCTTGAGCCAAACATGTGTTCTTCCCCTTGAGGTAGTGGGGACATGAGAGGGTATGGTGTCAATGATCTCTGCTTGTTGCATTAGCTCCATCTTAGAGCAAAGATTCTGGAGCCCCCTTCTAGAACTTTCCAGCTCCCACCAACTTCCTGAGTCTTCTCAAGTCCTACGGGGGTCCCTATGAGCAGTTGAGGGCTTCACAACAGGACACAGGCACATTGTGGCTTCAGGTGGAATGCAGCTGGGATTTTGTGCTTTCCCTGGTGGAATTGGCTAATGGGAGAAAGCTACAAAATAAACCCCTCTGTCATTTGTTGATCCTACAGCTGATGTGCTGGGCCAGCTTCTGGTCTGGCAGCATGCCTGTGGCCCCCAGAGAAGAGGACATGACCAGGTCTGTCCAAGGCATGCCTGTCAAAACAACATTTGGCCAATTCCACAGCCCAGTAGCACTGATAACCCATGACACCCGCAGGCCATCTAGTGGGATCCTGCTCGCTTCTGTTAGCTCTGTATACACATCTTTAAATTTTACCTTATCTTATCTACAAAATGGCATTCACCAGATGCCTAATTTTAATTTGACTTCTCCAGAAGAAAGCTGGAGGGGGCATGCTGGGCAAAAGGGAGCATTGCTATTCACATAACCTTGGGAAGATTATGAAGCCTTCTGCATGACTAGAATTCTCTCCCCCAGAACAAATAACTTTCTATGATAAATATGCTGTGTGTTTAGCAAGAAACGTACAAAAAAAATTGATAAAAGGAAAAGGGTCAGCGTGAGGTTCTACCTTCAAAATATGACTTTGAAGAAATCAAGACACTTCATACAGGTTTATACAGGTTTGCTAAGAGAGGCAATTGTGTTTGGGCCAGACTTGGCATTTGGCCAACCTTGCTCTTGATCCAGATCACTTACGGTTGATCTTCCACAAATGATCAGCCAAGGTCCTTGGGTGATCTTTAAGACTCCATTGCATTTTCTCCTCTGAAATATGTTTTTATTTATTTATTTATTTAATATTTTTATTTATTTCTAGGAGAGAGAGAGAGAGAGAGACAGCGTGAGCAGGGGAGGGTCAGAGAGAGAGGGGGATACAGACTTTGAAATAGGCTCCAGGCTCCGAGCTGGCAGTCAGCACAGAGCTCGATGCGGGGCTCGAACCCATGAACCGCGAGATCATGACCTAAGCGAAAGTCGGGCGCTTAACCAACTAAGCCACCCAAGCACCCCTGAAATATGTTTTTAAAAGTCTACTTATGGTTATACTATATTTGTAATCCATAACATTGTCACTTAACTTCATTCCTTCATTCAAGAAAGCATTTAGTGAGCTCCCACTTGGTGCCACACGTTGCCTGGCACAGAAATACAGGGGTGATCAAAACCCAGGACCTGCCGTCAGGCCAATGGGGAGCAGAGGGGAATCAGACCAACCCCCAGGTATGTCCAATCACAGACTGGCCAGTGTTGGAAGAATGAGGTGCAGGATAAGCCCTTGACCTCTGGTGGAGGCACACTTAAGTTTGTATTCAGCCTGTGTCCGTTTTCAATCTGTCTTTTCTCCAGCATATCTTTGCTGAGCAAGTACCTTGTACAGGGCATGCGTTTGCTAGCATGACTGAGAGGAAATGAGGGCCCCTGAACAGATAATGTCCACATTGTGAGGCAAAGGCGGTGGTAAAGAGATATGCAGGAGAGCATAGGAGCCCCTCAATGGCCAGCCTAGATGTCAGACAAGGTTTTCAGGGTGTATAAAGTTTAAAAGATGAATACAAGGGTGCCTGGGTGGCTCAGTCGGTTAAGCCTCTGACTCCAGCTCAGGTCATGATTTCATGGTTTATGAGTTTGAGCCCTGGATCAGGCTCTGCACTAACAGTGCAGAACTTTCTTGGGATTCTCTCTCTCCCTCTCTTTCTGTTCCTTGCTGTCTTTCTTTCAAAATTAGTAAATTAAAAAAAAAAAGATGAATACAGGCAAGTGGCCCAGCAAAGGGGGGAAGCGCATGCCAGTGAAAAGGCATGCAGCTCGTGCCACAGCCCAGCCTGGGACACTCACTGCTGGATGTGGAAGACCAGGTGAGAGTGACCTGGGAGCACAGTGGGGCTCAGGGGGTTAGATTGCATTGGTCCTGGGGCAGGAACACCCTGACAGTCCTGTGACCACCTAGACACAAGGGGTGTTGGCTATGGCAATAAAAGAGGGGACAGGACCCTGACACCTTGAGTAGACTGAATGTGAGGCCCTCATGTTGAGGCGGATTCCAGCTCTGTTCAGATTTGGAGAATGGGTGCGTTTTTTTGCCCTTGAGCTAGATGGGAGGATCAGCAGGCCAAGTAGGGCCTGAATGGGGAGCCAGGCTCACTTTGGGGACAGCTGAAATGTGAGAGGCAGTGAGGAGAGGTGTTTGGTGCCCCGTGGCCTGTCGGGGCTAGAACCCCAGGTCTGTTTGGGAGGTGGTTCTAGCCAGACCTGGCCCCAGGAATACACCAGGTGTTCCAGTGTTTAAAATACCGGTAAAGAGCTGCTGCCTTGAGGATCTCCCTGGCCCAGTGACCCTCCTGTAGCCTCGGCTGCCGTGGTCCCCACTCCAGGATCCTTGTGTTCTCGTCGCCAGCAGCGAGCGGGGAGTTCTGGCTGAACTGGAGCTCTCAGATCCTCCTTCTGTAGGACAGCCTCATGGCTTCTCAGACTTTTAAAAATCTCAGCCCTGATTAAGGCCGTGATTTAAACCTGTGTTATTCTCTAGGGACAGCCGTTAACAAATGATCACAGACCGGGTGGCTTAAAACAAGAGTTTATGGTCTCACAATCTGGAGTCCAGAAGTCTGAAATCAAGGTATCAGTAGGGCAGTAGCTCCTCTGAGGCTCTAGTTGAGAATCTTTTCTTGACTTTTCCAGTTCCTGGTGGCTCCAGGCATTCCTGGGCTTGTGGCTGCGTCCCTCCCATCTCTGCCTCTGTCTCTGCCTTCCCAAGGGTTTGTCCTCCTGTATATCTAATTTCCCCTGCCTTTTTTTGAATGTTTATTTTAATTTTTTGAGAGAGAGAGAGCAAGGAAGAGTCAGAGGGAGAAGGACACAGAGGATCCAAAGCAGGCTCTGCACTGACAGCAGATAGCGCAATGCGGGACTCAAACTCATGAACTGTGAGATCATGACCTGAGCTGATTGACTGAGCCATCCAGGCGCCTCTCCACTGCATTTTTAAAAAATTTTTTTTAATGTTTTATTTTATATTTGAGACAGAGAAAGAGTGGGGGAGGGGCAGAGAGAGAGGGAGACACAGAATCCAAAGCAGGCTCCAGGCTCTGGGCTATCAGAACAGCCCGATGCAGGACTCTAACCTATGAACTGTGAGATCGTGACCTGAGCCAAAGTCAGACGTTTAACCAATTGAGCCTCCCAGATGCCTCTCCCCTTTGTTCTTATATGGGGACATTTGTCACTGGAATTTAGGGCCCATCCAAATAATCCAGGGTGATCTTATCTGGAACTCCTTAACTTTAATTCCTTCTGGGTGGACATACCTTTTGGGTGGCCACCATCAAAAAACCTACAGAGAGTGAAATACAATGAGCAGGCACTTTCTTGTGCACAGTATTTCCCCTTCCTTCAATCCAGAGATCTGAAGTTTTGATGAGTGGTCCGTTCTCTTCAGAAGGAGGTTGGGCTCAACTCATACCAGGCATACTTAGGCACTAAATGTATTTTATTGTGCTCCAGGGTCATTCATTTGCAGTCTTACTTGAGTTTAGTTTATTATATGTCTGTGGCCTTGAAAGGTAGATCATGCATGCTACTATCTCCTCCCCTGCATTTTCACCAAGAGAATGGTGGAACACCTCTCAGGGAAGTTCTGAGAGATCTGGAAAGGCAATGAGTGAAGTTTCAATGTAAATGGACAGCCTACATAAACTACCGGAGAAATATTATGAAAAACACTTGAAACCCCACAAAGGATCTTAGGTTGCCTTTTCTTTTTTTTTTTTTTTTTAATTTATTTATTTCTAGGAGAGAGAGAGAGACAGCGTGAGCAGGGGAGGGTCAGAGAGAGGGAGTCACAGACTGAAACAGGCTCCAGGCTCTGAGCTGGCAGTCAGCACAGAGCCCGACGCGGGGCTCGAACCCACGAACCGAGATCGTGACCTAAGCGAAAGTCGGACGCTTAACTGACTAAGCCACCCAGGCGCCCCTTAGGTTGCCTTTTCTAATAATCACATGCGTAAGGGAAACTAGCCTCAGTCTCTCTCCCAGCCTTGATACTCACCATCATTACCACTTCACTGTTAGCTCCGTATTTGTTCTCTAGATCTGCAGAAGAATCTACTCGGTGAGTGATACCTCCTTGGAGATCCTAAACCATGTATCGTGAATCAGATCACTGGTCATGAGTGAAGACCCTCAGGTGTATGGGTGTCAGGGTAACCCCTTTAGCAAGGACAGGTATAGATACTTTTTGAAGGGAGAGCTAACATTTCAGTCACGTGGTTTTGGGTCATTGATACTCTGACTTTCCTAGACAGGCCATTGGCCCCTGGGATCCAACCTGAGGGCCATTTACAGAACCCTGTATCTGAGCTGGGGGCACAGGAGAGGGTGCTTTGGTCCTGGATGGGACTCCATGGTATTTATGCATCAGAAACATAGTAAAACTCAATGCAGCTTTGTTGAGTGGGCAACTGAATAAGCAACCACAGGACAATCAGGGCAGGTAGACCTGGCAAATGGCAGGATACAGGAATCAAGGATCCTTTTGTACCTCTCTGTGGTTGGCTGAGAAACAAGGCAGTGATTGGAGCCAAGAGAAAGTAAATGGGAAGCCCAGACCGAGTGACTACTAGCTGAATCAGTCTGTGACAGTGAGGTCACCTGTAATTCCATCCAAATAATTTGTTATATTCTGTTCCGTCTGCCTGCTGGTGCCTCACTGGCTGTCAAAAGGCTCATAATGACCTGGCACAGGAGAGAGGGCTGCCCCTGAGACCACACCAGAGGGAGAGCCCCACACTGTGCCATGGAACCTGTGTCATCACAGCCCACTCTCAGAACTTGTGTATTAACATTGGGTTATTACCCAGAGTGCAGTCATATTTGGGGCCAGGATGCCTACGCTCTTTCATCCCACTAGGGGACTATTTTGTGACTTCTGGCAACATGCTTTCCCATGTCACCTAACTGATTAGGGGAAGTCACCCACTCGGGCTTGGAAGAAAGTTCAGTTCCTCCTCTGTAACTGGAGGTGGGGCCTAGTGACCAGAAGTTGGAAGGTGCTAGATATTAGTAAGATGTTAGCAAGATGGGTGGTGCGTCAGCGGGGGAAGCTGGATGGGAACATCCCAGTGAGCTTGGAGCCATCAGTGGGATACCTAACACTGTATTTTGTAATGGGATATTTAACAGATTAGGAAATATTACCTTAGGTATTTTATACCAAGTCAGTCTTTCTGGTCCAGGCAGTGATACCTGGGGAAGTTGCAAAATGCCATCAGAGAGTGTCATGAGCAAAATATCTTATTGTATAGTTTCCATAGAAATATCTCCATGGCAATTATACATTATCTAGGACTTGGGGTGGAGTTAGTTTTAGAACCTGGTCTGAAATTGTTTTTGATCTATGTGTAGTGTTTCTTTTTTTTTTTTTAATTTTTAATTTTATTTATTTGGAGACAGACGGGGAGAGCGCAAGCAGGGTAGGGATAGAGAGAGAGAATCCCAAGCAGGCTCTGCACCATCAGCACAGAGCCCAGTGTGGGACTCAGACTCTCAAACAGTGGGATCATGACCTGAGCTGAAACAAAGAGTTGGGCACTTAACTGACTGAGCCACCCAGGTTCCCCTGTCTGTGGTGTTTCTAAGGAGGCTGGTCTACTGGGGTCTCATGGACAGAGTGCATTAGTGGTGGTACTTCTTCCTGAGCATTTTGTCCTGTCCACTGAGGCTGCCTTGCAGATCAATGCCCACCCTTAAATGTGAGGCTGTGTATGGGGCCGTTCTGCTTTCCTCCCTCAGGACAATGTGGGGAAATCGAGGCCAAGAGAGGTCTGAGGGGAGTATCTTATCCCTCTACCCTTGGGTGCTTTTATGCCCTTAAGAGTTGCCTTGGGTGTGGCTCCCATGCCCTGTGGGAGCCTTGGGGCTGAGTGTGACCACCTTTGCCTGGCCTCCAAGTCACCCTCAGCTTCTACTGCCCCCACCCTTGAAGCTACCCCCTCCTTTCTTCCTCCTTCCACCTTCCCTGCCCTGTGCCACCATCAGCTACCTCAGAGCCTGCATCACACTCTGGGCTGCTTGGTGAGGGCCCCCAAATAGAGCACAGACTCCCAAGAGCTGGGCCCGGGTACCCTCATCCTGCCTGTCTCCACCCTAGTACCAGACTGAGCCCCAGAGGGAGCCATTGCTGAATCAGGCTGGACCGTGGCAGCAGGACCAGGAAAATGTTTCACCTCACGGCATGGGAATTCTTTTCCCCATGATCTTTTAAAAGTTAAAAACAAACAGACAGACAAAACACTTCTACCTTGAAGAACTCTTAAACACACACACACACACACAACACACACACACAACACACACACACAGATGTGAGCAGTTTATGTACACCAGTTCATATGCCAGTGCCCACTCATGACAACCCATTATGATGCCCATTGTACAAATGAGCAGACTGAGGCCAGGGAGGTTACCAAATCACTCTAAATCATACCACTGGTGAGTATGGGACTGGGTTTTGAATCTAGGCAACCAGGCTCCTGGATTCCTGCTCTTAAATACCAAGTGTACTCCCTCTCAAATTATTTTCCTTGGTGGTGCAGGCAAGTCATGCCAAATGAAGATTTATAAAACCCTGAAAATAATTTGGAAATTTTAAATTAGCAATAACACCACCACCAAAGAATTGCTGCTGTTAATGTTTTGCTGTACCCCTTTCTAGATTTTTATCTGTGCTTGTTTTGATACCATGTTGCTGGTGGCTGCTAAAAATTCCACTGTATGGATTACTGTAATTTACTGTCCTTTCTGTAGAATATCTTGCTTCCAGCTGCTAATTTGATCAATTGCTCCGCTTTCTCCATCGTCATACATGGAATTGCTATTCATATTCAGGACAAGGGTCGCCAGCAAATTTGCTGGCCATCTCACGTCTTTTTGTTTGTTTTTTGTTTGTTTTTGTTTTGTTGGTTTTTTTTTTCTTAGTAGAATGATTTCAAAACCTATGAGAGCAGCACTGTTTCCCCTGCTACATACACAGATGAGTTCTTGGATTTAAATATTGTCACCTCGAAGTGGAAATGTCCCCTTGGTGTTTACCATCCAAGACCCCTATGCCACATATATTCATGAAAAAGGACACCTGTGATCCTCTTTAAAGAGTAACCTTATTTATCCCCACCAGGTGAAATGGCTCGAACAACAAGAAGTTAAACGCAGGGTGAAGAGGCAGGTGCGAAGTGACCCTCAGGCCCTCTATTTCAACGACCCAATTTGGTCCAACATGTGGTACATGGTGAGTAGAGTGTGGGCCTCGCTGCCCTCAGGGCACTGGCAGTGCTGTGTTCCCGAGATGGGTTCATTTCCCCCAGCAAAGCTAAATTCTCACCACAACTTGAAACAGGCACATTTCACAACCGTGTAAAGCCCCTGCTTTAAGACTGGGTAGCATATACTTTCTCATGAAATTTTTTAAAAATTATATGAAAGTACCCAGGGGGTGGTGGGGGAGTCCTTGAGCAGGGGAGTGGTTTACGACAAGCTCAGGACTAATAGTGAAGATGAGAGCCCCCCAAAAGGGAGATGATCCCCAAGGAAAACCCCAAGGGCAGGTAGATTGCCAGGTAAAGGAAAAGCATGTGGAGCACTTCCTGGAAATGGATGAGAGAAAGAGGCTCTCTGCTGAGGCACAGGGAAGTGTTTCTCCTTGTTTACTTGCATGAGTAAGTGCATCCCTGCTGCACTTACACGGTATGGTATGTCGATCTCATGCCACAGTATGGGCTCAAGGAGTTCCCATGCTGGGGGGGGCTTTGTGTCTTCTGTTCCTACAGCACTGTGGTGACAAGAGCAGCCGCTGCCGATCAGAAATGAACGTCCAGGCAGCGTGGAAGAAGGGCTACACGGGCAAAAACGTGGTGGTCACCATCCTTGATGATGGCATAGAGAGGAATCACCCCGACCTGGCCCCAAATTATGTAAGTCAAGCCCAGGAATGTGGGAGGATATTCAACCATGTTAGTCATCAAACAAATCCAAATTTTAAAAGCCATAAGGTGCCATTTCTCTCCCTTCACTCATTGTATTAAACACTACAGAATGGCACCCGGGTTAAGTGTTAGACTCTTGATTTCAGCTCAGGTCATGATCTCACCATCATGAGATTGAGGCCCGCATTGAGCTCCACTCTGAGCAGAGCACCTGCTTAAGATTCTTTCCCTCCCTCACACTCTAAACAAACAAACAAATACAGAAAAACACATTGAGAAAGGTTGTTGAAACAAACTTCCCTCTGCCTCCTGGAGCCCAGGATTTCACAGAAGGATTTGTTCAGATATTTGGGGAGTCACATGACTTCTGGGAATAGATCCTAAAGAGTTCAGAAAAACATGTGTGGAGATGATCATCATACTAACATGAGCAACGTGAAACAGGACATGATTGAAACCTGGGCTCTGGACCAGGTTTCCTGAGTTCCTATTGTGACTCTGCAATTGATTAGCTCTGAGACCTGGGGCAAGTTGCTTCACTTCTCTGTGCCTCAGTGTCATTGTCTGTAAATGGCATCTCATCAGGTTATTGTAAGGATTAAATGCCTTCACAAATGTCAAGAAGGGAGCCTGGCACATATTGAGTATGATGAATGCATTCAGTATTCTAAGGAACCTGAGTGCCTAACAACAGTTAAGTCAACCATGTCATATCTGTTTTATAGATGTTATGCAGCCTTTAAAAATGACAGTTTTGAAGTCAACAATTGAGAGCTTTTATGATGTGTTTTAGAAGGAAGATATGAAATTATATGAGTGCTATGATTATGAATATACAAAGACATACATATTAGAAGTAAAAGATGAAGAAAATTCTAATACATACTACAAAATGGATGAACCTTGAGGAATTCAGTGAAATAAGCCAGATACAGGGGTATCTGGGTGAGTGGCTCAGTCAGTTAAGTATCCAACTCTTGATTTCAGCTCAAGTCATGACCTCATGGGTCATAAGTTCAAACCCCGAGCTGGGCTCTGCTCTGTAGGTACAGAGCCTGCTTGAGATTCTCTCTCTTGCTCTCTCTCTGCCTCTCACCTGCTTGTTCTCTCTTTCTTTCAAGATAAATAAATAAAAACTTAAAAAAAAAAAAGAAAGAAGCCTGTCACACACACAAAATCAAATACTGTATGATTCTGCTTATCTGAGGCACCTAGAGAAGTCAAATTCATAAAGACAGAAAGTAGGGTGGGGGTTCCCAGGAGCTGAGGGAGGTGTGAGTTAGTGTCTGATGGGTGCTGGGTGTCTGTTTTGCAAGACGAAGACATCCAAGGATGCATGGTGGTGGTGATGTGTGACCATTAAAATCTGGTGCTATTGAACTTTATACTTTAAAATGGTTGGGGTGGTATATTTTGTTGTGTACATTTTACCACAATAAAAAATATATGTAAGATGATAGTTATCATAAGAGAGTACCAAGTATATGTTTTTCTCTAACTTTCTAATAGCGGCATAAAAAACACTTAAAGCATGCTATGCCGTTTCCCTTCAATCACTAAGATTTCATCTCTTAGGATTCCTACGCCAGCTATGATGTCAACGGAAATGATTATGACCCATCCCCACGATATGATGCCAGCAATGAAAATAAGTATGTCACTTTGTCTCCTCTTTCCTTACGTGCCTGTCCCTCTCCCTGCAGAATCACTACTGAATTGGCCCCCAGCAGGGATTCCAGAAGGGTGGTGGGGCTGCCTGGCTGGTGGTGTCTGGGGCTTACCCAGGAGCCAGAAGCCACACCCGGCACAGCCCTTCAGGCCCAAGACAGCTTCTGTGGACTTGGTGTCTTAGGGAAGAAGCAAGAAAGGGATGTTTGGCTAGAAATGGATGTTGGCCAACACTGTTCCTGTTTCCAACCTTGTTGGGATATTTGAAAGGAATAACCCTTAAATCTAATGGGCTCCGTGACCCATTGTTTTAAGACAGCAGTTGGGCCTGTTGGAGCAGAGAGGTCACATGCCTGAGCTTTTTTGTCGCCATCTGTGACCTTATGAGAGAGATGTTGGATAAATCTGGGTTCAAACCTCAGCTCTACCATTCCTGGCTGTGTGGCTCCTTCTCAGTCTCTTAGAGACTTTGCAGTGGAGACGGCACTCCCTACCTTCCAGGGTTGTAGGCGGGGCCGGCGGACAGGTGAAGGGTGCATACTGCATACCCTGGATGGGTGTGCAGTCTTCTGGTTGTTCTTGCTACTTGGCAAATGGAAGCAGCAGGGTCTGGAGAGATAGGTGACGTGTGTGCTGTAAGTGGCAGTCCTGGGGGTAGAGTCCAGCTTCACAAACTTGGTTCTCGAAGTTCACTTTGCTGTGTCCTGCTTGCCTTCTGTCTGCTAGCATGCCCCATGCCCTGAGCTCTTACTATTCCTCCAAAAATATTTAGAGGAAAAGAACAAAAGCCCTTTTCTTTCCTCCCCCTGCTGACATGACGCTTGCCAAGGTGCATTCTCCCTCCATATAGTATTTTGCTTCTCTGTAGAGTCCCTGGTGCCCACTCTGTGCTACGTGGAGTGCCTCGGCCAGGCTGATGTGTTCAACACAACAGACACAGAGCTCCCCAGAGCCCGCGGAGGCCCCAGCCCTGCAGGCTGCTTCCCTGCCTCACGTCCCAAGGTGCCCTTCCTGCTCAGCAGTGAACATGCCTGGGGAGCAGGGAGCCTCATTTCCCCACCACACATCAAGGGGGCAGGGAGGAATGATCCAGATGCGATGCAGTGACCCATGAAGGGCAGGACTGAATCTGCGTGAGAGACAGAGCTCTGTGACATTGTGAACAGCCCTGGCCATGGGGACACGCGAGGTCCACGGAAGGGCAAATGACCCTCTGGAAGGTCAGCACGCAGACCTAGGACTCTTTTAAAAGGGAGTTTTAAATTTGAATCAATGATTCTCATCCCCAGTGGACTCTCTTTGAAGATGTGTTGTTTAAACTCTCCCATATTTTGGCCTCTGCCAGAGGAATTGCCTCGATGCAGCACATTGGAAAATGTGGTCATTACTGAGGACAGCAATTTGTTTTTTCTGGTAATTTCTTCATAGTCCCTCTGCTACTGTTGAGCATCCAATTTAGAGCGTTCTTGCTCAACTCTGCCTTAAATGGCCATGGAGGTGGTGGGAGGGCTCTCTGGAGGTGAGAGGTACACAGGGAACACATCTGTGCTTGCTTCTGTCCCATCAGCCAGGCAGATGTTTACACCACACCCGCAATGTGCCAAAAGCAATGTGTTGTCCGTCATGTGAAACGCATAGCTCTGGATGGGGGAAGCCCAGGGACCCTGGGTGTTGGGAGCAGGAGCCCTCACTTCAGCCTGGGGGTTACAGGGAAGAGCCATACTGAGCAAGTGCTTGCCCTTTGCTGGGTGACGGGAAGGTCCTGTTCGCCTGGCGCTGTGGCAGGGACAGGACCATCCCCAGTCTGTGCAGAGCCTGGTCTGGTACTCCCTCCTGGACAAGCCAGCCATTGGGGGAGAGGGGGTGGTGGAGTTGAGAGGAGGCAGGATGTAGGCTTTCGTGTCACATCCGCATGTAGGGATAACTGTCCTTGTAGGAGACCTGCGCTGGGCACTGAATACAATACTAACTAGGGGGCTGAGGCCTGACTCTGTTTTCTGCTCTGCTTCAGACATGGCACCCGCTGCGCGGGAGAGGTCGCCGCTTCAGCCAACAACTCGTACTGCATCGTGGGCATAGCGTACAATGCAAAAATAGGAGGTAAGGCCCGGGAGCGCGCAGCCTGGGAGCCGCAGGGCCCGCCGCAGGGGTGCGGGGGTCCCTCCCCAAAGGTCTCAGCAGCTGGGCCTCTGACCTTGGCCTGGCCACGGCCTGAAGCCTCATGCAGTGTGCCACGGCCATGCAGCCAGCACCCAATGCCTGGGGCTGGAGGCAGAGGCATTGCACACTGTCTGGGGTGAAAAGCCACCAGAAAGGCACCTGCTGCCTCTTTTCCGATTGCGCTAGCCTGACTCACCATGGCCAACCAGACGGTGTTGGTTCCCTCCCACCCACAGCCCTGTGGTGGCTTCCTGTCACTTTCACAACACACTGTATCGTTTTTACCTGGGACTAAGGTCTTTCCTTGGCTCCAACTCCTGCTTGAACCTGCTGGCCCACTTCTCCTGCCCACTCAGCATTAGTCAGAAGTCATTTGTCATAGTGTCCCCCAGTCACACATGCTCTTACCATTTTATGCCTGGACTTGGACCATCCTTCCCATCACCCCAAAGAACTCTCCCTGCCTCTCCCTTTGACTCCATCTACCCATGACTTATGGGCAGCTCATGGCCACTCTGCTTCATGAAGTGTCCCCTGAATATAGCTGCACCCCCCCCCCCACATCTTGTTCACAACAGGGAACAGGGGTCGGGTCTTCCAAGTCCCTCTAAGGAGTAGAGTCTGACTCCAGGTGTTTCTCCCTCTGCTGTTGGGCTTCTCCATTTGTGAGTCAAACCTCCCTTGCTAGGAGAAGGCTTGGGAACAGTCTGCCTTCCCCACCTGAGCCTGGAAATTTGACAGTTCAAACTGGGAGTCAACAAGTACTCGGAGGTAATGAAATGACTGGGAACTGAGCAGGTGTAGACCACGAGTGTGAATGGTCCTTGACCATCCAGATGGTTTGGGGGCACCGCCGTCCTCATGTAGGACTCTCAGTTTGGAGGTGCTCATACTCAGCAGGCATGAGAGGATACTGCCTTCCTGGGGTACTGCCTTCCCTGCTGCTTTGCCTTTGCTGGGGCAACTTTGCTTTTTGCTTTTGACCCCAGAAGTCTACTATGAGCCACATAGGTGGGGAGGTTAGGCCATGGGTTCTCTGGATCACCCAGTCCTTAGGGAACTTCTTGAATTTTGAAAAGAGAGTCCTCAGCTTTTACTTAACTAGTACGCCCTGCCTGCCCTTTCCCTTGGAAATCATTGAAGTAGCTGGGATTTATCATTTTATGACAGCATTAATCACCAAGGTATGTCCTGCAGACCAAATCTGGAATTTCTGTCACCTGGACGCTCCTTTGTGGATATATGTTGAGATGTTTTAAGTTCTTCCTGGAGGTTCTGATGAATGAATGCTCCTAAGAAGTCTCTCCAAGGTTGTAGGACCAGGCTGACCCTGGTCCTGACCCCACTCCTACTGCCCACTAGCTGTATGTGCTTGGACAACTAATGTAACCTCTCTGAGCCTCGGTTCCTTCACCTGTGGAGGAAGAATGGCAAGGAGTCAGCTGACACCCCCACCCCCCCCGCCCAGGTCTGTTACAGAGATGAAGTGAGATGCCGTGCATGAAAGCATTGGCTCAGGGCTCAGTCTGCAGGAAGCCTCTGAGCAACTCCATTCCTCCTGCTGGAACTCAGAAGCAGGAAAAAAAGTGATTTGTGTTGCTCTGAGTGAGAGGTAGGCCCCACCTCTGAGGTTGCCTGAGCCCTGCTCTCCCAAAGACCCTAGACTGGTAACATTGAGATTCTCTGGGAGCTATTAGAAGTGTAGAATCCTAGCCCCCATCCCAGACCTATTGAGTCAGGATCTACATTATGATAAAATCTCTAGAGGGTGTGATAACAAATGACAGTTTGAGAAGTGCTGGTTTAGAGGTTCTGGAGTCAGGTAGGTAGGTAACACCTATGTTGTGGGCTGCAATGAGCAGCAAGTAGAGTTACAGAGGTAAAGAACCTCCAGAGTTCTTTATGAATATGATTTGTTCTCACTTGTAGAGATTTGCTCATACTTAGAGAGAGAGTACTCATACTCATTGCAAAATTGTATACCCAAGTTGCCTGAATTCTGAAGAGATCATTTCTATGACCAGGGCTCGGGGACAGGAATCTATTTTAATTAATCATTTAATATCTTTGGGCATGAACTGTACAATATAATACCATGCTGGCCACTCGGGGAGAATAAGGATAAGACCAACACAATCTGGGACCTCCAGGAGCTCTGTGTGTCTTTTGGGATGAACAGTGTGAACCCAAAAGATAGTATGGGATCAAGTACTGACATGACAGAGGCAGACAGGGGGTCCCAAGCGTGGCAGGACAAGCACTGATAAGGGAAGAAGGATGAGGATACAGCACAAGCTCAGCACGATAGGACTCAACTGGGAGTGAGGAAGTGCAGGTGACAAAATAGGATCTGCAGCATGGAGCGTGCCTCATAGGGTTAAGGACCATGGGGTAGGGCTGGCATTGACCCAGGGAACCTGTGATAGCTATGTCTCCAAAGATGCTTGTACTCAGGCAGCCACCCCTGGACAGGGCAACCTTCAGGCACCCCTAACAGACTCCCTCTCTGAGTCTGCATACCATAGAGTTTCTCTGAGATGCCCATGGAACTGACCATGACCTTGCCCGCCCCTTCCTTCCTTCCTTCCTTCCTTCCTTCCTTCCTTCCTTCCTTCCTTCCTTCCTTCCTTCCTTCCATCCTTCCTTCCTTCCTTTCACTGTTATTCAAGAGATTATAATATATATCCTAGCTCATTCCAATCTATCTGGAATTACTAGTATACTATTTCATGTATCATGCATGACCTAAAACAGATTATTTGAATTCACGCTCACTCTCATCCTTTGTGCTGTTGTTTTTATGTCTTATTTCATATGTCATAAACCCATACACCTTGTTAGTCTTGCTTTAAACAGCTGACTTGAAGATATTAATGACAAGGAATACACTTGCCTACCTATTTACCATTCCCAGTGCTCATCCTCACTTTCTAGCTTTGGATTTCTGTCTGGTTTCAATTTTTCTTTAGCTTGAGAATTTCTTTTCATGTTTTTTGAGGTGCAGGTGTACTGGTGACAGTTTATGTCAGCATTTATCTGCAAGCGTCTTTATTTCATTTTCATTTTTTTAAGTTTATTTATTTTGAGAAAGAGAGGAAGAGAGAGAGCACACACATGCAAACAGGGGAAGCAGGGGGTGGAGGAGTGTAGAGAGAGAATCCCTAGCAGGCTCCATGCTGTCAGTGTAGAGCCTAACTCAAGGCTTGATCTCACAAAATGAGATCATGAGCTGAGCTGAAATCAAAAATTGGACACTTAACCAACTGAGCCATCCAGGCACCCCCTATTTCTTTTTTTTTTTAATTTTTTATATGTTTATTTCTGAAAGAGAGAGACAGAGCACAAGCAGGGGGCAGGGGAGTGGGAAGAGAGAGAGAGAGGGAGACACAAAATCCAAAGCAGGCTCCAGGCTCTGAGCTGTCAGCCCTGAGCCCAACCTGGGGCTCAAACCCACGAACTGTGAAATCATGACCTGAGCCGAAGTCAGACACTTTGGATGAGTATCCAAGTGCCCCTCATTCTCATTTTTGAAAGAAATTTTGCTGCATACAGAATTCTAAGGTGACAGGTTTTTCTTCAGACATTTAAAAAAAATGTTCTTCCATTGTCTTCTGGCATTCATTGTTTCTGATGATGAGTCAGTTGTAATCCCTGTTGTTTCCTCTTTATGGAATGTGATTTCTTTTTATTTTTTCTATTTGTGCATTGCCTATGACTACAGTGCCCTTTAGTATAATTTTCTTCACATTTATCTAGCTTGAGGTTTGCTTTGCTTCCTAGTGGCTTGTTCTTATTTTTTGGTCTAAATCAAATGTGGAAAAATTTCTGCCATTGTTTATTTAAAAAATTTTCAACCATATTTTATCTAACCTCTCTTTGGGCAGTAATTATAGTTGTTAGATTGCTTGATACACCTTGCAGGTTATTGAGGTTGTGTTCATTTTTTTAAGCCCTTTCTCTCTGTGTGTTGCAAATTATATGATTTCTATTGCGCTGTCTTCAAGTCCATTAATATTATATTTTGTTGTGTCCAGTCTGTTGTTAAATGCATCCAATGATTTTTTTTTAAACATTCAGATCTTGTGCCTTTCTTTTGTCAAATTCCATTTGACATTTTCTTACTGTTTCCAAATTTTTCCCGAGATTCTTCTTCTCTTCACCCATTATTTCTATCTTTTGTTTTAGATTCTTTAACATACTTGTAAGAGTTACTGTAAAGTCTTATTCTACCAATTCCAATATCTGGGTTATTTGTGGGTGTTTCTAATGATTGAGTTAGGAATGGGGTCACATGCTCCTATACCTTTGCACGTGGCTAGTAAAGTTTTAGTGTACACTAGACATTGTTGTGCTACATTGTAGATACTGCATTCTATGATCTTTGAATACTGTAGAGTTTCTAGCAGTCGGCTCATCTTGAATTTGTGATGGTTTGATTATTAATTTTTTAATGTTTATTTATTTTTGAGAGAGACAAAGTGCAAGCAGGGTAGAGGCAGAGAGAGAGAGAGGGAGACACAGAATCTGAAGCAGTCTCCAGGCTCTGAACTGTCAGCACAGAGCCTGACATGGTGTTTGAACCCATGAACCATGAGATCATGACCTGAACCAAAGTCAGATGCTCAACCAGCTGAGCCACCCAGGCACCCCTGATTATTAAATTTTTTATGGTTGTTCTCTTTCTGATTTGACCTTAGCCTTAGGGAAAATTGTTTATCCCAACCACATGGTCTTTACTCTTAGATCACGGCCCTTTTGGCATTTCAGTGGAAAGACTAAAATGTTTAAGACCTCTCATTTGGTGAGACTCAAACTCCAAATTGATTCCCCTACAATAGGCAGCAGCTGAAGTATCTGCTCAGCTCGTTCAGCCTCCAGTATTCTTTTCCTCCTGAACTTCTTCGAGTATTTCCCAAATATGTTTAGTTCAGGGGTCAGCCAAGTGTTTGAAGAGGAGTTTATATGTCCTCTTCTGTAGCTCTCTTCTTTCTGAGATTTATCTCAGCTTCCAGCTGCCCTAGCAGTCCCAAACACTATCCCATGACTCCCCAGGAGAGTTAGATTGCACTTTCCTGCTTGAATTCTAGCCTCTCCATATCAAGAGAAGTGAGGAGTTCCCCAGAAGAAAGGTTATATAAATTTGCATCATACCTAATATAGTTCCCTTCTTTCAAGAACTGAATCCCCTGCCTGCTGCTGCTTTCTTCTGGTTGCTCTCCAATGACCTTAAAAAGTTGCATTTCTATTTAATAAATATTTTGTTGAGAATTTATAATTATTCTTTTTAGAGGAATTTGTGTGATAGAACTAAAGCTTGTGGTTTATATTTCTTTACCAAATAGATGGTGTATTAGGGATCTATTGCTGCCTGACTGTTACTGCAAAATGTAGCTGCTTAAACAACAAACATTTGTTATCTAGCAGAGATAGCAGCTCAAGGTCACTCATAAGGTTGCGTTCAAGCTGTTGGCTGGGACTGTAGTCCGAACGCTTGATGGGGCTGGAGGACGTCTTTCCAAAACGTGTCACTTGTTTGGCTGTTGGCTGGAGTCCCAGTTCCTTGCTGGCTGGTGGCAGGAGCCATTAGTCCTTGATTCCTCACTATGTGCACCTCTCCATAGGGTTCTCAGAGCATCCCGATAACATGGAAGCTAGCTTCATTCACTTAAGGTGATTCAAAAGAGAGGAGGAAGCAGCAATTTTTTAAAAAGTTTATTTAATTTATTTCTGAGAGAGAGTACAAGTGGGGGAGGGGCAGAGAGAGAGGAGGAGAGTGATTCCCTAGCAGGCTCTTCACTGTCTGCACGGAGCCTGAATGTGGAGCTCAAACTCACAAATTGTGAGATTATGACCTGAGCCGAAATCAAGAGTCAGAGGCTTAATCAACTGAGCCACCCACGTGTTCCAGAAGCAGCAATGATTTTTATGACCTCATCTTAGAGGTCACATACCATCACTTCAGTCATACTCTGTTTTTTTAGAAATGGATCGTTAAGTCTAACATATACTCAAGGGGAGAGAAATTAGGCTGCATCTTTTGAATGAAAAAGTGTCAAAGCATTTGTGAATATCATTTAAAGTCATCACAGATGGACTCCTAATATTTATACAATAATATTATAAATATTAATATATATAAATAATATTATACAAATGGAGTAACTTTTTCCACCAATGTTATTCATAAAATTGTACATTTCTTGTATGTTCTTCACATTAAAATGATTAAATCAAATGAAAGAATTAGTGGATCTGTCTAATTCACATCTTTAAAATAATATTGTTACTCATAAGTCAAGATAACTCCAAAATATATGTAATAATTTATCAAAGTAGGGAAGAACACAAAGAAGGTAAAATATCGAGATCCTGGTGAAAATAAGAATAGCCAGTACTTACAGAATGTCTGCTAAATAATAGGCACTGATCTAAGGTCTCTATATGTATTAAATTATATAACCTCCATAAAACACTGTGTTATAGATGTTGCTGTTGTCCCCAATTTACTGATGAGGGCCAGAGAGACTAAGTAATTTGCTCAAGATCAGACCAAACTGGATCCAGGTCCCAGGTCTTTACATCTACTCTTTGACAGAAATCTTTAAACCGTATATACAGGGACATGTGGGTAGCTCAGTCAATTAAGCATCTGACTGTTGATTTCCACTTAGGTCAGGATCTCATGGTTTGTGAGATCGAGCTCTGGTATCAGGCTTGGGATTCTCTCTCTCCCTCTCTCTCTCTGCCCCTCCCCTTCTCATGCTCTCGCTCTCTCTCTCTCTCTCCCTCTCTCTCTCTCAAAGTATATGAATGAATAAACTTAAAAAAAACATATATACAGATAGATAGATGAATGGACAGTGTGTGGATGACTATGATTTCACTCACATTTGATCATTCTTTATTTGTTTTTAGTAAAATATATATAGCTTGAAATAATATACCTTAATCTTACACAAACATAACACAACAGCAATTAAATTGAATAATTGCTGGACTCCAGATTTTATGTTTACATTTTATTTGTTTAATGTTTAATTTTATGCTTAATTTGATTGATGTAAATGTAACAGAAGAAAAAGAAACTTAACTTGAAGACATTGCTGAACTTCACATAAACATTTCATTGTAATGAATTATTTTCTCGAATAGCCCTTATCAGTTAGTAAAAACAAAACAAAACCCAAGATGTGAAAATCTTTAAGAGACCAAAGTTACTTTTCTAATGCCTAATTTGACTTATGTGAATTTAACAGAAGGAAAACAAACTTAACTTGAAATGAAGGAATTGCTTCACTATGATGAAATATTTTCTCAAATAATCCTCTAAGATTTTTTTTTTAATGTTTTTTATTTATTTCTAGGAGAGAGAGAGAGACAGCGTGAGCAGGGGAGGGTCAGAGAGAGAGGGAGTCACAGACTGAAACAGGCTCCAGGCTCTGAGCTGGCAGTCAGCACAGAGCCCGACGCGGGGCCCGAACCCACGAACCGCGAGATCATGACCCGAGCGAAAGTCGGACGCTTAACCGACTAAGCCACCCAGGGGCCCCATCTCTAAGATTTTTTTTAAAGAAAACCAAGATTATGAAAATCCTTAAGAGTCTAGGGTTACTTTTTTTTAAATTACATGTTTCCCGTATTAGAATATTAGCACTTCAGTTTCTTCTCACATTCTCACCCTCATAACTTGGTTCAGATTTTTCTCATTGTCCCTACATTCTCAGGGTTTGATGGTAATCATCTGTCACTGTTATTCTTACACTTGTTCAGTCTTGGTTCACCACCATCATTTTCAGCGCAGCATCTCCATTCCTGAATTATTTTTTTAAGTTATTTATTTATTTTGAGAGAGAAAGAGCACCAATGCATGAAGCAAGGAAGACGCAGAGAGAGAAAGAGAAAGAGAGAGAGAGAGAATCCCAATTGGGCTCTGTGCTGTCAGCGCAAAGCCCGATGCAGAGCTCAATCCCCTGAACCCTGAGATCATGACCCAGACCAAAATCAAGAGTCTGACACTTAACGAAGTGAGCCACCCAGGCACCCCTCCATTCCTGAATTATCTATTTTGATTCATCTCTTTGTTCACTGAATTTTGTCACTGAGTAATGTTTTTTAGGAAAGTCTGACAGGTGCTGTCTCTCCCTAGTTCTTTCATCTCTGAGAGTGCCCAAAGTTTGCCTTTACACTTAAATTATATCTGTGCTATCTATTATATCCTTATAGAACTTAGCAAACATCCCCTTGCTTGTCCCCTAGATCCAGTGTTGTTTGGACAAGTTTGAGGTCAACCTGATTTTTTCCCCCAGTAGGTGATTTGACTTTTTGGTTTGTGTAAAATTCTTTCTTTAAACATGAAATCCAGTAGATTTGCTGGACCACCTGTGGGTAAGGATTATTCTATAGCAGCTGTTCTTGGGATTTAATATTATTGAAAAGATCTGGGTATTTTTTTTTATTTCAGGCAAATTTTCTTCTGTTAAGGTTTTGACTATTTTGGGTTCTATGTATGCAGTTCTAGTCTTCGTGCATACCACTTATACATCTATTGGATTTCTATTTCTTGACTTCTATATTTCTTTCTAATCATATTGAACTTATTGTTTCTTTTCCATTTTATTTATTTTTTATTATTTTAATGTCTCATTTATATTAGAGAGAGAGAGAGAGAGAGAGAGAGAAAGAATGAGTGGGGGAGGGGCAGAGAGAAGGGGAGACAAAGAACGAACTTGTGAACCAAGAGGTCATACCCTGAGCTGAAGTCGGACGCTTAACTGACTGAGCCATACAGGCATCCCTATTCATTTTTTTTTATTGTTTTTTTTTTTTTTCCGGTTTTTCTCAAGCTTGTCCTCCACATCTTTGGGAGTTTTGCCAAAGTCGTTTTGCCTAGAGAAAACTCCAATGAAGGTTTTCATTCCTTTCTTTCTTTTTTTTAAGTTTATGTATTTATTTTGAGAGAGAGAGCAGGACAGGGGCAGAGAGAGAGGGAGAGAGAGAGAATCCCAAGCAGACTCCATATTGTCAGCACAGAACCCCAATGTGGGGTTCAAACTCATGAACTGTGAGATAATGATCTGAGCCAAAGTTGGATGCTTAACCAACTGAGCCACCCAGGCGACCCAAGGCTTTCATTTAATGTTTTTCTTCTTTTTCTGTCCTGAGGATGAACACACTTTGGGCCCCTTTCTCTGGTCTTGTCATGTCTTCATCAAATCTTTATATATCTTTGATCTCTTGCTTCAGTGAGAAGTTACGTTTTCATTAAATTACGGAGAAATGTTTGTTTATACATTTATCATTTTCTTTCACTTGTTATGCCCCCTTTTCCCTTATTTCTTGCAGCATTGTTGCACAGATGTTATGCTGCTCACTTTCTGGTTATTAATAATGACTTGCTTCAGAGTAGGTAGGGCTTTCTCTCTAGGCCGGTAAGATGCTAAAATATGGGGGGTGAGGGGTAAGGAGGAGCAGAGAAGGGAGCAAGGCTGCAGGCACTGAGAACTTGAACTTGGTGTTTGTGGACTCAGATCCTTCTCTTCTGCCAGTCCAGTAACTAAAGAGCTCCTCTCCCCTCACCATGAATTAGCATTAACTCATGTAATGCTCACCACAGTGGGGACGGGGCAGAGCTGACTCTCACTTTTTCTCTTTCAACAACCCATGCCACCAAAAAAATGCCTCTTCTTAGAAAAGATGGTGTGTGTATGTGTCGTTCCTGGTGAGACCTCACTGTTTCTAAAATAATAGACTTTTAATTTTTGTTGTGAAAGCAATGCAGTGTTGTAAAGAAACATCTCCCACCCTCCACCAGCCTCCACCTCTGACCCAGCCACCCGTGCCCCAGTCATAAGGCCCTCAGGTGCATCACCTACTTTACGAAGAAATGATAAATCCTAGGGAATCACAGAAGCATGTGTCACCTCTGTTGTTTTCAGAGAGGAAAGTGGGGGTACTCCAAGTTTAACTGGAAGTCCCTTTCATTTCAGAGAAATTTTCAGTTTTTAAGTTGTACATTGTTGATTTGTGCCCTTTTTTCCCTACATGTAATATTTCAATAAAAATCTGTTTCAAACTTTTTTGTTGTTGGATTAATCATTTTTGTGACTCTTGGGTTTGGGCTGTTGCTTAGAAAAGCCCAAGATAAGAGATCAATTGTCCTTTATTTCTTCTAAAAATAGCTCATCTTAAAATTTTTATGGCTTTGTCTTTTGCGTTTAACTTTTTAATCTGTATGGAATTTATTTCTGTGAATGGTGTGAAGGAGAGATCTAACTTTATTTTTCCCCATAGTTAATATTTACTGATCTCCACATGCCACCTTGATCCTATTAGTTTCATTAGCCTATTTGTTTTTAATCCCTAAACAATACCTCACTTTTAATTATTAAAGTTTAAGGATTTTTTTTTTTTGGATAATTTGTAGGACAAATTTCTTCTTATGATGCTTTTTCAAAAATTTCTTGGCTATTCTTGCACATTTTCTCTTTCAGATGAACTTGAGAATCTGCTTGTCAAGTTCCATAAAAAATCCTGTTGGGATTTTGATTGGGATTGCATGGAAATTATAGATTAATTGGGGGAGAATTGACATCTTTACAATATTGAGTCTTCCCACCCAGGAACATGGTATGTTTTTATTTATTCAGGTCTTCTTTGACGTCATTTAAAAGTGTTATCACTGTCTTCATATCAATCTTATGCATTTCTTGTTAGGTTTATATCCAGGTTGATTTTTTAAAAAATTATGTTTTCAATTGGTTATTATTGAAATGGATATAGGAAAATGATTGGTTTGTCTATGTTGGGTATTTGTATCTGGCCACCTTAATGAACTCTATTGGTGCTATTATTTTTTGTTTTCTTGGCTTTTCCAGACAGATGGAAATAAAAGCTCTTTGTAAATGTAATGGTGGTTTTTTATCTCTTTAATAACTCTCATTTCTTTTTCATGTCTTATTTCAATGTATCGGGACTCCTGATGAACATTAAATAGTCGTGGTTTATAGGTTTTGTTGTTTTATTTCCTGCTTCTACAGGAATGTTTCTAGTATTGTACCATTTGTAGGTGTCTTCTGTAGGTTTTCTGTAATTGCTTTTATTAAATTAAGGAGATTTTTATATTCCTATATTTCTAAGAGGTTTGATCAGAAATGGGTCTATTGACTTCTGTCACATTTTTTTAAAAGCAGCTACTGAGATAATTATATTGCTTTTCAAGTTTACTATTTAATATGTTTAATTTAGTAAATTACACTAATAGATTTCCTAACAATGGAAATTTCATTCTTCCATTCTTAGAATAAATTCTACTTGATTATGAGTACTTTTCATTTAACACACTGCTTGCCATTTTCAATTATTAATGTATTATACATGGTTTTTGAATCTTTGTTTACAAGATAGATTAAACTACAGCTACTGTGTTTTGTGATGTCTGTCTCTAGTTTGGGTATCAGAGTTATGCTGGTTTTGTAGAATGAGTAAGGTAGTTTTCCATCTTTTACTGTGCTCTGAAGCAGTTCATTATATTGTGAACATTGCCTGCTTCCTTAAATGTTGGTAGGGCTGAAAAATCAATCTGACCAGACAGGGTGACTCTTCAAAGGACTAAGTCTATTCAGGTTTTCTGTTTCTCCCTGAGGAAATTTTGGTAGTTAAGTTTTCATACAAAATTATTCATTTCTCCATATTTTCAAATTTATGACCTATAAATTTAATATTGTATTCTTATAATTAAAAAGATATATCCTCCACAGTCATAATTGTTCCTAATCTTATTTGTGGCATCGTTCCTTTTTTCCTTGATTAGACTAATGACAATTAGTCTAATTTTTATTAATTTTATTAATTAACTCTTTTTAATATTTATTACTTGTGTCTCTTACTAGCTCCTTGAAAAGAATGCGTAGTTCTTTGTTTTCAGGCTTTGATGTGCTCTCATAAGTAAATAAATGTTCTATATATTTTCTTCTTATTACCTATCTCTGGCTTTAATTATACAATGTTCTTACTGTTATTTGTTTCTGAATAATTTTTTTCAGCTTTGATTTTTCTTTTCAACTCAAGAGTTATTTATAAGGGATTTAAGTTTTTTTCCAACCAGATAGATTTTTTTTGGCACTCCTTTAGTTGCTAATTTTTAACTTTGTTGCATTGAGATCAGAGACTGTTTAGTATAATTTCTGCCTTTTGGAATTTGTTGAGTGTTTTTTGTGGTCTAATGCACGTTCAATTTTTGTAAATATTCCAATGGATTTTTCAAGAGTATTTTTATTTTATGCTTATTGAGTACAAAAATCTATGTAAGTTAGATCAGAGGTTGCAGCTGGGAGCCCACAGATTGCCTTGGCCTATATGTGTGTTTTGTGTGACACAAGTGTTTGGTTTTGTTTTGTTTTTTAACTTGAGTAAACATTTACAAATTAAAGGATTTTATAGGAAGATACAGATTTGGAGTTTCTCTTGAAAAATCAGAAGCTCTGGCCATGCTGGACCTCATTCCTTCATGGCAACAGTCAGCTGGAATGGTAGATGTTCCTTCAAAGAGCAGTTCCTCCATCTCACTCACTGCCTAGTTTGACAGACCCGTCTACCTTGGCCATTTGTCCCACCTCCCCAGTGCCTGTAGGAGTCTCTGTCACCTGTAGGCCTGATCAAGCTCATTCAAAGGTTTGGGAGTCTTGCCCTCTATCTGCCTGTTCAGCTTCTGAGAAGGGATGTTTGTCTCCATGGTGACTGTGGATTTGTTGATTTCTCTCAGTCTTTGGTGTATAAATTTCATAGCTATGTTACAAGGCACACAAATGTTATCATCTCTTGCTGGTGTCATGAATCTTTCTTTAATCAGTATAAAAATCCTCTCTGTTTCATTCTCTTTTTTCCTTCAATTGTTCTTTCGCTGGTAATAATATTGCCATATCTGCTAAGTTACTTTATGATCACTTTCCTCATATATTTTTCATTCCTTTATTTTTAACTTTAGTTCTGTAAGCAGCATGTATTTGTCTTTATTTACATATTTTTTTGTGCAATCTAAGAATTGCTTCAAAGAGGGAATTCGATATGTTCACACCTGTTCTGATTTCAGATATATTTAGGTTTATATCTGTTCCCATATTTTGCTTTCTCCTAATTAACTTACTTAGTTTCCTTATTTTTCCTGCTTTTTCTCCCTTTCTGTTTCTTTACTTCTCTGCCCTTCACTAGATAGATATAGTTTCTTCTCTCTTCTTTGTTCCCTTTCATCCTGATGGCTTGAAATTTCTACATTCTAATCTGCTTTCTATCGCCTGAAGCACATATACTTGAATTTATATTCTCCTACACTGGTTAGCATTAATCAGTACCTATCTCCTTCTCCTGGGCAAAACAAGAACCTTACCATAGTTCCCCTTCCTTTCGTCATCTTCTCTTCTTCATCGCCTCCCCAAATTGGGGTCATCCAGGATTTTCACTCCATATGTTATTAACAGGTTTACATTATGCAACAACAGTTATGTCAGCTTAACCATAAAGGTGGACCAGTTTCTTTGGTCACCACTGTCTTGGGTGCTGGGAGAATTCTTAAACTCAGTCTTCAGCTCTGTGATACACTATTTATTTACCTATGTGGTAAATGTTGAAAATAGCTTCCTTTCTAAGGACTTCTAGTTGATGTTTTAAATTAAAATTTTATTTGAAATAATGGTAAATTCATATGCAATTGTAAGAAATGATACACAGAGATCCAACATATCCTTTACCCAGTTGTCCATAATGGTCACATCTTGCAAAACAATAGTACAATATTACAGTCAGGATATTGACCTTGATACAGTCAAGATACAGAATAGTTCCACCAGCAAAAGGATCTTTGTGTTGCTCTTTTATAGCCACACCTACTCCTACCCTAATGCCTTTGCAACCACTTAGCAGATGACCACTTTTATAATTTTGTCATTTCAAGAATGTTATATAAATAAAACTATATTTTATGTAGCCTTTAGAATTGGTGTTTTTCACTTAGCACGATTCTTTAGAGACTCATTCAGTTGCTGTGTGTATCAGTAGTTTGTTTCTTTTTAAGGAACTACTTTTGAAAAGTAGTGTTCCGTGGTATGAATGTACTACAGCCCCCCATTGCAGAACAACTGGATTCTTTCTAGATTTGGGCTATTTAAATAAAGAACCTAGAAATATTCTTGTATAGGTTTTATGTAAGTCTTCATTTCTTTGGCATAAATAGCCAGGAGTACAATTGCTGGGTTGTATAAGTTACAGGCTTATTTTTTAAGAAATTGGCAAATTATTTTCCAGAGAAACTGTACCATTTTACATTTCCACTAGCAATATATGAATGATACAGTTTCTTTGCATGCTTGCCAGTAATTGGTAACATCACTTTTTAATTACAGCCATTCTGATAAGTATGTAGTGATATTAATTTTCATTTCCCCAAGGCTAGTGATGTTGGAAATCTTTTCATGTGTTTGTCATATATATATATACATATATATATGTATGTATGTATATATATATGTATATATATATATATATATACACTAGTGAAATATCTCTTCATATTTTTTCTTATTTTCTATTTGTAATGTTTCACTTTTTTAACTGTTTAGTGTTGAGGGTTTTTTACATATCCTACCTACTAGTCTTTTGATGATTATGTTGTTTGTGAATATTTTCTCCCATTGTGTAGCTTGTGTCTTCATTCTTTTTAACAGGGTTTTTCTTGCAGAGTAAAAGTTTTAATTTTGAAGAAATCCACATATCAATTATTCCTTTTATAGATTGAGGTCTTTGGTATCAAAGAAGTCCTTGCCTTGTTTTAGATTCCAAAGATATTCTGTGTTTTTTTCCTAAATGTTTTGTGATTTTACATTTTACATTTTTTTTAAGTTTTTATTTATTTCTGAGAGAGAGAAGAGACACAGTGTGAGCAGGGGAGGGTCAGAGAGAGAAGAAGACACAGAATCTGAAACAGGCTCCAGGCTCTAAGCTAGCTGTCAGTACAGAGCCCAATGTGGGGCTTGAACCCACGAACCGTGAGATCATGACCTGAGCCAATGTTGGACGCTTAACTGATGGAGCCACCCAGGCGCCCCTGTATTTTACATTTTGAATTCCATCTTGGGAGATCCACTCTGAGCTGATTGTATATAAGGTGTAAGACAGGTCATGATTTCTTGTTTTGTTTTGTTTGCCTATTGATGTCCAAATTTTCCAGTATCTTTTGTTGAAACGCCTGTCTTTTTTCCATTAAGTTACTTTCGCACTTTTGTCAAAAATCAGATGGGCGCATTTGTGTGAATGTGTTTCAGGGTTCTCTGCTCAGTCCATTGATCTATGCGTCTGTCCCTCTGCCAGTGTGGCAGTCTTGATTATTGTGACAAAATATAAGTTTTGAAACAGGGTAAACTGATTGCTCCCACTTTCTTTTTCAAAATTATTTTAGCTGTTCTAGCTCTTTTGCCTTTCCATACAGGTTTTACCATTATCTTGTAAATACCCACAGAAAAATCTTGCTAGGCTTTTGGTAGGGATTGTGTTAAACCTATGTATCAGTTGGGATAATTGACATCTTTACTATCTTGAGTCTTTTAGCTCATCCACTATGTCTCTCCATTTGTTTAGGTCTTTAGTTTCTTTTATCAGTATTGTGTAGTTTTCACTGTACAATTCCTATACATTTTTGCTTAGATTTACACCTAAAAGTTTCATTTTATTTTTAGTGATGATAGAGAACATTGCATTTTGAATTTTGATGCCCATGTATTCTTTAATATATAGAAATGCAATTGGTTTGGGTATGTTGATCTTGTATCCTGCGATCTTTCTGAACTCGCTTACTTGTTCTAAGAGTAGATTCCTTGAGATGCTGTACTTGATAATGTCATCTGAAAATAGGGGTAATTTTGTTTCTTCTTTCTGATCTACATGCCTTGTATCTTTTCTTGACTTATTCCCTGCCTTGAACTTCCAACCTAGAGTAAATATCCTTACCTTGTTCCTGATTTTAGGAAGAAAGCATTAAGACTTTTGCTGTTATTTTTGATGTTACCTACTGGTTTTGTAAATGCTCTTTAGCAAGTTGACAATGTTCCTTCTGTTTCTAGTTTTTGAGAATTTTTAAAAAATGAATGAGTGTTAAATTTTGTCACTCCTTTTTCCTTAGCGAGTGATATGATTGTGTGATTTTTCTTCTTTAGCTTATTAATATGGTAGGTTGTATTGGTTGATTTTTGAATATTCATCTAGCATAGAATCTATGGAATAAACAACATTTGGTAATGGTATTTTCTTTTTATATGTTATTGAGATCTGTTTGTCATTATTTTATTAAGGATATATGTGTATATATTCATGAGGAGTTTTGGTCTATTATTTTCTTTTTCTTCCTTCCTTTCCCTTTCTTCCTTCCTTCCTTCCTTCCTTCCTTCCTTCCTTCCTTCCTTCCTTCCACCATCTTTCTATATATATATTTTTTAAATCAGGGTGTTACTAGCTTAAGTAAAAGAATTGGGAACTGTTCCCTCATCTTTTATGTTCTGAGAGTGATTGTGTAGAATCAGTGTTAATTCTTTAAACTTTTAGTAGAATCCTCCAGTGAAACCATATAGACCTGGAGATCTTTGGGGGAGTTTATTTTTTAATTACAAATTCAATTTCTTGAAAAGTTATAGGGCTATTCAAATTATCCATTTCATATTGAGTTGTAATAGTCTGTATTTTTTGAGGATGTGGTCCATTTTGTCTAAGTTGTTGAATTTATGTGTGTAGAGTTGTTTATAGTATTACCTTACATATACTTTTGATGTTTGTAGAGTCTGTGGTGATATTCTCTGTTTCATTCCTGATACTGGTAATTTGTATCTTCTCTTTTTTTTCTTTGTCATTCTTGCTAGAAGTTTATCAATTTTGTTGATCTTTTCATTAAACCAGCTCTTTGTTACACCGATTTTTCCCAGTGGTTTTGTTTTCAATGTCATAGTTTTGTGCTCTTATCTACATTATTTCCTTCCTTCATATTTGTGCTTGCTTAGCTTTTCTTTTTCTAGGATCTTAAAGTGAACACTTAGGTTATTGACTTAAGACTTTTCCTCTTTTCTAGCATAAACAATAGTGCTATAAATTTCCCTCTCAGCATTTTAGCTGTGTCTCTCATATTTTTAACCTTTCTTTTTAAGTTTATACATTTATTTTGAGTGAGACAGAGACAATGGGAGGGGGAGAGGGGCAGAGAAAGAAAGAAAGAGAGAGAGAATCTTAAGCAGGCTCTGCACTGGCAGTGCAGAATCTGATGTGGGGCTTGAACTCACAAAACTGAGAGATCATGACCTGGGCCAAAATAAAAAGTTGGATATTTAGTCAACTGAGTCACCCAGGCACCCTTCCCATATATTGATATATTGTATTTTCATGTTTGTTAAATTCAGTGTATTTTTTTTTTCATTGAGACTTCTTCTTGGACCCATCAATTATTTACAAGTATTTTGTTTTGTTTCCAAGTATTTGGTGGTTTTTTTTGTCATCTTTCTGTTACTGATTACTAGTTTGATTCCATTGTGGTTAGAGAACACATTCTGTGTCAGTTCAGATATTTTAAATTTCATGAGATTTATTTTATGACACAGGATCTAATCGATTTTGGTATAAGTTTTGTTGGCACTTGTAAAGAATGTGTATTCTCCTGTTGTTGGGTGGAGTGTTCTAAAAACATAGACGAGAACCTTTTGGATGATGGTGGTGATGAATTCATCTATATCCTTACTGGTTTAGTAAGGATAAACATATATCCTTATATGTTTAGTTGTCCTCTTAATTGTTGAGAGAGGGGTGTTGAAGTCTTCAGTTACAATTGTGGATTTGTATATTTCTCCTTTAGGTTTTATCAGTTTTCATTCAAATATTGTACACCTCTACTGTTTGGTGTTTATATATTTGGATTACTATGTCTTTTTGGTAAATTAGCCCTTTTATCATTATAAAATATTTGTTTCTGTCTACAGTAATTTCCTTTGCACTTTAGTCTGTCTTATATTAATATAACTTGATCAATTTTCATTTAAGTTTTGGTATTAAAGGCATATAATGACATATTTTTCTCTCTCTCCTTTAATTTCAACCTATCTGTATTGTTATATTTGGAATGAGGTTCTTGTAGATAGCATATATTTGGGCTGTGTTTTTTAATTCATCTTGCCAATTTCTGTCTTCTAATTGCCATATTTAGACTATTTACACTTAAAAATTTTTTTTAATGTTTTTATTTATTTCCAGGAGGGAGGGAGAAAGAGAGAGAGAGGGAGAGCGAGCGAGCAGGGGAGGGTCAGAGGGAGAGGGAGACACAGAATCTGAAGTAGGCTCCAGGCTCTGAGCTGTCATCACAGACCCCGATGCGGGGCTCGAACCCACGAACTGTGAGATCATGATCTGAGCCGAAGTCGGACGCTTAACCGACTGAGCCACCCAGGTGCCCCATAGACTATTTACACTTAATGTAATTATTAATATGTTTGGATTTAAGTCTGCTATTTTATCTTTTGTTTTCTGTTTATTCTTTCTGTTTTTAGTTTCTTTTTCTTGGCTTCCTATGGGTAACTTAAATACTGTTTAGAATCCATTTTGTTTATCTCTAGCCTTTTAAAGTTATCTTCTTGTGTAGCTTTCTTAGTGATTGCTCTCGGTATGACATTATATATACATACATCAGTCTTTGAGTGTTACCATTTTACCAATCGAGTGAGGTATGGAAACCTTACCTCTCTTACATCCCATTACTGTCTCCTGTCCGTAATTGTCTGAAATATTTATCTATATATATCTAGAACCACATCGGACAGTATTATAGTTTTTGCTCCATTCATCTAACATAATTTAGAAAACTCAAGAGAAGGAAAGCCTATTGCAGCTGAAGGTTTATGTGTCTTGCCAAACTTGGATAGAGTTTAGCTATTATTATATCTTCTAGTACTTTTTCAGCCCTTTCCTCTTTCTCCTCTCCTTCTGGGACTCCAATGACATGAATGTTAGATCTTTTGTTATAGTTCCAGACGTCTCTCAGACTCTGTTTACTTTTATTGAGTTTGTTTTATTTTTTTGGTCTGTTTTCTCTCTGTTGTTAGACTGAGCAATTTGTATTCTTCTGTCTTCCAATTCACTCTGTCTTTCTTCTGTCCACTGCGTTCTGCTGTCAAACTCATTTATTTCATTTTTTATTTTGATTATTATATATTCAATTCTAAAATTTCAACTATTGTGTTGTTTCATATTGCTGTCTTCTATTTCCTTGCTGAGACTTTCTATTTCTTTATTGAGGTTTTATATTTTTTCATTTGTTTCAAGCATATTTGTAATTGATCATAGAAAAGTTTTTATTATGGCTGCTTTAAAACCTATCAAATTATTCTGACATTCCCTGTTACCCCAGTTTTGGCATCTATTGATTGTCTTTTATTGTTCCATCTGAGGTCTTTCTAGATCTTGGTATGATGTATGATTTTCATTGAAACCTGCACATATTTGTATTATATTATGAAGCCCTGGATCTTTTTATTTATTTGTTTGTTTGTTTGTTGTTTATTATTTTGAGAGAGACAGACAGACAGAACGAGAGCAGGGGAGGGGCAGAGAGAGAGGGAAACACAGAATCCAAAGCAGGCTCCAGGCTCTGAGCTGTCAGCACAGAGTCCGATGTGGGGCTTGAACTCACGGACTGTGAGATCATGACCTGAGCAGAGAAGTCGGATGCTTAACCAACTGAGTCACTCAGGCACCCCTCTGTATCTTATTTAAACCTTCAGTTTTAGATGGCTTTCTCTGACACTGCTAGATGGCCGAAGTGGACCCCACTGCTTCATTGTTGCCAGGTGTACGTAGACATTCAAGTCATCTCACTCACCCACTGTTGGCATCTGAGAGTAGGAGAGCTTCTACTCAGTGCTGAGCAGGGTGTGAGTTCCAGCTCTCCATGTGGCCTCAACTGATACTGCAGTGGGATCACCTTGTTACTGTGGTTGATGACGAAAATCCTGACTCACCACCATGCCTCCTGATATGACTCCAGTGGGAAGGGAGAGAGACATCTTCTCATTGCCATATGGGGTGGAAAGCCAAGCTTCCCCACAGGATCTTCACTGACACTATGGGAATGAGCCCCTTTTTTGGATGGCAAGAGAAAAGCCCTACTGCTTAATTGCTCTTTTCTGATGTCACCTAGGAGGGATGTTGGAGTCCCTCATTACAGCCTTGCAGGGGTAAAGGTCTAGGTTCCCCACCTGGTCTTTGCTGCTGTGAGTGGAGGTAGTACCACAATGTCATCTGTGGTGTTTGGCTAGAGTATAGTGGTTATTGTGTGAAAAGTTTCTCTTGTTGTGTTGCCCTTCCTGGGTAGTTTGGCTAGAGGGAACAGGCTTTGGGAGACTCTTTTTTGGTCTGCTCGCCTTGGTACCTCTAGGCTGCCAGCATCTCCATTTCCAAGTCCCCAGATATGTGAGACAAAAAGAATCCCAGGGAACTTACCACCGTGTTGTTCCTTGGGTCCTGAGATCCCTAGATAGTCTGCCTTCTCTCTACCTTTCAGAATTGTCTGTCTGTTTCTTACACAATGTCCAGGGTTTGGGCTTTTCTTGGTAGAAAGAATGGGGAGAAGCACTTCTACTCCATGTTAAGATGTCCTACTTTCTTGCATCATTTAAAAGATATTAATGATAACTTACTTTGGGAATTTTTTCCAACTTGCTGCATTAAGCCTATCTCCTTGGCTTCCTCTTATTGTCGTTCTGTTTAGCTTTTTCATTTGGGGGTTCTCTTTTCTGATGTTGGTTTTCCTCCTCATTGCTGATTATTGGTTGTGCACTTATGTTTGTGTTCACAGATCCTTGTCTGCTTGTGGGGTTTGTCAGGACTGATGGCCACAGTCTGTCTGTGACGTGGGCTGGATCATGTTATTTCTGGCAGGGTGGTGGCTGACTCCTGGTTCCCAGGGAGGCGCCGTCCCACCGCTCTGGCCTCAGTGTTGGCATCGGAATAAAGCCTGCTGCTGCTCACTGCTCAGGCTGGAGGAGGTGGCGCATAACCTGCTCTTTAGCTCCTCACACTGATGCCTGCTCTGGGACCCCCCCCCCGCCCGTGCTTGCAGACCAGCCCTCTGAACCCCGGGATTTCAAACCCTTCTGGAATTGCTCCTGCTGGTTGATCCCATCTGCTTGCTGTCTCTCCACTGTTCCTCAAAAGATCTCATCGTCTGATCTTGTTTTCTGAGGCTCTTACTGATTTTCCCCCTTCTCTTTTTCATGTTATTGTGGAGGATTTGGGCCCCGAGGAGAGGTAGACCAAGCACTGTTTTTCTCCATGGTCCAATCTCCTTAGTATTTTGATGGTGATGATGGTGATGATAGTAACAGCTCTCGCCACTTGCTGTTGGCATCTCATCCTCAAAATGGTCCTGAGTTGGAATTACTGCAGCCATTTTCTACAGGGGAAACCAATAATCAGAGAGGTTACCTACCATGCCCAGGCTCACACAACTGCTAGGAGGTGGAGCTGAGATGTGAACTCAGACCTGTTGACTTGAAGCCTGGATAGTCCCTTTGTGGTGGTATCACTCTAATGCTGGGACACACTGGGGCTGGGTGAGGACAGCTGCCAGCAAGCCCTACGGGCAAGAACAGAAGCAAAAAGGAAGTTTCCATGGTGTGCACATATGTTCTTGTCCTTGACTGAATTCATATTCCTTCCAAACATAATTTTGACCTTGTTTCTTTTTCTTAGTCTAAAATATAATAAGCTAAAACTTTCAACTTCCTCTGATGGTGGAAATAACATAGGAGGGTAGAGATTGGTCATTCTTGGCCTCTATTCTCACTTAACCTTTTGTTTTCTGCCCATCTCAGGTTACTGATAGTAGTGCTATCCTTTGATATTGACTAGAAATGCCTGCAAGCACTCACCGGGGTCCCAGGCGAGCCTCACCCAGACATCTCCCCCTTCCAAGTCAGTGTCACAACTGGATGGCCCCTTGTGGTTCTTAGGAGTGCAAGACACCCTTCAGCAACAACCATTAGGAAACAGAAAAACAGAAGTTTATTACTGATGACTTGGAATTGACCCAGCACACCTGGGGCCACATAGCAAGGTTGGAGAGAGAGAGAGAGAGAGAGAGAGAAAGAATGCACAGGTGGGGTATATTGGGGCATTTGGTTTCACTGGGGCCTGAAGGTGGGGACGTAGGGTTTCATGGGCTCACTCTATTGGTCAGTTGAAAATCTGGATGGGGCACCTAGCTGGCTCAATCAGTAGAGAAGGCGACTCTTGATCTTGGGGTTGTGAGTTCAAGCCCCAAAGGGGCCTACAGAGATTACTTAAAAATAAAATCTTTAACAAAATAAATTTTAAAAATGTGAGAGCGAGAATTTAAAGTGCTAGGAAAAGACAAGAGGCCCAAATGGTCAGTTATCAAAAATCAACTGAGGTCTCTAAAACAAAGGAGCCTCATCAGAGGCTGGAGGTGACCTGGCCCTTTATCCAGTGTGGCTGGCAGTATGTGTACTCAGGATAGATAGTCTTTGAAGTGGAGGCCTCTTTGAAATGGATGCCTTAAGCAATTAAAGCTTAAGTTGGGCACTTGCATTTCAAAAAAAGAAAAAACAAACAAAAAAACAACAAAAACCTGTCAGGGCTTTAACATACATCTTTCTTCACTCTCTCACTTTTAAAAAGAATTTCAGCCCTTTGAATAGTTTCCCTTCTTCTCGCTCTGCTCCCCATTACGCTCCAGCCCTTCTGCTTCAGGTTGGCATTGGTGGTAGGCAAGCTCTCAGACTTGGCCGTGTCCACCATCCATCAGTTCAGTTGCTCATCTACAAGGTGCGCTCCCTGGGACAGAGCCTTCCCTAGGGTCCTGGGAGGCATAAAGGCCCTTCCCTGACCAAGGTCTGAGGGTCTGAGCCTGGCCACTGCATTAGGGCTTCTTGGCTTCAGGGCCACTCCCAGCATCCTGTGGGGCAAGTGAGTGAAGCCCTCACCCTTGAACTTTAGGAGGAGCCTAGCTTTTGATAAGCTTCTCACCTGTGCTGATGCTTACTGCAGATCAGACGTTTTCCTGAGGCAGGACGA
Source organism: Proteles cristata cristata (assembly GCA_017311185.1). Taxonomy (NCBI): domain Eukaryota; kingdom Metazoa; phylum Chordata; class Mammalia; order Carnivora; family Hyaenidae; genus Proteles; species Proteles cristata. The sequence goes on along the minus strand of JAESUZ010000537.1, from coordinate 533,216 downwards.
GTGTCACCTGAGACAGCACTTTTTGGCCCAGCAGGCCCTGCTTCTGGCTGTGGTAACATGACCAGCCTGAGGAGCAGATCCAAGGCTTCTGGGCAGTGGGGAGCAGGAGAGCTGGGGGCTGCCAGGACACCCTACCCACCCACCTACCTCGGGGGGCCTGGCACACCCTTAGAAACAGAAAAGCTCCCCTGCTCAGGCCTCAAGAAGTCCGAGCATCTTTTTAGCCTGTGTTTATTCAGTTTCTGGGAAGGAAAAGTAAAACAGCCAACAGCCAAATTTCCATTGGTGTTTTTGTTCCATATTTTGCTTGGGGAACTGAATCATGTTTTTCCTTTCATACACATGAAAATGTTAAGTACATAACAGCTAAATTAATCCATGCTCATAAATTAGTTAATTATGTTAATTCAGAGTCACAGAACTCTCAAGTCTCATTAGCGTTTCTATTAAACAGTTTAGGCTTTTGAACATTTTAAGAGGACAGTTGAAGCTACAGATTAATCTTCAAAGGCTCCAAGAATATTTTCAAGGCAGTAGGATTTACATGCATTGGGAGTTATGGCGGGGGGATTAGTGAATATGGGCAGCTCCTTCTTAAGAGCCAACCTCTCAAGGAACTGGGGTCCGCTACCTCTCTAACATTCACCCCCCCACATTCTCATCAGAGGCTGCTGCCTGCTGGGTCTGAATATCCCTACATGAGGCAGGAGCCCTGGGAAGGAGGAGATGGACAAGAACCGGCCATAGCTGCTTCACCCCTGTGTCTTCTGGGTGGCCATGCCCTCGCTAAGCCTCCTTACTGTGGCCACCCCCAGAAGACAGATAAGGCTGGCTCTTGAATGCCCTGGGGTGCACAATCCGGACTCCCAAGATTGCCCTCACAAACACTGGATGAGGAGTAGCTGCTTCTGGGTGTATGTGAGAAAGATGACAGACAGGGAGCAGGGCATGTTCAAGTCTAAGTGACAACCTAGCGCGACCTTTGTTGGTGGCCATGCAAGAGTCTTATTGTTATCATCTTCTGGCCTCCCTCAGAAGCCAGTTCAGGGCCTGTGCTTGCTAACTCTGTCACAGGTGCACATCCTGTGGGGGTCCCTCGCTGTCGCCACCTGCAGAGTGGATATGTGGGTGACCCAGCTGGCTCACAAGCATGCTGTTGTGCCCAGTGTCCCAAGCCACCAAGCCCCTGACTGTCTTTGTGCTCCTGTGTGATCCACTGTTGCTCTCTGGCCCCTGTTCCCTGGTGGGGAGACTATGAGAGCCAGTCTAGATGTCAAATCTCAAGGTAGTGATTGAGGCTCTTCCGGTGTTTACCATTTTTTAAAAAAAATCAGCCGAACCTGATTATGAACGAGTGGCCTGTTTTAAACTCTAGTTGTCATTATTTAAGCACGGTGAGGCCAACCGATCAGGAGACAATGGCATTGAACAGAGTTTGTTACTCACAGCTCCCAAGACGAGAGTGTGCTCCAAGCAATGGCGGCCAGCAGGGGCCCCCTCGGGGTTGGCCTGGATGCAGAGGGAGCCGGGGAGGTAGTGGACTGAGGCCCTTGTGGTGGTTTTTGCAGGAAGAACTGGGCATAGCAGAGTAAGCAGGGTTAGGATTGGCTCATTTGAATAATTTCAGTGGGCTCTGGGGCTTAGGGGCTGTCGGTAGTGGTCTGATACTTGGTTATGCAGGGATTACCACCAGCGGAGGGGGCCCAGAGCGCAAGAGTGCCTTCAAGGAGGTGGTTGGAGGTGTGGACTCTGGACTTGATTAATTTGCACATGGAAGACATGCCTCCTAGGAGAGTTCTTTACTATTTTGAGGAATTGGCCAGCCTGGGGTGTGAGGGTGGTGGCCCCTCCAGAGTCCACAAGGCCCCAAGATGGCAAAGCATCAGAATAACAGAAAATAAAAGTCCTGGTTAATGCAAGACCCAACCTTGCTTGGACCTCATCTCATTGACCCTGGCCTCCATGGTAGGACATGCCCATTACTTTCCTGGTACACCACTGACTACAGCTGCCTTTCCACTCTGGAAGGAGATGGTGTGGCTGTATCAGGAGATCAACGGAGTAGGAGACCAAGAGAAACTTGGTGTGGGTGTCAACCACTTTCTCCAAGAATTTCCTGTGACAATGGTAAATGTAGATGTGTCCCGACAACTGAGCAGACCACAGCTCCCTGGGGTTTGTAGAACAAGGCTGTCACGTGTAGGCATATTTAGAGGTTTGAGAGCCCTGTTACTGTCTTAGGCAATAAGTTGAGTTGACAGAAACCTTTTAGGTTTGTACCATTTCTAAACAACTGTTGAAACCTCACTTGGCCCAGAATGGCTGCTCGTAGAACAGAGTGTACTGTAGGTTTAGTTGCGGAGGGAACCCCAAAAACCAATTCTCTGTGGATTTACTAAAATAATCTGAGGATTAATGAGCAAAATTTGTTGGGGAGGCCTATTTGTCACACTCAGGAAGCTATGATCTAATTTTACATGCTGCTGTTCATTGCGCTTTTACTGCCATTCATTTGCTGAAGGCAAAATACATTACTTCTCAATAAACAAAAGTGGGCCCAGCCCATCCTGCTCCCCTGCCTTCCTCCAGACATGAACAACCCAGGCTGATCACTGACTTCTTGTACTGGTGTGTGTGTGTGCACGCGTATGTGTGTGTGTGTGTGTGTTCTTCTTGCCCTCCTTTTTTGTTAGCGTCTTCTTGTCCCCTTCAGAAGCCAAAAGATTTAAAATCTAAATATTTAGTTGGTGCCTTCTTGCTCATCAGGTGAATTTATTTTCTGTCAGTTATGGAGGCTTGAAGACCAAGATCAAGCTGTTGGTAGGTTTGGTTTCTTCTGAGGTCTTTCTCCTTGGCTCCTTACTGTGTCCTCACATGGTCATCCCTTGGTCTGTGCATTGTCTGTATCTGAATTGCTTCTTTTTTTAAAAAAACATTATTTACTTATTTTTTGAAAGAGAGGGAGAGAGCATATGCGTGGGAGAGAGTATACACGTGGCAGAGAGAGAGAGGGAGCAAGAGATTCCAAGCAGGATCCATGAAGTCAGTCCAGAGCTGCATGCGGGGCTCAAACTCACGAACTGTGAGATCGTCACCTGAGCCAAAATCAAGAGTTGGATGCTTAACAGACTGAGCCACCCAGGTGCTCCTGAATTTCCTCTTCTTATAAGGGGACCAGGCATCGTGAATTAGGAGCCCTCCCATATAATCTCATGTTGACTTAAATACCCCTTCATAGACGCTGTCTCCAAATCCGGTCACACTGACCTCGCTGTTTTAACGAGGCGATGCCTTTTATCATCGAGCCTCCTCAGAAAGTTCAGGGGAACTGCTGTATTTCGTGCTGCTTCACAGGGTCAACTGCATGTCACGAGGCCAGTAATTTGGAAAGTAGCACTGTAAATTCGTAGTAGGGGGAGGGGAAGAAGGACAGGTCACTATGGAAACAGTGCTATGGGTTATTTACACTTGACCAAGAGACTTGTACAGCATTCATTTCAGCAGGTTCTCCTGTAAAATATTGCTGGGTCCAGGCAGTTTTATAGGAAAGCACATGTTGCTAAAGCAAGGCCAGCCTGTGTGACTCGCTCCTGGACACAGCTTCTATGCACACCAGAACTCGTACCATCTTCCTTCTCTGCAGTGCTCCCAGACTGGTCCTCAACGTGGCCATGTCAGCACATTTGCCCCCCGACTGAAAGCTCTGGAGCCTGCCTGCTGCACACCTGTGAGTGCCCCAATGGCCCAGAGCTAATTGGCCATCCGGATGATTGGTCCAAATTTTTTTTCTGTTCCTGACAACGTATAGTAAATGGGTCTTTCATTTTTCATTAGAGAAATGATTACTGTTTTTCTTCATTTTGGCATTTCCAGAGAACCATTCCCACTTAAAGCTAATATTGGAACACTGAAAATATTTACCTTTTCTTTGTTGGCAACTTGTCGGTGTGGAGGAAAATAGATGCTTCATTAAAATCTAAATACATTATGCATTCTTCCTCACACGTCACTCTTCTTCCGAGATGAAAAGCATTGCGAGAGGTGTTGAGAAATCATTCAGGCCGTCTTTTTATGTATCTGGGATGTCCTCTGGCATCTCGTTCTTCTTGTTCAAAAGGAGGGACTGAGCACTGAGTAATGCATAGAATTGTTGAATCACTATATTGTATACGCTGAAACTAATATGATGCAGTATGCTAATTATACTGAAATTTTTGAAAAGTAGGCATTCGGGAGCATTTGGGTGGCTCAGTTGGTTAAGCGTCCAGCTCTTGATTTCAGCTCACAGCATGATCTCACAATTTGTGGGATCGAGCCCCACTTGGGATTCTCTCTCTGCTCCTCCCCCCCTGTCTCTCTCTTGCTCGCTCGCTCTCTCAAAATAAATAAACTTTTTAAAAAAGCAGGCATTCCAGGGGCGCCTGGGTGGCTTAGTCGGTTAAGCGTCCGACTTTCGCTTAGGTCATGATCTCGCAGTTCGTGGGTTCGAGCCCCGCGTCGGGCTCTGTGCTGACTGCCAGCTCAGAGCCTGGAGCCTGTTTCAGTCTGTGACTCCCTCTCTCTCTGACCCTCCCCTGCTCACGCTGTGTCTCTCTCTCTCCTAAAAATAAATAAAACATTAAAAAAAGCAGGCATTCCAACACCTATTACTTGCATGGAGAAGCCTAGAATAACAGGTAGCATTATGCCACTAGAACCCCAGAATTGATTTGGTCTGCCTGTATGGCTGGCAAGGCCTTCTCCTGTCCTGGAAAGCCTATTGAGGAACATAAGGGTATAAAGAACAAAGCTACCATTTCTCAAACAGCACCAGGAGCTATGGCCTCAAGAAATTAAAATAAAATCAATCATAAAAAATTAAATCAATATTTAATTCTCTCAGCTATTCTGCCAGGTAAATATCATGGAAGACAAGGGCTCAGAGAGTTTGTGATCTCGGTCTAAGGTTAGACAGAGCTGGGATCCCACCCCAGGACTCTCTGACCCCTGTTCTCTTTCCCCTACTGTGAGCTGCTCTTTAATCTTGCCAGAGGCCACAGCTTTGCCACAGCACACTGCCAACATCCCGTTCTACTGGCTATGGCCCCTCTCTTTGGGCTGATGGCTGAGTGAGCACCTGGGCCCAGCGTCTCTGACATAGACAGAAGCCCTGAGCACGCAGACCAGTGACTGAAGAAAGATAACCTTTCAGATCAGCCTAACTCCTCTTGTCCACTCAGAAATCAGAGAGGAAGAATGTACACCTAGCTGATGTAACAGTGGGTCTGCCCCACCTATAAAAGTGAGGAAGGAACCCCACAGTAATTGCCAGTGAACTCGGATAAGTTTGGCTCCCATTATAACTCCCTTGATCTTCAAAGGGAAGTTGTTTGTAAGTATCTGTCTAGCAAAAGATACCATAAACAAAGTGAGAGGAAAAGGCTTCAACTGGAAGTAGATATTCATAACATGTCTAACCAACAAACGATCAATTCCCAGTACAAGCAAAAAAAAAAAGCAATATATTATTTAAGCATGCATACAATTGTATCAAAACACTAGTTTTTAAAAGGCAATGAGGGCACCTGGGTGGCTCTGTCAGTTAAGCGTCCGACTTCAGCTCAGGTCATGTGATTCAATAGTTCGAGCCCTACATCAGGCTCTGTGCTGACAGCTCAGAGTCTGGAACCTGTTTTGGATTCTCTCTCTCCCTCTCTTTCTGCTTTTCTCCTGCTTGTGGTCTGTCTCTCTCTTTCTCAAAAATAAATAAATATTAAAACCATGTAATAAGTATCCCTTAAGAAAAAAAAAAAGGCAATGAAAAGACAATCCAAAATTCTGAGTAATTTCCTCTGTGAGGGACAGGGCATGGGTAGAGACCCCAAGGGGTCATGTTTATATTTGCATTGAATGAATGGAGGGCTCATGTGTGTCAATTTTTTTGGGCTTTATCACTAACATGTGTGTAACTTATGCTCCTTCATACATTATCAAATAGTGTATGTTTTAAAGGTAAAAACTGGGGTGGCTGGGTAGCTCAGTCGGTTAAGTATCAAACTTCAGCTCAGGTCATGATCTCATGGTTCTGGGGTTCCAGCCCCATGTTAGGCTCTGTGCTGACAGCTTAGAGCCTGGAACCTCTTTCAGATTCTGTGTCTGCCTCTCTCTGTGCCCCCCTCCTGCTCATGCTCTGTCTCTCAAAAATAAATAATTTAAAAAGCTTAAAAAAATAAAATAAAGGCAAAAAGTAATTCATTATTGTTAACAGCCTCTGGAAATTATTGTCTTTACTTACATTTTTGCAGATGGGGAAAGCGAGGCTCAGTGGTTTCAAACAAGCCACTACTATGCCCATTGGGTGTTTATTGCCAGGCACTTTACCTAAATTACCTTCTTTAGTTTAGTTTTTTTTTTCAAGTTTATTTATTTATTTTGAGAGAGAGAGGTGGGAAAGGGCAGAGAGAATATCCCAAGCAGTCTCCACACGCGGTGAGGAGCCCGATGTAGGACTCAAACCCACTGACTGTGAGATCATGACCTGAGCTGAAGTCCAACAACACTTAACCAACTGAGCCCCAAGTGCCTCTCATCTTTTTTAGTTTAAAAATTTTTTAATGTTTATTTATTATTTTTGAAAGACAGAGCATGAGACAGAAGGAGCAGACAGTTAGAGAGGGAGGGAGGGAGAGAGGAAGACACAGAATCTGGAACGGCTCCAGGCCCTGAGCTGTCAGCACAGTGCCCAACATGGAGCTCAAACCCACAAGCCATGAGATCATGACCTGAGCCAAAGTCAGATGCTTAACCAACTGAGCCACCCAGGTGCCTCTCTTTCTTAGTTTTTATGGCACCTTTGTAGCTACAGTAGATTTCGTCATTGCAGTCTATAGGAAATGGATGGTTAGTGACATAAGGTAGCTCCCAGAGTCACTAGTTGGTGGTCACGGCAGGACTATCAGCTGTGGCATGCCCCATCTCCCTCCTGCTGGCTCTACGGCACACTGTCCACTGAGAGCTCTGCTTCACGGGCCTTTCCTCAGGAGTGGTGACGAGGAGTCCATATCCACTTGCCATGTGGTGCCATCTTAGTGTGTGAGCAGTGGCGGCTTCCTGGCACCATCCTAAGCCAGGCAGCTGCGGTCCTGTCTGCATCAGCTGGGGCCATCGTAACAAAATTCCAGACTGGGAGCTTATGCAACAGACAGTTACTTCTCACAGTTCTGGAAGCTGCAAGTCCAAGGTCACAGTGCTTGTTCGTTCTGTTTCCCGGTGAGGGCCCATTCGGTGGCTCACTAGCAGCTAACCTCTCTGTCCTCATGCGGTGGAGACAGACAGAAGAAGCAGGCTGTCTGCTGACTCTTCTTAATAAGGGCATGAAGCCCATCGTGGGGGCCCCATCCCATGACCTCATCCAAACCTAATTACCTCCTAACACTCCTGTCTTCACTGCACTGGGGGCTGGGGCTTCGCCATGTGCATTTGGGGGGACACTAACATTCAGTCCATAGCAGGTAATAAAGAGAGGAAGAGAAATAGATAGGGAGCCAGAAGAGAGAACAGACAGGGTTGAAGTCAGAATTTATTTCTTCTTCTCAGTTTTAAGACCTTCTGCCATAAAGAGATGACTCTTTTGATGACTCCAGCACCACCCTCTGTCACTGCCCATGCCGTGACACTCCCACATGGCTCTCGGCCCTGTCTCTGAACTCCTGATATCTCCCAGACCTCAGTCTCACTGTTGTTTTGCTATAAATTTCTCTGACATTGATTTTGAGTATGATTTCCAGGCTTTCGGAGCAAGCGGTTCCAGTTTGCTTCATGTCCCACCTAAGCATAGAGCCAAGGTGCCGTGCCCTAGGGTGGCCCCTCTCCTACCAGCATGACTGTCCTACTCAGCTTCCCAGGGACCCCACACGGTGCCTCTTTTAAGCTCACAACCAGGATCGTTAGGATGGGCATGAAGGAGAACCTTCAGGGCCACCTGAACCTTCAAAAATTAGGCAGGATGAGTTGATAGAGTGGAAGAATTTACTGCATTTAAATTATCTTCACATTCTCTGTAGGTAGGAAGTTTCTCACCCTGACAAATCATAAAGTGCTTTTAGTTGTTTGTCTACGATCCATGTGTTGCTGGGTGAGAGATTAGGTATCATTTGAAATTTATGTGTTAGGCATCTCTGCCTCTCAGCCATCCATCAAAAGTGACAGCAAAGCATCTCCACAATTCCAGTTAAAACGGGTGGGACAGGAAGGTTTAATCCACATCCCACATCTGTCCCTGAGCCCCTGGGGAGGATGTCTCCTCAAGGAGCCTCCTTCCTGTGGTTCTTTCTGCCTGAGTCCCATACCATCTCTCTTCATCCTGGGGAAAAGTCACCGTTCTGTCTCTTAAAGTCATTTATATTCCGCGTTGCTATTTTTGGCGTATGTACTCTCTTGTCGACGCAGATGCTGGGATGCGACATGAATAGATCCAGCCCAGTCTGGGGGAGCTGGGGGCCTCTCTGCTCAGTGAGGTGAACCTCAGGGAAAGTGCTGCCTGGGCCGGGGTGCACAGGAGGGGAAGCGGCAACCATTAACAATCGTGTCTTAGAAGAGTCTTTAATGGTGCAGGGAAATGTTCTGTGTGAGGTTCTGTGGTAAAAAAAGAACTTGGAGAGAAAGTGCACACTGTGGCCAAAGGAAAATACTGGAAGAAAATAACCAAAATATTATCACTAGTTATTTCTCTATTTTCCAAACTTTCTGCAAAGAACATATGTGATGCTTATAATCAGAAAAAGTCCTCTTTCCTGTTCTGTCTTAAATAGCTCAAGATTTAAGACTCGTTGGCATGGCCACCACACACTGGGCCTGGTGGAGGAGGGGTTTCTGGGGGCCTCTGAGTGGGGTGGCTGTAGGTCCCAAAGAGTCACCTAGAGAGTCCTGATGCTGGCTGAGAAAGCACAGGTTTTTGGAGCCTCAAAGAGATCCCATTCTGCGTACAGGAAGGACATGCTGGTGACCGTCATTACCCCTGCTTCCCAGTCATGACCCAGTATCGCTGAGACTCCCTCTCTGGGTGAAGCACAGAGGTACCCCACTTGCTGGGTACAGAGTGTAATCATTAATGGAGGCAAATGCTGGGCACGGGGCAAACAGGGAACCCCTGGCCGAGAAGGCAGGCATTGGAAGAGGCTCATGGCTCACCCCCTTTCCTTTTGGGGTGCTCTTGAGGAATCTGTACTCCTCACCCCCTAAAGACACGTCTGTGGAACCTGGAACCCCTCGGTAGGCTAAGGGGCGGCCTTCCATCTTCCAGGTTAAAAACTCCTAATTACAAATCAAAGATGAAGTCATTTTTTTTTAAGGAGAAATAAACTATTGACAGCAGGGAAAGTGAAAATGACTCCAGAGTTCTGTTCTAGAAATAACAATCATAATACTTCTAATATGTTCCGTTTTTAAATACCAGAATGATATCGTGCTACCGAGGAAACTGCTTGAATCCTATATTTTCCAAACAGTTCCGTTTCCTTGGCTGCTGTCCTGTGTTGGGGACACCACAGCGTGGCCCTGGATGGCATTTGAAGTCCTTCACGTCAGACAGCACAGGGTGGGGGGAAAGTTTTCCAGAATGACGCTGGAAGGCTCCAGAGCAGTGTGGGGCTACCGGCCGTGCTCCTGGGCATGTGACCCTCCCAAGTGCAGGGTGGGTGCACACTAAGCCCCCTTGTGTGCTTGCAGGCATCCGCATGCTGGATGGAGACGTGACGGATGTGGTTGAGGCCAAGTCGCTGGGCATCAGACCCAACTACATCGACATTTACAGTGCAAGCTGGGGGCCAGACGACGACGGGAAGACCGTGGATGGGCCTGGCCGGCTGGCTAAGCAGGCCTTCGAGTATGGCATTAAAAAGGTGTGAGTCGTTCAGGGCTTTGGTGGATCTCTCACCGGTGGGGGCGGGGGAAGAGTAAAAAAAGTTTTTAATGATTAAAAACAGAGTGATCCAGGCCAGAGCCCCTAAAGAGGATCAGGATGGCCCTGCTGTGCCAGGACCAGTGTGAGGGAGAAGTCATTTGGGGATGCAGGGAGGTGGCTCTCTACCCTCCAGAGCAAAAGAATCTCAGCTGGTCCCCCGCCAGGCCCAGGACTCTGCCCTGAAGCCTGACAAGCCTCCAGCCAAGGGGTATGTGCAGGTGGGCAGCCGGGCTCTTTGTCCAACTACCTGGCCTGTGACCTGGACTATGCAGGTGGAAGGGGCGTCCTGAGCCTCGGGCCACCTGCCCATGGAAACACCCAGCCACGGAGCTTCCCGTGTCCGTCACGAGTGTGTGCTGTTCCAGAGCCCCCCGGAGAAGGAAGGCTGAGCCTTTTGCCCTAGCTGTCAGCACAAAGCCTAATATGTTTAGGATTTCTTGAGACTAAAGAGAGCAAACATCCAAGCACTGGGTCTCCACTGACCAGCTGAGGGGAAGCAGAGGAAGCTGGCAACCCTCTCCCCCACTGGCCAAGAGGCCCACCCATGGTCACTCTGTGATCATTAGTTCTGGGTCCTTGGGAGTCAAAAAATGCAGGGGGAGAGCCAGGGGGGACTGGAGCTGACTCCGGTCCTGCAAGCCAGGTGGCGTGGCAAATTTCTGGGTGAGGACAGCTTCTTGGAGCAGGCAGACAGAGCTGTGGTCAGTGTCCGGGTGGCTCTGGCCGGCTCAACAAGGCCCAGCCCAGAGGATAAGGTCTGGCCTGGCAATGCTGGCAGGGGTTTGGGCAAGAAGTCCAAGCATCCCTGGGTCAGCGTTCTATCAGAGACGGGGGAGAAGGGCTGGGGAGGAGGGTGGTTCAAGTCCATTTTATTATATGTGCTTTATGAATCTTTTTTTTAAGTTTATTTATTTATTTTGAGAGAGACAGAGAGAGTGTGAGTAGGTGAGGGGCAGAGAAAGAGGGAGAATCCCAAGCAGTCTCCACATCATCAGCACAGAACCCAATGAGAGGCTCGAACTCACGAAACCATGAGATCATGACTGGAGCTGAAATCAAGAGTCGGAGGCTTAACTGACTGAGCCACCCAGGCGTCCCTTATTATTTATGCTTTAAAACATTTTTTAAAGTCCTTATTTTATTGTAACCTGTGCACCATGATTAAAATGTGATTAATAAATAGTTAATGAAAAAAATCAATTATTATCTGAGGATTATATTAAAGACAACCTTTCTTTGTCTCCCTCTGCCCAACCCTTAGTCCCGCCCCATAGAGGAGCCATCTTTTTTTAACTCAGTTCATTATTTCTTTCTTCTAAATAATATGACTTGATTGCTTTTCTGGAGGTATTGCTTTTGGCCATTTTCTGTTAATTTTTTGTGAGGTTTGAGCTTTTATCTCTTAGACTGCTCCCAACCTGGCATTTGATCTCATGGTCATGCCTGCAACACCACACAGCTTCCTTTGTCCCCCCATAACTCCAAGAAAATGTAAGGCTGCTTGTGTCAGGTTACTGAGCACCTGAGCTGTGCTAGGGGCTGGCCCAGGGCTGCCAGAAGGTTCTGTGACCAAGTCAGCTGTTGCCTGCAAGGGGCTGCCAAGTAAAAATATCTTATCTTCCCAGTACTCAGCTCCTGCCACCCACTAGATCACATGGATCTCACTCTTGATGACAAAAGCTTAAGCTTAATTTAAGCTGTAAATTAGAGATCACATTTTGTGTGTGTAAGATACTGCTTTGAACGGGGTTAATCCTAAACATGTGTTCTTCTAGGAGATAATTTCTAAAGATCTGACATCTTAGGACAGGGCCCACCCCAATTTCCTGGAGAAGTAAATGATTGTTTTCTTTCTTTTTTTTTTTTAAGTTTTTAAAATGTATTTGTTTTTGGGGCACCTGGGTGGCTTAGTCGGTTGAGCGTTCGACTTTCGCTTAGGTCATGATCTCGCGGTTCATGGGTTCGAGCCCCGCGTCGGGCTCTGTGCTGACTGCCAGCTCAGAGCCTGGAGCCTGTTTCAGTCTGTGACTCCCTCTCTCTCTGACCCTCCCCTGCTCACGCTGTCTCTCTCTCTCTCCTAGAAATAAATAAAAAACATTAAAAAATTTATTAAAAAATGTATTTGTTTTGAGAGGGAGAGTGTGTGTGAGTGGGGGAGAAGCAGAGAGATAGAGAGAGAGAGAGAGAGAGATCCCAAGCAGGTTCTATGCTGTCAGCACAGAGCTTGATGTGGGACTTAATCCCATGCACCAAGAGGTCATGACCTGAGCTGAAATCAAGAGTCACGAGGGGGGCACTTGTTGGGATGAGCACTGGGTGTTATATGGAAACCAACTTGACAATAAACTATTTAAGAAAAAAAAAAGAGTCCAACACGTAACTGACTGAGTCACCCAGGCACGCCGTAAATGATTTTCTTTTTTTTTTAATGTTTATTTATTTTTGAGAGAGAGAGAGCGTGAGTATGGGAGGGGCAGTGAGAGAGGGAGACACAGAATTGGAAGCAGGCTCCAGGCTTTGAGCTGTCAGCACAGAGTAGATGCAGGACTCACACCCATGGACTGTGAAATCATGACTGGAGCTGAAATCAAGAGTCCAATGCTTAATTGACTGAGCCACCTAGGTGCTTCGTAAATGTTTTCCTTTTTTCTTTCTTTCTTTTTTTAATGTTTATTTATTTTTGAGAGAGAGACAGAGCACAAGCAGGGGAGGGGCAGAGAGAGAGGAAGACACAGAATCTGAAGGAAGCTCCAGGCTCTGTGCTCAGAGGTGGACAAGGGGCTTGAACCCATGGGCTGCAAGACCATGACCTGAGCTGAAGTCAGACACTTAACTGACTGAGCCACCTAGGTGCCCCAAATTGCTTTCAAACAATTGTTTGGTATCTCAAGTTTACTTGGGTTTGTGTAGATGAACCCATGGAGGACTTTGGAGAGCCTGGAGCTACTGCGAGGGGCTCTTTGCATGCTGAATTCCAAGCAGCCTCCGCTTTATTGGTCTGTCAGGGGGGTGAGGAAGCTGCAGAGGGGACCATGTGGTTTCCCATGATTCTTGTCACAGTATCTTGAAATACTGAGGTCATTTCATTTTTTTTCAGTCATTCTGAAGTAAAATATGTCATATAGGGAATCTTAAATCATAGCCGTCTAAAGTTGTCACTGAAAATCCTCCTAGAAATTTGGTGATCTCAAACCAGACCACATTCCCCCATCCGTTTCTCCTCCTAGATGCCCTATTTATCACCTTCAGTCTTTCTCTGTCAATTCTGACTTCATCTCTGGTGGATGATGTGGTTTGGAGACTGCAGAGACCATAATTTGGCATAGGGGTATGCCTAATGTTGGTCCTTAGGAAGCTATACTCCTCACGTGGCTTGTCATCCCAAAGGGGAGATGCAGTATGACTGAGCCCAGAAAGTCTGGCCTTGTCCAGATGTCAGGCATTTGCTAGCCCCTTAGGAATGGTGGTCCGGAGTTCATGGATGAGCCCTTCACCTCCCAGGCAGGACGCTGAAATAGGTTTAGTCAGGTTGAGGTTGTGACTGTCCTGAACAGAAACACAAGTTTAGGGCTGGGGTTGAACTGTCGTCCCCTACAGCTTCGGCCCTGTGGCTTCCATGACCTGGGAAATGAACATGAGGTCCTCAGAAACAGCAAACACATCTGCTACATCTCAGATCTGGGTGTTTCTTCCACCTCATTTTCACATTCTCTTTAGGAGACTTTTCAGGAGGGAGAAAGTTTCTTGATGCCTCAACACCTGTGAGAATGGATTGGTCTAGGAGTAACTGCGCAGCGTAAGGTGCAATATGCCTTTGGCATTTTAGGCCCTTGTTACTCAAAGTGGGGTCCAGAAGCAGCCACATGGGCATCACCTGGGAGCTCGTTAGAAATACAGAATCTCAGTGAGCTTGGGTGGCTCAGTTGGGTAAGCGTCCAACTTATGATTTTGGGCTCAGATCATGATCTCATGGTTTGTGAGTTTGAGCCCCACATCAGGCTCTGTACTGACAGAGCAGAGCCTGCTTGGAATTCTTTCTCTCTCTCTCTGCCCCTCCCCTCCCCACTGTCTATCTCTCTCTGTCTCAAAATAAATAAACATTTTTAAAAAATAGGCTTAGTCGGGTAACCGTCTGACTTTGGCTCAGGTCATGATCTCATGGCTCATGAGTTCAAGCCCTGCTCAGGCTCTGTGCTGACAGCTTGGGGCCTGGAGCCTGCTTCCAATTCTGTGTCTCTGTCTCTCTCTCAAAAATAAATAAACATTTAAAAAAAACAATAAAAAAATAAGTAAAAATGAAATAAACTATTTTAAAGAAATACAGAATCTCAGGGCTCCCCCCAGACCTACCAAGTCTGAGTCTGCAATGGAGCAAGACCCCTAGAGACCTGTGTGCTTGCTCAAGTATGAGGAGTGCTATCTGGGGGCATTCTCTGGGCTTCTGGAACATTAAGGTTATAGGCCCTCCCTTAGCAAAATGACAGTCTTTTATAAATAAATAATTCACATGGAATAAAGATAGGCTCTGACGGGTTAAATACCTTTTTGTTTGGACTTCAGTTTCTTTGAACTAGCTTCAAAGATAATTGCATGCAGACACACCCATTTCTTTCTTTCTTTTTTTTTTTTTTTACAAATAGTTTATTGTCAAATTAGTTTCCATATAACACCCAGTGCTCATCCCCACAAGTACCCTCCTCCATGCCCCCCTCCCCCCCACATCCATCAGTCCTCAGTTTTTTTCTCAGCATTCAAGAGTCTCTCATGGTTTGCCTCTCTCCCTTTCCCCCACCATCTCCCCCCTTCTTCTCCCCCTTGTTCCTCAGTTAAGTTCCTCCTAATCCTCCTATACGTGCAAACATATGATATTTGTCCTTCTCTGCCTGACTTATTTCGCTCAGCATAACACCCTCAAGGTCCATCCAAGTTGCTACACATGGCCAGATTTCCTTGTTTCTCATTGCCATGTAGTATTCCATGGTATAGATAAACCACATCTTCTTGATCCATTCATCTGTTGATGGACACTTAGGCTCTTTCCATGTTTTAGCTATTGTGGAGAGTGCTGCTGTGAACATTGGGGTACATGTGCTCCTATGCATCAGCATTTCTGTATCCCTTGGGTAAATTCCTAGCAGTGCTATTGCTGGGTCATAGGGGAGTTCTGTTGTTAAGTTTTTGAGGAACCTCCACACTGTTTTCCAGAGGGGCCGCGCCAGTTTACATTCCCACCAACAGTGTATGAGGGTGCCTGTTTCTCCACATCCTCGCCAGCATCTAGAGTTCTCTGATTTGCTCATTTTAGCTACTCTGACTCTGGCGTGAGGTGATATCTCAGTGTGGTTTTGATTTGTATTTCCCTGATGAGGAGGGATGCTGAGCATCGTTTCATGTGTATGTTGGCCATCTGGACAGACACACCCATTTCTAAGGTACTTTGTGCCCTTCTTCCAGAAGGTTGATCTTTTTGCTAAATGTGAGTAAGCCTTCTGTGGAACTCATGGCCATGTGGACAGGCCACCCTGGGAGACATGGAAAGCAGAGTGAGTGAGGCGGCTTTGAGGAGCGGATTAGGGGAGTGTGAGGGAACTTCTGTGGGCTGCATTGAGAGCCTCACGTTGGAAACTGGAGGAAATGTCAGAGTCATGACAAATAGGCACAAAAGGGCAAGGAACTATAGTTCACTTGGTCTACAAAGTGGAACATCATGGAGTTTTCAGAGCAGGTGTGTCCACTCAGCCTGGGATGGACTTGAACTCTGAGTGAGTGTAATGCTCCCAGAGTCAGCAGCAAGGCTTAAGCTGGACTCTCTGGGGATCCCAGAATCCTGTCGCAAGTCTTTAAACTGGCCAGTTGATGGGCGTAAGTATCAGTTTCCTCCCACATGTATGGAAAGGAGGGTCCTTGCAAGGACACCAAAGTTACCAGCCCTGTGGGTCCAGTTTCACCCACATGGCTGTTGGCACTGCTCTCTGGGGTTGGCTGTGCACCACCAACAGGTCCAGCCACTCAGGCAGAATGGTCAGTTCTGTCTCGGGTTAGCTCATCTTTAGCTGGTGTTTGTGACGTGGTTGGTCAGAAATCATTGCTTCTGTGGGTGTGGGATGGAAGAGAGCTGAAGGAAGCTACCCTGACCACTCTCATGTATGCGTTCTTAAAGATAAAAACCTAGGAACAGGTAGAGTGCTGGCCTTGGCTGGCATTGCCCATCTGCCTGCTTTAATGCCTCCCCATGGCGGGGACCCTGGGAAGCCTTCATATGATGGCCATGAGCAGCCAGGGCGTTCTGGACCATGACCTTTTTACCTGTTCAGTCTTCACTCAGAATTCACAGTCCCACCCCTTCTTTTCAAAAATTAGCCTGCTCTGGGACTCCTGGGTGGCTCAGTCTGTTAAGCATCCTACTTCAGCTCAGATCATGATCTCATGGTTTGTGAGTTTGAGGCCTGCATCTGCTCTGTGCTGACAGCTCAGGCCCAGAGCCTGCTTCCAATTCTGTGTCTCCCCCTCTCTCTGCCCCTCCCCTGCTCATGCTCTGACTCTGTCTCTCAAAAAATAAAGATTAAACGATTTAAAAAAAATTACCTTGCTTTCTAAGACATATTCCTCTTCCATGGGGTTTTCAAGAAAATTCGCTCCCCGCCCCATAGGACCAACTCTTTCAATCCAGAAAAATTAATGTTATAAATTCAGCCATTGATTTTCATCTCAGTAATATTGCTCTTTGTGATGATAGGACATTACGATGGAAATTACAGGCATGGCTCTGGAATAGAATAGCTTGTATGAGGGCCCTTGATTTTTCCATGAAGAACAGAGAGGTCTTTCTGGGCCATCTCCTCAGTGCAGTCCTGTGATTCTGTAGCATTCAGGCTGTCACCACAAGCAGAGGTGCTCTGTTAAAATAAAACAGGAGGCACATCTGGGTGGCTCAGTCGGTTAAGTGTCCTACTTTGGCTCAGGTCATGATCTCACGCTTTGTGGGCTCAAGCCCCACATCAGGCTCTGTGCTGACAGCTCAGAGCCTGGAGCCTGCTTCAGATTTTGTGTCTCCCTCTCTTTCTGCCCCTCTCCCGCTCATGCTCTGTCACTCTCTCCCTCTCTCTCAAAAAGAAACATTAAAAAAAAAAGAATCCTTTAAAATAAAACAGGAGCCTACAGAACCATGTCCACAAATGGTGCAGTCTGAATGCATCCTTTTTTTTAATGTTTATTTTTGAGAGAGAGACAGCGAAAAAGAGAGAGCATACAAGTGGGGGAAAGGCAGAGAGAGGAGACACAGAATCTGAAGCAGGCTCCAGGCTCCGAACTGTCAGCACAGAGCCCGACACAGGGGCTTGAACTTACGGACCACGAGATCATGATCTGAGCCAGAGTTGGATGTCGACTCATCTAGTAACTGACTGAGCCACCCAGTCTCCCCTGAATGCATCCTTCTTAGACCCTTGGAAGGGACAATCCGACAGAAAGACTCTGGGCTTGTGTGAAACCTACACTTCTAAATTCTAGCTGCCAAGGCTGACTGACACCTTGTTCTCCTTCTTCCCACCTAGGGTCGGCAGGGCCTGGGCTCCATTTTCGTCTGGGCCTCCGGGAATGGCGGGAGAGAGGGGGACCATTGTTCCTGTGATGGCTACACTAACAGCATCTACACCATCTCCGTGAGCAGCACCACCGAGAATGGCTACAAGCCCTGGTACCTGGAAGAGTGTGCGTCCACCCTGGCCACCACCTACAGCAGTGGGGCATTCTACGAGCGGAAAATCGTGAGTCCTCTTGGCCAGGTGGAGAGCTTAGGATGCGCTCCTCCAGCCCTTCAGGGACAAGTTTCTTTTCCCCTGAGGCCAGTTTTTACCGGCTCCCAGAGTACCAACCTCCCCCATCAGTGAACTGGTTGTACCTCGAGGGAAACCCCAGTCCCTTGGCAATCTTCCCCAGGCCCTGCCTTTCTAATTTTTGCACAAAATGCCAATTAAAAGCCTCTCTGGCTTTAGAAAGCTAAAAATAGCATTTAAGAATGGGGTGCATTCTCAGCACTGTGCCTCCTTTTAGCTCTCTACATTTCTGTGGTCACATCGCTTGGGATCTAGCTGACCGGTTCAGTTTCAATGTGCCAGACAGAGGAAGAGAAAGTCTTGGTTTTATACTGTAACATTTTAGAGATCCAAGTGTTCTTCCAGGCCATTCTCTCCCTAACAAAAGGACTTGCCCCAGACCCTTCAAATTGAGCCGTGGTTTCTGTCTGTTACTTCACTTCAAAGGACATCAGTGTGATTCATCTTTTAAAAAGTGTTTCCGTTTAGCATATGGGTGGCATTTGTGCTTCTTCGTTCCCTATAGGCTTTCCTGCTTTAAGAAAAGTAAAGAGGGGGAGGATGTTGAGCTGAAATTAATGTAGAATTCAAATGCGCAGTCATTAAGTTGGTTTTTAGACGTTTAAAAAATGAGCTGGCCAGACACGGTTTAATTTGAAAGCAAGCTCACTTGCATCCTTTTTATTTCTCCTGCTGCTTCGTCGCATCTCGAGAAATTATCTGCAAATTTACTTGTACGTTTTTCTGCGGGAGCGTACAGGCTCCATGTTCCTTCTTTTGCTCTGAACCAGCTGAAAGGTCAGCCACGGCTGTTCCACCGCCAGCCTTCAGCGGCCCGGGCTAGTTAACAAACGTATTAATTTATTTTCCTTTTCTACTGAAGCACGTGCCCCTGGGACAGGCAGCCGAGATTCTGCACGGTGTCCCGTTCATGTAGGAATCCAGCTTCATTGGAACACGGACTTGCTGGAGTCTTGTTAAACGAGCCTGCTGGCTGGAGGCGTGTGGGGTGGAGACTGGGTCATTGAACACTTTGTACTAGAGGTTTCCTGCCGGGTCGACCCTGTCTCTCAACCCTGGGAGCAGGGCTCGTGGCTTATTTGAGTAATTAGTCATACCACATGCGCACACACACCTTAGCTACAAAATGCCTTGATTATTTTTTCTTTCTTAAGTCTCTTCTCTGAGCAATAGCATATGGGTCAGAAGGGTGTAGTTAAGAGGAGGGTAAAAGAGAAAATGAGTCAATTCTTGCTGGGCTGGAATTTTTCTCTGAGAGTATGGATGGCAGTTTTGTTTGTTGTTATTGTTGTGTTCAGCTCAGCTAGAGTCACATTTTTGTTCTGAGGCCCCTTCGAGAACCTCCAAGCTCTGGACTTAAGGCAGCCTGCAGGCTGGGCAGTTCAGGGAGGAGTCAGCTGGATATTGAGGCTCTGCCCCACCGGTGCCCTCTATTGAATGCCAGGCAGCATTTACCTGGAGGGTGGGATTGTCTGGTGCTGATATGTGACCTTGTTAAATGGAGTAACACCTAAAGTGAACATCTCTCATTCATTTATTCCTAGGCTCTTTCTTTCATTCACTCAACATGAGCAGAGTACCATGCACGACATCTGGTCTCAGGAAGGGGGCTGCCCGCCTCACTTGGGCCATCCCTTCCCTACACTGCAGAACCTCTGTTCCCTCCCCAGTAGCCCTTTCTTAGAAGCTGGAGAGCCGGCCATGGGCCTCACGTGCTCTTCGGAGCTTGGCCTCCTGCCTGGACACCATCAGTTTCCCTCCCTGGCCAGCATTTACTGAATGGTATATTTCAGGTGCCAGCTGTGACTTTGACCAGAAGCCTTGTAAAGGAAGTGTCGTTATGCCCTTTTGCAGATGAAGATCCTCGGTTCAGGGAGGTCGCATCCTTGTCCCAACTTCCCTACCGTCAGCTGCCCTCCTGAACATCAGGTTGCCTCAGCCCTGCTTGAACGGGGAGGGAGGAGCAGACTGGTCTCCAGCAGTGTTTCTGTCCAGTCCTTCCTGTGTGTGAGAGAGACAGGCTAGGTCCTGTCTCACTGGGTGATTGCAGCCCAGCCGAAATGTGACAAAGGAAGATGCTCTGTTTGGAAGAGGATCTGGATTGTTATCACTGGGGAAATTCACTGCCTGGGGTTATACAGATCGGCTACCGGAGGCTTGCAGTTGGTGGGGGTGACAGTTTCCTATTGCTATCGCAACAAATGATCCCAAACTTAGCTTCCACAGCACAGATTTATTATCTCACAGTTTGGGAGGTCAGAAGTGCAGCAGCCTCCGCGGAGTGTCTGTTCTGAGTCCCCGAGGCTGAAATCCACGTGCCTGTGAGACGGTGTTCCCTTCCAGAGACTCTCGTGGAGAATCCATCTGTGCTCTGTCAGGCTGTTGGCGGAATTTACTTTGTTGTGGTTGTAGGACTGAGCTCCTGTTTCCTGGTGGGCTGTCTGCTAAGGGCATCTCCTTTGCCACCCACATTCCTTGGCTTATGTTTCTCTATCTCCCTCTTCAAAGCTAGCACTCAAGGCTTGGGTCCCTATTCCGCCTCATCTCTGCGACATATTTTTCTGTCTCCTTCCACTTCTTGGGGCCCTTGTTATTAAACTGGGCCCCCTGGATAATCCAGGATATTCTCACTGATTTAAGGGCTGCCAGTTAGCAACCTTAGTTCCATCTGTAGAGCGCGTGGGAGTAGCTTGAGGACCCAAATCCCATCCAGCGCAGGTGTGGCACAGCTGAACCCCATGGGGTCATTTCCTGGTGCTGCTTCTCCATTTCAGCTCAAAGCTGAGGGAACGATAGGCTGTGCGCCAGTGGGGCCCAGAATCAGTCCCCCAACCCAGCTGGGAGGCAGTGCCTCAGAGGAAGGCATGCAGAGCCCCGAGGTTTGCGGAGTCAGCCTCGCCTTCCTGGGGAGAATGGCCAGCTTTGTTTCCCATAGAACAGATGCTGTGAGGGTGGAGAACTCACCAGGCTCGTCCGCTGTGGCAGATGGAACCGAGTGCTTTGGGACACAGTCAACGATCTGAGGAGGACATCCTGGCGGAGAGTGATCTGTGACCTTCTAGACTGATGTCTGATCTTCTGGCTAAAGGCAGAGATGCCATCTGGGCCACCTGGGCACCCCCATGTGTTTCCAGCTGCTCTGAAGTCAGGGGTGACTTGGGGGTCATTCACGTGGGCTAGGGCAGGTGGGACTCTGCCATGGAAGGCCCTCTTTGTTTCATTACCTTAGTGCCTGAGCATGTGCACCCGCAGCAGCAAGGTTATGTGCCTTCGGGCTGCATGTCTTCCTTCTCCCTTGTCTCCTGGTTGGTTCTCAGGCTTGTGATTAGCTCATCCCTGCAGGGGTCCGTGTTTTACATATGCAAGCAAAGCAGATTAGCCAGGAGTATCTGACACAAAGCTTGGCCACAGAGAGGGGGGCTTGGGTGGTTTAGTTGGTTAAGCATCTGACTCTTGGTTTCAGCTCAGGTTATGATCTCACAGTTCCTGAGTTTGAGCCCTATCGGGCTCTGCACTGGTAGCACAGAGCCTGCTTGGGATTCTCTCTCTGCACCTCCTGCCTCTCTCAAAATAAATGAGTAAATATTATAAAAAACAAAAACAAAAAACAAAACACCTTGACTGCAGAGATACAAATGCCTAGCACCTCTTGACTAGCTTCTGACATCTGGGAGCTGACTCAGCCTCTTGTCACCCAGGTCACCACGGATCTGCGCCAGCGCTGCACCGATGGCCATACTGGGACCTCGGTTTCAGCCCCCATGGTGGCCGGCATCATCGCCTTGGCTTTAGAAGCAAAGTAAGTTCCCACTTGCCTTCTCCTCTTTTCCTTTGTTTTCTGTAAGTTTTTAACGCAGTAAAATACTCATAACATAAAATTTACCATTGTAACCATTTTTTTTAGTTTATGTGTTTTGAGAGACAGAATGGTGCAAGTTGGGGAGGGGGCAGAGAAAGTGGGAGACTCTGCCTTCCCTCTGTGTCCTCAGGTGGTCTTTCCTCCATCTAGATGTACTAGATTCTTTTATAAGGACCCCAGTCATATTGGATTGGGGCCCACCCTAATGATCCCATTTTACCTTAATTACCTCTTTAAAGACTATGTCTCCAAATACAGTCACATTCTGAAGCACTGAGGTAGGGCTTTAATATATGAGTTTGGGAGGACGATTCAGCCCACAGCACTAGCTATAACCCTTCCCCAGGCTCTGGCAAGCTCCATTTTACTTTTTGTCTCTATGAGTTTGACTGCTCTAAGCACCTCACATAAGTGGAATCATAAAGGATTTGATTTTTTGTGACTGGCTTACGTAGCACAATGTCCCCCAAGTTTACCTATGTTGTAGCAGGGGTCAGAATCTTCTTCCATTTCAAGGCCATCCTTAACGGACATGAAGAGATTTCTTCCCTTCTTTTCCTTTTAAAAATTTTTAATATATATTTTTAAGTTTATTATTTATTTTGAGGGAGAGAGAAGGGCAGAGAGAGCTAGAGAGAGAGAATCCCAAGCAGGCACCATGCTATCAGCACAAAGCCCAATGCATGGCTCAAACCATGTGATCATGACCTGAGCCGAAATCAAGAGTCAACGCTTAATGGACTGAGCCACTCAGGTGCCCCTCCTTCATTTCCTTGTCAAAGCTCACCGTCTTCTGCCATTTGTAGGACCACAGAGAGGTGGATGAGCCAGAACCCTGAGCCTACCTCCCATGCTGCGTCGCACACCAAAATCCCACTTCAGGCTGCCACAGCTGATCTTTATAAACTTTACTTGATAAGCTGACGGTGCAATGGTGACGTTTCATCTGTCATAAGCCAAATAAAAACTCTGAGTTGTTAGTGTCTGGATGGGTCAGAAAGAACATGCAATTATGGTGTCAAAAACAAATTCAGTTAAGACATCAAAACTGGCTCAGAATAAGCCAGACATTTGAAGTAGCCAATTATTGTAGATTTTAAATGATTCAAAAAATCACATTTGGGGGGTGCCATGGGTGGCTCAGTCGGTTAAGCGTCCGACTTCGGCTCAGGTCATGATCTCACAGCTTGTGACTTCAAGCCCTGCGTCAGGCTCTGTTGTGACAGCCCAGAGCCTTGAGTCTGCTTCAGCGTCTGTGTCTCTGTCTTTCTCTGCCCATCCCCCACTTGTGCGTGCGCGCGTGCGCTCTCTCTCTCTCAAAAATAACATTTTAAAAAAGATCACATTTGGGTTGCTTCGGTCCTTACGATTATGTATGTTTCCATGTTGATTTGTACAAGGCAAAAGGGCCTACAGCTCACATGCTACCAGTTTAACAAATGAAGACCTAAATATTTTCGATTTGCAGGCCAAAGTGCTAGCTTCTGTGTCCTGAGGCTTTTACAAAAAAAGCAAACAGCTCTAAATAATTACTTACTTGTGTGGAAAGTGGCTTTCACATACTTAGCAACTCATCGTTTTATATTTCCTTCCATTCTTTATTGGAAACATGCAAGGAATTTTGTTAGTCAAAACTAAATAGAAAACAAGCTTTATTTCATGCCAGCTTTTCCCATTAAACTTGGCCTGTGGACACATGAAAACTCTCATCTTCCTCAGTGTTTTAGATGCTCCTCAGAAGCGTGCAAGTGGGGAGTCAAGCAAACTGTATTGAAAACAACGTCAGCTAAAGGATGCCTGGGTGGCTCAGCTGGTTTAAGCATCTGACTTTGGCTTCGGTCATGATCTCAGTTTGTTAGTTCGAGCCCATCGTTGGGCTCTGTGCTGACAGCTGAGAGCCTGGAGTCTGCTTCGGATTCTGTGTCTCCCTCTCTCTCTGCCTCTTTCCTACTCACCCTCCATCTGTTTCTCTCAAAAATAAGTAAATATTTTTAAAAATTAAAAGAAAAAATAATTTCATTCTAAAAAGAAAACAGTGTCAGCTTTGAGCATTTAAGTCTGCAGCACTGGTCAAGGGAGGGACAGGTTGTAACAAAGGACCCTGTAGGCCTGAGGTGAGGAGATTGGAGACAAGGCCAGCTCATGTGTCCAAGGAGTGGGCCTGTTGCTCATGGTCCTGGCATAGCCTTCAAACACTGTTCGCTTGTATGCAGAAGGCGTCAGGGCAAAGCCAGATCATCCCAGGTGGAGAAGGTCTTGGGGGTCAGGGAGGGCCTGCGGACAGCATGTAACAAAAATGAAGAAAGACCCTCACGGGTAAGAATTGTACATAGGCCATCCCGGTTTGTGGCAGTCTTGGGACTTTCCATCAATCCCTTCTTTGTTGAAAAACATTTTCAATGGCCTTTCTTAGTTGCATCTTTCATCCGACTCTATTTGTGATTTTGGTACCAGAGTCCAAAATAAAACACAAGTCCTCATAATGGGAGAGTTTCCTTTTTTTTAAATTTATTTATTTTGAGAGAGAGAGAGAGAGCACGCGCGAGCACGTGTGTGCATGAGAGTGGCAGAGGGGAATAGAAAGAGGGAGGGAGAGAGACAGAGAACACAAGCAGGCTCCACACAGGCAGCACGGAGCCTGATTCAGGGCTTAAACTCATGAACCAAGAGATCATGACCTGAGCCAAAATCAAGAGTTGGAAGCTTAACCGACTGAGCCACCCAGGCGCCCCGTGATGTTTTCTAACATTCTCCCTTTCTGTACCTGTTCCGTGCTATCCTGAACTCTGAAGCTCATGCTTCCTGGCACCTTACGCTGAACTCCTGGGTAGACTGGACTTAGCCATCCTTGATAGGATCCCGACATGAGTAGCAGCTTGTCAGGTCACACAGGTAACAAGAGGTGTGACCCCTTCTTCCCTGACCAAACTCTAAAGCCTGTGCCTGTATGGAAGAGTATGAAGCCTTGGGCTACATGGAGCCTCAGAAACCCCCTTGAACGATGAGGCCATGGGGCCTCAGGAGGGACAGTGGATATGGGGAGGAGAGCCGAGCAGCAGCCTAGAAACTGGACTAATGGACATGACAGTGGGGGAGGTGGCCAGGAGGCCAGTGAGATCACTGGAGCAGCAGCACAACGTGTTGGAGAAATCACAAAACCCTGGGGCTAGCGCCTGGAGAGCGAGCCCCAAAGGAGGAATACGTGTGTGCCCTGAGACTCAAACCACAGTGCAGTCCCAGTGGATAGCAGGCAAAGAGGTGGGAAAATAGAATGGTTCAGCCACTGAAGAAACCAGAGTGGTGGTCCCTCAAACACTTAAAGAGTTACCACGTGATCCTGTAATTCTGCATGTGAGTATCTACCCAAAAGAACTGAAAGCAGAGACTTGAAGAGCTCTTTGTACACCCATGTTCTTGGCACGTGACTTATAGCCAAAAGGAGGAAGCAAGTCAAGTGCCCACTCAGTAGATGTATGGATAAAGAAAATGTGGTCTATACACACAATGGACTATTATTCGGCCTTAAGAAGGAAGGAAATCCTGACTCCTGCTACAGCATGGATGAGCCTCAAGGACAGTATTCTGAGCAAAATCAGCCAGTCACAAAAGGATAAGTACTGTATGATTCCATTTACATAAGGTTCCCAGAGTTGTCATGTACATAGAGACAGAAAGTAGAGTGGTGGTTGCCAGGGGCTGGAGGGAGGGGGAAACGGGGAGTTAGCGTCCTATGGGGAGAGCGTTCCAGTTGGGGAAGATGAAAAAGTTCTGGAGATGGATGGTTTGTGATGGCTGTACAATAGTGGAAAGGTACCACCGACACTGTCCTGAACACAGAAAAATGGTTAAGAGGGTAAAATTTTATGTATATTCTGAAGCACACACCAAGAGTGGGTGATTGAAAGGCGATTGTAACTGCTGTGGGTTAGGGCAGGCACTGGTCAAGAGGAGGGGGTGCAGACTGCATCTAGGATGCTTTCAGCATCCATCTGCGACCCAGTCTTGATGCTGTGGACAGAGGGGTTATGACAGAGTGTCATCTATCGTCATAAGATAGATCCTGGTTTCAGAGGCATTAAAAAGGTGGGATGATGTATCTTAGACTCAAAAACATTCTGATCTATGCATTTTTATTAGTGGGCCTGCATTCCTTCAATGAGATGTTTCCACTTTGCACCAAAACAAATGTATTATAAATTGAGAATTACTAAACTCTTAAATTATAATTGGTAGCCCCTCTCTCCTCTGCCACGATTTCCTCTCTAGCCCTTGAGCACTCAGGTACACCTTGGCAGCAGGGTTAGGTTTTTAATGCTAGGGACTCTAGCACTACACTGCACGATTGTATCTTAGGAATTAATCCCTGGAAACCATTCTTTACAAAGAGGTTATGAAATAAGCCCTTGCTGAGGAATGGAGTCTGCAGGAATTCCGTAAGTCCTGACTTGGGGCTGGCTCCAGACACGCTACGGAGGATGGTCCTGTGCTGCCATTGTTTTTACCTGTATGGGCTTCAGCGGTCTGCCATTGTGTCATTGCAGCAGCCAGTTAACCTGGAGGGACGTCCAGCACCTGCTGGTGAAGACATCCAGGCCGGCGCACCTGAAAGCGAATGATTGGAAAGTCAACGGGGCTGGTCATAAAGGTGTGGTGGTGGCCCTGTTGGGTTGGGTGGGGACCAGGCAGCTTGTCCCGGGGAGCCCACTGGGTCACCTGATGAAATCTCTCTTTTTTTTTTTTTTTAAATGTTTTTATTTATTTCTAGGAGAGAGAGAGACACAGTGTGAGCAGGGGAGGGTCAGAGAGAGAGGGAGTCACAGACTGAAACAGGCTCCAGGCTCTGAGCTGGCAGTCAGCACAGAGCCCGACGTGGGGCTTGAACCCACGAACCGCGAGATCATGACCTAAGCGAAAGTCGGACCGCTTAACCGACTAAGCCACCCAGGCGCCCCTGATGAAATCTCTTTTAAAGGGGTGACAGGAGCTTTGCAAAAAGAATCCCCAAATGATATTGATTGTGTGTCACAAGAGTGAGATGTATATAGCTAGAGATTTAACAAAGGTATTCTGGAACCTCATACTGTCATTAAGGAAAAAAACTCAAGATCAGTAGAATTCAAGGTTCCTTAAATATGACTTTTGCCACATCTGGAAACCACCTGTAGTTCTCTTTAAACTGACCTGCATTTTTTTTACATAAAGAAATATATTTTAAAATTTTTAATGTTTTTATTTTATTTTTGAGAAGGAGACACGCAGTGCAAGCAGGGGAAGGGTCGAGAGAAAGGGAGACACCAAATCCAAAGCAGGCTCCAAGCTCTGAGATGTCAGCACAGAGCCCGATGTGGGGCTCAAATTTACAAGCCGTGAGATTATTGCCCGAGCTGAAGTTGGATGCCTAACCAACTGAGCCACCCAGGCATTCCAAAGAAATGTATTTTAGGGGCGCCTGGGTGGCTCATTCAGTTAAGTGTAAGACTCTTGATTTCAGCTCAGGTCATGATCTCATGTGAGATCGAGCCCTGAGTCAAGCTCCAAACTGGATGTGGAGCCTGTTTCAGATTCTTTCTCTCCTTCTGCCCCTTCTCTGCTTGTGCTCTTCTTTCTCTCTTTCAAAAAATATATATTTTAAAAAGAAACTTTATTACATCTAGTTAAACATGGGTGTGGTGTATACCTTTATTTTCCTAATGCACATCAGAACAAATCCATGTCTATTAAGCTAATGTTTATTTGTGTGCCACCAATTTGAGGGCAGATTGCATTCTTAGCCCTGAGTAGCAATACAGTTTTGAAACTAGCCCTGTTTCCTTACCTGTACAATGAATACACTGAGATAGTTATGTAAGTTACTTTCTAACTATAAAACTTCTGTGTTATAAAAGTAACTCCTAGCACAGCAAGGCTTATTCCCCCAACCCAGCCTGGGACAGACATAGGTTCCATGGAATCAACCTGCTGTCAAGGCTTGTAACCCAGATATTTTGAGCCTCTTAAGCAGATAATTATAGGACTGTGCCCTTGGCTTTGTTTATATGGCTTCTTACCAGAGATGCTTGAAAAACATTTACGTTCAGCCATGGTAGGTTAGGGAGGACTTTTTTTTCTTTTCCTGAATCTCAGGCCCAACTGTTTCGACACCAAGCCTGATACTACTACTATCTGTAAAATATAGGGCAAGTGTTGTTACTGTGAGTTCCAAGGGACATTCCTTTTAATGAGAAAGCCATTGATCAGGCAGGCCTAATGCATCTTTGTTTTGCAGGAATGTTGGTGGTGGTGGTGGGCTGTAACAAGAGCTGACCCACATTTCAATGTTGGCCCTAATTAAATAGGAAAATAGATTGTATCTAGTTCTTGACCTTGCCTCTTAAATTAAACTTTGAAACTCTCCTGCCACGGCCAAATTAAACACTGGATCAGGCCAACTCACAAGCATGCACAATGCCACGTTCCCCGAATGCCCTCGGAGTGAACCAGGCAAAGACGATGGCAGAAAAGATGAGCAGGGCCTTGCTTTTTTATTTATTGTACATTGTGGCCACGTGAACCAGCAGGTTTAAGGCTTTGTTTCTCTTGTCTGGTTTATGATTCAGGGAGCTCACATGCCAACAGGTCCCTTCACCGTACAGGTACCCAACCTCGTCTCCCAGAAAGAAAGTAGTCGGTCCTCTCAACCCTTCTTTTCCTCCTCGGCACTGAAGTGGGCCACAGGGGCCGGCCCGTACCCCTGACCTGAAGGAGTACAGTCCAGGGAGAGGGTAACGCGGCGGGGGTCTTGGAGCAGTCCTCAGAAGGGCTGGTCTTTCCACTGGGGACGTCCAGGTGACGGCCCACACCCTTGCAGCTACTGAGTGACACAGGTGGTCTGTCCCATGGCAGCTGCAGATCAGGTGGCCTGCGTGGGAGCCAAGTGGAGTGTGGGCATGGGGCCTTGCTCCACTCCTGGGGGGCAGGACGAGGCGGGGTCTGAAGGCTCTGTCTTTTCAGTTAGCCATCTCTATGGATTTGGCTTGGTGGACGCGGAAGCCCTCGTCACGGAGGCGAAGAAGTGGACGGCGGTGCCCTCCCAGCACGTGTGTGTCGCCACCTCGGACAAGAGGCCCAGGTGAGGCTCAGCTCAGGCTCCGCGTGGGTTTTCAGGAATGTCAGTGCAGACCTGACAGTGCCGCCGCATCCCGCGGGGGGAGGCATTCACACTCAGCCCCATCGACGTCGGTGGGCGCATGTGTGTGTGTGGGTGTGTGTATGGTAGTGCTTGCGTAGACGTGTCTGTGTTTTCTCACATGGATTGTCGAGCTGGAAAGGAATCACTTAGCTCATGGCCATTTGGAGGCCTTCTGCTGGCAGTTACAGTTTCTCCGTTTGCAGCAGATTGCCCCACAGCAGGGAGTCAGTCCCATACCCCTTGTACTGGAAATTCTTACCCAGGAGACTTAGCATAGCTGACAGGCTACAATCAGTGATCAGCCCTGCCCACTAGGGGGAAATGAGCAGCTGTGATGAGTGTCATCTCTGTCACGTGGGAGCCTAGCTCCAGCCCAGCCCACAGTGTGACTCCCTCAGCCGGGAACAGGAGTGGGACCATCTGCCCCTTCCTTGTTGCACAAGGAGGTTTATCATCCAAAGTGCAGAGCGCTTGTCCGCTGCCTCGCTTTTATCGGGACTTAATAACTAACCTTCCTAAGGTTTAAGCACCTGGACTTTTCAACAAGCCTTGAGGAGGATGCTGTAGGACCCTGGCTTTGTCTCTCTTCCACGGTTGGGACACTCTTCACGTTGCCCTTTGTAGTGCGTTGCTCTAAATCAGATGCATCCGCTTGTTGAAATTTTTGTTAAAAAAACAACAACAGGCGCAAAGTACATCAGATAGCAAGAAGTCTACTCCATTAGGAGAAGAAATCAAATGATTCTTCTGAACTCTGCCACAGCCACTCTGCTTTTTAAGGAGGAGAATGGTGTTTCTCGAGGCTTCCACATCTGATAAAGAAAGGAATGATTTTTTTTCCCTAGCTGTAACTATTTTATTACCTTCGGGAAAATGCATGTTTGGAAAAAGACATGTTGGAATGATTAAAAGTGACCCTTCCTTTATCAACAAATACAGATCGCTCTCTTGGATACTGCCTCTTCTCTGAATGCACCTACCTCTTATAATGTGTTCCTTTGCTAGAAACTGTGGAGGAAAACATTTCTCATTGCTGCCTGGCATACAGCAGGAATTTAGAAAGTATTTGTTAGATGAATAGCCCTGGAAGGCTCTTTTAAGAAATTATGTCTGCATCCTGCTGCTAACTGCGGAGACTGACAGCTTGGGTGACCCCTCCCAGGCCGGATAGGCCAGGCGGCCAGCAGCAGGTCCTAACCTTGATATCTTACAGCATCATTTTCTCTGCACAGCCTGAGCGTTTCAATTCAGAAGAAAGTGTGAGGTTCTCTGAGATAAAGAAGCCCTTTTGCTTTCTTTTGTTTTACTTGCTGGAAAAGGCTCAGCACGTGGAGAATCGGACTCCAGGTCAGGGGATGCTGGGCTCCTGGGAGCTGGGCCCTGCTCCTTGAGGCCGCTGAGACCAGGCTCACTTCCCTCCCGCTGGTCTCCCCGTCGGGGTGGCTCTTGAATGAAGCATTCTTCTCCTGCCAGAAATAGTTTTAAGATGGTAGAGTGGTGCCTAGGTGGCGAAGGGTTGTTTTTATTTTTGTTTTATTTTGTTTTTTAAGTGAAAACACACAGGGTCTAGACAGCATAGGTTGAGGGAAACAGCCGAAACATACAGTGTGATATTGTTCCTGTCCTTTGAGGGAAGAAAGGACTCTGCGAATTCCAACAGAGGGGAAGAATTAGACTTCTGTTTCGGAAGAAAAGTCATCTTTGCGTGTAGCGGTTTCAGGCTCTTTCTAGACTTTTCAGCCAACCCGCTATCCCAAAGCACTTGCCTGACTGCACTCTCAATTGTCCCCATGGACATAAGGGCCTCCAGATAGGGAAAGAGATGGAGAAGAGAGAGGGAGGGGGCAGATTAGAGAGAGAGAGAGAGAGATCTTACTATGTGGAAGGTACCTTTGTGCTTTGTCTCCTTGCAGAGACCTCCAGCCTACCTCGTCAGGGTCTCTTGAGCAGGGCTGCTGAGCACCCCCAAAGGTTATGGCCAGTTTCTTTCGTGAGGGTTCCTGTCTAGCTTTGCTCCAGCTGGTGGAATCACCTGACTTACAAAAGAAAAGGAAGTGTTCCCACATACCTGCGTTTCCCTCTCCTTGTCAGTTCCCCCTCTCCGAGGTCTGGCTGTCCGCCAGAGCTGTCCACTCTTACGGCCTCATTCTGGTTTCTCCTTCTCTGGGTGGAATCCAGGACTCTCTGAATGGCCCAAACTGGGCTTTAGCTGCTTCCCATGGAGAAAAGCAGAAAGCAAGAGAGAGAGAGAGACAGAGAAAGAGAGAGAGAAAGAGAGAGCCTTTTCATCTGTCCATCCCATGCGTACCTGGGTATACTATCAGTGATATATTTACCTCTTTCCTCTTGGGTAGAAGGGAAAGGCCGCCTTGGTGTGATTAAATTCAGAGAACTGTATTCATTAACATCAAGTATGGACGTCGCAGTGGGGGCTGTGGCCACATCTGCCATTTCTTCTACGGTAATGTCGTATGGGGTGCTGATTCAGAGGGCCTGGATGTGGATGGTCACATACTGGGGCAGGAATGAAGAGCATCTAGGGACTGTGGGGTTGGAAATTTAGCCTGTCTCTGTCTAGATCCCCCTGCTGGGAGAGAATAAGAAGTCCCTAGGAGCATGGAGGTCAGGGAGATGGCCTGGAGAGGCCAGGAGAGAGGGACTATAGGAGTGGGGGTGGTGAGGAACAAGGGGGCCCAGGCTTCCTGTTCCAAGGCACAGCCAGAGCTCAATGAGCCATCTCTTTATAGCCTGTCGCCCCACCCCCCACCCCCGAACAGACGGAGCCTCCCTGGAACAGACACCATGGTGTCTGACTCAGCTCTCCAGCACCCACAGAGCATCATAAGAGCTGTCAGTGAATGCTAAATCTAAATGCAAGGGCAATGGGAAAATCACTTGAACTTGACAAGTACTTTTGCAAAAGAGAATGACTTGTGACAAATACATTCAGGAGAGATCCCTGCTCAGTCTTGGGCACAAACAGAACATTTCTTCAGTTAAAGGAAGGTACAGAGGATCATGACCTGTGATATTGCCCATGCAAAATTGTTTAACCTCTGTGTGTCTGAGGCACCTGCATGGCTCCATCAGTTAAGTGTCTGACTCTTGATTTAGGCTCAGGTCATGACCTCACAGTTCGTGAGTTTGAGCCCCACATCAGGCTCTGTGCCAGCAGTGCAGAGCCTGCTTGGGATTCTCTCTGTCCCTCTCTCTCTGCCTCTCTCTCCCTGCCCCTTCCCTGCTTGCGCTCTAAATAAATAAATAAATAAAAACATTTTAAAAAATCTGTGTGTCAGATAGAGTAGGACAAAATAGATATTTTTATAACCTTTCTAAAAGCGAAAAAGAAAATCAAGTTCAGTATAATTCCTGTGAATGGGCGGGGGGGTGGGGTGGGGGGAAGGCTCAGCTAGTAAGTATCTTATTTGACCCTTAGGATGTTTCTAGCCAGCACTTCTTTTGTGTCTTTAAACATCGGGGCTGCTTTGAAACATTTTTATAACATCCCTGACTCTCTACTCCCTGCTGGAAAGACAGCAAAAATAACAGGATCTCTTAAAGCACTAAGACCTTATCTACTCATCTTTCATTTTAGTAGGTTTGGAAGGTTACCATCCAGACAGAGTTTATAGCTTAGTGTGGCTTGTCTTTTATTTAAAGAACTCACACACCCAAAAATATACTTTAGTCCCAAAGGCTTTGAATATTCAAGCTCTGCAGAGCGGACCACATATTTTTAGATGTTCAAGAATTAACTATGGATTGGGGCTCCTGGGTGGCTCAGTCAGTTGAGCATCTGACTCTCAATTTCAGCTCAGGTCATGACGATCTCACAGTTTGTGAGTTTGAGCCCTGCGTCAAGCTGTGTGCTGGTAACACAGAATATGCTTAGGATTCTCTCTCTTTCTCTGCCCCTCCCTCGCTCATGCTTTTTCTTTTTCAAAATAAATAAATAAACATTAAAAAAAAAGAGAGAAGTATGTATTAACCACATACTATTTATCCTTCTGGTATTTCATGAGACCAGACCACATGGGATGGTTACTTTGTCACAACTCATAAATACATAGACAAGCCTCATGGATAATGATAACCAGGTCCTTACCGTGTGCCAGGCATTGTTCTAAGCACTCTGTGTGTATTCACATGTTCAAAACAGCCAACAAGGGGGTGAAGTTTGGGAACTATTTTTATCCCCATTCATATATTGAAGACACCCATATATTGAAGACATATATTGAGGCCCAAAGGAGTTGAGGAATAGCCTGAGGCTGAGTGGGGAGGGGCTGAGCTGCCACCCAAGGCTGCCCGTCTCTGGGCAACCCCCGCCGGAAGGGGTGCATCACAGAGACTTGGGCAGAACCGAACCAAGTGGAGGGACCTGGGCATTCTCCAGCAGAGACCTTGCCTCCCTTCTCTAAATGCCCGACCAGCTGGGCACACTGGCTCCAAGGACAGGAAAGCACTGTGGCCCTGACTAGTAGGAGCCCTGACCAGCTGCTAGCACCCCAGAGGCCAGGCCCAGTTGTCTTGTGTGTAGCAGCTTCGCTAGGCAGGTGGGCAAGGCCACATGGCCACTGTGTCCTGACGAAGTACCTGCCTGGCCACGACCCACCTCGGCCCAACTTCAGGACCCTTCTGTACTGTGATGCCCAGTCTGGGTTGGCATCTCTTTAAAAAGCTAAAAGCCGGGGCACCTGGGTGGCTCAGTTGGTTAGGAGTCCAACTTCTGTTCAGGTCAGAATCTCATGGTCTGTGAGTTTGAGCCCCGCGTCGGGCCCTGTGCTGACAGCTCAGAGCCTGGAACCTGCTTCGGGTTCTGTGTCTCCCTCTCTCTCTCTCTCTGCCCCTCCCCTGTTCACGCTCTGTCTCTCTCTGTCTCTCTCTGTCTCTCTCTCTCTCAAAAATATAGAAACATTAAAGAAATAAAATTAAAATCAAAAGTTAAAAGCCCCTCTTACTCTTACCTTTGGGCTCTGTCTGTACTGTGCAGCTGGACCCTGTACCCCGCTTGCTCTCCTAGATGCTACATGAGGCCCCTGCTTCTGGCTTCTTTCACCGTGTCATTCTTACACAGGGCGTGGCTGGGTAACCTAGGAAAACTCATGCTCTGCTATCCTGCGTTGGGGATGGGGGTGACCATACCTGGGTCCTCATATTTGTCCTGGTTTCTGACACCCCTTGAGACACTGGTGAATATCAATAAACTGCCTGTTATCCTACAGCCCTTGACCTCCCAAGCTTATTTTTTGCCACAACCGCTTCCCTCCAAATTATAAATGCATCTTCAAAAATTAGTTATTGAGGGGCACCTGGGTGGCTTAGTCAGTTGAGCATCTAACTCTCAGTGTCGGCTCAAGTCATGATTCCAGGGTCGTGGGATTAAGCCCCAGGTCAGGCTCCAAGCTGAGCATGGACTCTGCTTGATATTCTCTCTCTCTCTCTCTCTCTCTCACTGCCTCTCCTCTACACACACTCTATCTTTCCCTGTCTCTCCCCCTCTCTCTCTCAAATAAAATAGTTTCTAAAAATTAGTATTTGAATTCGAATAATACAGCCAGTTCTCCTTATGCACAGTAGTTAATGGTCTGTGAAGTCACCACAAACACTGACTTTGCAAATACAGAACCAATGCTTCTAAGAGAAATACAGGATTAGGTTCATGCAAGCCTCTGGCCACAACATTTTTGTCAACTGATCCATACATAACCTTGTTTTATGTGTGCTTCTGCTGAAAACCATTTCATTTACTATGTATTACTGCTTCATTAACACTGAACTCAAGGCCAACAGCACCATAACTCCTTCCTGAATGAAGCTCACTGAGCACATGTGCTTTCTGTACAAGGCGTGGCATAGCCGTCCAGTACGTAGGAGCCAGACAGCACCTCAGCACCCTGCTTGAGGGCCATTTTAAGCCATGAAGCCACCAACCAAAGGCACAAAAATATGAAAAACATGGCGCTAAAATAGATCATAAGTAGGACACTGTTCACAGTATGAGAACTGAAAACAAAAGACAGAGCGTTGCCTTGTCCGGTCTCAGCGGGGAACGTGAGTAGTGGGGAAGCTCGAAGATGTGGCAGTTGGCATATATCCACAAACGATCACAGAAGTGCAAGTATTAGTTCAGGCAAATTTGCAAACACAGAATCGTGAAGAATGAGAAGTGGCTGTACATCTTAACGCCTTTTTCACTTCCTGTCAGACTGAATCTTAGCACTACAAGGAATGTTTAAAGCCAGTTAGTCTAGCCCCTTGTTTCACACAGGAGAAAAATAAATGCTATAAATGTAAATGCTGTGTATTAAAACACCTTACAACTTAATCATGAGCAGCATGTCTAGATTAGCATACTGGATTATCCTCTTTTTCTTTTTAAATTGTATTTCCAGCCTAAGTGATGTGCTATGGTTTCATAATCAAAAGTAATTTCATCTAAGGAAGACCCGAAATGTAAGCTAATATGAATAAGAATCTATCTGCTTCGGACTCTGTGACCATGCTGCAAGGATGTTCATCCTAGAGCATATCATAGATCTAAGAAGTGGCCCCGAGGGGCGCCTGGGTGGCTCAGTTGGTTAAGCGTCTGACTTCAGCTCAGGTCATGATCTTGCGGTTCGTGGATTTGGGCTCTGCGTTGGGTTCTGTGCTGGCAGCTCGGAGCCTGGAGCCTGTTTCAGATTCTGTGTCTCCCTCTCTCTCTGCCCCTCCCCTGCTCATGCTCAGTCTCTGTCTCAAAAATAAATAAACTATTAAAAAAAAAAAGAAGTGACCCAGAAGCTTCTTATTGTCCATGTGGGGATCCCTCTGTGCCCTCCAACAGACCGAGTTGCTTTCCCACAGTTTAGTTTAACAAGGCTGTCCCAATTACCCGCCTCCACTCCACTTATGATCCTTTAGAAGGTCTGTGAAAGGGTTACTGGTTAACCTTCCTTTTTTTTTTTTTCTTAAGAGAGTGGATGCGTAAGTGAGGGGGCAAGGGGTACACAGAGAATCTCAAGCAGGCTTCATGCTGACAGCAGACAGCCTGATGAGGGGCTCACATTCATGAACCTTGAGACCATGACCTAAGCCAAAGTCAGAGACTCAACTGACTGAGCCATCCAGGTACCCCTGGTTGACCTTCCATTGTAATGGTCATCAGCCCAAACAGATACCAAATACAGCACAGGGAAGGACCCACCTGCCTTCCGATTCTGGTGGGTCTCACACTCATCATGATCTCAGAATTGTCTAATGAGGAGCTGGGCCCAGCCTTCTCTTGCCCCACCCCCCAGCCCTGCAGCTTGGTAAGTCAGCATTGCTCTGGAAATGCTCTGTGCCAGAGCACAGATCTGCCCTTGTAGCTGAGCTGGAAAGAGGTCTTCAAGGTGGGAGTGAGAAATACCGGCTTGGGAGCGCCTGGGTACTTCAGTCGTTAAAGCATCGTACTCTTGGTTTTGGCTCAGATCATGATCTCACGGTTCATGGGATCGAGCTAGGCGTCCGGCTCCGTCCTGACAGTGGGCTTCTGTCTCTCCCTTTCTCTATCCCTCTGCTCATTCTCTTTCTCTCTCTCTTTCAAAAATAAATAAACTTTTAAAAAAAGAACGTACATAAAGAAAAAAAAGAAAAGAAAGGAAAAGAAAAAAGAAGAGAAAAGATAAGAATAGTAGAAAGAAATACTGGTTTGTAGTATGTTTGCAGCCAGAGCAGAAAGACAAGTGAAACAGGGAGGGTTTCCACTGGTAGCTACCAACCTCCCCCTCTCCTTGCTTTTCCTGGCTGCTTGGTTTGTAGATATCCCCCACTTTTCAAAAGTTTCATCTTACAGCACTTGGCTTTTATGAAAGTGTTAGACCTGGAAGAAATCTGAAGAGGATTTCTGGTTTTACCAAAAAAAAAAAAGGGCAGAAGGCGAAAATAGCAGTCAGCATTCGTTTTGCAGTGAGCTGTTATAAAGTCAGCACACAGCCTGAGCAGCAAGTAGTGGTCCCCAAACTCCTTCCCTGGGAACTACACCCAGCAT
Source organism: Proteles cristata cristata (assembly GCA_017311185.1). Lineage (NCBI taxonomy): Eukaryota > Metazoa > Chordata > Mammalia > Carnivora > Hyaenidae > Proteles > Proteles cristata. The sequence continues at coordinate 496,403 of JAESUZ010000537.1, read as the reverse complement.
CTCAGCATCAAGCAGCCACAGCTTTGAACTGTGTCTATGAGCATCTGTGATTTATCTCGATTTATTTTGTGCATACATTAGCTGGATATTTCTTAAGGTATCAGAAAAACCTAAGAGAGGTGATTTGGGGATGGAGAAGGGCAGGGTCTGGGAGCGCTCACATGTTTTTCCATATAAATTAATGGTAATTGCTTCTTTGCTTAATGCCTTTACTCTCAGCTTGAGAAAGGTTTCATAGGAACATTCTACTTTCAGACAGCAGGGAAAACCCACACTCGAAAATATTTATCTTTGGCTCTGAATTTTACTCTGATGCTATCTGAGTCTAAGCGTTGTGATTTGGTGAGTGCCTTGAATTTAGTAAATTGGGATCTTGTTTCTACACATGTACAATATATTAGATGCTATTAGGCACTGGAGAAAAGTTCTGAGGTCAAGGCGTAGCGGTCAGGAGGTACTTGGAAGTTATTGTTAAGGCTGCTCCACCCCCTCAGGAGAAGGGAGCTGTTCAAGAGACTTTAGGATAAAAGCAGAACATCTGGAGTTTCAGTAATTAAGTCTGAAATGTGGTTCAACAGGAAGTGACAAGTCTGTCCTCTGAGATCTTTTCAAAGTAGGACAGTCTCCATAGTTTAAATATCGCTGGATCTGGAGATAGGTCTTGTGGGACTTTTTAACTCTTTGGGTTCCTTTAGGGCCCTTGGGGGATGGCCTTGAATACACAGACAACAGTTACAGAATTTAATCACAGTGGGACGTGTTCGGTTAACCTGGGAACTTTAAGGCCTTTCTAAATCAGTTTTCATGGTTCAAGTCCAACTTAGCTATGTTCGTGTGACAAAGATAACCTCTGCACACTGTTTACACTGAAAAATACACGGCTTTGCTGTCCACTTGCATTTTCTCTGTTCTCTTTGAAATAACCGTAGGATGGGCAATAACTTCCTTTTCTTCCCCCATAGATGGTTTCGCCTTCTGCCTAGGAATTAATCCTTACAAAACGATGGCTTTTGATTTTCAGCTTCCCCATTTCTACTTGGAGTTTCTATCTGAAATACAGAAAAATTTCAGCTCAACTATCCTGAAACATTTTAAAGCCTCCCCCCACCCCCTTCCCTTCCCTTTGTAGGAAATTTTAAAACCCCTGATTTGGAATGTTGGGTTATTTGTTCCAACAGGAGCTGAAATAAAATGTCGGGAAGGCTAACTTCATGTAAGGAGGGTCACACCTCACTGTCCGTGAATGGTTGTCCTGAGGTCCCCACCCTTCCCTAGAACTTACAGAAATGAGGAGGTCTGGTGGCCTGTGACTGTGTGGGTTCATACAAACTAATTGTTATAATTAGCCTTGTTTCCCGGAGGAAGGGACTCCTTGCCTCCCAGGTGGGGGTAATGTCTTAAGTTTGAAAATATAATCAGGCTAGGCTTTAATTTCCAAAGGAAGGAGTTGTGTGCTGGCCCCCCCAGCCAGCCACCCTGCCAGCAGGGCAAGGTATCCTCTGTGCATTAGAGTAACCGAGCTTTCTGACCGCTGGGTTGGCCGAGCAGCTAGAGCCCCTTTGCAGGAATAAACATGTCAAATGCAAGAAGCTTCCGTAATCTCACTGAGTATTTAATACTCCCTGAGATTTTTGTTTTTGTTCTTGTTTTTTCTCTCTCTAGATGTCAACACTGTGGCTGGGACACAGGGGAAGTGGGCAGGTGAGGGTAGGGTCTGCTTGCCATTTCTTGTACCCCTTCCTGTGCTCTGAAGTCCTATGGCTTATCTTTAGGATTAAGAATTCCTCAAGGATGGAGGGTGCCTGGGTGGCTCGGATGAGCATCAGACTTTGGCTCAGGTCATGATCTCACTCATGATCTCATGAGTGTGAGCCTGGCATCAGTCTCTCTGCTGTCAGCGTGGAGCCTGCTTCGGATCCTCAGTCCTCAGCTCTCTCTGCCCCTCCCCCACTTGCATTCTCTGGGTCAAAAATAAATAAAACATTAAAAAAAAAAAGAATTTCTCGGTGGGATTTCAGGTCTGTTTCTAGGTCAGAGCAATGGTTCCATCCCCGATTGGCCAAAGTTGGGAGGGATAGCACAGGTTTTTAAACTTTGTTATGGCTTTTGTTTCTACTTTAGCTTGACTTTCCCCTTGGGCCCAGGAAAGGCTCTGTATCCGCCACAGCAGGGGGGGGCCTGCTGACCTGTAAACACAGACAGGAAAATCTGGGAGAAGGCAGTGAAAGAAGTCAGAAATCAATTTATGATGCATGCAAATCATGTTTTCAAATATTTACAGAGTCTCTGAGGGAATTACATCACTGTTTATAACTGTTTTGATTGTTTTTTATGACTCAGGCCCTGTAGAGCCAAGCGATGTAATTCCTGAGAGATGCTGAGACTACGCTCTGAGCCTCCCCTCCCAAGCGGAAAGTCGGGGTGTAATGAGAAAAGTGCTCCCCTTAATAGACGGAGCGCTGGCTGAGCAGTGGAGGATTATTAATATGCTGCTGGGCGGTGGAGACCTCTCCTCAGTTTACAAGTGGTGGTAGGAGGGCAGCTGTGGCAGCCCAGAATGGGTGGGGGTGCCCAGCCTGGATGCGACATGTGCAGGTGCTAGCTTTGTGTCTGCCTCCTCTGGAGAGTATTGGAAGATTCTGGTGGAAATAACCCATGAATGGTTGGGATTTGATGCTTATCCTCAGATCCCATCCCATATGGCAAAACTGCCCTGACTTCGTAAAGAGAATTGTCGTCCATTCCCATCAGAGGATAGGGGAGGGAGGGGACCTCAGTCTCCATGAACAACAGTAGGGAGTAGACCGGCTCCTGTCCATCTTCCCTGACTCTGGTCCAGCCACTACGGCCTTGACCAGTGCATTTAGCACAAGAGCCCAATTCTCGCCCTGGGTACCTTCTCCATGTCCTCTTCCCCAGTATCTTGAACACAAGTGTGGGTTCACACAAGCATCCTTGCGGAACAGTGTGGAACAGAGGAGGAGGCATGAACTCCAGCCTCACATCCCAGCTCTGCCTCTCAGTAGCTGTGTGACCTTCAGTATGACCTCTTTCTGGATTTAATGGGATTAATCCTTGTAAATTCTCAGTGCCATGTCTAGCATCTGGCATGCAGTCAGTTCCGGAAACGTTTACTGTTATTAGTCAGCATCGTGACTTATATTGTCAAGGCCAGTCTTTGAAACAAAGTAGTGGGGTTTTAAAGCCTGGCTCACCCCTAGCAGTTGAGGAAATAAACTGGCCAAAGGCTACTTAGAGAGAAGCCAGCTTGTGGGCACTGAGGGGGTCGATCACTGGGTATGTTAGCAGAGTCTGTATGTGAAGCCATTCTTTATCGCTCTGAGCAAATTCTAGGACAGCAAACATCTTCTGGGCCGGCAAGATAGCTCCACTGGGAGCACCCAAGAGTAGGACATCCAAGAGCAGCTAGAGTGCTCCCTGGGAGTTCCTGGGAAGACCTGAGCCCTCACAAGAGACTTGGAGCTTCTGGTGCCAAGTTCTGAGCCCCTCCCTCCTCCCCCAGGAGCATCCCCGTGGTGCAGACGCTTCGGACCACGGCCCTGACCACTGCCTGTGCAGACCACTCAGACCAGCGCGTGGGCTACCTGGAGCACGTGGTGGCTCGCATCTCTATTTCCCACCCGCGCAGGGGAGACCTCCAGATCCACCTCATTTCTCCCTCGGGAACCAAGTCTCAACTCTTGGCAAAGAGGTAAGGCCAGGCTGGCCTCGTGGGGTGGGGGCAAGGGCCGGGGCTTGTCAGGAGGGCCTATCCAGCCCCAGATCACAGTGGCCCTTCAGGGCCCTCCCCCCAGGGCAGGTTCTTTCTTTCAGCACCTTCCTCTTGGAGACACTCAGATAGATGTACATTCCCCGCCAACCTGAAACCTGGCCTTCAAACTCATCCTTCCTGGAAAACTTTCATTTCCAGGCAGGAGAGATAAGGGTTTGGAGAGATTTATGGTATTCTGGCTATGACTTAATTGCTCTTCATTTTTCTCACATTCTGAAGTGAGAGCATGTATCAGGAAAGGACTGCTTCGCCCCCTGAAGCTTCTGCACTGTCCTCCAGTTGTGGGGTGTGCTCTTGAACTTGTGCAGGCAGGAGGCTCTGCTCCGCGGGAGACTGGCTCGCATGTTGGGGTGGGGGTGACGCTCAGAGGCTGCTCTCTGCCGCCTTCTCACCGATGTGCCTGTAAGGGTCCCATTCAGCAGAAGGACTGAGAAACAGCCTCTGAACTGGAGTGAAGGGATTAATGGGAGCTGAGGGAAGGGAGCAAGGGGGACCGGGGCTTCCTTCCGGCCCCTTCTAGCTAAGAGGCGGAGGGAAAAAGAAAGGCTTTAGGACAAATTTGCATTTCCAGCTTTTCTTGAAAAACAGCTGACAACCATGTCCCCTGCCACCCAGGAAGCACCCTGCCACTGCCTGTACCCTGAGCAGTGGCCCCACTCCCTGCTTGTACATGCTGGGCCCGTGTGACCCATGGGGGTTACCTGCCTGGGGCTGCAGCCATATTTGGGCTGAAGGATTCAGAAAACAGGGGTTGAGTGAATGCCTCCATTCAGGACCAGGCAGGAGTTGCCCCTTCTGTTAACCCCCTTCCACTCCACCTCTACTTTGTGTAAACCAGAGAGACTGACCTGCAGAGATGAAAGGCCTTTGTCTGAAGGAGTGGAGAGTTTGTCCTCTGAAAGGAGCCCTGAGACCAGATCCTGGTTTCACGGGTTCCAAGAGCTTGGCCATCAGGCTCAGTTCCCATCAGGTTAGGTTCCATCCTCATAGAGTGAGAGCAACAGGTGGCATCTCTCCCTCCCGAAGGTAGGCCTCGCCACACCCCCCCTCTGTTCTTGGGAGACCAGCAAGGCCATGAACAGTTTGGGAGTACCCACTGACAAGCTAATGCCTTATTCATGCTATTTTGCAACCAGAGTTGCTATTCTTATTACTGGAACTTTTAGAGATTTCATCTAAAAGTCCAAATTTCTAGCATTTCTTGGAAAATTGGATGTTCTGTGATAAGGGGCCCTCATTCCCTGTGCAAACAGCAGACTGGAGCTGGGCTGATGGGTGGATCCACTTCAGGGTACCTTATGTCCCTGTTCTTACAGTAGTGCAGAGGCCAGGCCCAGGCTCCGCTTCACTCATGACGTCACCTCCCCAGAGCCCCGTTTGCTCCAGGCTGCACACCAGGAGGCATCCAAGATGGTGAGCCCTGACTTCCAGGCAGGAGCTGGATCCAGGCACCAAATGGTGACCTGGGTTGACCAAGAGCCACAGTGAGGCTGAGGGGTTGGGGCGGCAGGTCAGAGGCCAACGGGGCAGCAGTGACCTACAAGGACCAGCCCTGAGATGGGCTTTGGGCCCAGAGACGCAAGCTTATACCCTCTGCTCCTTCACCTCCCAGCTGGGCGCCCGTCTCTCCTCTCTTTATTCCTCATTTCTGGAAAGCCATTTCACTCCCGTCACAGTCCAGAATGCTACAAGAACTGGATGTTGATGATGTAGATGAAAATGCCCAGCACAGGCAGCTGGCCTCCCTCCCTGTCCTGCTAACATCCATCTTTCTGACCCAGAAGAATCTTCCAGCACCCCAGCAGCCCCACTGGCCCCTGTTCACTCTGCTTCTCCCCCCACTTCTAACCTCCATCCTGCTCAGGCCCAGTGTATGCCCCTTAGATGGAAGACAGTGGGTCCTACCAAGTTCATTCACTTCCCAACTACCCATTAGCTAGGAGGTGCTGCACCTATGCTATCAAGCATTTGAAACCCATCTTGAGGCCATTTGTCAGTCATCTGAGTCTTGGGAATTTGGTTTTTTTCCAAGGCACAGATTTTGTGATTATATCAAGAGTTTGTATTTGGGGGATCTATTACCTTCTACTTTATTTCACGTCTTGCTCAATTCAGCAGCTTTTTCGGGTTGCCAGATTTTTTTTTTTTTTTTTTTTTGCTAAGAGTTAAGTTGACATTCGTTAAGTATTTCAGCCCTTAAAAGACAATTTGTCTTTGTTCTGTCCCAGGCGGGTTGGGTCCAGTTTGGCATCGTGTGCAAAATTCAGCCTTGACCTTTGCAGTTTCTTAGAAGAACATACAGGGTGTGGCCCTCCCCCTCACTATTTGCCCTGCAAGAAACATTCTTCCAATAAAGGTTATTATACATTCGTTGGATGTTCAGAGAACACCCAAATCAGGCATCCAGTCGTATATCACAGAAAATATGCATCTGAACTTCTGATGAAAAATAAAGAGCTCCTGGGTAAAGACACTGCTCCACAATAGGAGTAGAAAATTAGACTGGGAAGGAAGAGTAAGAGATTAGAACCTGAGATTGTTTCTTCCAAGGAGAGGAGACTATGCAGGGCACAGGGTGTGGGAAGATAGAGGGTACCCGTGACTTGCTTCCTGTTTTCTATTCATGTCAAAGAAGAGAAAAATGGATCTGAGTTGAAGTCCCAGTTCGGAAGGACTATGGGGTAGAGAAGGACCAAGGGACACTCTTCATAACCTACAAGGGGAGGCTGGCTGAGGGGCGGGAGCTCTTGCACTCCCCATGCTGCACCCAGGGGTGCCTCCTACCTACGCTGGAGAACAGCCAGGCCCCTCATGTCATCTCCCCTAAATGCATCTGTTGAAACCTGTTAAGCCCTGGAGAGTTGCACATTATTCCTTCTTGGTATCTCCTGGAGAAGCAGCACATAAGAGCTGGGCTTCCTTTGTGATGACCTTGGGACTTAAGTGAAAGAGTCATGTGACCTAACATCCGTCTGCCTCTGTGCACCCAGGCATTGGTCCTGATCCTCCGTAGGATCACCGCTGGGGTAGGAAGAGACCAAACTCCTGAAGGAACGTGGGGTGGGGGAGTTGGGGGCCTTCCTTGGTAACCTCCCACACACCTCCCTGCTCTGGAAAGAACAAGGACAGGAGTCCGAATGCCCTCGAGTGAGCCCCAGCTCAGCCGGTTACTGGCTGTTGGACCTGCCACGAATCACTCGCTACCCTTGGGATCTCTCCATCCATTGGGCTGGTGGGAGACCATCGCGGCTGAGTCTGTCTCATGTCGGGCACCTGTAAGCCCTGTGAGCCTGCCTGCCTCTCCGAATGTTCTGGGGATCCGATGGGATAATGTAGGTGAAGCTGCTGTCCAGGGCTGTGTCATAATGCAAGGGTTTGAAAATGGTCACCGTTGTACCTGCACCTGTGTCTGTGCTGAGGGCCAGGCCCCTTTTCCTTCTGTTCTCAGGCCTGGCGCCCTGGAGGCACCACTCAGCTGGATGGTATTGTCACCTAAGGAGTAATTCTGAGCTGGGAGAGAGCCCTCCTTGGCCCATCTCCCCACCCCCAACCCGCACCGCTCCTTTCCAGATCCTTGTGTTCTCACCCCGAGTCTCCAATTGCAGATTGCTGGATCATTCCAATGAAGGGTTTACCAACTGGGAATTCATGACCGTGCACTGCTGGGGAGAAAAGGCTGAGGGGGAATGGACACTGGAAATCCAAGACATGCCGTCCCAGGTCCGCAACCCTGAGAAGCAAGGTCAGTGGCTCTCAGGAATTTCATGGACCATTTCTGTTATTTCTACCCTTCTGTTAATTCCAGGCTTGTGTATTGAACTGGTATTTCTCATAATTCTTTCTTTTCTTTTTTGTCGTCGTCTTCTTTTTTTAATGGAGGTAAAATTCACCATTGAAATCCTTTTAAAGTACCTAAGTAGGAGCACCTGGGTGGCTCAGTCAGTTAAGCGTCCAACTTGGGTTCAGGTCATGATCTTGAGATTCATGAGTTTGAGCCCCATGTCGGGCTCTGTGCTGACAGCTCAGAGCCTGGAGCCAGCTTGGGGATTCTGTGTCTCTCTCTCTCTGCCCCTCTCCTGCTCATGCTCTATCTCTCTCTCTCAAAAATAAAGTATGTAACTAAATGGCCTTCAGTACATTCAGAGTGTCATACAATTTACCACTTAACTAAATCCAGAACTTAGTCATCACTCCAAAGGGACACCCCATACCCACTAAGCAGACACTCCCCATTCTCCCAGCCCCTAGCGACCCCTAACCTACTTTCTGTCTCCATGGATTTGTCTCTTCTGGATGTTTCACGTAAATGAATCACATAATATGTTACCTTTCGTGTCTAGCTTCTTCTAGTTAGCATAATGTTTATAGTATGTATCCGTACTTCACACCCTTTCATGACTAAATACAATTTAGTTGTGTGTAAATAACTGCATATATAACATTTTGTTTACCCTTTCATGAGTTGATAGACAGCTGGGTTCTTTCTACTTAATGGCTGTTATGAATAATGCTGCTTTGAATGTCTACATGCAAATTTTTAGGTGGGCATCAGTTCTCTTGGTTGTACACGTAAGAATGCAATTGCTGGATTATATAGCAATTCTATGTTTGACTTTTGAAGAACCATCAAACTGTTCTCTGCAGTGGCTGTACCATTTTATGTTCCTACCAGCACTATATGAAGATTTTAGTTCCTCTGTATCATCATCAACTCTTGTTTTATCATATCCATTTTCTTATTATAGACATCCTAGTGGGTGTGAAGTATATCTCATTATGGTTTTGATTTGCACAAATTTCCCTAATGACTAATAATACTGAGCATCTTTTCATGCGTTTATTGACCATTTTTATATCTTTGGAGAAATGTTTATTCATATCTTTTCTCATTTTAAAACTGGGTTGTTCGTCTTTTAGTATGGAGTTGTAAGAGTTCTTTTTAAAATTTTTTTAAATGTTTTTATTTATTTTTGAGAGAGAGAGAGACATAGCGCACAAGCAGGGGAGGGGCAGAGAGAGATACACACACAGAATCCGAACCAGGCTCCAGGCTCTGAGCTGTCAGCACAGAGCCCGAAACAGGGCTCAAACTCACGAATGGGGAGATCATGACCTGAGCAGAAGTTGGACACTTAACCAACTGAGCCACCCAGGCACCCAATTGTTGGAATTTTGATAGAGATTTCACTGACTCTAGTTCAGTTTGGGGAGAATTGCCATCTTAACAAAATTGAGTTTTCCCATCCTTGAATACGATTTATTTATTTATTTTTATTTATTTCCATCTTCTTTCATTTCCATCACCATTGTTTTGTGGCTGTCAGTGGACATCTTGTATCTTCTTGGTGACATTCATTCCTAAGTATTTTGTTCTTTTTGATGCTATTGTAAATGGAGTGGTTTTCTTAATCTTGCTTTCAGATTGCTCTTTTTTCTCTGGGAAGGTAGCCTTTCATAACTCTCCTTGTGCGTCATAATCATTTCTTGAACTGATCTGTGTTGAATTCCTAGTTTGGGCCAGGCACTGATGGAGGTGGTGAGATTACACCGGGAAAGAAGATGAGAATAATCATTGCGTCTTCTGCTGTAGTCACCAACTGCGGTCTCTGCTGGCTTCATATATCTCTTTGTTGCATTGGGATTTGTACTAAAGGGACAGGGACTATGCTCTCTGTGTAGACAGTTCCCTGAGGTTTGCTTTCCCTGGTCTCTTGTTCCCAGGGGCCTGCTTCTTGATCACCCTGGAACCTTCCACTGCCCTGGTCCTTTTCTGAATTTTCATGAAGCACGGTTTCGGGGATTTTTTTTTAACCAGGAAAAGAATATTGACTTGCCTCATGCAGAAAATTGACTTTATTTTTTATTTTATTTTTTTAATGTTTTATTTTTGAGAGAGAGAGAATGCCCAATGCAGGGCTACAATTCACAAGCCGTGAGAACATGACCTGAATGGAAGTCAGACGCTTAACCAATGGAGCCACCCAGGTGCCCCCAGAAAATTGACTTTAAATGATCACATCATCTTTACGTTTCCCCTGCCTGCCCCAGTCACTTTCTTTCTGCCTTTAGGATAATAATTATCTGGAAAAAACATTACCATAACAAAGTCTAAAAATACAAAGATGCAAAATTTTAAACACTTGAAATTCTAGTTAAATCACTTGAAATTGAAAGTTTATTTTGAGAGAGATAGAGACAGCAGGGGAGGGACAGAGAGAGAGAGAGAGAGAGAGAGAGAGAGAATCCCAAGCAGTCTTCACACTGCCAGCACAGAGCCCTATCAGGGGCTCGAACCCATGAACTGTGAGATCATGACCTGAGCCAAAACCAAGTCAGCTGCTTAACCCACCGAGCCACGTAGGCACCGAAAATTCACATATTTTAAAAGTAGAAGCTACTAAATTCTTTTAAAACCCCAAAGTGCGCTGACCTACCGTTGAAAGTCAAAGATCTGTGTCTCATGCCGGCTGCAGCCACAAGCATTGCGTGCTCCCCAGGTACGAGGTGGAATTCCCATGCCGGCCGGCGCCGCCACTTGCCTGGGAGTCCAGCACTACAGAGCTGGCGGCTGTACCCATCTGGATGGGTGCATCTGTGGAGCTGAGTGTTCACATGCAAAACCTGTCTGAAGCAGGGGCCCATGTCTGTAGCGGGGAAGAGCGTGCACACCATTGTGATTCTGGTAGATGTTTATTTACACTTCCAAGAGCTTCGCAAGTCAGGGTCCCTTTCTGGACCTCAGTATCCTTGGCTGTGAAACAGGGTGGAGCTAGATGCTCTCTGAGACCTAATAGAGGATGTATCTGTCTCTGAAGCAATGGCTCCTGTGACACGGCCACATCCTGGAGGGGGCCCTGCTGGCTGAGGTCACCGCTCCCCTCTCTCTAGCCTGCCCACACCCCAGTCCTCTGTAAGCCCAGATGGAGATGTCCTCTTCATGCAGGGGTGGGTGGGCGGCAAGACGGGAAGGCACCTAGGAGATCCCCAGACCCCCTCCACCGGCCCTGCCTGCAGGCGGGTTTATCGACATGCAGGTGCTGATGCAGTGTGTCCAGTGGTGCCGAAACCCTGCAAGGCCAGATTGCACCGGGCTCTGTAGGCCATTGCCAAGATTGGAGGGAAGCCACTGGGGGGTTTAGGCAGAGGAGAGAGATGATCTCAACTTCGGTGTTACTAGGTTCACTCCTGACAGTTTGGTCAGACTACTCTGCAGTGTGTTTGGAGTAGAGGAGAGGCACAGTTAAGGGGTCATCACAACGGGACAGGAGGGTGACTCAGACCAGGTTGGTGGCAGTTTTAGTCAGATTCTAAAAGCCGTGTTGAGAGGGTATGCTAACAGATGAGGTACGGGCTGTGAGAGGAGAGAGGGGACATGGACGACTCCAGAAGTTTGGTTTTGTTCTGTGAAAGAATGGACCTGCAATTCTCTGGATCTGGAACACTGCAGGGTAGGGGGTGCTGGAGAGAAGATCGGGAGCTTAGTTTGGGGTCAGGGGGTTCCATCAAAGACTCAAGTGACAAATCCAGGTAGAGATGTGAGGCTGGACGCCAGGGTAGAGGTCTGGGCCGGAAATACACATTTGAGTGTTGTTGGCAGGTAGCTGGTAGTGAAAGCTGCAAGAGTGGACACGCTCTCCCAGGGGGTGAGTGGGGGTACCCTGCGGTCCGCCAGGGGTGGGCACTGGAGGGAATCTACCTATGTAATGATGATTCCCCCAAGTCCAGGTATGGAGCTTTGGGGTTGTTTTGGTGCCCAACACACAACTACATGCCGCACCCCCACACACACCCCTGTCCCCGTCTCTGCTCCCTGTCTGCTGCCTGCACAGCACTCCCCAGCCCTACCTTCATCTTTCACACTGATCTCTGAAACCATGTCTGCTGACTTACGTGGTCCCGGTGCCTCCTGCCACATGGTCATCACAGGTGGTTGTTTGGTGAATAAGTGAGTATGGCCGGAACCTTTTGTGATCACCATGTGACCAGGTGCTTCACATACTACAGTGGACGCAGGCTGAGCGATACAGGGGCTCCCTCCTGAGTGCAGCCCCACAGTAAGCCCTGACACAGGCCAATGCCCATTCTTGGGTATGGTTGGAACCTGGGTCTTTGGCTAGTTGAGACAGAAACAGAATAAGCTTTCAGAGCTCTGACCTCCTGTGGCTTATTAGAATTTGGGGCGCCGGGGCACACTGCGCAGAGTCTGCGCACTCCTGAGCAGCTCCTATGCAGTACATTCGCACAAGCTTTGCCCTGTGGGGGGGTGCCACACCTGAGATGGCCTTTGCAGAAGCAAGTGCAGGCAGGTGGCCCGCCACTGGTACCTTACTGCCCTCCTCTCCCTCCCTGTGCATGATGGATCCCTCTCTGGGCTGTATGCTCAGCACGTCCAGCATTAGTGCCTCCTCCCTATGCACAAGGTGGACAACAGCATCTCTCCAGAGTGTAGGGAAGGGGGGAAAAGAGAATGATAAGCCTCTTTCAACCAGGCTGCCTTTAAAGGTAGGGCTATCCCCTGGGGCGCCTCTATGGCTCAGTCAGTTAAGTGTCCAATTTTGGCTCGGGTCATGATCTCATGGTTTGTGAGTTTGAGCCTCACATCAGGCTCTGTGCTGACAGCTCAGAGCCTGGAGACTGCCTCGGATTATGTGTCTCCCTCTCTGAAGCCCCTCCCCCTCTCATGCTCTGTCTCACTCTCAAAAATAAAAAATAAAAAAATTAAGACAAACCCACATTATTAACAAAGCAGGGCTGTCCCCAACACGGACAAGTTCAGGTCAGTCTGGCGGTGTCTGTTGGGGACCTCAGCCATAGAAGGTGATACAAGGTGACCCAAGTTTCCCATTGACTCCAGCATTCCAGGATCCAGGAGAAATGCAGGCCTGGGTGCTGCCTCTTGGTGTTGGCTGCCGGTGCCCAGGGTGTGATTGATCCCAAAGCACATGTCTTTCCCTCCCTGGTTTTCTGGTCACTGCCAGCCTCAGTGCCAAGAATAATGCAGCAAACACCAACACTGGCTGGCCAGAAGGAGTGGCACCAACCTCATTTCTCTGCAGTGCTTCTGAGGCCCCCTGTTTTGGGGGCGAGGTTCTGGCTTCTGTGTCATTCACTGCACTATCCCTCAAATTTCTGCAATTTACTTAATTGCTTTAAAAAAAAAAAGAAAGAAAACAACTCCGTTTCAATGGTGTGCTATGCAATGGTACTATAAAATCTCAGCAAAGACCACAGCTTACTAAATAACTGAGTCTTCTGAATGTGCTAGCTCAAAGAATACTCACCCCCTGTCAGATTGAACCTGGCTTATGTCATTCGTTTTAAAACTGTTTTTTAGAAACTGAGTAGCGGATTAGTTCATTCATTTTCCCCTTCAGTTCCTGGGCCAGGAGAAGGGTGTGTCTTCTCCCAGATCAGTCTCCTCTGGCAAGGGAATTGAGAGCACATCCTGATTCACAGCTGTGTTGTGTTTACAAGTGGCTTTTCATTCATTCCTCACACAGGTGTTCAGCACACCTTTATTGAACTTTACTGAGTGCCGGGTCTGGACACGCTAGGACCTTGCACACCATGGCTGGGGAAGCAGGCGTGGGCCCGGGTGTGGGAGAGTGGGCTCCCTGCGTGTCCAGGGTGGGCATGTGAGGCGAGCACCATGCACACCACCCCAGTTTCCCATCCAGAGCCTGTAAGGCCTGAGACAGGGATCTGGTGACTATGCAGCCAGAGCAAAGTTCCACCTTGCAGACCCTCATCTTTCAGAGAAGTACAGATGCATTTTAGAACATTTCCCTGTAGAATGCTCAAAATGTTAAGCCTGGGTCTTCCTGAATGCAGAAAGTTCCAGTGCTCTAGGAAATGTGTGTGTTTCCTTCTCTTGCATCTGGATTGGAACAAGCCTGGGGTCAGATCTTCAGGTTTCCACTTTTCCCAAATTTCTGACGTCTTAGAAAATTCAGGCTGCTATACCCAAGTGCCGTAGACCAGGAGGCATAGAAACAACAGAAATTCATTCCTCACAGTCCTGGAGGCTGGAAAGTCCGAGGTCAGGCTGCCAGAGTGGTCAGCTTCTGAGGACATCTCTCTTCCCAGCCACCTCCTTTTTGTATCCTCACATGGTAGGAGCTTGGCAAGCTAACTCTCTGGTGTCACTTTTTTTTTAAGCATTTATTTTTGAGACAGAGAGAGACAGAGTGTGAGTGGGGGAGGGGCAGAGAGAGGGGGAGACAGAATTGAACCAGACTCCAGGCTCTGAGCTGTCAGCACAAAGCCCGATGCAGGGCTCGAACCCACACGAGATCACAACCCAAACCAAAGTCGGACACTTAACCAACTGAGCCACCGAGGTGCCCCTCTGGGGTCACTTTTAGTAGGATACTAATCCTTTTCATGAGGGCTCCACCCTCCTGACCTAATCACCTCCATACAGCCCCACCACCGAATACCCTCATGTTGGGGTCAGGTTCCAACATAGGAATTTGAGGGAATATAAGCATTCGATCCACAATGACACCTGGCCTCACTGCTGCACCTTTCCTCCTGCAAAATGAGGATGAACACACCTTGCTGAGGATTTGCATAGAAAGTGGTGAGCCAGGCCAGGTAACTAAGGAGAGGGGTCCCCCCATCCTGCCCTCCTCACCTCAGAGCCCACATGGGTAGTCACACCTGGAGCACAAGGCAAAGCCGTGCACCTGCTCCTTCTCGGACAGCCTCCCTGCTCAGCGAGGCGTCCTGCTTAGCACCCTCAGGTACGGGCAAGCTCCTAGCACTCGTCGTGGCCTTTGGCTCCCACACGCACTTCGATGCCCATGGCTCTGCTCAGCTGGAAGTGAGTGTGGCCTTGAGTAGCAATAGGGATGTCTTTGCTCATTTCTTCTCTCATTCATTGGGCACACACTTACTGAGACTGCCTGTGGGTGACACACCACAGCTGCTGGGCAGGCGCAGGCAGAAGCATGTTTCTTCATGCTTCTCCTCTGTACCCCACTCCGCCCTGCGGGTTCAGCTCTGTGCCCTGCACAGAGAGCCCGACCAAGGCTGTGGTTTGTCTCCATCCTGGCCACGCACTTGCTTTATAACCACAAGCCCACCCGAAGAGCAGGTGCCTCCTATTGTCTTCCCCTGTGAGTGGGGTTGTAAGGCATCCACCTGAAATGGAAAATATAATCAAGCATGCTTTCCAATACCCTTTCTCTAATTGACACCATGTATCATACTCCATAGCTCCAGTGGGTTTTAGTTTTACATAATTGGTGTTCACATAGTAATAAACAGACGGAAACAATTGGTGGTGTCTTAAAAACTTCTACATCATTTCTCTTGAATGCAGAGAATTCACATTTTCTCCCTGATGAAAATGTCTTTCTTTTTTTTTTTTTCCCCTCTGGTCTTCTCTCTGAGTCCAAAAGAGCAGCAACCCACATGGGCCAGATTTCTCTCTGTTTCACCAGCATTTCCAGATTCCCACTGACCTAGGGAAACAGTAAAATGGATCAAAAAGAGGAATGGAATGATAGTCAGTGCTTATGCATTCTTTATGAGGTACTGATGTTATTTCATCTCACTGCTAAAAATCATGATATAGGGGTACATGGGTGGCTCAGTCGATTAAGCCTCTGACTCTTGGTTTCAGCTCAGGTTATGATCTCATGGTTTGTGAGTTTGAGCCCCTCATCGGACTCCATGCTGAACATGGAGGCTGTGTGGGATTCTGTCCCTCCCTCTCCCTCTGACTCTTTCTTGCTCGTGTGCATTTCTCTCTCTCTCTCTCTCTCTCTCAAAAATAAAATAAGTATAGGATTAGGGCATCTGAAACAGAGTCCTAGATGATAATAAGGAGTTAAGGTTTATGAAAAAAAAAAGCTCTCATTGCTAGTCATATATACAATAGTATTTACAAGTAAAATATTAATGAGATCTAGTATTTGCCTTAAAATCCTTTGGGGGTGCCTGGGTGGCTCAGTGGTTTAAGCATCGACTTTTGATTTTTGGCTCATGTCATGATCCATGACAGCATGGAACCTGCTCAGGATTCTCTCTCTCTCTCTCTCTCTCTCTCTCTCTCTCTCTCTCTCTCTCTCTCTTTCTCTCTCTCTCTCTTTCTCTCTCTCTCTGCCCCTCCCCTGCTTGTGCTTTCTCTCACTTTCTCTCTCAAAATAAATAAATAAACATTTTAAAAAATACTACTTCAGGGGAGGGGTGCCTGGCTGGCTCAGTTGGTAGAGCGTATGACTCTTGATCTCGGGGTCAAGCCCCACGTTGGGTAAAAAGCTTACCTAAAAAAATAAAGATAAATAAAAAACAAATAACTTCAGGCGGTGTGGGCTAGGAAAGCGAGGAGGGGGTAGAAAAAGCAAAATTGGTGGAATGTTGCTGATTGTTGTCACTGTGTGATGGGAACATAGGAACTCACTCTTGCTTTCTCTATTTTATTTTTATTTGAAAATTTCCATCATGAAATTTAAAACAATACACCTATGGGTAACATTTCTTCCTAAGTGCTAAAAATGAAAGAGTATCAGAGAGAGTTAGATTGCACAATTAAGATAACATAATGATATAGATGCTTGGAAGCAAATATACCTTAATTCTCCATATGTATGTGAGAAAAAAGACTCAATATACCATGGGAGAACCAGTGTCTTTGGACTTTCTTACCCCCAAAGAGTCAGTCTTAATTCTATATAGGAATAAGGCAAGGCACCAAGTTCTGTGTGCGTGCATGGACTGGAGTGGGTATCGTGTGTGTGTGTGTGTGTGTGTGTGTGTGTGTGTGTGTGTGCATGTGGGCAAGTATGCATATGTACATGTGGGTATGTATGTACACATGAATGTATGTATGTATTATGTGTGTGTGGGATGAGTGTAGGTGGTTACATATATATACGTATGAGTGTGTATTTGCTTGTTATTGAAGAACCAGCATACCATAGAGGTTGAGTCTGGAGCCAACCTGCCTATCAGATTCGTATTCTGCCCCTCAGCAGCAGTGGCCCTGGACAGGTCACTGCCATTCTATGAGCCTTGGGTCCCACTTCTGCATAGGGCTGTTGGAAGCATTAAATTTCCATCCGTGTCAAATGCTATTAACCTGACCACTCATGGCAATCTTACTGTGAGTGTTTTTATCCTCATTTTGTGAGAGAGGAGGCTAGTTCCAAGCCTGAGAGGAGCCTGACAGAGCCCACACAGCCATAAGGGCACAGTCTGGACGCGGGGTGCCTCTTCTGACCACAGGCAGCCTTTAGCTGATGTTATACCCTTTTTTAACCTGTGGCCAGTGGTTTTCCTGTATCTGGCTTTGGGATAGTTCTGTTAGTTTGTTTTTATTCTAAGTGTCATAAGATAAAAATCAAATAAAATATTGAAGTCTAGCAGGTGCCTTGTATAAGGAACATCTGCTGGGTACTGTGGTCAATGACTTCTAGAAAGTGTTTCTCCTGACAGGCTGCTTCACTAAGACCAAGACTCAAGGGAGTTTTGACCTGGGCACAGCCCTTTATTTATTTATTTTTTAACCCACCAGAGCACTTAAAATGCAATAGGCACTTCAAATGGATGGTTATTGATTTTTAAGAGTTTTTCCTCTGTACTGTGTTTCTGGCTTCAACATTTAGATGGCCATTCTTCACAAATCTCCCATTTTAAGATAATCCCAATCAGTATCACTATGAAATTAAGGGGGTAGGAGGAATCTAACTGAATGATTATAAAGCTCATCTAGAAGAGTAAACACAGAGAATAGTGAGAGAAATGCCAAAAAAATAAATGTAGGTATTCAGACATTCAGTTGACCCTTGAACATGGGGGTGAGGGGCACCAACCCACCGCTCAGTCAAAAATCCACATATCCCTTCTGACTCCCCAAAAACTTAACTACTAGTGACCTGCTGTTGACCACAAGCCTTACTGATAACACAATTAACACATATCTTATATGTGTTAATGTATACATTAAATGTGTTACAACTATATTCTTACAGTAAAGTAAGTTTAAGTAAAGAAAATGTCATTAAGAGGGGTGCCTGGGTGGCCCAGTTGGCTAAGCATCCAACTTCAGCTCAGGTTGCAATCTCTCGGTTCATGAGTGTGAGCCCCACATCGGAGTCTGTGCTGACAGCTCAGAGCCTGGAGCCTGCTTCAGATGCTGTGTCTCTGTCTCTCTCTGCCCCTCCTCCACTCATGCTTTGTCTGTCTCTCTCTCTCAAAAATAAACATTAAAAAAATAAAAAAAAAGAAAATGTCATTAAGAAAGTGATAAAACAGAGGAAATACTTCTATAGTACTATACTGTATTCATTTATTTTTTTAAAAAATCTGTGTATAAATGGGCCTGTGTAGTTTAAACCCCTGTTGCTCTATGGGTCAACTGTATTTTTTTTGTTAACATTTATTTACCTTTGAGAGACAGAGAGAGACAGAGCACTGGTGAGGGAGGAGCAGAGAGACAGGGAGATACAGAAACCGAAGCAGGTTCCAGGCTTCGAGCTGTCAGCACAGAGCCCAACACAGGGCTTGAACTCACAAACCATGAGATCTTGACCTGAGCTGAAATCAGATGCTTAACCGACTGAGCCACCGAGGCACCCCATGAGTCAACTGTATTTTTAAAGTATAATAATAATTAAAATGGTATGACCCTGATGCTAGTATAGACAGAGAAGTCAAGAGGAACAGTAAAGAGTCCACCTGTAAAGTCATAGAGGTGCGTTAAGCATAGCATTTCAAATTGGTGGGGGGCAGGGGAGGAGCAGAGAATGAAGTATTAAATAAAAGCCCTCAACAATTAGCTAACCATTTGGAGAGGAGATTATTATTTTGGTTTATTTATACACATAAATTAGAAACTTCTGCTTGGCAAAAAGTACCATAAAATTAAAATTAGAAAATTATTTCTAAAATATTTTGGATGAACTCTAGTAATTCACAGATGGTTGTTTTCACTTCACTCAAGCCTAATGGTCGCTAACTTTTTCTGTAAAAGGCCGGATAGTAAATATATTAGGCTTTCTAGTCGTGGCAAGGGCTCAGCTCTTCCATTATAATGTGAAAAGAGACATAGAAAATATGTAAATGAATGCTTATGGTGTGTCTCAGCATAACTTTATTCAAAATCCGGTGGTGGGTCCATGGCCATAATTTGCAGCCCTCTGCTCTAGCCCATTTACAAATTGCAGTTGAATTGAGGGCTCTGTTACTTTGGGTGTTGTTTGAGGCCTCTCATTTACCCACCCATCTCCATTTACCCACCCATGGACCCAAATCATTCTGTGTGCTGGTAAACACTTAACAACTAACACTCAAGGAGAAGTATGTACAGACACATATATATAATTAGGTATGTGTGTGTGTGCGCAATATTATAAATTTTACTAATACAAAGTATGTGTGGCACATAGCTTACAAATAATAATAAGGCATACTCTGTGCTCATTGTAAATTACATATAGCCCATTGATTCTCAGAGAATACACTCAGAGATTTTTGCCAAACTCTTTTATCTCTAGCCAATCTGTGGTTGCAGTGACAAGAAACAACTGTCCTTCAGCATGAATGGAAGTTGGAACTTGATTCATTTGTAAAGGGCATGGGCAACTTCATTACTGAATTGGATGATAGTTTTCAAACACTAGAATATTTCCCCAATTCTTTAATGACTACAGATATAATACCCTTTGAAGTTTAATCTACATTATGAATATTTCTTCCTCCTTCACTTTCTTAAGTCTAGAAAATCCACAGTAAATCAAGCAGTTTTGTGTAATGTTTATCAATAGATTTCCACATGTAAATGCTCCCACCATGGGTGATTTCAAGCCATCAACGTGATGCCACTGAGAGCAGAGTTGAGAGGACAGTGGACAGTAGCCATCAGTAGATAGTGATGAGGCTTTGGCATAATAGGGGATTCGTGGGGTCTGGAGCCAATGGCCAAGAAAGAATTCTTGAAGATGTCTTTGTTGAAAACAGGTGACTGTATTAAAGCACCGGGACAGGACCCATACGGAGGAAGAGCTGCGCTGGCATTGTGAAGAGTGGCTAGTTAGATACTGTGAAGTTGGGGAGGTAAAGTCCAAAGGAAGGCCTCCAGAGGGACTTTGATATGCTAAAGAGGACTCTTAAGATACTTGAGGCCTCGGGGCGCCTGGGTGGCTTAGTCGGTTAAGCGTCTGACTTTCACTTAGGTCATGATCTTGCGGTTCGTGGGTTCGAGCCTCGCGTCGGGCTCTGTGCTGACTGCCAGCTCAGAGCCTGGAGCCTGTTTCAGTCTGTGACTCCCTCTCTCTCTAACCCTCCCCTATTCACGCTGTCTCTCTCTCTCTCCTAGAAATAAATAAAACATTTAAAAAAAAAAAAGATACTTGAGGCCTTGCTATTGTCAAGCTAAGGTTGTTTTTCCCTCTAGCAAAGCATTAACATTAGGACAGAAGGGGTTCCTGAAGAAATGTTATTTTCTGTATTTGCCAACAGGCTGCAGGTTATAAGGAAATTTAATTTTACCTGCCATTTCCTTCTTCCTTCGTTCCCCATATCACTATGGAGGGGTTGGGGCTCCAGGAAACTATGTCTACAGGTTTCTGGAGATTAGGCTATTGTTCAGATTGCTTTTTTATTGTATTTACTAAGGTATCTGCAAACTGATAGAGACCCAAGTCCTGTTGATCTCTATCATTTAACCCTTTGTTTTCTTTCCTTTGTCCTTGGGCAGCCAGGAGTGCCTGAGGAATTATACACACATCTCACTTTGGGGGGAGGGAGAGAGGTATGCTAGCTTGGATTTGGCTCTCAGCTTGCCCCACACTCCCTCATCATATAGTATTTCACTGGATCCATAGACTAGATATAAATAACTTCCCCCAAAGCATAGATAATGACAAAATATAGTAAAGTGATTAAGAAGTGATGATTTTTGAGTATTTGTTACCTTTGTTCTCAATAGAATTTATTTACTTATAAGCTTTTATCATTTAAGTTTTAATAATGGCTATGTTTTACAACCATTTTTCAAAGTTCCTGAAAAACGTTTTCTATCAATATACCAATGCAAAGTGGACCTAGCCACCACTGTTTATTGGGAATCATATAGGGCAAGGACTATCTTTTGGGATGGGTATACTTTAAGAGAGATGCATTCATCACTGTATGACCAAGACTCAGACCTTATAATGTGCTCTGTCCCCCACACCACAACTCCTTTTTATCCCAGCAAAGCAAGCCCGTCTCTGAGTAGAGCCTTGGCCCCCCTCCCCACCTCAGCCAGGACTAGACATCACAATCAGGGGCTCTTTATTAGTTTATTTCTTCTGAAGGCCCACTCACAAGAGTGAAGGTGTAGCTGCATATTTAATAAATCAAACTGTTTTTCTGACTAAATATTGCTAGCCAGCAAGCAGTTACCATTTAAATTCTCAATATGCTAAAAAGTCATTTATCCAAGAGAGAGTTAAAAAAAATCAATATCCTGTATTTAAAAAAATTCCAGTACTTAGGCAGACACCTTCTTTATCTCTAACATCTCATCCCCCATAGTTAGATGATGGCAAACAGGGCTTTACACTATCATAGCCTCAATTTATAAAGAGTGTTTACAAATCACTAAAAAATATGCAAAGCACCCTAGAGAAATCATCAGAGCCTAAAAAGACAATTCATAAAGAAAAGATATAAATAACCAGCAAACAGAAGATATTCCATCTTCATTAAACCAAACAAAATAAAAATTAAAACATGGGAGGGTAACTATCATGAGAGCAAGCCAACAATCAGACGTCCCGGAGATTGCGACCACGGCATTCTGCACCCGTGACCACAGTGTGATTTGGTGAAAAGAACATGAATGTAGTAGTAAGGTCTGGGTCCTGATACTGACTCTACCAGCTACAGACACTGGCTGGGAGACCTTGTAGACAATAATATTCTCTCATAAGCATGTTGTGAGCACCTGATGGGAGTGAAATTTTTGAACACAACCTGGCAGATAGTGGGTTGTCATGGAAACTCAGGTCCCTGTCTCCTGCCCCCCCACCCCATCCTTCTCACTCACCTGCAGTAGTTCTAACCACAGCCTTTAGGAACTGATCCATTTGCCCTTCGGGAAGGTTCCAGCCCAGAGGTAACTGGCAGAGACCTGCCCTAGTGCCTTTGAGAAAAATTAAAGAGGCTCTGCTTATAGAGAACCCAGGAATTTGGAAACAACAGAATCCAGGGTTGCTGTGCTGGGGACCAAGCTGGATAACCAGCTAGTCAACAGACTGAATGGAGAAACCCTTTCAAGTCTTAAACTCAGCAGGTACATTTCTATTCTTTCTTCTTCTTAAGCAATGTTTTCTTCCCAAACAAAAGAAACCAAGCCTTGCTAACCAACAGCTTGCTTTTGAAACTGCTGTGAGGAGTTAACTACACCACAAACCGACTGGCTTTTCAGTGACCTTTGTGTCCATGCCCGGTGCATTCTCCGGGGTCAGAGCCATTTTAGAAGTTCTCACACATCTTGGCTTTCTTTGGAGCTCAGCCCAGGCACCTGACTCCACCTGCTCACTTCTGCAGAAGCCCATCTTTGGTTCTCTCCTTAGCACAGACGTGAAAGTTGAAGCGGGGGTGAGATCAAAGAAGTTCAGGAAGAATGAATTTGAGCGCGTTTGTCACAACCTGCAGAGTTAGCTGTCGGGGGCACAGACAAGCCATAAAGATCAAACCTGAGCCATAGTCAGGTTGACAAGGTGGTGGTGGGAGGGAGAAACAAGGCTGCCACTTGAACTTGGGGTCTGGGCACAGGAAGTGGGTGTTGGGACCTGTTTTGGGTGAGCCCAGGGGAGAGTGTCTGGCAGGTGTGACCTGAGTTCAACTGAGCCACTTGCTGGTCTGGTCACAGAATCTCTCTCAGCCTCTATCTCTGCACGTGTGTGATGGGAATCACAGTATTTACTGCACAGGCCTGGATGAGATTCAAATGTAGGAAGATTTTATATAAAAAAACATGCTTCATGGGATTTTTAAGGTATTCTATTGGTCTTTGACCATAGCGCCTGAAATATTAAAAACACCAACAAGAGGGGCGCCTGGGTGGCTTAGTCGGTTGAGTGTCCGACTTTCGCTTAGGCCATGATCTCACGGTTCGTGGGTTCGAGCCCCGCGTCGGGCTCTGTGCTGACTGCCAGCTCAGAGCCTGGAGCCTGTTTCAGAGTCTGTGTCTCCCTCTCCCTGACCCTCCCCTGCTCACACTGTCTCTCTCTCTCTCTCCTAGAAATAAATAAAAAAATATATTAAAAAAAAAAAGACACCAACAAGTATTTCTTGATGTTAAGCCATGTTGGATCCTATCCTATGTGTCACATGTCCCCAGTTCTGCAACTCTGCCTCATCCTATTATATAGTATCTTATAAAGGTGCTGCACGCACTTGGAGGGAAGACCAAAAAAAGCCCAGGGTAAAAGGTTCTTTTCAAATATTACTCATGCTAGTTCATGCCTTCTGCCTCCAAGCACACGTAATGATTACATTTCACTCCATCAGTGTTACCCTGGACCTGTCTGTGCCTCTCCAGATTGGCTCAGCCTCTCTGGTGAAGGCTGGGCTGTGGCACAGTTGTTCTTACACAGGGCGGAGCTGCAGTGGCTCCGGGAGTCAGGCTCTTCCCAGAAGGACCTGGGGGTGGGGGGGCTGTGGCTTTTCTCTCCACTTCCAGAAGGGATGTGACATCTGGGCTCCCCAGGATGGAGCTGCCTGGAGGGAGCAGGTGACACACCAGAAAGTACACAGGGAGGAAGGGGTTGCCCAAAAGAGAGGGGATATTAGCTCCCACCCTTCCTGAAAGTCTTTGAAGGATGTCTCTGCTGTTTTGTTGTTAAGCTGCAGCCTGCTGAGGGTTTGTCCCAACCCCCTTCCCTGCCTTCCCCCTCACCCCCATCTTGTTTCCCTGGGGTCCTACCTCCCAATAAAGCCTCAGCCCCCAGGCTTAGCCCCCGACTCCCATTTTCTAGGGAACCTGGTCTAAAACACATGTTCAAGTGGCCCATCGAATGTGAGTTTCAATAATCTGGATGCAATATTGGAGAGGCAGAGATGACCAAAAGCATCATATGTAGAACTGGTCCAGTGTGACTCTGCTGTGGGCAGACAGACAAAGCTTGCCTTGGGACCTGGACGTGCGGTGCGAAGGCTTTCTTCTCTCCCGCCCCAAGTGCTGAGCACTTTGAGCACAGTCCATGAATGGTTGTTGGATGACTGAATGTGCGTGCATCCATGAACCTTGTTTATTTTATTAAATGTTTTTAATGTATTTCTGAGAGATAGAGAGAGAGAGATGGTGTGAGCAAGGGAGGGTCAGAGAGAGAGGAAGACACAGAATCTGAAACAGTCTCCAGACTCTGAGCTGTCATCACAGAGTCTGACGCAGGGCTCGAACCCACGAACAGTGAGATCATGACCTGAGCCAAAGTCGGACGCTTAACCAACTGAGCCACCCAGGCGCCCCCCATGAACCTTGTTTAAATCAAGAGCTCGTAGAATTTTAATCGGTTCTGTTTTTGGCTGTGCACACTCAGTAAAACATTTAATAATCAGTTAAAAGTGGAGGAAATTAGTCTATCCTATGTGACTATATTTTTACTTTTTTCACCATCTAAAGTTCCATGGTTTTCTGATTTCCTTTCATTTAGCTCTTTTAGGCATTTCTTCCTACGAGGAGCGCTGTTCTTGTTTTATTGTTCTTTTACTGACTTCTGTTTAATTGACATCTGTTTTGGGCTCATCTCCGCTTCCAAGATAAGTTGAAATTTTGCAATCTGTGATCCAGGGCTCAATCTATCTTGTCCTGACAGCTAGAAAGAAAGTCAGATTTCAAAGCACATGCCTTCTATATTGTCTTTCAAGTTTGTCACTGAACTCTCATTTCTGGAAAGTGCAATTCTAGAGTATCATTCCTGCTTCTCTCTTTTTTTAAATATTTTTATTTATTTCTAGGAGAGAGAGAGACAGCGTGAACAGGGGAGGGTCAGAGAGAGAGGGAGACACAGACTCTGAAACAGGCTCCAGGCTCTGAGCTAGCTGTCAGCACAGAGCCTGATGCGGGGCTCGAACCCACGAACCACAAGATCATGACCTAAGCAAAAGTCAGACGGTTAACCGACTAAGCCACCCAGGCGCCCCAGATTCCTGCTTCTCTTGAAACAGAACTGAAGAGGGGCTTCTGGGTGGCCCAGTCAGTTAAGTGTCTTACTTGATCTCAGCTCAGGTCTTGATCTGAGGGTCCATGCTAGTCATGAAGCCTACTTAAAAAAAGGGAGGGGACAGGGTTGGCATCCTGGGTGGCTCCGTCAGTTAAGTGTCCTGATTGCTAGCCAACAGCTTGCTGGTAATGATCTTGCAGTTTGAGCCCCACATCAGGCTCCACACTGACAGTACAGAGCCTGAGTGGAATTCTTTCTCTCTCCCTCTTTCTGCCCCTCCACTGCTTGAGCTCTCTGTCTCAAAATAAATAAATAAACTTAAAAAAAACAACATCTGAAGATTTCAGTAAAGTTTCTGAACAGTCACTATACACACAATCTATACAAAAGTCCCACTTCTAACCCCATTTGCTTTGCTATGACTCAGTGTTTCAGTTTGTCTTCTTGCCTCCCTTCTCACCCAAGGGAGTGGTACCATCCCCAGGTCTCCCTGGCTCAAGAAAAACACAAACATTCCTACTTTAGGTAGGTGAGGGGACAGTCCAACTGCCTTGTGTGTGGTTATGAGTCATGGCATTGTCCAGTCGGTTTCATATCTCCTGATGGTGAACATAACAAAAAGATGAGATTTTTCTTTACTATTTCATTTTTGCACATAATATGCTAAATGTGGTTGAAAATGAAAAATCAAATGGCATGGGGAAGAGAAAGAGCTCCCCTGAAACTCCTGTCTCACATTCTTCCACCATCAACCTTTAGGTACAAAGATGTATCTGGAGGTTCGTGCTGCCAACACTGGGCAGCCACAGCCATGGTTAAATATATAAGTGCGTTTAATTTTTGAACATTTGACTTTACTACTTTTATTTTCTAGAAACATGTCATGTTCAAAAAGACATCTATATTTCTATTTGGTGTTTTGTTTCCTACATTTTATAGAGTTCTAACCATGCTGCGTTCATAACTTAGTGTTTCTTTTAATTACTTGCATATCAAGTATCTTTTAATGTCATTATATATCCTTTGTAAGCAGCATTTTATTTTTTTAATAAAACTTTACCAAGTAGAAACACCATAATTTATTTAAGCCATGCATGTATTGTTGGACATGCTGGTTATTTTCCTTTATTTTTTCTTTCTTTTTTTGCTATTATAAATAGACAGCTTAGTGCAAAAGGCTTTCTCCTAAATTTAAAATTATTTCCTGAGGCTCATTCACCAAAAGTAAAACACCGGGACAAATAAGAGATGGAAAGCAGATCTACTTTTGACGCATTTTACAGAATTGCTTTTCAAAATAGTTGAACTAATTTATAATCTCACCAGGCACTCAACTGACCAGCTCTGGAGGAAATAAATGGTATCTCTCCTTAATCTGCATTGTGATAATTACTACTGAGGATGAACACTTTTCCAAATGTTTGTATGCAAAGTGTGTGGGGGGGTGGAAAATTACCATTTCTGTTTTTGTCTCAAGAGGTCTCACTGATGGTGTTACTATTTTTTAAAAAATTTATTTGTTTTTGAGAAAGAAAGAGTACAAGTGGGGGAGGGGCAGAGAGAAAGGGGGACAAAAGATCTGAAGTGGGCTCTGTACTGACAGCAGAGAGCCCCCATGTAGGGCTCCAACACAGAACCATGAGATCATGACCTCAGCGGAAGTCGGATGCTCAAACGACTGAGCCATCCAGGCTCCCCCTCACTGCTGAGAAAGTATTCCAGGTAAAATACAGATGTAATAGCTCACCATGTGTCATAATTCCTATAAATATATTTTCTCATGTGCTTTTTGATCTTTAATTTTTTGAAGATAATCTTAAAATTTTCTTCCAGACTTTTGATAATTTCTTTTTCATTCCCAGTTTGTTTATGATTTGGTTTTCTCCACAATGGTGTTTTTATTTATTTGTTTGTTTGCTTATTTGTTTTTTAGTATAAGGTAAATCTTTTTTCTAGATTGTTAACAAATTACCAAATCAGAAACAGAATTGAAATGTTAAAAGATGCTATAGACTCCTAGTCCAGCCAAGTGTCTTGCTTGCTCACAGAAGTCTTTTAAATGCTGATTAACATGTTGACAGTCAGGTCAATGGAGTAATGATTGTGGCTTGTGCTGTAGGGTATTTGCTGAATCTGGGGAGCCCACCTAGCGAGTTGTATAGCAAGTGCATAAAGCTGGGACCTCAGGGCACAAAAAGAAAAAAGAAAGAAAAAAGAAATCAATGGGAGAACATATAAAACGAGTGGTTCAAAGTAAATCCAACTCTCAATAGTTTCAATAAAGGTAAATAGACTAATTGCTTCACTTTAGAAGACAAAAATTGTCATGTTACATTTTAAAAAACATATTTGCTGTTGTGCCAAGTGTGTTTCTCATGGCCACCAGCCCCATTCATTGTCTCTTCTTCACGCCACTCTGCCTTCAGAGGCTGGCGTAATCACAGACTCTTTGCCTATGGCTTATGGTTAAGTTCAGCCAAGGTGAAACTCCAGAGTAAAATGGAAGGACAAAGAAACTTTATTTATGAGTTTCATTTTTTCCTCCAGCTGCCCTCAGCAGCCAGCGTCCCCTAGGTCATGGGCAAGAATAAAGTAACCTAAGGGCTTAACACCCCTTCTGTTACTGGCCCCACTGTTGGGAACTCCACTACCCAAAGTTGTAGCTTTATTTTGCTCTGCTCACACCTTTGTAAACCATCTCTTTGTTAAAGCCCCATTGGATTATCCCTGTTTAATTATGCTGTCTGCTTCCTGCTGGGACTGACCCAAAGATCTATGAAGAATGGTCTCTAAAACAGAAAAACAACAAATAAACAACCAGAAAAGTTAAAAAAAAAAAAAAACAAAGCAGATGGAAAAAGACATGCTAAGCAAATACCAACCGAAAGAAAGCTGGTATAGTTATATTAACACCAAACAAACAGAAATGTGACAGAAAGCATCATTAGCTCTAAAGAGGATTACTACACATTGATAAAAGGTTTGGTTCAGTACTAACATGGCCTCAAAACATAGAAAGCAAAAAACTATTAAAACCACAAAGAGAAAAAGGCGAACTCACACACTAGGTAGGAGATTTAACATGCTCAAATATATTTAATAGATAAAACAGGATTCAAGAATACAGGATTCAAACATCCCAACTGACAAGTTATGTCTAATGGGTCTGTTGGAATGCTGTATCCACCAACGGAAGAATAAATGTCTTTTCAAGCATAAATAGGATATTTATGAAAACCGGCCACTTAGTGGGCTGTTTGGCAAGCTTCAGCATATTTCTAAGGATTGGTAGTATATAAACCCTGTTCTCTGACATTACATTTAAGTTAAAAATCAAAAGGAAAAGATGACTAGAAAAAGCCCATACATTTGAAAATTGGAAAATGCTTCTGAATAACCCATGTCTCAAAGGAAATAGATTATAATTTAAATTAGAAAATATATAGAACTACATGATAATAAAAATAGTACATATCCAAACAAGTTGAATGCCAGTAGAGGAGTGGAGAGAGAGAAGTTTATGTATTAGGAAAAACAAAAGGCTAAAAATTAATGTGCTAAGCATCTAGCTTAAGATGGTAGCAGAAGTCCAGCAACATCATTGCAAAGAAAGTGGAAAGAAATATTTTTTTTAAATAGTGGAAATTAATGAAATAGAAAGCAAAGATATGGAAGAGAGAATCAAGAAAACCATAAATTAGTTGTTTGAAGAGACGAATAAAATTGATAAACCTGTAGGGGGATCAATCAAGGAAAAAACTGAGAATATATCATTTCAGGGATGAAAATGAAGAACACTATTCTACATCCTGGATACATTAAAATCATTGTAAGAAGGTATTATAAACTTGTGACCAAAAGAAAAAAAGAAAGACAAGAAATTTTAAGTGAGATGAGCAAATTCCAAGAAAAAAATACAACTTAGTAAAATTGACACAAGAAAAAAATAAAGATTGAAATTATCCTGCTAAATTGATTATATAATTTAAAAGAAAACTCAAGAGGGTGCCTGGGTGGCTCAGTTGGTTAAGTGTCCAACTTTGGCTCAGGTCATGATCTCATGCTCACAGTTTGTGGGTTTGGGCCCAGCGTCGGGCTCTGTGCTGACAGCTCAGAGCCTAGAGCCTGCTCCAGACTCTGTGTCTCCCTCTCTCTCTGCTCCTCCCCTGCTCATGCTTTGTCTGTCTCTCTCTCAGAAATAAACAAACATTAAAAAACTTAAAAAAAAAAAAATAAAGCTGAAGGATAACAATTCACCAGAGAGATGAACTGGCAAATTACACTAAACATTCAAGTGGAAGAAATAATATCAATAGTCCATAAACTCTTTCAGACAGTAGAAAAAAGGGAAACAGTCTCCAGTAGTTTAATGAAACCTGTATATCCTTGGTGCCAAATCCCAACAGCACAGTATGAGAATGTAGAATTTCAACCAGTCTCACTTCAGAGCAGAAATATGAAAATTTCAGATTCAATGTTAACAAACTAAATCCAATAATATTAAAAAGGTTTCTCTTCTTACGCCTTTTTTGGGAGGGAGAGTATTAAATAATTTTGAATATTTTATTTATTTCATTTTTGGCTTTTTAGCTATATTTGTGTGTTCACACTAAGGATTATGATATGTATCCTTAATATATTGCAGTTTACTTAGAATTAATATCTCATGGGCTTCACACTTCGCAAATGTAAGAGCCTAACAACAGTGTCATTCTATTCTGACACTCCCCACATTGTGCTATAATTGTGTCATATATTTTACTTCTCTCTATATTACCAACTCCATTTCTATATCAACAACTCAAAAGCAGTCTTTGTCTTTTTAAGAAAGTAAGAGAAGGGGTCACCTGGTTGACTCAGTAGGTTAAGTGTCCAATTTTGGTTCAGGTCATGATCTCGAACCCCATGAATTCGATTGACCCTGCATCAGGCTCTGTGCTGACAGCTCAGAGCCTGGAGCCTGCTTCAGATTCTGTGTCTTCTCTCTCTGCATCTCTCCCACTCATTCTCTCTCTCTTTCTCAGAAGTAAACATTAAAAAAATTTTTTCTTAATAAAAAAAGAAAATAAAAAAGCTACTCTTTGTTTTACTACATATTTACCATTTCTGTTGTTTTTTATTCTTTCCTATAGATAGTTTTTTATCTGGAATCATTTTCCTTCTGCCTGAAGAATTTCCTTTATCGTTTCTTATCATGTTGGCCTGCTGGCCATGAGTTTGCTCAACTTGGGTTTATTTCAAAAAAATGTGCTTATTTCAGCAAATTTTATTTTATTTTTTAAATGTGTGTGCTTGCACCTTTGTTGACACATTGACTTTGTGCTTTGAGGAAATCATCATAATGTTTCCATGTACCTACCTAGTTTTAAATAGTATTTTGATTGAATATGGAATTCTGGGTTGGCAGTATGTTCTTAATTTCAGCAGTGTAAAGATATAATGCTTTGCTCTTATCTCCGTTGTTTCTGAGGGGAAGTGTTCACATTTACTATGTAAGTGTTGGGTATATCTGAGCCACCTCATACACTGTGATGATATTTCCTTTCTCATATTGTGCAAGCTAGCAAGTTTGGCCATAAAAAAAGTGAATAAAAAACAAAAAATATGTTTCTGTAGTCCAGCACACAGAACTCTCAATCAGCTTTTTAGTGCCTCACTGCTGAATGTATAAGGACCCACAAGGACCACCAGACATTTAAGGAAATTATCTAACGTTAAAACAGAAACCATCTCCAACAGAAAAGAAACTTGGAGGGGAAGGGGCAAGGCAGAAACTTTAGGAAAACTGTAATTGGTGCTTTTTTTAAATGTTTATCTGATTTTTGAGAGAGAGAGTTCTAGCCAAGGAGCAGCAAAGAGAGAGGGAGAGAGAGAATTCCAAGCAGGCTGACTCAACCGACTTCAACTGGTATTATAAAATAGAAAAATTTAGTTCCCCTGCATAGGGAGAACTAACTGTTTTTCTTCTGTGTTGTCTTTACTATTCACATAGAACATTCTACCTCTGACACTGCTGGTCACCAAATGTGTGGTTTTTCCCCCCACAACAAGCAATTCTCAGTCATACCAGTTGGATGTCCTACAATTTAGCTCAGTTCTGACACTATCTACCTAGAGATAGTGTCAGATCCCACAGCTTAAGCGCTCAGTCCCACAAGACTGCCCCCGATCCCCCCCCCCATACACACTCACATACACTTCAGATGCCAGTAACAAGTCCAGGTTATCATCTGTGCTTTTGACCTACCAGCCATAGATTGCTACTCTAAAGACCTCCTTTTGGGATGCAATTAATTTGGGAGAACGACTCCCAAAATGCAGGGAAACTCTTATACTTATCCGTTTACTAAAGGAAATGGTAAAGGTTACAGATGAATAGCCAGATGAAGAGATACACAGAGTGAGGTCTGGGAGAGTCCTGGGAGCAGGAGTTCCCATCCCTGCAGAATTGGGGTGTGTCATTCTCCTGGTGTGTTAAGTGTTTGCCCACCTAGAACTTCACCAAACCATATACTGTTGGGATATTAAGGAGGGTTCCTCCTATAGTCACTAACTTTATTTTTAGCCCCTCCCTAGAGAAGTGGGGAGCAGGAGTGAAGATTCCAAGCTTCTAATCTTAGCTTAGTCTTTTTGGTGCCCAACCCTCATCCAGGAGCCCACCCAGAGTCACCTCCAGAGAACAAAGGATACTTCAGTGATCTTATCACTTAGGAATTTGCAAGGGTTGTAGGAGTTCTGAGTCAGGGACAGGGTCAAAGACAAATGTTATAACAAGAGATGTTCCTATTGTCCTTATCACTTAGGAAATAACAAACAAGGGTCTCATAAGCTCTGTGCCAGGAACTAGGGCAGAGACCAATATATAAATTCTGTTATCTCACAAGTGTCCTCAGGGATGAGAAGAGAAAGATGGGATTTGAGCATTTCCTATCTAACCTTAAGGTGCCACTAAGGAAAATGCTATTTTGTGCATCGGACCACGATTGCTCTTTACCAAACGCGTACTTGTTCTACCCTTCACCTAAATGAATACTGGTGCTTAGGATTCTTTGATCCTTTTCCGGGTACTGAAAATACCATCTTTAATGGTTTTTATGAGTATAGTCATAGGGAAGATTCTCTTCATCTTCCCTGTTTTGCACCGGGCTCTGAAGGAAACATGCACAGGTGTGTGTGTGTGTGTGTGTGTGCACATGTGTGCACATGTGGTGGCCCACATGTGTGGACACTCTTCCTTGTACTTTCCACGTCATTTCCTAAGTTCCCTTTATTCTCCTCCCTCTTAGTTGCCATAATGTGGACCTGAAGTGCATTTTTAATTATGTGTTAAATTTATTGAGTAAATGTTGGAGTTTCTCTCTGTCTATAATACACACACGTGTGTGTGTGTGTATACAATATTTCATATAATAGCTTTATTGAAATGTAATCCACATACCATAAAATCCTCCCTTTAAAGTGTTTTTGTATATTTTTATAAACATATGGAGGTGAGATTTTATATTCCTTTTACCAAAACCTCTTCATTAAACTTCATAAACTTTGTAGGTCAGGTTCACTGGCCCTCACGTGGAAAAAACTTCCACTGGGGGGTGAGACTTAAATGTATTCCTTGATTTGTTTTTTTCTAGGCCTCTCTTTCTTTACTATGTTTTGACTAAAGAATTTCTCCTGAAAACCCTTATGTTTTCAATATAAGGGTGGGGGAGGATTAATAAATTCTTTATTGTTAATAACTTCTTACGGCCAAAGAAAACCCAAGAATTCAAAAGTATTAGCTCAGAGTTCTTAGCCTAACAAAAACTTTCCTCCACTTCTACCCTCTTTGTGTCCAATTGTAAATTCCCCTCTCAAGGATTTTTAATGCTCCATTCAAAATACGAGGCACAGAAAAGCTTTATTACTGCTGGTACTTTCCTATTGGCAAATTCAACTGTAGTCTTCCTTAATTCTGGCTCTTCCTTTGAATAATAGGAATAATCCTGTTTGTTCATTACCAGTTCAATTCATCAAGGGGAAATGCTGCACTGAAGATAGTGAATGATGATAAAGCCATTTATTGGCATTAGCCAGGATTATCGTGTGCCTGGGACACAATTACCGTTGCCTGGGCTTTGCTGGTGACATCTGGAGGCAGAGTCCTGGCAGTGCCCACCCCAAGGGGCTAAGCAGGTGGATTTGCTGTTCTTTCTTTACAATTTCAGGATGCTGATGGAAAGAAAAACCAAAGAATTTGGATTTGGTTGTTTTTTTTAAGAACCCCCCCTCCCCACTCCCTGCTGGAAATTAAGGAATTAATGGAACTGCTTGGTGTTTTTGTCCGGGTAAACTTGAACAGGCATGCTAATGTCCTGAATAGTAAATAATGCCTTCTGGCCAAATGCTTTGTCCAAAGCAGGCCAACCCTTTTCAATCCTCCTGCCCCTGGACAGCAGTTCTGTCTGTGGAACCAGTCTCTGGTCTGGGGTGGCCCCGACTATGTTCTCTTTCTACTTTTCCATGGTTCTTCCACACTTATGTGTCTCATCTCTCCAGGGGCGAGGGCAGACTCTGGGGATGGTGAGCGTGGAGGGAGCTGGCACTGGGGACCTGGTCACACACTAGGACCTCTTTCTACCTCCCTGGGCCCCTCCTCATGTGACCAAGGTTATAGCACTGTTTGCAATTGCAAATTGGAAACAACCTAATTGCCCATCAATAGGGGACTGTTAAATGACTCAGTGTTTCTCTGCTGCAGGGATGGGAAGTTCACTGAGGTCCCTTATTAACAGAAAAAGCAAGGTGCAGAAGGTGCTAGTATGTGTGTTGATAAAGGGGACAGGACAAAAAATATATGCTCATATTTGCTTAGTAAAGAATAAAATTCTTCTGGGAGCACCTGGGTGGCTCTGTTGGTTAAGCGTCTGACTACGGCTCAGGTCATGACCTCTCAGTTTGTGGGTTTGAGCCGTGTGTCAGGCTCCATGCTGACAGCTCAGAGCCTGGAGCCTGCTTCAGATTCTGTGTCTCCCTCTCTCTCTGCCCCTCCCCCACTCATACTCTGCCCTCCTCTCTCTCAAAAATAAATAAACATTAAAAAATTTTTTTAAATTATATATGTGAAAGGTAACATATGTTGTGGCTTTAAAACAAAACATAACAAAACAAAATCAAACAGTCCCCAAAGGAATACAGTAAAAATGAAGTCTCTTTCCTATTCCTGAACCCCAGCCTCCCCCCCACCACCTCAAGGCAGCTCCTCCTACTGGTTTCTTAAAATTCTTTTTTTATTGTTTTATTGAGATATGACTGGCAATCAGTTTTATTGAGATATGACTGGCAGTCAGCACTGTAGAAGTTTAAGGTATACAGGGACGCGTGGGTGGCTCAGTCGGTTAAGCATCTGACTTTGGCTCAGGTGGCGATCTTGTGGTTAATGAATTCGAGGCCTGCATAGGCTCTGCTGTCAGCACAGAGCCCGCTTTGGAAAGTCTGTCCCCATCTTTCTCATTGCCCTTCCCCCGCAACAAATAAACATTAAAAAAAAAAAGTTTACAGTGTATAGCAGAATGACCTGACTTACCTAGACTGGACATAGTTACCACAGAAGTTGGTTAATATCCATTGTCTCATATAGACACACACACACACAAAGATTGTGCTGCCAACTTTTAGGATCTACCGCCTTGGTTCCTTGGAATTTCTCCCGTTCCCCTTCCCTCCACCAGGCGCTTGCTGATCCTGAGCTCAGAGCAGCCTCTTTTGTTTGTCCTACCAAAGCTGTATCTGAAAATATGAGTCTAATTTTAGTAGCGAGGGCTTTGGTGGGTGTTTTTAGAGACATGATACAGGGCGGAAACAGATCTTGACTCAAATGACGGCTTACAGAGCCGTGTTCCCTGTCGTGTGGTCCTTGTTCTCCCCCTTACTCAGTTCCTCCCCCTGCAGTTAAGTGCCCGTGCTCCTCCGTGGTTTTGAAATCTGGCTCTAATTTGGTCTTCAGCAGTTGAGAATGGATGACAGTTCATAATCAGAGATTGTGTCTTCTGCACCTGCACCCATGTGAAGTACTTCTCCTGGTGTTAGGGAAATGGTCATGCAGTGTCTGAAAGAACCAGGTCCTTTGGAAGTATGCGTACTAGGAAATAGTTCAGGAATATTTTTGCAGATTGGAGGACTCACATCCTCCAGCCCTGGCCAGGCCAGGAAAGGTCCTGGTGATGCAGAGCCTGATTTGGGATGCTTGAGGGCTACGGGCTTTCGGGGCCTGGGACTTTTGTTGGCTAGAGTGTGGCTCTGTGCCGTGTTGTGTAACTGAATCAAAATCAGACACCATTTAGAACAGCAACAGTAAGGGGTGCCTGGGTCCTTAGTTGGTTAAGTCGGTTTAGGTCATGATCTCACAGTTGGTGGGTCTGAGCCCCGTGTCGGGCTCTGTGCTGACAGCTAGGAGCCTGGAGCCTGCTTCTGATTTGGTGTTTCCCTCTCTGTGCTCCTCCTCTGCTTGCACTCTCTCTCTCAAAAATAATTAAACATTGAAAAAATTTTTTAAAAAAGGAACAGCACAGTAAGTTATGAGTATGGCCTGCTATAGGTTGGGTTTCAACCCACAGGCTCCTGGAGCATGTGGACAAGCAAGAACCACTGTTGTAGAATTTAGGGAGTCCAAGGGATTCCTGGAACTGGAATAAAAGATAAAGGTATACTGACAGAGCTGACCACATGGCAAAAGTACTGTACAGATATCTGAAGACAGATGGCCTGCCACTCAGAGCAAAGAAGTGGAGTGGTGTGCGCAGAAGTGACAATAAGAACACAAATCACCGAGGAAGAATCAGAGCAACAATTTCCCTCACCTCAAGCATTCCAATTGCCAAGAAACCCAATAACAGAAAGTGGAAAGGAAGCCAGAGATTTTTCCCAGTTGACACAGACACAAAGCTGGCAAAGACCCTGTCCCCAGCTCAGGTCTCCGTGGCCAGTCACGAGTGTTCATTGAGGTGACTCACCGCTGCATGGGTGCTGGGGTGGAGTGGCAGTGAGTCCATTAGCATGAGCAGTATGTCCCCTGCTGGCTACACTGGACCTCGGCCCCTCATCTGCACAAGAATAACAGCAATGGCGTCCTCCACGTGGTCTCAGGGCTCTGAAGGCTGGGGACACAGTTCAGAGGGGAAGCTCAGACCCGCGGCACGTGCAGCTGGGCCAGCCCCAGGCATATCTAACGTGGCTTCTAGTGTGTTTTATAACATCAAGGATTTCACCTACAACGTGCAGAAGGTTTCCACTTCTCTGTACCCCTGGGAAGACCCAGCAGCACGGTCCATCATTCCCATGTGGAGGTAGATGGTGAGGTCCCCATCCCACTTCATTCATGGCTGGGCACACTGCCCTTAGTCTGTCCTCCCCATGCTTCTCCCTTCCCCATGCACAATCCAGTCCCAGTGCCATTCATGCTTTTTTATTTTATTTTATTTTATTTTATTTATTTATTTTGAGAGGGAGCCCAAGCAGGGAGGGCCAGAGAGAGAGAATCCCAAGCAGGCTCCACACTGCCAGCACAGAACCTGAAGTGGGGCTTGAACTTACGAACTGAGAGATCGTGACCCGAGCTGACATCAAGAGTTAGAAGCCCAACTGACGGAGCCACCCAGGCACCCCCATCCTGCCATTTTTGTGGATGTCCTCCTTATACCCAGCCTCTGGGGACATTTGGGTTTGCACTACTATTTCCACCCTACCACACATCCCCACCCACCTTGGCAGGCTACATGGGAAGGAGCCGAAGGCCAATCTTCCTGTGATTCAGGGTCAAGGATCCAAATAGCAGGACTCCTCAGTGTATGGAATCCAGCTTTCACATTTGGAAGCAAATGGGACGAGACTCAGGGCCAGGCCCCAG
Source organism: Proteles cristata cristata (assembly GCA_017311185.1). Classification (NCBI taxonomy): domain Eukaryota; kingdom Metazoa; phylum Chordata; class Mammalia; order Carnivora; family Hyaenidae; genus Proteles; species Proteles cristata. Next base: position 459,565 of record JAESUZ010000537.1, on the reverse strand, counting down.
GTCTACCCCCTGGATAGTCCAAGAGGGCAAGGAAGCCAATTGACAGAGCCATGGTAAGAATGGAGGACAGAGAACATGGCCTGGGCAGCAGCGTGTCCTTGGTCCTCAGATGACTAGGTGGTGGTTGCAGAGCCCCCCTCGGGGGAGCCCTGCGCCTGGCCCTTCTGTGAATGATGGTGGCCTTGGGCCAGGCACCTCAAGGGCTTTCTGAGGGAGGTGTCATGGCTGTCCAGTGACTCTGGGCTTGGTGTCTTCCAGGGAAATTGAGAGAATGGAGCCTCGTGTTGTACGGCACAGCGGAGCACCCATACAACACTTTCATTTCCCATCAGTCTCGCTCTCGGATGCTGGAGCTCTCAACCCCGGAGCTGGAGCCACCCAAGGCCGCCCTGTCACCGCCCCATGCTGAGGTTCCTGAGGACGAAGAAGACTACACAGGTAATGAACCTGAAGCCGGGGGAGATGTCCAACCTCGGTGAGTTTTGGTTTTCCAATGTTGGCTCTTAAAACATGGGGCTGTTCCTGGCAAAAGGCGGGGATTGTGATGGTAGGTCTTCCTCCCTTCCTGGAAGTCATAATAATGATGGCAATTTACACCCACACAGCTCCTTCCACCCAAGGCTCTCCTAATATCTTACAGACCAGTAAGTATGCTTCAAACCAGTAAGTATTCTCCAACCTTACAAGGCTGGGAAACAGAAGGTTCTATATGCCCAACCAGAACTGTGATTAGCCTCCTGGTTAATGAGCCCCCTCCTGGGGCACCCGCTTACCCTCAGACTCCTTCGTCTCATGCCTCAGCCTCCTGACCCTCTCCAACCCATCCACTTTCTGTTCCTATGGCCAGAATATGGGAAGGATGAGGGTCATAATGGACCCAGGAAGATTGGGTTGAATGAGCATAGCCATATAGCTAGGAAAGGAACTCGCAATGCAGGTCTTGACTGGCCTTGAGGGCTGAGATGAAGACCCAGAAGAGGGTCTTAGCTCCTTATGTCGGTATATAACTGATACCACCAGAAATGACTTAAGAATCTCACAGGAGGGGCACCATGGTGGCTCAGTCCGTTAAGCATCCAACTCTTGATCTCAGCTTAGGTCTTGATCTCAAGGTCATGAGTTAAAGCCCTGAAGTGGGCTTCATGCTAGGTGTGGAGCCTACTTAAAAAAAAAAAAAAAATCTCACAGAAAGTAAAGATGCCTCATGCAAATCCTTCTTCTCCAGCTATACCATTGCTGGGGGCTGGGGAGTGCCCCTGGCTCTGGACCTCCAGCCCCTTGCACAGAGGCAGCCCCTTGGAGAGGGCTGTAGTCTTTTCCGGCCACTGTGCTGGGTGCAGTCATGATTAGCACATTAGGTGGAAAGCTGTTCCTTTCCCTCTGAACCATCCCACAGTGATTCGTGAGAAACTGAGTGTTTCTGGTTGGGCATATTTTCCGTAGCTAAATATTATAGCTGCTTGATAAATGATGGGTGATATCTAAGGATACTGATGTTTTGAGTTATCTAATAGCTTCTGAAAAAAGAAAAGTAACAAAACGGAGAATTCCACCAATACATATGGAGCATAAATTATGGTTGATTCCACTTTAAATTTCTTCTCCTATTCCTTTAAAATGGAGCATTGAATTATGTATGGATTAATCTGCTCTGTTTCCCCCTGTGATTTATAAATGGTGGCAAGATTCAGTAATTATTAATAAAGGACTGATTCTTTTTTCTTAAAATCTGCTACTGACTCTAACCTTACACTGTCCTGGAATCTCACTATAAGACTTCCTGTAGCCCCAGTTCCTTAGTCTTTCCCAAGCATGGCCTAGATGGACAGAGGATGTCTCTGCAGGAACAGAACATGTTCCTGACTTGTGGGAAAGGTCCCTACAGTCTTGGAGCACGTGGGATGAGCAGGCTAGTAACAGCAGGTAGAGCCAGAGATGGGGAAAGAGCAAGGATGGGGTGATGCGGAGGATGATGGGAGAAGAGAGGAGAAGAAGGCACCCAGCAAGGTTGGGTTGAATGAGCATAGCCAGATAGCCAGATAGCCAGATAGCCAGGAAAGGAACACGCAGTGCAGGAGAGTTCGAGGGGAAGGAGGAGGAGGAAGTACCAGGGGAAGGAGGAGGAAGCAGCCATGTTAGATTCCACAGCCAAAGGGCACCTGGGTGGCTCAGGCAGTTAAGTGTCTGACTCTTGGTTTTGGCTCACATCATGATCCCACAATTTTGTAAGTTTGAGCCCCTCGTCGGGCTCTGTGCTCACAGTGCAGTCTGCTTGGGATTCTCTCTCTCTCCTTCTCTCTCTACCTCTCCCCTGCTCATGCTGTCTTTGCCTCTCTCAAAATAAATAAACTTAAAAAAATCTTTTTAAATATATAAAAAATAGAAAAGATTCCACTTTCAAGAGCTTGTGGGGTGGGGCTGCTGGTCCATGCCTTCTCTGGAAGCTCAGTCACAGATAAACCACGGGACAGAAACTTAGGTAAAGAGAGAGGGTTGAAGGAAGGGTGATTTTGAGGTAGGCCCATGATTGTTCTCAGCTTCCTGCAGTTCTAGCACAAAAGTGTGGCAGGTTGAAGAGGGGATTTTCAGTGGTGGCTATATTGGGGAGAAGGTTCTTAAGAATTTGGAGAGCTGACCATGGGCAGAGGTGCATGGGGGTGATAAGCACAGCCTGGTGATGCTCCTCCGGGGTGCTGTGTGCCAGAGAGCAGTTACTGCATCAAGAGGGGTGGGGAAGAGTCTGATGGTGTGGTGGTCCCAGGGGCCAGCAGCCGGGGGCACAGGACAGCACTGCGTCCAAAGTAGTGCTGGAGTCTGGGGTTCCCAAAGTCATGATGAGGTGTGGAAACCCAACATAGAGAGCAGGGCTAGGAGATCAAGAGGTTGGAGCATCTTGCAGGGCGGGGGGCAGTAGGCACATGGGCCAGGTGAGGTGCCAGGGAAAGGCGGGGTGGAGGGTGACGGCCTACCTGCTGGGACTGATCCATCTGGTGCCTGAGGAGCAGGAGGAGGCCCCTGGGGAGCAAGCACCAGGTGTAGCAGAGTGAGGCCACCCCAGTGACCCACCTAGGATGCTTGGTCAGAGAGCAGGCGTGGGGCTGGGTCCCACTTTGGAGATGGAGTCAACAGGTTGGGGGAGGGTGGTGCTCCAAGGCTGTTCTGGGTGATTCCAGATAGTGTGATGATGATGGCAGGACATGGGGTGGCCCTCAGGCTGCTACTAGAGAGTGGCCTCCAGGGAAGGAGAGAACATCATGAGGAAGAAGGGAAACTGAGGTCGGTATAGGACAGTGTGGTCAGCCACGTGAGACTGAAGAAAGCCAAGAGTCCAGGCAGCCTTTGTCTGGATGCATCCCAGGACAGCTCAGTGGGCATGGGGGACAATTCACAGGACACGTGGCATGGCCAGTTCAGGACTGTGTGGGGTCACAGACTTTGGGCACATCAGCACTCACCCAACAGGACAGAGACTGGGTCATAAGCCATCAGGGAAGAGACTGGATTTGCGGTGAAAGGGGGTCTGTTACTCTCCTCCCCACCTGTCGTGTGCAATCAGCCACATCTGTCCCTGCACTCCGCTTCATGTCGGCTGGTGACGTGCCAGCACCCTCTTCCTGGACAGCACAAATGGCAGAATCATGATCGTGATACTTAGGAAGTCCTCTTGTTCCTTCAGAAATGGGTCTAAGCGTCTAATGACAAAGGCCATTGAGAACTCCCAAGTTGCTTTCTAACATTTGTTTGTGGGTTGTTTTTTTTTTTAAGTTAATTTATTTATTTTGAAATGGAGAGAGAGAGAGCATGTGAGAGCATGTGAGTAGGGGAGGTGCAGAGAGAGGGGGAAAGAGAGAATCTCAAGCAGGCTATGCAGATACTTAGCTAGCTGAGTTACCCGGGTACCCCTGTTTGTGAGGTTTTTTTTTCTTAATCCTGGATTTTCTCCACCAAAGACGTAAGGTAGAGATTTCAAATAAGTCTGTGTCATTCTAACACCCAGTAGGTGAGAGTTGGCAGCTTGTCAGCGCATGAATCACGCTCCCCTTGTATCTGGAGCCTTGGGAAATGACACAGGAAGGCAGTGGGACTCTGAAGAATTTTCATGCTAATTGAGGAGAGAGGAAAAACAGAAATACAAATGGCAACACAAATAACATATGCTTACGCAGAGAATGCGTTATGGCTGTATCTGAAAACAACAAAACAACAACAACACACACACACACACACACACTCACACACACATAATCTCAGGAGTGATGGAGTAAGTGGGATGACAGCCAACCAGGTAGATTTAATCCAAGACCAATTCATCTTGGATTGAGATGGTGAATCTTGACATTGGGCTTTTGGAGACAACTCAAGTAGACGGCCGGCTGTACTAGAGAGTGCTTACTGATGCTCATCTAAGCTTCTTGCCTTGGGCAATACCTTACCATGCTCTTCGCTGGGGGCTGGACGTGGCTGGTTAGCCAGATGCCCTGATGGGCTTTTGCTGTTACTGTTGGGTGGACCCCAGCTTGGCATGGGGCTCCCCTGGGGTTATTAACTACTCTCTCCACCACAGAGAGGCCCCAGCAGGGAGGAGGAAGGTGAAGTCCCCGCACACCATGAACCAGGCCTTCCCCCAAGGCTATCCCTCTCTTGGCACATCCTAGACCATTCTGTTTGTGGATGGTGAGATTATCAGCACTTTCCCAATTTCCACCATTTTTCTTTCACCCATCCTCTCACCCCTCAGCCTCTTGGCAGATATTTAGTGGGTACCTGCCCTATGCCAAGCACCTTTCTAGGTACTGGGAATAGAGCAATAAACACCCTAGTACAGATCCTGTCTCCCGTGCCAGGAGAGAGTGGGAAAATTGGTCTGTCTCCTCCATGTCCCTCCCAAACCTCCTTAAGATTGAAGGGACTGTTCTCTGGAAAACAGTGTGGAGGTTCCTCAGGAAACTAACAATAGAACTCCCGTATGACCCAGCAATAGCGCTGCTAGGAATTTACCCAAGGGATACAGAAATGCTGAGGCATAGGAGCACATGTACCCCAATGTTCATAGCAGCACTCTCCACAATAGCTAAAACATGGAAAGAGCCTAAGTGTCCATCAACAGATGAATGGATCAAGAAGATGTGGTTTATCTATACCATGGAATACTACATGGCAATGAGAAACCATGAAATCTGGCCATGTGTAGCAACATGGATGGACCTTGAGGGTGTTCTGAGCGAAATAAGTCAGGCAGAGAAGGACAAATATCATATGTTTGCACGTATAGGAGGATTAGGAGGAACTTGACGGAGGAACAAGGGGGAGAAGAAGGGCGGAAATGGTGGGGGAAAGGGAGAGAGGCAAACCATGAGAGACTCTTGAATGCTGACAAAAACTGAGGACTGATGGATGTGGGGGGGAGGGGGATGGGCATGGAGGAGGACACTTGTGGGGATGAGCACTGAGTGTTATGTGGAAACTAATTTGACAATAAACTATTTGTAAAAAAAAAAAAAAAAAGATTGAAGGGACTGTTTATCAAGCAAGACAGACCTGCTGCTTCCTTTGGCCTTGGGGAGAATCCACGACAGAAGGCAGATGGTCCTCACCAGGTGGTGTATCCTGAGGCCCCCGGGGGACGGGCGGGGTGGGAGGATCAGAGCCCAGTGACCAAACTCATAGGCACCTTCAGCACAGTGGGTAATTGAAAACCAATGTGCCAGGAAGCAAGGATTTCTGAGCTCTTCTCCATAAATGGCCCCAAATGAGGTGGACAGGAATCAAATCAAATGAGAACTGACTGTAAAATAGCCCAACAGTCTAGAGTTGGGAAAGGAGGCGGGGGTGAGGGTAGGCTCAGTGAGAAGCTTTGGGCATGTCAGGCTGTGCACTAGAACTTGACCCACGGCAGAGCCCTCCCCAGCCCGGACCAGTGCATTCCCAGGGACGAACGCAGCTTTGAAAGGGGTTCACAGTGGGACCCACAATGAAAACCTTGGAAATATCAACAACAGTAAACCTTCAGGGAGGGAAGCAAAATAAACCCAGTCTAACACTAGGAAGGTCCGCAGGCCCTTTAAGGACGAATGAAGAGGGCTTTTGTGCACCTCAGCAAAGACCCATTGTGGGCAACAGAGAATGGGGACTTTTGTCTTTGCCTGCATCCCCATGAAATGCTGGTGGCCAGCAAATCACCTCTTCTTTGCTTCTGAACTCACTCCCCACCCCTTCCAACAACTCAAACCTTACAGAAGACTTTTTTCTTCTAAAGACGTCAAAACCTTCTAATACCCCACTGAGCACCACCCCACGTGGGGAGGTTTTCTGGAACCATTGCCCAGAGTAGGAGGGTGAGGGGTAAGGCGGGCAGAAGGTCCCACAGCGGTGCTGGCCTTCAGCATGCTGTGGTCACAGCCTTCAGGCCAGGTGAAGGGGACACCTGTGGACCACCCTGGCCTGAGGGCACTTGACATTTCTAACTGGGCTCATCTGTGTGACCCGCCTAAAAGAACAGACCTCCTGCGAGAATGAGGCTTGCCGGAGTCCACTGAGCTCCCTACATTTCTCTCTAACACTTTTCCAACAATACACAGGCCCCCCAAGACAGAATTTGGGGATGACAGGGGACAGGCCCACTGCTGAGGTCAAGAGGGAGGGAAGCTGAAAAGCTTTGCAGAGAAGGGCCCCAGCCCAAGTGTGAGGCCAGCCCATCCCAGCCCAGCCCCACCCAGGGACAACCTAGCCCAGGGACAGCCTTGCCCAGACCCACCCAGTGACAGCCCCACACAGCCGCACCCAGGGACAGCCCCAGCCCAGCCCTGCCCCACTCAGGGACAGCCTAGCCCAGGGACAGCCCCAGCCCAGCCCTGCCCCACCCAGGGACAGCCTAGCCCAGGGACAGCCCCGCACAGCGGTCCTGAGCTTGCAGATCCTACCTGTTCCCACCATTGCATGTAGGGAATCATCTCCCCCATCTTTCTTGCTTAATTCCTGTTGGATCCTCACTGGTGGCAGCAGTCTCCTTGATGCCTTTGATACCCCACATTGCCTTGCTTTATCCTTCACGTTGGAAATCAAGAAAGATGGCTGGTGCCCAGTCTCATGACTGATGCTGAGGAATTCCCTGAAGAAGGCACCGCCAGCCTCTCTCCTGGTGCTTGTCTCTTCGTGAATCTGGGTCCCCAGCTACCGCTGGCTGTTTTCCTTCTCAGGCTGCCCCATTTCAGAGCTAGGCTCAGCTCTCAGCCGTAGCCAGATTGCTGTTGGGGTAGGTGCTCTGTCCAGGGGTGGGCACTCTGTCCAGTGAGGTCCTGCGTCCAGCCCCAGCAGATCCACCACTCTCGAGGGAAGCTAATCCCGACCCACCTAGGCTGTGACAATCCTGACTCGGGGTCTTAGGGGACTGCATTTGATTGACAAAGCCTCTCTCTGGGTGAAAGGAAATGCTTGTGTCTTTAAGGTGTGTGCCATCCAGAGTGTGGTGACAAAGGCTGTGATGGCCCCAACGCAGACCAGTGCTTGAATTGTGTCCACTTCAGCCTGGGGAGTGCCAAGACCAGCAGGTAATGGGCTGGGGCTTCTGACCGCCTGTCCTGGAGCCCCTTGGTGCACCGCTAAGGTGGCCTGATTGAAGCTGTGTTCTCAGCCCCCCACAGCCTGGTGCCCTGCTTATGAATCAACGCAATCCCTCAAAAAGGAAATCACATTGAGGTTTACTGCTTTAGAATTTCACACATTTTAGTAACTTCTGGTCCTCATCACAAAGTAATTCATGAAATCAGAAGCTGTGGCATTGTGGTATCTGTGCTTCTAAACCATTTTCTACCCATTTTGGTAAACAAAAATGGGCCAGACTGAGCATCCCAAAGCTGACCACTTGATCGCCACAGACAAATGCCATGTTAGAGGCCAGTGCTGTTTGGAAAGTCAGCCCTGTGGCCGTGCCTGGAGAGCTCCCAGTCCTGGGTGTCCAGTCAGTGGTGCAGCCACACGTGGCAGAACAGGTGACCGCCAGGGGCCCCGGCAGTGGTGTAGCCATGCAGGGCTGCGGGCCTGTCTCACAGCATGCTAGAGCTCCCAGACACAGCCACACTCACCCTGCACAGTACATGGGCAGCCAGCCTGCTGCCTTTCCGCACTGTCCAGGGAGTCTAGCTCCCAAAGGGCACCAGCGGTGATGGTCTGCCGGAGCTCAAAATTCCAAAAGTCAAATGCTTCCACCCATGTGCTGCTGAGACTTGGAAAGGAAAGTATTCTTGGGTTCTTCTCCAAGTCCTGGATCCTCTCCTGGGGACATAGGAATCTCTGCTGTGTTCACCGAGACCATGGGCATTCGTGGTTTAACCTTCACCCCAGTGCCTTTGCTTCCCTGAGAGTTTTGCAGATCTGGGGGTGCAGAGGGTCGGCTGGGATTTGCTCCCCAGCTAGCTGTCCTGCCTCAGCAGGACCCGGCAGTGCTACAGGCTCCGAGGCTGTGCGGGCTGAGTTGCAAAGGCCCTCTGTGGCTCCTGCTCCCACAGGAAGTGTGTGAACACGTGCCCTCTGGGCTACTTTGGGGACACAGCAGCGAGACGCTGTCGCCGGTGCTACAAGGGGTGTGAGACCTGCTCGGGCAGGAGCCCAACCCAGTGCCTGACCTGCCGCCATGGGTTCTATCATCACCAGGAGATGAACACTTGTGTGACATTCTGTCCTACTGGATTTTATGCCGATGAAAGTAAGTGCGTGTCTGTGTACGTAGAAGTGATGAGTTAGTCCTCCGCTCCCCCGCTGTGGTCTGGGGTCCCCTCTCCTGGGAGAATTTTCCCCAGGAATCCAGCAACCCAGCACCAGCTTATGGGCTGGGTAGTCTAACTTGGGGGAAAGCTCCTCCTAGGAAGAGCTGCTGAGCTGAAATCAGGATTCAGGTTTGGGCAGAAGGTTTTCAGTCCTCCAAAAGCCAAGAGGGGCCTACTGGCCAGTGTTAATTGAGCTCAGAAGAGACAGGCTAGTCTTGGTGGCACATTTTGCAAGTAGTGGCCACACCCCTAAGAGGTAGGGGATGCTCTCCTGGTCTCGCAGATGGGGACACGAAGCTGCGAGGTGGCAAAAGGCTCACAACCAGGAATGGCACAGGTGAAACTTGCACTCAGAGCAGTGAAACCGGGTGTCCTGCCTTTTCACCAGTTCTGGGAGGGTGGGCGGATGGGTAGTGGGGGGCTCTGGGGCCGCGACCCATGCCAGTATGTCACCAACCCTCCTTGCCCCAGAAGAGGCAAAAGACGGGGTCTGGGTTAAATTGATGGAGGATAGTCCTCAAGTTCAAAGAAGCTACTGTTTTGACGTTGGCGATTTGTGCAGGTCGAAGCCTTCCCACAGAGGCCCTTGCTATGCAGGGGGGATCATTGCTCCAGCCTGTGACAGCATTACTATTCCTCCTTGTGGGGAAGGAGCCAGGAAATCTTTAAAGACAAATAATGCCATCGAATAACTAGAATCTCTTTAGAGGAAAAACAAATTGTCTTGCAAAAGGCATTTCGCAGCCTTCACAAACCCTGCCCTGGGCTGCCAGCCACCTGCTTTGGGAGCGGAGGTTCGTTCACCTCTACTCTGCTCCCAAGGCAAGAGTCAGCCACCCTCACTGACTCAGTGTCTTCCCTGAATACCTGCTGCGTGTGTGTGTGTGTGTGTGTGTGTGTGTGTGTGTGTGTGTGTGTGTTTGTAATGCCACGTGTGGGGCCCACAGGAGGATGCACAGAAACAAGCAAGCAGCCCTTAGCTTCCAGGACCAACACAAGGTGGCGCTGATGAGGTGCCAGAGGGAAGGACCAGATAGTAACTGCGAGAAAAGCACGCAGGAGTCGAGGTCACCCAGCATTTCACCAGGAGGTGTGATGGGCATTGTAGATTTATGTCTCAGGGTATGTACCTGCCAAGTTTCAATAAAGTCCCCTATGAAGGGACCTCTACAAACTCCATCTGGTCACTTTATATATAATGACTGGCACCTGATTAATCTCAAGCTTGGTCAGCCAGCAACTGGCTCTGGTCCTTGTTGAAATAAACAGAAACAGACTGTGTCTCCTCTGCCAGGGGCCCACTCCAAAGCCTCAGATAGTACAAGGACTTTAACTCCAGCAAGGAGAGGTGAGAGACCTCTGCTCCCACACCTGGGCCTGCTCTATTTTATCACTGCGTCATCCCTCCTGAAAGCTGATACGGGTGGCAAGCTATGCCAGCAACCCTGCTTTGAAATGTCAGTCGTCTTTGCCCGGATTCGAGTCACATCTAGTTTTTTTTCTTCTCCTCATCTCGTTTTTCTCCAGGTCAGAAAAATTGCCTTAAATGTCACCCAAGCTGCAGGAAGTGTGTTGACGAACCAGAGAAATGTACTGTCTGTAAAGAAGGATTCAGGTAAAACCCTCCCTTCAAACCTAAAGAATGGCAAAGGGTTCATGCTGGTTTTCGTTTTCATGGCTTACCAAGTTTGGGCAACTCTTTCCTAAAAGCAAAGGCCCAGAACCTTTCAGGGTAAAGATTCTGAGTCTGCAGAAGTCAAAATCCCACTTGGAGACTGATGTTTAAAATAGAAAGTTAGAAGACAGGCAAAATCTCTACCTTTTATGCAGCACTTGGGGAACTGATAAAAGCAAGAACTGATCCTACCATATAAAGCAGGGCCGACTGCTGGAAAGGTAAGGATTCTAACGGAGCTCCCATTTTTGGGGGCCAGGAATGCCACCTCCTCCCCCGTGTCCCTTCCAGTCCAGATAAGGGTCGGGGAGAGGCATTGGGAAGCTCAGCCTCACTCGTCTCCATCCTCTGCCTTCTCTTTTTTCCCACCTCCCTGGGGGTGCTCTTTAGATTCCTGATGCATCCCTGTCCCACCCAGCTCAGTACACATGTGCTTTAAGAACCTTTTACTGGGTTAAGGATTTTTATTGGAATATTTTGAAATGTTAGTTTAGCCCACTTAATGCAACCAAGTTGCATTTAATGCAAGCAAATATACATTAGCCATTCCTCTATGTTACTGCCTAGAGCTTAGGAAATGTTCTATTCGAAACTACCGTCTCTGAATGTTGCTATAGTCCAGGGACTAGAACCAGGGTCTACATGTTAAGGAAGAAACAGAAGGGTCAGTGATAGCAGCGCTCCCCCCACTGCAGTGTGAGCAAGAAAATCGCCAGGGTTCTTGTTCAAATGTGGATCCTGGAGGCTCCTGGGTGGCTCAGTCAGTAAAGCGTCCGACCCTTGATTTCGGCTCAGGTCGTGATCTCATAGTTTGTGAGATTGAGCCCCACATTGGGCTCTGCGCCAACAGCTCAAAGCCTACTTGGGATTCTGTGTCTCCTTCTCTCTCTGCCCCTCCTCCCCACCCTCTCAAAAATAAATAAAAACATTTTTTAAAAAACGCAGATCCTGGTCCAGCAGCTCTGGGCAGAGCCTGTGACTCGGCATTTCTAGTAGGTTCCCAAATGACAAGGATGCTGCTGGTCCGGGTGAGAGCGGCCTTTGCATGGTGAGGTACCAGAGGGTCTGTGCATCGCCCCCCCCCCCTGCCCCCAATCCCAGCCTTCCTTCTACCCAGTTCTAGCTAGGACTGGAAGTCACCGGTAGAGGTTGAATGTCTTTGGAGTAAGTTGTGATGAAAACATTTAATAAACGCCTATTTCCGGTGTTCTCACCAATATTGCCTCATTTAAATCCTCACAGCTACCTGTGACATTGATATTATTAGTCCCATTTACTTACAGGGGAGAGAAATGGTTTCATGAATTTCCCTGAGCCTGCCCTTCTCTGCTGGAGGAGTAAGAAGAAGATCAGGAGAGAAGAGAGTCCACTGCCCAAGCACCCAGGAGTCTGGGGAAAGGAAAGGGAAGCAGGACCCACCAAAGTCATGTATCACACCTCTGATCATTTAAGCCCATTATGTGGACAAGGCAGGATCAACAGTTACAGGATGAAGTGGTCAAGGAAGGAGGTCCCCAGAGGGAAAGGAGGCATTGAGCTGATGGCCACAGCTGATGGCCTGGGACAGGCAGCTCTTATGGCACCTTTCACCTGGGCTCCCAAACCCCAGGCTAGTAATTGCAGGTGTCGGGAGTGGTGGGGAGGCTCTGTGGTTCTGACTCACTGTAGCCTGTGAGTCTACACTGGTGAGTCCCAGGGAGCTGGTTTCTGTGTCGTGTGGGTCCAGTGGGAGAGAGGAGGTCAGCTGCTCAGGTTAGGAATAGTGTACCAGACAAAAAAATCCCTGTCAGGCAGAAGCCACACAGCCAGACGCAGCGTCTCCAGCCATGACAAGCATTCAGAGAGACATACAAACTCCGAAAACATCGTCAGCCATAATCCACAGAAAGCTTCCTTTTATTGCCCAATATCCTTTTAAGCTGTGGCTTCAAATCATCGCTGTCACGTTAAAGCAGTGAGAACAGCCAAGCCGCTGACTCGCACCCATCCATCTCTTTAGAGGGATAAATGTAGGAAGGGTTCGAGGGGGAACATCAGTTATCAAAGACTTGATTTAACTGCCAGTCTCAGTGGCCCTGGAGCCATGAGGAGGAGGAGCCCTGGGTGGGCATCACCATCGATGAGGACAGGCTTTCGGACCCACTGACCTCTCCCCACCAAACGCAGGATTCTCTGCATCTTGCAGACACCTCAGAGCACTTGCTCCCTGTGTCCGGTGGCAAACATCTTACAACATGTGCATTGAACACTGTAATCTTGCAAACTGAAGAAATCATAGCAACAGACACACCCCTGTGTGCCACTAGCATTGCCATGGTCCACCAGTACTTACTCATTGAGTCCTCAAAACCACCTTATAGTGCGGGAGCCGTGCTTGTCCCAGCGGACAGGGAGGAGACAGGTGCAGGTTAGCTGGCTGGCCTGGGGTCAAGGTTGCACAGTCAGGAAGTGCCAGAGGCAGGATCCTGGAGCGGGCAGTCCAGCTCCAGAGACTACCCTGGAATCCACACACTCAGCTGCTTTGGCCAGTGAGATGAGGGCAGGCACTGACCTTCCTGGTGAGACAGGAAGGCAGGAACCACTTGAGGCAGGGCATTTCAAGGTCACTGTGCAGCACCGAAGGTTTCAAGCAAGGCAGAGGCAGCAGTGGGTCCAGCTTTGGGGATGTGTCCTGCCACTGCCACCCGAGTTCACATATCATAAATGCTAACACTTTGCCGAGGGCTCAGGCCGGCCAGCCTGCCAGCAGGGGTAACCCGCACCTGCTCCAATTCTCCTCTTGAGGTTTGGCTTGGAGTTTGCTCAATGTTAATGAAGAGAAGCCATCTCACAGCCCAAGAGAGAGCTTGAAGACTTGGCCTCCTGCTGCAGGACCAAGGACACGGGGATCTGAGGATGGAGTCTGGGGCTGCTGGCCACCTGGGCGCAGAGGCTCTGCTCCCAAGGCCAGGGCATCCCTTCCTGCTCGCCCTCCAGCTGGCTTCAGGACCCGTTCTCCTGCTTTCATTAGCTTGAAACCTCAAGAGACACAAAGAGTGACTTCCTTTGCCTTTCATGAAAGTTGATTGAAGGCAAATCATAATTTTTTAAAGCTTTTTTATACATTTATATATTTTTGAGAGAAAGAGAGAGAGAGAGAGGAAGTGGGGGAGAGGCAGAGAGTGAAGGAGACACAGAATCTGAAGCAGGCTCCAGGCTCTGAGCTGTCAGCATAGAGCTGGACATGCAGCTTGAACCCATGAACCATGACATCATGACCTGAGCCAAAGTCGGGCGCTCCACTGACTAAGCCACCCAGGTGCCCCAAGGGCAAATAGTAATTTAATTAGAATTTTGGAAGGGATATGAAAACATGTTTTTTTTTTTTCAACAGCTTTGCACGGGGCAGCTGCATTCCAGACTGTGAACCGGGCACCTACTTTGATTCTGAGCTGATCAAATGTGGGGAGTGCCATCACAGCTGCCAAACCTGTGTGGGTGAGTTCATTGCAGGCATTGGCTTCGTGATGCCAGACGCTTGGAACCTGGGTCACTGACTGTAGGCTAATGGTCTTGAAGCTCAGGAAGTCCCTAGGACTTCTGTAACTTCCCTGGGTATTGCAGCATTAAATCACAGAGATTCTTGGTAGGGTGGGGGGAGCAAGGGGGGTGCGGGATTCATGTTTAATGGGGAACAGACTTTCAGTTTGGGAAGATGAAAATGTTTTAGAGATGGTTGCATCACAGTTTGACTGTAGTTTTTTTTAAAAAATTTAATGTTTATTCATTTTTGAGAGAAAGACACACAGAGTATGAGCAGGAGAGGGGCAGAGAGGGAGACACAGAATCTGAAGCAGGCTCCAGGCTTTGAGCCACCAGCACAGAGCCTGATGTGGGGTTCGAACTCATGAGCTGAGCTGTGAGGTCATGACCTGAGCCAAAGTCGGTTGCTTAACTGATGGAGCCACCCAGGCACCCCCTGTATTTAATGCCGCTGAACCAGTCTCTTAAAATGGTTAATGCGGTCGATTTTATGTGATGTTCCTTTCATCACAGTTTTAAAAATTCAAAATAACAAAATACCGTAAGACCTCGCTTGAACGAGCAGCCTGAGCTTTCCGGGATTAGAAGGCTTCCAAACGTCGGATGCCGTCGGGCTGCATAGGGAAGTGAACCGTTCCCGTGGAAAAGGCACTGCCTGAGACACGATGCTCTAAAGGTGCAGAGAGCTGGGGGCTGGTTGTGGTGGTGAAGGGAGAAGGTGTTTTAAACCACAGCCTTCTTTCTTTGTACCCATTCTCACTTACTTTGAACATTTTATTCAAAGAGAAAAAGACTTCTATAAACAATTTTATGTGTATTATAATTCCCCACAAAGATGATAGCACAGATGTCTTCCAGGCACAGTTTTTATGCAGAATAGCAGAGAATGCGTTCATTTTATTGGTTTTCCACTGACAGAGTTATTTTCCCTAGACATTGAAGTGCATTATGAGATTGCGGGCTCAGATACATTTCAGGAACAGTCTTTCCCTCCTGACTCACCTTCCCTACCCAGCACCTGACAGAAACAGCACAGCCCTCCCCATATGGCCACGTGAGCCCCATGTGGGCCTGACTGTGCTTTCCGGGAGTGGACATGCCAGAGAAAGTGGGGCTGTGGCCAAGGTTGGTGCCCCCTAATCCT
The DNA here is from genome assembly GCA_017311185.1 of Proteles cristata cristata. Classification (NCBI taxonomy): domain Eukaryota; kingdom Metazoa; phylum Chordata; class Mammalia; order Carnivora; family Hyaenidae; genus Proteles; species Proteles cristata. The sequence continues at coordinate 444,462 of JAESUZ010000537.1, read as the reverse complement.
GCAAGAGATGTGCCTTCCCAGGACCCGTCCCTCCTGGGACAAACCCCAAAGGAGCGAGCGCTCGACATTTGGAAGCCTTCCCCACCACTGACAGCTAAGCTCTTTTTTGTAGCCATTTGCCCAGTTATTTTTTCACCATCATTTTTATTCTTTGTTTCTTTGTTTCCTTGTTGTTTAGCCTGGGTTGATTAAGGAACATCACTGATGTTCCTTATTTAAATTTCATAGCTACTCGAATCCGTAAAATTCAGGAATGTGCCTTTACAATGATTTTGATTTCAATAATTCAGTTTACTTTTCTTTCTCCACATCCCCAGACTGCCTGTTGGCAAACAGCTTTATGGAGTTGCTCCCTAGTTTTTCTCCTCTCAACCCAGTGACTTCTCTGTCAGTTCGAGCATGTCATTCAATGAGGTCTAAGGCCATCTTGTGGGGGAGGGGTCTTCCTTCCTCATGCGCCTGCCTGCCTGTTCTTTCTAAGTTCCTGAGATGCAGGCCCCCACCCCCAGGCAGCTGCTGGGGAGAGGACCCCATTTCTCTGCTCTGAGCTGCCTGGAGGTTTTTTTTGTTCCATGTCAAATTGAGTCAGTGTTGTAAGTAGCTGTTCTCAGCTGCCAACTCCCCACGCCCTTGAGGCCCAGACCCACCTTGCCTTCCCATCCTGCTCCCACTCAGTGGTCACTGCTGCTCCTCACTGGGCCCAGGCACAGTCATGGGCAGGGTCGTGGTCAGGCACAAGTGCAGGGTGAGGCACAGTGGCCTCTGTCCCCACCCTGGGCTGGCAGTGCCCCAGGGCATTTGATGGGGCACTGGATGGGAACAAGCCTCTTGCCCATTCCCAGTCCAGACACCCAGAGTCTTGGCATAGAGGATGTGACCCCTTAGGGTTGCCTGACAGCTGTGGGTTGTACCGGGGACCCGTGGGACAGGGAGGTGCCTGGCTCAACTTGTCCCCGGCTGGGACGTGACACATTGGTCAGCACTGGGCAGCTGGTAGAGCATATGCATGATGAGTTGAAGGGTGGTGCCCCAGGTCCCCATGAGAGTTGGTGTGTACCCATGGGTAGCCCTTCCTTAGGTCTCTAATTGACAGAGAGAGGCTCGAAATGGCAGATAAAAAGCGCCATGACAGCTGGAGAGAGAGATTGCAGAAGCAAGGAAAGCATTTTATATCTTAGTACCCTTAATGGCACATTTCTCCTGCGTTTTGAACAAGGACTCCGCATATTCGCTTTGTGGTAGGGCCCCACACATGATGGACTGGGTCCCGTATAAGCAAAACCCATTTTGCTATTATTGTTATGATCTGTGGGTGCTTTTCAAGCATCTGAAGCCTGTAAAGACTGGTGACTTAATGGAATCCTTAAGAGACTTCAGGTTATAAAGTTCATAGTTTGTGGTAATTGTGGAAATAGTTTGTCCTGAAAATGTGTGTTTAACCAGCTTCTTTTATTGCGACAAAATATCCATAACATAAAATTTGCCATCTTAGCCATTTTTAAGTGAACACTTCAGTGCCATTAAGTACATTCACATTGTACCCAATCACTATCTGTCTCCAAAACTTTCCAATCTAACCCAGCTGGGTGTTTCATCAGCTTTGAAGTTTAGCAAATTGGACATCAAGTACACTTGACCCTTGAACAACATGGGTTTGAACTGCATAGGTCCCCTTGTATATTGAGGGTTTTTTTATATACTAAATGGACTTTGTTTTCCTTATGGTTTTCTTAATATTTTCTTTTCTCTAGCTGACTTTATGGTAAGAATACAGTATATAAAATATGTATTGTACAAAATTTATGTTAATTGAGTGTGTTATCAGAAAGGCTCCTGGGGGTGTCTGGGTAGCTCAGTTGGATAAGCATGAAACTCTTGATGTCAGCTCAGGTTATGAGCTCTTGGTTTGTGAGATTGAGCCCCACATTGGCCTCTGTGCTGAATGTGGAACCTGCTTAAGATCTCTCCCTTTCCCTCTCTGTCCCTCCCCCACTTATGCAAGTGTGTGCGCGTGCTCTCTCTCTCTCAAAAAAAAAAGGAAAAAGAAAAAAAAGAAAGGCTTCTGGTCAGTAGTAGGCTACTGGTAGTTAAGTTTTGGGAGAATCAAAATCCATATTTGGGAGAATGTGGATTTTCAACTTCATGGGAAGTTGGTGTCCCAACCCCTATGTTGGTCAAGGGTCAAGTGTACAAACATGAATGAGTGTCCTTTCTCACCAGTGAAGTTCCACGGGCATTAAGGACCCTAATGGCTGAGGCAGGACAATGTGGGTTGCAGGGTTTATCAGGGGAGGCCCAAGGGGGGACAACCACAGGGACCGCACAGCTCTGGAGGCCCAGAGGCTTCTAAGGGCCAAGTGGAGACACCATATGCTCCCTGGCGATGCGTGATGGAGGGGTGGCCAAAGCACAAGATGAGTCTTCCATCTGGAATGACATAAACTGGACAGGAGTCCTACACATTCATGGGGCATTGCAGCGAAGGAGGGAGGATACCCCATGTGGGTGAGGTGGGCCATTGCTCATTATGGAGGCCTGGTCACCCCAAAGGGTTCCTGCTTCTGCCTCCCGCTCCCAATCCTGGATGAGCTCAGAGTTTCCATCCAGGCTGCAAGCTGTGGTTCTGAGAGATGGAACCAGCTGCCAGAGCGCCAAGCCTTGGGGCTGGTGGATCCACCCTGCAGACCTCTGTCTGCAAGGGGCTTCCCTTGACAAGGCCAAGAGGCCCCCTCTTAGTCCAGATGCTACCCTGGGAAGAGGGCCACATATGACTGCCTTAGCTGCCAGGCCTCCATCTACGGCAACAGTGAAATTAAAGGAAGACATTTAACAAGGGACTGTGATCACCAGAAGCATCTGAGATGACTTCTTCCCCATGTTGAACCCCCTAAGCCACCTCGCTGCCCCTCTCTGATGTCCCATCTGGTGCTCCTCAGGGACATTTGGCACAGAGTAGGCTCCAGCCTACTTGTTGTTCAGCGGATGAATGAACAGATGGACAGGCAGACAGGCAGACACATGGACAGGTGGAGAGATGGACAGCAGGGTTTCTTCATTCTAGACCGAAGTCTGCTGAGGCTTATGAGTCCACTTAGCCGAGCTGAAGATTCTCCCTCCTGCCTCTTGGTCCTTCATTCGGACCCTTCAGGTCTCCATTCCCCACTCCCTAAGCCCTTAGGTGTTTGCTGTCTATGGTTGAAAATGTCCTGGTTGTCCACACCAAATACCTGTCACCACCATCCCCCTAAAAAATCTCTTCCTTCACTTTCCCCACATCTTACGTGCCGTTCTGTCCAAAAGAAATACGCAAGCCACAAATGGCTAAACCAAGCCGCTGAACCAATTTTAAGTTTCCTAGAGAAACAGGCAAAAATAGGTATAATAACATCTTATTGAACCCACTGTATCTAAAATACTCTCGTCTCAACATATAATCAACATAAAGAAATGAACAAGCACTTTCTTATTCTGTTTTTATGCGAAGCTTTTGGAATCCAGTGTGTCTGTATTTTGCACTTGCAGTTTGGTCCAGCCATATTTCAAGCGCTCCAAGCCACACGTGGCTGCCTCTGGCAAAAAGAAGTGGGACTAAGGCCTGTTGGCCAGGAAACATTTGGAATCGGGGCCATCAAACCCTTCACAGGCAGGGGGAGGTGTGCTGAGCCTGGCTTATACCTCCACGTCCCTCCCTATGAAATGGGGATGCAGGCGGGGATGGCCCAGTGCAGACACAGGGTGGGTACCTGGGAAACCTGGCTGTGGTGGTGGACATGGGGCATCCAAACAATACCCCAGATCCCCAGGCCACTGTGGCAGGCCTGGATCGTGGTAACAGGCAGGTGGTCCCTGACATCTGCTTCTGTCCCTGCACTCCTCAGGGCCCAGCAGAGAAGAATGTATTCACTGTGCAGCAAACTTCCACTTCCAAGACTGGAAATGTGTGCCAGCCTGTGGCGAAGGTTTCTACCCAGAGGAGATGCCAGGCTTGCCCCACAAAGTGTGCCGAAGGTATGGGATCCTTTGAGACAGTCTTCCTGGCTCAGATCAAGATTGCTGGGGAACAGGGGTTGCCTGGGCCAGCAAGGGAGGGGCCGGAGGACCAAGTCTGGTGGCTTCTTCCCTGGGGCTGGGGGAGGGTGCCACATCACACCACTGCAGAGGGTGCAGGAGGGGCAGTGGGGGTTCCAGAGCCCATTGACAGAGGAGGGTCCCCTGCAGTTGGGGATTGACAAGGTCACAAGTTCGTTGGTGACTTTCATTCCTTGGCTCATTTAGCAAGTACCTGTTGAGTGCCAGGCACTCTGTAGCTGGGAGGGGGCAGGAGGCAGGATAACAAGGTGCCTGCCTGGAGGTCCTCACATCGCCATAGCAGACACCGTGGGAGCAACCCCCGGCCACAGCCCAGGATGCCCCCACACTGGTGGTAATGAAGGAATCCATGTGTTGGGATTTCTTTCATTTTAAATTAGAGAAAATTTAGGTCCAGACAATGTCCTCATTCTAAACCCATTTCCCATGCAGTCAATGAACATACACTGCAACCCTTCTTATTCTCCTTGTGTGTCTGCACTGTGTGCCATTCTTATCTGGTGGCTTCCAGCCCAGCCTTGTTCCTTCTCTTTGTTGTTGGACGTGGGCAATGAGAGAGTGAGCAGTTTGCTTGGGCGTCCTTTTGCCTTGCTGCTGAATAGTTACTGCCTTAATCAGGACTTCATAACCTAGATCCCAGGACAGGCAAGGTGAGAGTGATAATGAGGTGCTAGAACATGGCCTTGATGATAATGATGGTGGGGGTGGGGAGGGGCCTTCCTTCTGAAACAGACTCAAAACAAGGGAGCCCTGGAGGCCCCTGTTAAAGCAACACCGGTCAGGGCAGCCCTGTCTTCCAGCTCAGAGCTAGGTCCCACAGTGGGGTTCCCTCCCCAAGCTGGGTTTGAGAACTGCTCTGGGTTCTAATCTATGCTCGGAAAGCAAAACCAGAAAACCCCACAGTTGGCCAATGAGAGACCACCAAATCATTGCGCTTTTTTTGAGTCACAAAAGAAGGTCCCCGCGGGGGCTTGCGTATCTGTGCGAAAGGGTTATGTACCCTCTTTTGAGCTGATTCGAAATAGGAAACTCGCCACCAGCCTTGTTGAGTCCTGTGGGCCCTTTGCAAGGGTGTCTGAAAGTAAGTGTTTCATTTGTACCCACCTACCGTTTCGTGGGTAATTATACTAAGTACGGCAGTCCAGGGAGCACGTGGAATTAAACAGTGATAATCACTTTTTAAAAAAAATTTTTTTTTTGAGAGAGAGAGACAGATAGAGCATGAGTGGGGGAGGGGCAGAGAGTGACTGGGGAGACACAGAATTTGAAGCAGGCTCCAGGCTCTGAGCTGTCAGCACAGAGCTCAACCCAGGACTGGAACTCACGAACTGCAAGATTATGACCTGAGCCTAAGTCAGACGCTTAACTGACTTAGCCACCCAAGCGCCCCAGTGATAATCACTTTTGTTTGTCAGATGCCCAGGTTCCCACAGGATGCTGGGCATCCCCATGAGTGTGGTAACCAGCCCCCCTGGGGGCACCCAGAAACTATGGTGTCCCCAGCCCAGGAGGCAGGAGGTAGGCACCCCTCTAAGCCCCTTCTTGACAACAGAGGACAGCATCTTCCTGGGCGCTCACCTCCACAGGAGGGGAAGCTTTCAGCCCAGTGCTAAGGCTCGCGCTGCAAATCTTGGAGATGCACCCCCAGGAGGAGCCCTGCACAAGGCATTGAGGTGGTGAAATCTGGCCCTTCTGGAGGCTTCTGTCATTAGAGGCCCCTGGCTCTGAAGGCCCCTTTGATGTGGATCCCTCCCAAAGGAAGAATAGTCTTGTTCTGCTTGGTTGTGCAGGCCTTCTTGCTACTCAGGCAGCAGCAGCTTTTAGGGTGTGGCTTCCTCCAGGCTCCAGAATGCCGAGGGGTGCTGTGGCTGGCCCCTGCTGGTGCGCCCAGGGTCCCCAGGCAGCTCTGGGGACCACACAGCCACACAGAGGCTGATGTGGAAAAGCCAGGCCAGGACACAGGCCTGCTGGGGTGGCAACCAGGGTGCCAGGAAGACTGGCGAGGCTCAGGCCCAGAGTGGAGAACAGTCCATGGTAAGGGTCTCAAAAGAGGCTCTGGACACCCCCAAAGGCTTAGTAAGAGGACCCAGAAGAGCAAGCAAGAACCTCTCTGAAGGTAGAGAGCAATTCGGCGGGGTACCTGCCTGCGGGGTAGCTAGCCTCTCACGCCCCCAGACGTCCCTACTGCTCTCCGCTCCCTCCGGGGTGTTCTGTGCGGCAGAGACTTCCGGCACGTCTTCTGCTGTAGTCTGTGCCCACGCTGACGGGTGACAAGACTTGCTGTCTGACTCTCACCTGGAACAGCCTGAAGGCAAAGGGAAGCGAGAGGACGCGGCCCCTGCAGTACAGCAGGGAAAAGGGGCTGCAGTGCGCACGCCTGTCCTTCCAGAGCCACAGGCAGGGCAAAGTTACCATGGTGTTTTGTGGGAAAGTAGGCACCGTAGAAAGTAACAGAACCAGAGGTGTTTTGAAAGTCCGCTGCCTGAGAGGGCTGCCTGCCGGGCAGGTAATTCTGACAGAGAGGAGTCAGGAGGGTCTTTCAGAGAAGCAGGGACCTCAAGGGGGGCGGGGAAGGGGGGTGCGATGTTACCTGGAGGGGCCTCATCCTTCCCTGGGGACAGCGTGATGCTGGACTCTTTCCCTGAGCTGGGGCCCCCAGATCTAAGCCCCGGGCCTGCCGCCTGGGCCTCGTGACACCCCGAGCAGGAAGCAGGTCGGAGCCTCCCCAGGATTCCACCTGCAGACCCGGGAGATGGTGAAGGAGGTTGTTTGAAGCTGCTGGGTTCGTGGTAGCTTGTTACACAGACACAGACAACTGACTCACGTGCATTCCCACTGGGGGCTGGCGGGGAGACCCCTGAGCGTGGCGAGCTTGCCTCTGGAGAAGGTAAGGCGTGCACAGGTGGCCCTCCACCTTAGCACGTTCCACCCTCGGTGTCGTTGAAGCAGCCCTCAGCCAGGGCCTGGGAAAGCTGGCCCCGGGCCTCTGAGACAGCTGATCTTCCACGAAACAGGCCCTTGTTCTGGTCCCACAGGGGTGGTCAGTATAAGAAGCCAGGGGTCCCCAGGGGAAGTTGTCCCTTGTGCTGTGGCATCAGGGATCTGTGGCTGGGCCACCAGAAGGTGCAGTGGGGGCAGAGTCCAGACCCTAGCAGCTTCCCCAGAGTGCACAGAAACGAGGTCGCAGGTGGCACGCCCTGCCCTCCCCTCCAGGCTGTAGGGCAGGGAGGTGGGAAGGGGGTGAAGGGGCAAGCTCTTGCTTCAGGAGGAGGAAGTCAGAAGAGCAGGTTTGTCTGTGGGATTCATACATTTACAAATATAGGCTACGAGCCTGAACTCCAGCCTGGGGGCATCCTGCGCCCAGAAGAGCAAAACCCACCTGTCACCAGGCTGAGGGCATGACCAACTAGGGCTCCGTGCAGGCAGAATCGAAGGTGAAATCAGAATCCAGCAGAAGGCTGCTTTGGAAAAGGCCTAGAGGAGCCTTTGTTGATGGCCCACTCCCTGACTGGGAGCATGGCATGTGTCCTAAGCAAAGAACTGGCCACGCAGGGCAGACGCTGGAGTCCTGTGAGCCAGGCTTCTGCCCCAGATGCTCCATCCACCCAGCCTGAGCTCCAGCTCCAGGGCTTGAACCACCCGCAGCTGGTATCCGTGGGGCACTGGAAGACCCAGTCAGCAGGAAATGGCCCCAGAAAAGCCGGCAGGTGCAGCCCAGGTCCACACATGGCCCAGAGCGGGGAAGGTACAGATTCAAGTCCTAGGGATGGGATGGCAAGCTCTTTCTGTAGAGGGCCCAGTGGTAAGCAGTTTGGGCTTGGCAGGCCATGCGGTCTCTGTCACAGCTCCTCAATCCTGTTGCAGTGAAAGCAGCCACAGGTGGTACATAGATGAGCAAGTGACTGTGTTCCAGTAAAACTGCTGGATGTGGTTTGAGGGCCATAGTGTACCCACCGTCCCCTGAGGTCACAGTACTCTGCATTAGAAAGAGCCCTGGGTCCCATCTCAGGGCAGGAACCAGAAGATCCTCACCGTGCTTGCCTGCCCTGGGGGAAGGCTGGCATCATCGCAGAGAAAGCTCAGCCTGATGGGCACCAGCAGCCCCCAGGCCAGCTCCAGGATCGCTTTGCCGCATCCCTGTCCCTGAGTCCCAGCCCTGTAGCCGTCAGAGCTGGGCAGGGTGCACATGCTAATGCTGCTTGAGGAGCCACCTGGGGTGGGGGGCACAGTATCCAAGAAGGTGTCCAGGTGAGCCACAGGGAGTCTCAGAGACCCAGGCCTGTCCGCCACCCCAGGCATGCTCCTCTCAACGTCACCTTCCCGGGGCGATAGTGCGGTCAGACAGGAGGTTGGATGTGCAGACACTTGGCTGGGGTTTCAGGCCATCATGGCGGCCACAGCTGCAGGGTGGAGACAGGGCAAGAGGGTAGGGGGGCTGCGGGAGGGGCTCCTGGAGTGGTTGGGCCCCTTCCCCAAGCGGCAGCATGAACCTGTGTCCTCCCGCAGGTGTGACGAGAGCTGCCTGAGCTGTGAAGGCTCCAGCAGGAACTGCAGCAAGTGTAAGACGGGCTTCACCCTGCTGGGGACCACATGCATCACCAACCACACGTGCAGCAACGGTGAGCACCAGTGGGGGGTGGGGGGGCGTGACTTACCCTCGGGGCTGCCCTTGGAGGAGCTCAGCTCACTGGCTTCTTGTCAAAAAAGAAAGGAGAAGAAGATGGAACAGCAGCCCTTCTGAATGGGTGTGCTGGCCACAGCACTGGGGACTCTTAGCCTCCTACTGTCCCTTTAGGCTTCTCACATCGACCAGGGAGGCATCCTGGCCACCAAGCTACTGCTGGTCCATTTGCCAAGTGACTCTTAAAACGGATTTTGTTCTTGTACCGTTCCCACTCTTACGCTGTAAGCCTGGGGGCCTGGGTGTGGGGAGTCCTGTTAGGAGAGGCCTGACCTTGGGGATCAAAGCCAGTAAGCCTCAGAGCCCAGAGTCCAGGCCCCCATGTCCCCCAGGGAAGCCCCACACCTGCGTGGGAGAGCGCTGGTTCTCTGGGCCCATTGGAGACCAGAAAGGGCTGTGAAGACACGAACTCTGAGGGAGACCAAAGACCAGTTTGGGGATTCCAGGCAGAGGACTTGGCCTGGGGACCCGGTGCAGGAGTGGTGAGCAAGGCAGACTCCGTGCTCAGCAGGCCACCGGGAGGAACAGCACAGGCCAGCTCTGGGCACTGTGAACTGGCGTGCAGGAGAAAAAGTGGGCAGCCCCCCGCGGCCCTGGGCACGGAGCTATAACTGGCCCTGCCCTGGCAGGGCACAAACCCAGCATGTCCTGCACACTTTTATGTGGTTCCTTGCTTTGGTGTTTGGTCTTTTTTTTTCCTCTCTCTCTCTCTTTTTCTTTTTCTTTTTTTTTCTTTTTTTTTTTTTTTTTTTTTTTTTTTGGTTTGCAGAATTGTGTGCTTTCCTAAAGAGGAAGCTCCCTCTTTAGGATGTCACCTACTCAGGTTATATATCCAGCCCAAGAAAGTGGGGTGGTCACAGGAGGGGCTCCCAGGTGCCATCCATGACTGATAAGGCATCTTCAAAAGCCCAGCAGCCACCTGGGATGGGCCAGTCTCCATCCGTCTTCCCCTCCCCCTTTCCATCGACCTTGACACCTCTGTCCCTCCCATCCTGTTCAGTTTGGGGTATCCCCTGGACACAGGAGCAACATCTGTACCTGTCCCAGGCCTGACCCCCTACCCCACCCCCCACACTCCTAGCCTTCCTACTAAGTCCCCCACCACCACAGTTGTCTGAAAAGATAGAGGCACAGGAGCATTGAGGTCCGGCTGGTGCAGCTCGCTCCATCCTCCACCCTGCCTCAGTTTCCCCTGTCCCCTCTACCCAGAGCGAGGCCCTCCATGCTAGGTGCCACTTCTTTTTATTTTTTTAATGTTTATTTAATTTTGAGAGAGCACAAGTGGAGGAAAGGCAGAGAGAGGGAGACAGAGATCCAAATGCTATGCTGACAGCAGTGAGCCCGATGTGGGGTTTGAACTCAGAAACCTCAAGATCATGACAGGAGCTTAAGTCAGACACTCAACCGACTGAGCCACCCAGGTGTCCCCTAGGCAACACCTCTGCCACACCAGGCTTGCCACATGTCCCAGGAAGACTGTGAGGGCGACCCGGGCTGCCGCCCCCAGCTTCCTCTGTGACCCCTGTCCGGTGCATCGCTGGGGCCTGGTGAAGTGGGACGGTTGGAACAATCTCAACATGTCAGGCCCCAAAGTCTGACGCGTCCCTCCTTTCTCTTTCCTGGTGGGACCCCAGCTGACGAGATGTTCTGCGAGATGGTGAAGTCCAACCGGCTCTGTGAACGGAAGCTGTTCATTCAGTTCTGCTGCCGCACATGCCTCCTGGCTGGGTAGGGGCACCCAGCCGACTGCAGGGGGCAGGGCCTTTCCTGTCTGTCCATCCGTTCAGCAGCCTTTCTCAGACCGTCAGCCATGGACTGTTTGGGGGTACCCTGCATCTGACAGCTTTATCTCCCCAGGAGCAAGGTCCTTCTGCAGCATCTCTGAGCACCCAGCCCGGATGGGTGGTGGGCCGTAAGGGGTGCTCTTCAAACAGTGACAGCCTCTCAAACTCTGCTTGCTGGCAACATTCTTCTGGCAAACTTAAGACGGGAACAAAATGAATTCTGGGAATCCACAGCTCCAGCTTCAGGGCAGCCTCTGGGACCCTAAGTTTACGGAATCTTCAAGACCAAAGCAGAAAGGCAAGATGCTTGGCTTCACACCCCACTTCTCTCCTCGCGCTTTTGTGCAGCCTCACAGCGAATCTCACCCACCAGGCCTGGGCCATCCCTGTGCGTGATGCCCGGCCGAGCGCGCGCCTGCTCCCCCACCTGCTACAGAGCGGCCTGGGGGCGGTTTGGTCAGACTGTAAATAAAGTAGACTCGGGGCATAAAATATATGACCACTGGGGATGGAGCATCTACTCCTATACAGTCAGCTGCTTCTGGAATTGCAGCGATGTCTTAGAATGCCCAATTCCAGAACTGGGTGGGAAGACCCTTCATTTCTCTGCCGCACTGTCCTGTAGGTGAGCTGAGCGCCCCTTGTCACCGCATCTCTGGGAGCCTCCTGGTCTGAGTGATCACCTCTACCTGATGCAGAGCCTTCTGAGGAGGGTCCCCGGGAAGCATCCCAGGGGCCAGCCAAAAGGAGCCCCAGCGACTAAGCAATTCCTCTTGCCAAAATGTAAATCCAGCCCATGAACCGTTAACCCTATCACTGTCCATTTCGTGGAATTGCTTTTGAAATACACTTGGCCCCTGCTCCTCGTGAGCCCTGTCCTTAAGGGAGATGCTCCTGTGTCTGTGTCCTGTGAGCCTGATGACACGGTTGGGTTTATTTCTGCCAAACCTGTGTAGGCATTTTATAAGCTACATGTTCTAATTTTTACCGATGTTAATTATTTTGACAAATATTTCATATATTTTCATTGAAATGCACAGATATGCTTGATCAATTCCCTTTACTATGGGAGCGACATTTGCCTTAAATTTTTTCAAGCTTGTTCTCCATGTTCTCCTGCTCCCCTCTTTGACTATAATGTGTTTGCCTTGTCCCCGAGGAGCTGGGGGAAACCCAGCTGTTGTTTATTGAATCCACAACTTCAAAAAAGAAATCCACAGAGCAAATACAATGTTAACCCTAAGTTAATAAAAGAGTTAACATCCCATGACCAAGACACCTGTATTTCTTTCTAAAACACAACGATTAAATGTTGGTGTTGACCAATGTGTGAAGCGGCTTTCTCTGTGGTTTCCGGTCTATTTGATGTCATTAAGTAGAAGATCTTTGACCTTTAGCAAAGCTTCGTGCAATGAAGTCATGGGGGAAATCCCCGAGTTCCGGTCCCAGGGTGTCCTTTGGTAACATACCTTCTTCGGGCTATAACAGCCTGGTTGGGTGGAGGGGCTGGGTGCAGGGAAGCCTGCCATCAGTCGAGGGAGTGCCCTCCACAGCCTGGACCACATTTCTCTTCACCTACAGCTGCCGAGTGTGACTTCAGTAGGTCACAGCTTATCTTTTGTGGTGACTGAAATCCCTGCACCTGTGGATTTTGTCCTGCATGGGATTTTTACTGTGGCCTCTCTTTGAGGTCAGAAGCTTGTACTTGTTGAATCCAGCAAATAATAATAATAATAATAACATTTATTTATTTATTTTGAGAGAGAGAGAGAGAACAGAAGCAGAGGAGGGCAAAGAGTCAGGGAGAGAGAGAAAGAATCTCAAACGGGGCTCAAACTCATGAAACCACGAGATCATGACCTGAGCTGAAACCAAGAGTCAGATGCTTAACCAACTGAGCCACCCAGCTGCCCCCAAATTTTTGGTTTTTATTTGTAGTTATGGCTAGGAAAACACAAAAGTGGTTGAGGGGCATTATTTTAGGAATCCAGGGTTGAGTCGGAATTCCAGGAAGGGTGCAGCTGGGCCTTGGGAACTCTGGCGCCAGCATTAAATGTCACCTGGACCCTACTGCATTCTAGTATGCCCTCGTCACTTTCCAGTTGATGGGGCAAATGACAAGACCACTGTCATCTCCCAAGTGAAACTGGTACAACTCAAACTCCCTAAGCACCTTTCTGAACCTGCTGCTTGGCCCTGGTTACCCTGCTTTGCATCAGTGTTCATCCAGCCCCATCAGCTGTGGTCGCGGGCACACGGGTACAGCAGAACATGGCTGCAAGAGCTTTCCAGAGACCTCATGGCTGGAGGAGGGGAGCAATGTGCAGCTCTTAGAACGTAGGGGTGGGTAGGCCATACAACCCGAAAGCTGCCCACCATAAGCATGAATTGACTGGGGTTGTCAAGGTGAGGCTGTGAAGGAAGGAGTGAGTGTTTGGGAGATAGTAGCCAGGGCTGGGCAGAATATTGATAAGGGTTCATCTTGTCCCATGAAACTAACATTGAATTAAGACCAGTAATTTCAGGGATGCCTGGGTGGATCAGTTGGTTATGTGTCCAACTCTTGGCCATGATATCATGGTTTTGTGGGTTTGAGCCCTGCATAGGGCTCTGCTCTGACAATGCAGAATCTGCTTTAGATTTTTGCGCGTGCTCTCTCTCTCTCGCTCTTTCTGCCCCTCCCCAACTCATGCTGTTTCTGTCCCTCTTAAAATAAAAAAAAAAAAACTTAAAAAAAAATTTTTAAACCAACAATTCCTAACTGCTTCTGGTGCAAGGCACCATTTCCGCTTCTAGAACTCTTTGACCACAGAGAGCTATGGTCTAACGTGTTTGGTATTGAATCAGAACCAAATTCCTTTTATTCCCAAAAGACACCAACTACAAGAAGTCAAAGAAGTCAACCAGGCAGCCTCAGAGCACATGTACCCTCCTCGCAGTGGTTAGGCCAGCTGCTCCTGGGGCTGACGAGGGTGGTGGCAAGCTGAGAAGCTGTTCACAACATTCTAAGGACAAAATAGCACCTTGTTAAAAAGGACTGACCCCATCAAATGCCTGTTCACAAATCACCCAACCTTAAAGGTAATGTGGACTCAGTAGGGGCAGGACGTGTTTATGGGTTGTGTTTTACATGATAAATTCATGGTTTATCTCCTCTAAATCTGTTGTTTCATAGACTGAGGCTCATGGAGGTGAAGTGACTTGTGTTGGGCCACACACTGGCAAGGTGACTCCCTCGTCCCCAGGGAGGGAGGCTATCTGTCTACAGAAGAGGGAGTTAATTCTGCAGTTGGCCAAATCCAGCCATGATGCATTTGTTTTAAACTAGCTTTATTTCCAGGAGGTGATAGTTTTCTGACCCCATCCCCAAATTCTTTGGCACTTCATAGTGGTCTCCATGTGCTCATCTTGATTCCTCCCAGGCCACTGCTGATGTCATACTTTGTAACTCTTCAGAGGATTGGGGGAAACTGCACTTTTTACAGAAGATATACCTATGATGGAAAGGGAGAGGGGGTGTGGGCATAATTGAACTTTAAAGAAACCAAAAGGGCAACATGGTCTAAATGTGGCCAGCATTAGAGTGCTCTTGAATTTGAGGAGACTACCATCCACTGCATTTGAATCACTGTAATATGGCTGAAGAGGGCTGTAAGCTTGAATGCTTATGTATTCTGGGGGCCCTGGGACCAAGTGACGGGTCGAGGGACAGATCAGAGGATGGAAAGGGAAGGAGGTGGAGAAGTAAAGTAGAAAGAAGGTCATTTGGATGGGAACAAGCTGGGATAATGGAAACCAAGGCCATTCTCTAGCATCTTAAGGTTCTGCCCGTAGAGCTAGGAGGCATCTAGATTCTGGCTGCTGTGGGAAAGGAGTCTGCATCCTACCCCAGCCTTCTCTGCTGCTTTCTTTCCTTGAACCCAGGCCTTATCCTTCCTGACTGGTTGCCCAAGGCCTTTCCTGACACACCAGGATCTATAGTTTGTGCACAAAACAGCACCCGTAAGTGAGCACCAGAACCCAAGGTCCTGGGGTTCAGTTCCCACCAACCAAAGCTCCCCTGGCCTTGACACCCACACACTATGTACCAGCCACATTAGGCTTGATCAGACACCTCCTAGGCTCCTTGCTGAGCACAGAGGAGCCAAATGCTCACAGCAGTGAACATTCTGCTGCCAAAAACAGTGGTTCTCAACCTGTTGGTGATTTTTGTCTCCTACGGGACACATGTCAATGTCTGGAGACATTTTTGGTTGTCACAACTGGAGATACATACTGACATCTAATGAGTAGAAGTCAGGGATACTGTTAAACATCCTGCAGTGCACAGGCAGCCCCACAATAAAGAAGTACCTAGCCCCAAAATGTCAACACTGCTGAGGTTAAGAAACCCTACCCAAAAGAAATGAAATAAAAAAGGGTACTCTGTTCTCAACTTCATAGGGATATCCTAAAATGAATATCACCACCCATAGTTTGATTTATGTCCCTGTTAATGTGCTAGAGCATGGGAAACCCATACAACTTTCCTTTATCTTTTTTTTTAATCCCTTATTAATATTTAATGAACCTCACTCCAACTGTCATCAAGCTACCAGGACACAAGCTCCCCCCACACCCTGAATCTCCTCAACTTTTCTACTGAAGAATTTGGCCTTCATGTGACAGGCTGTTTTGGGAATATTCCCTGTCCCAAAACTTTGTAGTTGCCCAGTCGCAACCACATCAATGATAAGATTACCTCCAGTCTTGTTTCTGGCAGCATTTTAAAAAAATGTTTATTTATTTTTGATAGAGAAAAAGATAGAGTGTGAGTGGGGTAAAGTCAAAGAGAGAGGGAGATACAGAATCTGAAGCAGGGTCCAGGCTCCGAGCTGTCAGCACAGAGCCCCATGCGGGGCTGTAACTCACAAACTGTGAGATCGTGACCTGAACCGAAGTCGGATCCTTAATCGACTGAGTCACCCAGGCGTCCCTTGTTTCTGGCAAGCATTTACCTGTGTCTGCTTACTGACCAAGGTCCACAGTTTATCAAGGTTGAGAGTTGGGCAGAGCTCTGGTGCTTGTTTAAGTGGTGATGCCTCATACCAACTTTTCCAAAGTAACTGGCTGCTATTTGTTGAGGTTGCTCCGATGGTGATGCATGCTACCAGTATTACCCTGGCCTCCTGGGTGCTTCTGGTGCTTGCTGATGTGGCTGTGGCTGTGGCTCAAGTGACCCGAAGTCTCTGGGTCTTCCTCAGCCTGGATGGCATGTCAGCAGCCCAGATGAAAGAGCTTTTGTTCCCTTTTTAAACGAAGAAACACCTTCTTTTAATCCGGAACTGGAGTCAAGTAAAACTAGCTCTCTGGTCTAAGGTCTCCACCTGGTGGTACTCTCTGGAATTAAGTGTTTTGGATTATTTTAACTTTGAGATAATCTAGAAGCAAAATTCTAAGAAAGTTGTGAGTAGAGAACCAAGAAATGTTTTCCTGAACAATTTGAGTAAGTTACTGATATGATGCCCTATTGCCTCCAAAATACTTTAGAGTATTTGCCTATAAACAAGGACCTTTCTTGTAGTCATCAGGATCAGGAAGTTAACATTGATGTATTACTACCATCTAAACCTCTGACTGGATTCAAGTTTTGCAAATTGTCCCAATAATGAATGCCCTTAGCAAAAGGATCCACTTTAGGTCACTCTGCATTTAGCTATCATGTCTCTTTAATCTAGAACTTTTAGTCTTCTTCAGTCTAGAACAAATTCATCAGTTCCCTGACTTTCCTGACCTTGAACCTTTTAACGACTGCAAGCTAGTTATTTGTAGGCTGTCCCTCAGTTTGTGTTTATCTGAGGTTTCCTCGCATTTCCATTTAGGTCATACATCTTTGACAGGAATCTCACAGAAGTGATGCCGTGTTCTTCTAACTGCATTCTAGTAATTGAATCACGATTTTGATTTGTTCCATTCTTGGTGATATTAACATGGATTGCTTGGTTAGGGGTCCCCCCATCCCTATGATGTGAGGTCTGCCAAAAGATCTCTGCTTTTACCACTGTCTAACATTGTGCTGAAGATCTCAGCCAGTGAAACCAGGCAAAAAAAAAAAAAAACAAGCATAAGAAATGATTAGAACATGGGATTTTGTTTTAGCAAAAGATACTATTTACAACAGCATCAAACACTATCATATACTGGAGCACTTGGGTGACTAATTGGTGAGGTATCTGACTCTTGGTTTCAGCTCAGGTCATAATCTCATGGTTTGTGGGATCGAGCCCTGCATGGGGCTTCTGTGCTGATAGCACGGAGCCTGCTTGGAATTCTGTCTCTCCCTCACTATGCCTCTCCCGTGTGTGTGCTCTCCCTCTCCCTCTCTCAAAATAAATGGATAAACTTAAAAATATTTAAAAAAACTATTATATACCCAGAATAGATATAGTAGTAGAAGTATAAGACCTCTACACAAAAAAAATCTATAAAACACTAAGAAAAATTAAATAAAATCTAAATAACTGTTAAGGTTATACCATGTTCATGGATTGGAATGCCCATATTGTAAATACATGAATTCTCCAAATTTATCTATGGAGCCAATACAATATAAATCAAAGCATATGTTCTTTTTTAGATGCAAGATATACCTAAAATTTATACCAAAATGCAAAGTGCAAGAATAACCAAGACAATCTTGGAAAAAAGTAACCCCTCTTTAAAGGCAAGTATCAAGTTTTTCAATGATAGTATGATATTATGCAAGAACAGGCAACTAAACCCATAGAACAGAATATCCAGTCCACAAGACCTTCACGTATTTGGACACTTAATTTATGAAAAAGTTGGCAATGCAGAGCAGTGGAGAAAGGATGGTCTTTACAATAAATGATTCTGGATCAAATGAATATCCATATGGGGAAAAATGTATCCTGATCCCTACCTCAGATCATACACAAAAGTCTATCCCCAGATAGATTACAAATCTAAATGTGAAAGGTGAAACAACAGAATTTTTAGAAGAAAATATTCATGATTTGGGGTTGGGCAAATTACTTAAAGAGGATTCAAAAGTGCATTTTTAAAATTTTTTTAATTTTTTAAAAATAGTTTATTGTCAAGTTGGTTTCCATATAACACCCAGTGCTCATCCCCACAAGTGCCCTCCTCCATGCCCATCACCCCCCTTCCCCTCTCCCCCATACCCATCAGTCCTCAGTTTGTTCTCAACATTCAAGAATCTCTCATGATTTGCCTCCCTCCCTCTACCCCACATTTCTCCCCTTCTTCTCCCCCATGGTCCTCCATTAAGTTCCTCCTAATCCTCCTATACATGCAAACATATGGTATTTGTCCTTCTCTGCCTGACTTATTTCGCTCAGCAAAGCACCCTCAAGGTCCATCCATGTTGCCACACATGGCCAGATTTCATTCTTTCTCATTGCCAAGTAGTATTGCATTGTATAGATAAACCACATCTTCTTGATCCATTTGTCCGTTGATGGACACTTAAGTTCTTTCCATGTTTTGGCTATTGTTGAGAGTGCTGCTATGAACATTGGCATACATGTGCCCCTATGCATCAGCACTCCTGTATCCCTTGGGTAAATTCCTAGCAGTGCTATTCCTGGGTTGTAGGGGAGTTCTATTGTTAAATTTTTGAGGAACCTCCACACTGTTTTCCAGAGGGGCTGTACCAGTTTACATTACTACCAACAGTGTAGGAGGGTGCCCGTTTCTCCACATCCTCGCCAGCGTCTAGAGTCCTCTAATTTGCTCATTTTAGCCACTCTGACTGGCTTGAGGTGGTATCTCAGTGTGGTTTTGATTTGTATTTCCCTGATGAGGAGGGATGCTGAGCATCGTTTCATGTGTCTGTTTGGCCATCTGGATGTCCTCTTTGGAGAAGTGTCTGTTCATATCTTCTGCCCATTTCTTCACTGGATTATTTGTTTTTGGGGTGTGGAGTTTGGTGAGTTCCTTATAGATTTTGGATACTAACCCTTTATCTGATATGTCATTTGCAACTATCTTTTCCCATTCTGTTGGTTGCCTATTAGTTTTATTGATTGTTTCCTTTCCCATGAAGAAGCTTTTAATCTTGATGAGGTCCCAATAGTTCATTTTTGCTCTTGATTCCCTTGCTTCAAAAGAGCATTTAACCACATAGGGGAAAGTTCATAAAGTACACTATATTAAAATTAAGAACCTCTGTTCATCAAAAGACACCATTAAGAGAGTGAAAAGGGAAATCAGAGAAAAGGAACATATTCAACATACATACATGTCACAAGAACTCATATCCAAAAAATATAAAAATCTACAAATTAGTAAAAAAGAACAGCCCAATAGAAAAATGTGCAAAACATTTCACAAAAGAAGTGATCCAAATGGACAATATATTTTTTAAAGTTCTCAACTATGTTAGTACTTAGGCATATACAATTAAAACCACAATGCAAACCATGAGAGATTCTTGAATGCTGAGAACAAACTGAGGGCTGATGGGGGTGGGGGGGAGAGGAAGGGGGTTGATGGGCATGGAGGAGGGCACTTGTGGTGTTGAGCAGTGGGTGTTATATGGAAGCCAACTTGACAATAAACAAATAAATAAAAGTCTTAAGTTTGTAAAAAAACAAAAACAACACAATGCAATACCACTACTAACCCACTAGAATGGCTAAAATTAAAAAGACAGATGGGGGGCGCCTGGGTGGCTTAGTCGGTTAAGCGTCCGACTTTCGCTTAGGTCATGATCTCGCGGTTCGTGGGTTCGAGCCCTGCGTCGGGCTCTGTGCTGACTGCCAGCTCAGAGCCTGGAGCCTGTTTCGGTCTGTGACTCCCTCTCTCTCTGACCCTCCCCTGCTCACGCTGTCTTTCTCCCTCTCTCCTAGAAATAAATTAAAAAAAATCTTAAAAAAAAAAAAAAAAAAGACAGATGATACCTGGTTAAGCATCCAACTTCATCTCAGGTCATGATCTCATGGTTCATGAGTTTGAGCCCCGTGGATATCTATGTTGACAGCTCAGAGTCTGACACCTGCTTCTGAATCTGTGTCTCCCTCTCTCTCTCTCTGCCCCTCCCCTGGTCACATTTGGTCTCTCTCTCACTCTCAAAAATAAATAAACATTAAAATATTATTTAAAAAAAAAAGACTGACAGTAACAATAAAGAGTGTAAATTGGAACAACCACTTTGGAAAACTAGTAAACTTCTTAAGCTGAATGTAAGTTAACCCTATGATCCAGCAATTCCATTTAGTATATGTGTTCACTTAAAGATATGTATTATAATATTAATAGGTGCGCTATTTCTAATAGCTCGAACTGGAAATTACCTAAATGGTCATCAATAGCAGAATGGATACATTCGAATATTCACACAATGAAATGCTATATAACACCGAGTATAAATTAAGTATGTCTACACACTAATATAACGTTAAGCAAGAGATATATAGGAAACACCATATGTATAAACACAAAATTGAGCAAAATCAATCTATGCAAGACGTGGTTACCATTGGGGCAAGCGTGTGACTGAAAGGACTAGAAGGGGGCTTCTAGAATGTGGCAAAGTCTTGTTCTTGATCAGGATGCCAGTTACTTGGGTGTGTCTGTTTTGCATTCTGTTCAAAAAGTTCAAAAAGAATCAATTCCAGGGGGATTGTAAAGCTATATGTGAGAGGTAAAACAATTAAGCCTCTAGCAGACAACAAAAATCAATATTTGAGGGTACAGGCACAGACACACAACCCTCAAACCAGAAAAGGAAAGTTGAATTACATAAAAATTAGAAACTTCTAGTCATCAAACACCATTAAGAGTGGAAAGGCCACTAAGCAGAAAAACTTCCTGTCCTAGACCCACATGACCACAGTGTAACTTTCCCTCCACAAAAAAGGACAAAAGATAGTCAGTGGATAGGGCTTCCTGAGCTAAGAAGTTTTTCCTCTGATGACTCCTCTTGAATTGGACCATTTGAAAGTGTGTTCCCATTGCAAAATGGGTGAGGAGGCCATTTTTGTAGCCTTTTGATTTAAATTGCAGCCTGGATTATGATTTGGTGATTTGGGGAATAGGATGTTATCCTAAACAGACCAAAATGGACTACAATTTGTATTTTGCAGCATTGGTGACATGTACAAGGACAGTATTTCTGGTCTCTGTGAATTCTTTTGTACTTAAGCAGTTTTAACAACAACAAAAGTGCAAAAGCAAGTCACAGAATGTGCTCAAATCCAGAACATATAAAGAAATCCTATAAGTAAAAAAAAAAAAAAAAAAGGAAAGGCTAAAATCCACTAAAAAATTGGGCACTTCCCAAAAGATATCTGAATAGACATTAGACATGAAAAGGTCCTCAACTTCATTAGTTATTAGAGGAAAGCTAATCAAAACAATAGTGCAATACTACTACACACCCACCAGAAGCCCCACAATCAAAACTATTGACTATGACAATGACGCTGAGGTTGGAAGCCATGGAAACCCTTACACTCCGCTAAAGAGTATGTGTATTATTTCAGCCTCTTGGCTGAAACAGGCATACCTATTGATGATCTGATGTCCCAGAAGTTCTACTCCTGGAGAAACTCAGGCACATGCGCATTGGATCCATGTACAAGAAAATACATAATGGCATTACTCTGAATAGCTCCCCCCAAAAACAACCCTAGTGTCCACCAACAACAGAATGGCCGAGTTATGGTATACAACAAAAAAGAATTCTATACTGCAGCAAAAGTAAACAAACCATTGTTGTATGCAACCTGAATGGATTCCAGGCATAATACAAAGCCAAAGAAACCAAGCACGAAAGCAAACTGCATGATTCTATTTTTTTAAACTTTTTAAAAATGTTTTATTTATTTCTGAGAGAGAGAGAGAGAGCATGAGCAGGGGAGGGTCAGAGAAAGAGGGAGATACAGAATCTGAAACAGGCTCCAGGCTCTGAGCTGGCAGCACAGAGCCCAACGCGGGGCTTGAACCCACTAACTATGAGATCATGCCCTGAGCTGAAGTCGGACACTTAGACTGAGCCACCCAGGCGCCCCTGCATGATTCTATTTATATCAAAAGCAAGCAAAACTAATGTAGGGTGCTGGGTTCATCATTGCCTTAGGGAAAGGAGGGAAGCTTTCAGCAAAGGGTTTTTCTTCTGGACCCAGAGGCAGCAACGCAGGTGTGCTTACTCTGTGGCTATCCGTCACGTTCCAGACTCCCGGTTTGCGCACTTTTCAGTATATCATGCTTCCTTGTGAATATTGAAATGTCTGGAGATCAAAAGACAAATCGCACACTGAACGGTGCGCAGATTCCGGTCGGATGCACTCGGAGGTAAGGCGGTCCCAGCGAAGTGGCCCTGCGCCTTACCTTGACCTGGTTCTCACGTGGTAGCCCCGGGGGCCAAAGCCCTGGACCAGAATGGGAACCTGAAGTCCGGGACCCCTCCTCACTGGATCCCAGGGGTGAGTGAAGACAAACACAGCGTCCCCTCCCACCTGAATGTGCACCATTGCATGAGAAAGTTCCACTCGGGTGCTTTCACATTTTGCTTAACTTGCGAACACAAACATCTGGAATCAGAGGCCCTCCTCCAGATAAGCCCTCAGGAAGCACCCAAAACCTGAGACACCTTCAAATGCGCCAGGACCTCCAAAGAGAACGCGAACTGGGACGCGGCTCTTCGATTGCTTCGGTCTGGGTGTCGAGCTGCGCGCGCACGCGCCGGCTGCGATTGGTGTTGCCTGGCGGCGGGGCGCGGGGGACGCCGGGAAATCTGGCGGGCGGGAGGCGGCGGGAAGCAGCCGGCGGGCCGCGGCACCGGCAGCAGGAGGCGGCAGGATGGTGAAACTGACGGCGGAGCTGATCGAGCAGGCGGCGCAGTACACCAACGCCGTGCGGGACCGCGAGCTGGACCTCCGGGGTGAGTCCGGGGGCGTGGGTGGGCCTCAGCGCGCCGCCCGGTGGTTAGTGCCCCGCCGCGTGCGCGGAGGGCTGGAGCCTGGCCAGCAGGCCTGCATTGTGGGCGCCAAGCCGGGCTGCGCCAGCGCCTCCCGGCCCTGAGTCCTGACTTTGCTGCCGGAAGACCATTCCTAGGCCTTTCTGGGGCTTCAGACGGCCCCTCTCCTACTCACACACAGCGGATTGATTGAGCGCTTCCTGATCCACACCCGTGTGCCTCAGTTCGGCCTTGTTCAGCGTGTTTCGCAGTCTGAACTGTTTGAGAGCTGGGGAAGTGTTATTAATTGTAATCCTAGTGTTCAGCGACCGGTTCATTCTCCGTAAAGACGTTAGAGTGTTATTACAGGGATTATAGACAGGATACGTGTTAATTATCTGTAATTTGCGAGGGAGGAAATGAAGTCCTAACAAAAGCGATGGCTTCTTCCCCAAGATTTCTTTCTTAATAGCTTCGGTCGTCTGATACTGCCCTTTATCACAACATTTTAAAGAGGAGTGCACCGCGAGTGCCGTATGTAAGGGGTGGAAGCTCTCAATCACTCAGATTCATGTAGCGCTTTCAATCTTGGTAAGGCTTGGTTAAAAAAAAAAAGGAAGTGCAGCTGTCTACTCGGCATTTCAAGGAAAAGACTTTATAGGAAGGATGTGAAGAGCAATTTCTCAGCGGATGAAATAATCCAATTCGATTTGCGCCTGAGATAGGGGCAACACCACCCGCGGAGCAGTAGGAGCGGTGCTACTGCGGGCTCTGCTCTCGGCTTGGATTCCTGGCTCACAAAAGCCGGTGCTTTTCATTTTGTTGAAATTAAGTTTCCCAGGGAGAAGTTCGGTTAGGGAGTAACTGACCACTTCCACTCTCTTGACGCAGACTGATCTCTGCCTTCTAAGTCTGAAGTGCATCGGGTGTTGGGGATACTTGTTTTGGTGCAGCGCTTACGCTGATGTAGCCCTTGCAGCACAGAATTAATGCACTTTAACCTTGGCTTGGGTTCGTTTCTTCTGCCAGTACCTAGCACAATAGCTATGTCCATTTTAGACAGATCAGTGAGTATCTGAGTGAATTGTTCACAGGGTGATTTATATACCGTTGTGTATAAACCATTGACTTTCAACTCTTGATTGTAGCAGAGGGGAGGTAAAGGGGACCGGACATGGTATCACTAGGATGTCCTGGTAAGTTCTACGAATGTGGCCTGTGGGAATGCAAAAGAGCTTAAGATTGTCCACAACGTGGGAACAAGACTTGGACACTGACAGTAAGCAGCTCACAGTGTAAACTGTCATCATGCCATTTATTTCGAACAGTGAGACACCTTGTAAATAGTCTTGCAGATGTTAGCTACCAATATTGCTATTAGTGTCTTCGTTATCACAGACCTTGACCTTGTTGTGGTCACTGTCTTCATCTCCACTTCTAGACTGTAAGCTTCTCGGCAGCTGGGACATGCGACCCTCATTTTATGTGCCAGTACCTTGCACATTTGCATAGTGTTTGGCACAGCATAGGTGCTGGGTAAACACTTTCTGAACAAATGGAAGCTTTGAGTCAAATTACCATGAAGTACTGCTGATGTTTTCAGGTACCTTTTAACTATATTAATACTCGTGTATTTTCCCTCCATTTTATAGGGTATAAGATTCCCGTCATTGAAAATCTAGGTGCTACCTTAGACCAGTTTGATGCTATTGATTTTTCTGACAACGAAATCAGGAAACTGGATGGTTTTCCTTTGTTGAGAAGACTGAAAACGTTATTAGTGAACAACAATAGAATATGGTAAGTGTCTGCTACTGGAAAGTAATTTTTTCCCCCTAGAGTAAAATGTTGCCGTGTTCCCTGAAGACACTGTAGTACGTACTGGTTGAGCCTACATGTTTCTTCTTAAAAGGAGAAACAAGCTGCATTTTTCCCCATAACAAATACAGAGATTAACTTGGCATTGGTCTACATTGATTTGCATCTGTTCAGAAATACTTATATACATATGGTAATAAATATATTTAAGTTACAAACATGCTATTTTGTACATATTTTGACTTCTAAAACAATCACTGTAATTATCAGGATTATATTAAAAAGATGCATAAAGTTCAGCAATTATATTTTTGACTAAATGTCTCTCGTAACCTCTGACATTTGTTTTTTTCCAACTGATTTTTAGAATATTACTTACTGAAACTGAGGGTTATTTTTTTTTTAACCCTCTTTCATCGTCTCTGAGTAAATTTCATCCGAAAAGTTATTGAAAGTCTATAGACAATGTCTTTAAGAAGTACTAGGTAGTGACTTGGTTTTATTACAATATGCATATTTTCTTCTGAGTTAACCATCCCCTTACGGTGTAGCTGAGCTGTGAATGCAGAGTCATTTGTATTTCTGCTGCCTGCACGGAAGTCATGATAGGCTGAGAAGTTTCTTCTTCGCTTTGGTTTTCCTGGACAGTTGTGGTAGCGCAACCCTTCGGGAGACATGGGTCTAGGATCATCTGCCTTCTGCCACTAACCCTGTGATAATGTTTCCTCTTTGTACCTTATTTTCCCTCTGTCAGATAGGGTGTCAGAAGAAAGATCTCTAAAGTTCTTCCAACTTTGGAGTCTGAAATCTTCTGAGCAGGGACTTAGATAAAACCGTTAGCTTTCTAACTTTTCACTCTTACGAAGACTCTTTGTTTTCATTTTAGCCGTATAGGTGAGGGACTTGATCAGGCTCTACCCTGTCTGACAGAACTCATTCTCACCAACAACAGTCTTGTGGAACTGGTAAGTTGAACAGGGGGAAAATGTATTTGGGGGAAAGAATTAAAGGCACTGCATGCCTCTTAGAGAAAATTTGGAAAATCCAGAAAATTATCTGATTATCCTTTGTCTTTTTCTTAATTCAAGATCTGGTCCTCTTTCGGTCATGTATGTTGCAAATACCTTTTTCCACTCTGTAGCTCACCTTTGGACTGTCTTAGGGTGTCTTGATAGAGAGGTCCCTTATTTAAGTGCAGTCCAATTTATCTAATTTATCCATTTTTTGTTGTTGTTGTTGCTAATGCTTTTGATGGTCTGTCAAGCTTCCCCTACCCCAGAGTCACAGAAAAACTCACTTAAGTTGTCTTCTAGAATTTCATTGTCCGGTATGGTAGCCGTTAGCCACACCTGGCTACCCTGAATTGTGATGTACTAGAACTAAAATACACATCAGATTTCAGAGACTTAGTACAAAAAAGAATGTAGACTATCAGTTTTTTATGTTGATACTTAAAATGGTAGTATTTTGGATAATAGGTTAAATAATATTCTACTAAAATTAGTTTCACTTGTTTTTCTCTTCTCATTGGCTGCCACAAAATTTAGTTACATAATGTATGTAACACGTTAACCTTTCTTGGACAGTTATATTCCAGAAACGTGCTTTAGTCTTCACATTTGGGTCAGTGATCCACTTGGAATTGGTTTTCCTGGGAGATAAGGGGCAAGTTTTCTCCATTTGGATGAGATTATTTAACAAAGTTGAGCTTGTGGTATACATTGTTTTGTAACCTAACTTTTTCACTTAAACATTGGATGTTTAAGTCCATGTTATGTGACTTGATTTTGTGCTTTTTTTCTTACCTCCCTTCTCTGTTTTCCTGATTGTTCCTTTCCTTGTGGACTCAGTCCAGAGCTTCCTTCAGATTCTCAGAGTTCTTGACTCCAGAAGTAAGAAAGCACTGATCTGAGGCCGTGTCTTTTTATCATTCTGTTGTGCCCCTCTTTATCTCTATTAGTACTGTTCTACCTTGTCTGTTTTATTTGCTCTAATACGCCAGAACAAACTTTGTTTTAGCTGGCGTTTGTATGATAAATTTTTGTCCATCCAGAATTGACTTTCAACCTTTCTGCCTTGTATTTTAGGTTTATCTCTTAAAAACAGCAAATGTGATAGGATTTTTAAAAATCCAATGTGAAGTCTGTATTTTAAATGAAATATTTGGTCTATTTACATAATATAATTACTGGTATATTTGAATTTGTCTTCTCTATTTTCTGGAGGTTACTATTTGAGTCCCTATTCTGCGTTTCTCTTTTTTTTTTTTCCTCTTCATTGTGTTCATTCTCTCTCTCTTTTTCTGTTATTCTTTGCCTACTAATAGTGTAGGAATTACTTACTCATTTTCTTTTTTTTTTTTTTTTTGAGAGAGAGAGAGCCAGAGCCAGAGACTGAAAGCAGGGGAGGGAGGCAGAGGGACAGGGAGATTCTTAAGCAGGCTTCATTCTCAGTGTAGAGCCCGATGTGCGTGCAGGTCTATCTCATGACCCTGAGATCATGATCTGAGCCAAAATCCAGAGTGGGACTCTTAACCGACGGAGCCATCCAGGCGCCCGTACTTATTCCTATTCTTAGCATTGTGGGAATTAAAATACACATTCATTGGGGGCTCCTGGATGGCTCCTCCCGTTAAGTGTCTAGCTTCCGTTCAGGTCATGATCTGACAGCTCATGAGTTTGAACCCCTCAAGTTTGAGCCCCGTGTCAGGCTCTGTCCTGACAGCTCAGAGCCTGGAGCCTGCTTCCGATTCTGTGTCTCCCTCTCTCTCTGCCCCTTGTACATGTGTGCATGTTCTCTCTCTCAAAAATAAATATTTAAAAAATATTAAAAATAAATAAATAAAAATACACCTTCATTAAAGTTTTGAGTTAACCAGTACCCTTAGCTTCTTAAACAATACAATGATGTTAAACATTTCAAACCATTCAACGTGTTATTTATTCTGTCTTTTAAAAAAAAAAACCATTAAGACATTGTCATTATGTTTTACACGGTTTGTGTGAGTGTAACAAAAATTGCCATTCTTTGTTCCTTTTTGGGTTTTTTGTAGCTTTGCTGAGGTATGACTAAAAGATAAAAATTGTATGTATCTAAGGTGTGCAGTGTGATTTTTGAGAAATGTACACATTGTGATTACCATTATCAAATTAACATATCCATTACCTCACATATTTACTTTTTGTTTGTGTGGTGAGAATACTTGATATCTATTCTCAGCAAAAAAAAATTTTTTTTTAAATTATGGAAAGAGAGAGCATGAGTGGGGGAAGGGCAGAAAGAGAGGGAGACACAGAATCCGAAGCAGGCTCCAGGCTCTGAGCTGTCAGCACAGAGCCCAACATGGGGCTCAAACCTACAGACCATGAGATCATAACCTGAGCCAAAGTCAGACACTTAACTGAGCCACCCAGGCGCCCCTCTCAGCAAATTTCAAGTACACAGTAGTACATTATTATTAACTCTAATCACTATGTTGTACATTAGGTCTCCAGAACTTACTCAGCTTATAACTGAAAGTTTATACTCTTTGATCAGTAGTTCATGTCCCCTCCCACCCCTGCAACCCTCAGCCTCTGGTAACCACCATTCAACTCTCTGTTGCTAAGAGTGGGTCTTTTTTTTTTTTTTAATTAAACATATAAGTGGGATCATGCGATGTTTGTCTGCTTTCATTCCTTTTTAGTTCATCCTGTATATTTTAGTGGTGCTATGCCAGTAGCAAGCTTAGAGCTCCCTCTTATGGTGTTTGTGAAGTATGTTTAAAATGGCAGCTTATTTTCTGAACTACTGGCTTTGTTCCCCTCTTGCTTTTTTTTTGTCTGTACTTTTTTCTCATTGTCCCTCTTGCCCCTGACCTGCTCAATTTTAGTCTGATTCTTGCAGTTTCTCCCCATGGTAGGCCTTTGTCCTGGAAGGGATACTGTTTCTGGTTAGTATTAAGAGCGAGGGCCCAAATTGCCTGGCCCCGTCAGACTTAAATTGGGATGTACGTATAAGTGCTCAGGCTTGTCGGATGCCTCTGCCTTCCCTCTGCTTCTTCCTGCTCAGATGGTGCCCCCATGAAGGTTCTGGAGCTCCCCTGATAGTTGGTCTCTACTCGTTCCTGCTTGAGGGTTCTTTCCAGAACGCCTTTCCATCTAGTTTAGTTGTAGCTGTTAACCATAGGCTTCAGTTGTGCTGTGCTGTTGCCGTGTGTTCTGTGGGATAATTTGGGAAGATTAAAAACCAAAAAACTGCCTTTTTCCCATAATTGGGTCCTTTTTTTTTTTTTTTTTAACTCCTTGTCCTTGAATAATTATCTGAAGTGATTTGAGGGAGCCTTGAATAAAGGTGCCTCCCATGGGGTGCCTGGGTGACTCCATCAGTTAAGCTTCCGACTTTTGCTCTTGCCTCAGATTATGATCTCATGGTTTGTGAGGTTGAGTGCAAATTCTCTCCCTCGCTGTCCCTCTCCCCTGCTCTCTCTCTAAAATAAATATTTACAAAAATAAAAATAAATAAAGATCCCTCCTCTCAACCATGAGATGCCTGTGTCACCACCAGGCACTTACAGGTACTATTGGGAAAAACCACCTTCCACCAAGATCCAGCTGGAGATTCCCTGTGTGAATAACTTGCTCCAAAGTTGGATCAGCTTGGACATTTCTTTCTTTTCTAAATCGTTGCTTTAAAGTCTAGCCCTTTTGAAGTTGCTACAGGATATCACTTTTTTTGGGGGGGGGGTCTATTGAGACATAAGCTTTTATGGCTGTGGCTAAGATTTTCAGCTTAAGAAGCTCAAATTTACTCACTAGTTTATCAGTAGATAAAAGAGGAGTCCTTGCTCCAAAGGCATCTGCCATTTCAGAGCATCAAAATAGCCTATGGCGGGAGGGGGACACCTGCATAGCCCAGTTGGTTGAGTGTCCGACTCTTGATTTCGGTTCAAGTCATGATCCAGGGTCACAGAATTGAGCCCTGTGTCAGTCTCTACACTGAGCATGGAGCCTGCTTTGGGATTCACTCTCTATCTGCCCCCACTCCCTTACCCTCTCTCTCGCTCTCGGTATCTCCCCCTCTGCCCCTCTCCTCTGCTCATGTGCTTGCTCGTGCTCTCTCAAAAAAAGTAGCCTGTGGTATTCGTGTTCTTACCTCTGGCTATTTGTTTTACAGGGTGATCTGGACCCTTTGGCATCTCTCAAATCACTGACTTACCTAAGGTATGGAAATGATTTGTGGTGGTGACAGTGAAGTCCTTTACAGTGACACCATTATCAGCCTTGATCTTAAAATAATCAGTAAGAAGCACCTTTTAAAAACAAATACTGAAAATATTTCCTTTAGGTCCAGTGCTCTATTAAAACTTCCCTAATGTTAACTGAGTAACATTGAAATGTGAAAAAAAGTCGACTTTTCCTTAGTGTATAGACTCATTTGATTTTATTAAAAATGGACCTCTTGAATGCTAAGCTATGAACAAGATTGGCATTGTTATTCCTTTTCTTGCAGTATTCTGAGAAATCCTGTAACAAATAAGAAGCATTACAGACTGTATGTAATTTATAAAGTTCCGCAAGTCAGAGTACTGGATTTCCAGAAGGTGAAACTGAAAGTAAGTATATTCTGTTGGCTGTAAGTCGTCATACATTCATGTTTTAATTTATATTTTGCTGTTGATTTTTTTTAACTTGCCTAATGTGTTTTACTGTTGGTTTGTAATAAAAATGTGGGAAAGAAAATGTTAAGTCAGATTTTTTTTTTTGTAGCAGAGTTTATAGTAGGACTTTAAGTTAAAGCTGTGTTTTGTAGTAGTTGTTCGTTGTTGAGAGGTAGCATGGTATTGGAGCCGCTGTGAGTGGTGCCAACAAGACCGTGTTTAGATATGTGTTCCCCCATGGGGAGCTTAGAGAATCCATTTTTCAGCAACTTTGTTAGAATGATTTTCCCTTTATAGGGAGTGGGGTTTTGGTTGTTTTTTTTTGGTTAGTTTTTATTTTGTGTTTTTTTGTTTTGTTTTGTTTTGTGGTTTTTGTTTTGTTTTTTCCTTTTTAAACCTTCTTAGTTCCTCCAGAGTCCCTCCTCGAAGCTAGGAGGGGGAACGTTCTTCAGGGAGCTTCACCAGAAAAGGCAAGGCCATTGTGTCTCCTTTGAATTTGAAATTGACTTTTTGGTATTTTTACCAGTCCAGAGTATTTCAGGAGAGTTTTCTTCCGTGTTTTCTGAGGAATGCATCTAAATGCATGTGGTATTCCTATTTCCATTAACTCTGTGTGTGGTGTTGCTGTAGGAGCGTCAGGAAGCAGAGAAAATGTTCAAGGGCAAACGGGGTGCACAACTTGCAAAGGATATTGCCAGGAGAAGCAAAACGTAAGATACGGATATCCAACTTCACTCCACTTCACCTTCAGAAACACTATCTGTCTGGCTTTTTGCCTCCTACAGAACTAAACAAAACACCTGTGACTAATCCCGAATTGAATTTGTGTGATGATAGCCCATGACCATCAATGGTCCACACATCACATGAGATTTCTACCAGGTTAGCAAATACTTCCGGTGTTCAGTCTTAATGCAACATTATATACATCCTGCTTTCTCTAGAGGAAGATGAACTGGGTGGTGTTTCTGAAGGAGAGAGTTTCTTGTATCAGTTTGTTAACAAAGATAAGATACTACACTGGTTGAATTACTTTCAAAAGCCTTTTTGAAAGTAAAAGAGAAGCAATTTCTGTTGGTCTGGATTTAACAGTTACGTTCTTCCCTCCCCTCCCAAGTTTCAACCCAGGTGCTGGTTTGACGACTGACAAAAAGAAAGGTGGGCCGTCTCCAGGGGATGTAGAAGCCATCAAGGTAAAAAATATGTTAGGACAGTTGCCATAGGTTTCGGACACAAAATATGTAATAGACCAAGTTCTAAACATCCCGGCCTCCCCAACCCCCATCCCCTGCTAGATTCCTGTACCATTTCTGTGTAAGAAGGGAACTAGCTTAACGTGATACTCAGCTATGCTTTGACTTGAATTGCTTGTATGAGCCAGTCAGAGCAGAGGCAGTTCTAGTTCCTTTTCTTTTTCCCGGGGTGTTTATTTGAACGGTCAGTTACATAAGTATGCTGTCTCGGTTGTTTGCCTTAATTTTTACTTTCAAAGATTTGCTGTCTCAAAGATCTGCTTGATGATCAGTGGGAAATCCTGCTTTCCTAATATTGCTCCTAAATTATCCAGTAACATAATTCCACATAGGTGCTTTAATTAGCTAAAATTTTAGGACATGTGCAGTGATCATTTGCTGAATGTTACAGTAAAATTCTCCCAGTACAGCTGTTTAATGTTCCAACTCAAAAAGTTGTTGTGGACTTTTGTAGGGTTTTCTGGGTGATTGATACTTAGATGCAATTAATTGTCCATCTCTGTTTTCTGTCCTCCAGAATGCCATAGCAAATGCGTCAACTCTGGCTGAAGTAGAGCGGCTGAAGGGCTTGCTGCAGTCTGGTCAGATCCCTGGCAGGGAACGCAGATCAGGTCAGGACATAATGGTCTGTCTGTGAACTTCCAGACTGATGTTATACTTGCAGTGGATTCCTAAACAGTTTAGGTGCTGTGACCCACGAATGTTAGAATAGTGCCTCATTAGCATCAATGCAAATGAAATCCCTTTCTTCATATGCTCTTGGAAGATAAGTTATTTGATGTAAACTATTATGGCATAGGGCTCCAAGGGTTTCTTATGTAAAAATTGAAGCACACGTTATTCCCTAGTCATGGGGGAAACTGAATGCTAGAGAGGTAACTGTGTCGACTTTGACCTGCGTGTGTGTGTGTGTGTGTGTGTGTGTGTGTGTGTGTGTGTGTGTGTAGGATTGATAGCTTAGTAGTTGGAAACACAAGCTACGGAGCCAAACAACATATAGCTCAGATCTTAGCCTTACCAGGTCTTTCTTCGGGTGAGTTTCTTCATCCTCACTTAATGTCAAGTTGTTCCCTTGTCTTTAAATCTGAGATAATATATAGTACCAACCTCAAAAAGTTTGGGGGAAGGATAAGACAGTTTATAGGTAGTACTTAGCACAGGGTTTGTTATTAGCGTAATTTTTTTATAAGTGTTGACTATTCTAATATCTGAATGCCACCTGTGTGTCAGGCAGGATATTGGGCCCTGGGAATGTAAAGTAAAAACTACTCAACATTATGCATGTCACAAGTTTTGATATGAGTGTGACTGGGGGCTTCTACCTACACTGCAACTCAGAGAAAGTTCTCTGGGCAAATTGTGTTTGAACAGAAGCTAGAAATGAGTAAGACATTAATTAGACCAGTGGTTCTCACTGTGTAGTCCTTGAGCCACTGGGCCTCTGAGGTCAAAACTCTGTATAATAACATAAAGGCCTTACTTTTTTCATCGCTACTAACATTTGCACTGATGGTGTGAATGCAATGGGGGTGAAACTGGTGGGGCCTCAGCACAGGTCCAGGAAGTGACCCAGAGGATATTCGTAGTCCTCATTCTTAACTGCTGTGCACTCTTAGTAAATACCAGTGTCACTTAGGAATGTCCTTCCTGAAGGAAGCAAAGAGATGGGGGTTAGTAAATACCACCCTTTGAGCTCACATGTTTTGATGCTCCGGGGGGCAGGACGGGGGTATGTGAGCAGCACTTAGCCTAAGTTGGATGGTTGTCTCCATGCACTTGTGTAGTTGTTTTGGTTGAGAGGCAGGCATCTTCTCGAACGTGGAGTGAGCTTGTCACTAACCCTTAAGAAACTACCACTTTGGTCAAGTTTTAGCTTAGGGCCAAAAAAGGAAATCCACACTGTCTGCAAAAACTCTGAGAATGGTCCTTCCTTTTCTAACTGCACAGCTGTATGAGGCTGATGTTCTTTACATCCTTCAGTGAAAACAGTAGGTTTGCCACAGGTGGAAATGAAGAAGCCAGTACAAGAGTCCAGCTGACTGCCGCTCATGAGACATCAGACATTACAGAGATAGGCACACATGTAAAATAGCGCCAGCCTTCTCACTAAATATTTTTGTTTTGGAAAATAATATTTTTATAAAAATACAAGCATTAACATGTAATGGATACATTTTTAAGTGAGTTACTACTTGTTTAAAATCTTCCACTTTAATTTCTAATACAGTATTGATTGATCTAGTATGGTATCCATAAATGTACGGAAACAAAAGCTCTTTGGGTCCCAAAACTAATGTGTTTGAGAATAACTGAACTAAACAAAGGCAGAGTGGCATGCTGAAGGCAAAGCAGGATGTTGGGGACTGCGCGGGCAAAGGACCTGTCGTAAAAAGGAACCTTGCACACTAGATCTGAAAGAGGCCAGTGTGAGTGAAGTTCAAGGCTCAGGGAGAATGTGAGATGAGCCAACAGAGAAAGAATGCCTGGGCCACACAAGGTGCTGCAGACTGATGGATGAGGCCTGTGTCCTCAGCAACATGTAAAGGCCTCTGAGGCTCAGTGGTGACAGGTTAGGGGAAGAGGCAATATCACAATTACTTACTGTGACTGTCATATGATAGATTTACTGAATTAATTTGTGTCCCCTCAAAATGTTTTCTTTGGGCCTTAGTATCTATTGGGATTTTCAGTGCGATCTGAAAGTTCATTAGGGAGAGGAAGGTAGAAATTGGTCAGGGCACTCCGTGGATTTCAGTGGGCCTAGGCTTCTGAGTATGCTAATACTTGACTGGGATTCCTACCTTGGTAGTTTTGCATCTAGAAATGTGACATTGGGTCTACCTGTTAAAACATTAGGCTTAAACAAGAGTAATTGTCCCAAACACTGATGGAGTTAAAACATTTCCTTTTTTCAGAATACAGTAACCAAAGTATCTGTCATAAATTGATGAATAGATGTAACAGACTTGGTTGTTGCATATTTTCCCTTGTTTAGAGACAGTAAAGTCACTGAGTAGTCCTATTGTCTGGCATGTAGGACACATCCAAATGCTTTCCGAATATCCATTTTCTTTCCCTGTGGTAGTTGTAAGAACAAAACACAAAGTAAAAGCTTTTTACCTTCACGAAAAATAATGAATGAATGAACAGCTCAGCCAAAGACGGTTAGAATGTCAGGCAATGAGTTTGACTTTTTATAAAACATCTTTGTGATCCTTTCCCTCTAGGAATTGACCATCCCTTCCCATACCTGCCAAAGACGGCCATTCTCTGGGCTGTAAGCTCCCTGAGGCAGGGGCTGCTGGGGTTTGTACCTAGTCAGGGAGTAGCGTGCAGTAGCATCGCAGATTGGCCACTCGCATACTAGCAAACACATGCTGTACAGTCAATATGACGTGTGGCTTTGTGTCTTTCCTTAGGCCCCACCGATGACGGCGAAGAGGAGATGGAAGAAGACACGGTCACAAATGGGTCCTGAGCAGTATGGCCTGAGTATCTGCTGGGTGTATACTATGCCCCCCGGGGACAAGTCCTGCTTTTTGAACTTGGAATGATAGCCTTGTTTGTGTCAGCAAAGTGGAACTGAAATGTTGAAATGCTTAAGACTGCTGCTGGTAATTTTGTAATATTATACATTTTGAAATCTAAATGCTAAATGCCATTTTTTTACAAATAGTAAAAATACAAAGACATTCGCTGTGCTGCCAAGTTGTCTGTTATCGGGGCGGGGTGTGCAGTGAGGTGTTTGGACATGTTTCAGTTGGAGATGCCAGAGGGCACTGTTTCTAGGTAGGCTTCACAGGCCTCTTTAAATATTTAGATTTTTAAATTCTTAATAAAACTGAAGATAATCTGTGTGCTGCCATTGGTTTCTGTAATACTCTGTGATCCCTGATGCATTTTTTTCCCATGCAAAGAACAGCTTTGTTAAAGGCAGCCAGGCTTTAATTAGTGATTTGAAAAATTAAAGGGGAATTGCAACTTCTGCTTGTTGGAATGTGAGCAGCGTATTCAAGCATTCGAGGCGTGGTTGGGGGGGCTTTCTGGCCCCGGGACCAGCCTTCTGCGGTCTTCTCACACCTAGATGCTGCAGTACCCTTACCTCACCCTGCTATGGCCACTTAGGCCAGTCTGAAAAACAAAATGGTGGAGGTGAGCACCTCACCATCCATCTTTTCACCTGCTCGTGTTTGGTCGGATTTGGGTGGGTTTTTTGATTTTTAAAATTCCCTGTGAGATTCTAAATGTGAGAAAGCACTCACTCTAAGTAGGCCACTGAACAGTTGTGGGTGATTCCCTGTGCCTGGTTTGCTGTTCTTGTAAAGTGTATATGAGATGCGTAGGACATTGAAGGAACTCGACCTTCAAGGAGCTGAGTCTGTCTGGCTGGGAAGTTGGAACCACGGGCTGCAGTGGGGCTAAACCTCAGCAGCAGCTGCTAGAAAAGAGGAGGGCAGAGCGTTCAGAAAGGAGACGGGACTTGGTTCTCAGGAGGATCTGGCCTTCAGTTTTCCTCAGCGTGACCCTAAACTGGTGCTTTCCAACTCCAGTGTGCTAGGAGCTTCCCTGGCATCTTGTTAAAATGTGAGATCTGGTGGGGTGAGAGGCTGCACTTCTGGTAGGTTCCCAGGTGCTGTCCTTCAGAGGACAACACACCGGATTTCCAGCCTTACCTCTCACCACTTCCTCAATGTCTAGCTGACACCTTGCAAGCCCTTCAAGCTCAGTCTCCTCTAATCATGTACTGACGGCCCACACTGCTGTAGGCTGCTCTATTTGTTTTATCCTCAGCTTGACAGATTTGGAGATTCATGTTTTTTAATGACTTCCTGGGGCATTTAGGCACCAAGGAAATAACCCAAATACACAGTAGGTGAATATATAAACTAAAAGTTGTTCATTTAATTTGAGAGGAAGATAACTGCAATTCATGCTCTCCTGTTCCCCTCACCAAGATGCCCTCTGGGATTAGAACATTGCCAGATGGCCACAGGATCAGACCAGAAGGACTTGGCGGGGTGGGGGTCTTAAGATCTTCCTGTAACATCTCTCATGACATATGCCAGTGAAGCTGCCTTTTCTACTTCCACGTAGCCTTTTTGTTAATGCACATTTACCTGACACTTCTGCTTCTGATGGGACAGCTAAAATGAGTCCATTTATCTTCTCCATACTTAAGGCCCAGGGAAGCTATTGCCAGGAGGCTCCCTGCTCCCATTATTTATGAGCCCCCTACCAAGAAGACTCTGAAGGAGCCTCTGGTCACTAATTTCAGTAATAAATTGGTTGCAGTTCATTTTTCTCCAATCATGTGCCCTACCTTTAAGTCGCCTTCTTTGGGTCCTGACTTTGACTGCAGGAAGTACTTGGCAAGAATACCCAGACTTTGGTACCACTGCTGAGTGGATATGGACTGAACAGGATTAACTCTGGCACCAAACAGATCAGTGACCCCTGGGTAATGACTGGAGTGCTGCTAAGAAAAAAACAAAAGGAGACCTTGTTATGTTATTTATGCTATAATTGCGAGTGAGGATTTTGCAAAAACTTGACCACAGGAAAGTGGAGACTCTTGCTCAGAGCTCCGCTAACATCTGCGTGTCTCAGGACCAGAAAAATTGGGTTTCCCTCAACCCAGTTTTTCAAAGAAGCCTGGTGTTTTCCATGTGCAATTTTGTGGAACATGAGGTTCAGTCCAGGATAACTTATATCATGTCATAGCCAAAACTATACCCATGTCCCCAGCTGCACAGTTTATATATGCAGATATTTAACATAATTTAAATGCCACAGTAGGAGTCTATAAGAATGCCATCGAAAGGGCCATTCAAGTTTGAAAAACACTACTGTTTGATTGCCATCTCTGTAATCTCCCCTAGCTAGCAGCACTTTTAATCCTGTCTTGTTGCGTATACTTTTGTGAAAAGGTAAGATGAGGCAATTGATCAAGTTAGTTTTTGCCACAATAATTCTGATTAACAAACCACTCCAAAACTCCCGGCTTTTAAGTGACAACCACCATTCTCACAGCTGCTTCTGCTTTTTACTGCAGGTCTGTGGGTTAACTAGGGTGGCTCAGCTTTACGTCATTCTCCTATGACAGCATCTGCCTACCTGCTATTAACCAAAGCAAGCCACCTGGCCAAGTCCAAAGTCAAAGGATGGGCAAATATACTCCTTCCACCTCGAGGCTATTGCAAGGATATGGTTCTCAGAAGGAAGGATGAATTGGGGCCAATCATTTAGTCTACCGTGGATAAACTATACCATGCTTGGAGTTCTGGATGCTAGCTTTGTCCTGTTTCTACAAATAACACCTGAGCAATTATATTAAGCAAAGTGTGTGCTGAAATAACTTTACGGTTCTAGATAAGCTAGTTGACATGATACACCCTGATTAAAGAGACAGAGGTAACACATAAGCCTGGTTAGGAAGAATAACTTTTATTAATGGAAAGTTAAGAACAGCATTGTGCTAGGAACTGAAGCAAAACTGCTTTTTCCATGCATTCTAGTAATTCAAAATCTATTAGATTTTAGTTGAATATACTATTCATATTGTAAGTACATAAGTAAACACACAGACTGGTTCATAATAGTATGCAAAGGTACTTTACTCTTGTAGGTATTTAGAAAGTGCAATATTTTCTTGACTGTTGCACTGGCTTCTATTTTATATCAAACTCCTGAATGACAGGAATTGTTCACTATTGGTTTCACTCTTTTTGTTTGAATGATAGATACTAAATGTTAATCTTATTCCGTCTTCAGGACTATTGACATTACAGGGCAGGGTGGGTAAACAAGGCCAAGTAAAGCAAATTATTTTCCCCCATTTAACCAGATGGAACATTTTGGCATTTTTATGGTATGCAGGTTGCCTTCATTCATTGACTTGTTTTGAAATCTGGCAACAGCAAATCTTTGCAACCTAGGATTTTCCTCCATTGCTGCTCCAAATATCTTACTGCCTGAACTACACTGTGAGCTCTGAAATGTTCACTGCAACATTCTTGAAGCTTTCACATCTTAATCTGACATCCTTGGCAGGGTGGGAAAGGATGTTAACTGTTTTTAACCCACTCAACCGCTAACTTACTATAAAAAAATGAGCTTACCATGCATTAATTGAAACTTGTGTCAGAACCCTTTTCAGGACTTCAGCTCTGAGAAAAAAGACGTTCTCACCACCTACTTCCATGAACAGTGACTCTCACAGCACAGCGTACCTGATGTTCAGAGCATAGCCAAGTCAGGCAAGCCCACTCCAACTAGTTTATCATTATTTATCCACAAGGTGTGTGTGTGTGTATGTATGTATATATATATATATATATAAATTTTTTAATATTTATTTCTGAAAGAGCACGAGTGGGGGAGGAGCAGGGAAGGAGACACAGAACTCAAAGCAGGCTCTAGGCTCTGAGCTCTCAGCACAGAACCTGTCGCGGGGTTTCAAATTCAGGAACTTAAACTCAGGATCGTGACCAGCTCCGAAGTCCGTGGCTTAACCGAGTGAGCCACCCAGGCGTCCCCACACAAGGTATATTTAATGCTGGTCCCAAACTAGGTACTGAAGTCATAATCCTGAGAAATAGTTCGATTTAGCATATCGAGTTCCTACGAGATGCCAAAGCAAGTGAGAAACCATTTCAAAACAAAGAGTAATGGTTCATCATCCTCAACAAGTGAGAGGAAAATCTCAGTAAAATTCCTCCTAAACTCATCAAATCAGTGGCCGTCTTCGCAGCCTTAATTGACAAAATCCAGTGTCCTCAATTTCCCCATTTCAAGAGCCCATTTTCAAGGTGAAGAACAGCTTTCAGACTTTTCTTTGCCACGGTGCACTACTG
Organism: Proteles cristata cristata; assembly: GCA_017311185.1. Taxonomy (NCBI): domain Eukaryota; kingdom Metazoa; phylum Chordata; class Mammalia; order Carnivora; family Hyaenidae; genus Proteles; species Proteles cristata. Next base: position 405,423 of record JAESUZ010000537.1, on the reverse strand, counting down.
CAGTCTCCCAGTAGGAATCTACCACTCTTACTTAAGCTTAGCTCTCTGATAGCTCCCTCCCCCAGGAACTCCTACGGACCCAGCGCTGAGCATGCGCACTGCGTTAGCGCCTGGTCCCAGCGGTGCAGGCCTGGCCCACCTGTTCACGGGGTGGTGGCATGCTCTGACGTCATCACCTGGTCGCTGTTTTTTGTTTTTTGTTTTTTTAGGGTTACATTTTTGATTCTCAGCCCTCCTTCCGAGACACAGCTGTGTGTTCACCTCAAAGCCTTCTCCAAAAACAGACTCAAGCCCACATTTCAAGTAGGGTGGTTAGGGTAGGAGGCCTCTGAACGGTAGAGACGCCAGAGGAGTGGAAGGCGGTGAAGGAGGGCTTCGCAGGCAGAGAAAACCACCAGGAAACCATGATCAACAACTGATACGGCCATGTGACACCTCGTAGGATTCGATACGTGCTGGAGCCACTGCTTTTAATTCTTTCCCCAGAGGTTTTGGCTCTGGAGGGGAGGAGAACCGTGAGGGTCGGCGGGCCTTTCTTAGCCTGAACTGCAACACGGGCAGCTGGAGAAGGAGGCTACCAGCGTTTCATCTTCTGCCCAGTTCTGCTGCCCAGTGGGCCCGGGGCAAAGATGTGGGCGCAAATCCTGTTTCCAGGCGGGCCCTAACTCCTGTGACCTCGGCGTGCAATCGGTACAAAAATAAACATGCCTGAGGGAGCCTGCCCAGAGGTCAGTCACGCCGCTGCACTCAGAGGAGCAGTGAGGCCGCCCCGCCACACGGTGCGCTGTCGGCGGGGACACGCCCCTCCCGGCAGGACACACCCTCGCTGTGATAGGCCGAGTCTCTGGACCGGTCGCGCCGCGATTGGCTGGGGCTCAGGGACGCTAGTCCGGGCGCGCCACGTACACGGAGGGGCGGGCCGGAAGGCGAAGACTCTCGAGCTGACGCGGCCGGGCCGCGCAGGGTGGCGGCGGCCATGGAGCGGGACGGGCAGCAGCTGTCCGCGCGGCCGACCCTGGAGACAGAGGGCTTGCGCTTCCTGCACGTCACGGGTGAGTCGCCCCGGGTTGCCGGCCTGTGCCACCAGCTCCTCCGGGCGCCGCCATGTTCTGTGGGTCCTCCGCTGAGCGTCGGGCCGGGCCTGGGGAGGCCCGAGGAGGCCTGGCCCACAGCCGGTGGCGCCCACGCAGGTCCGGGCGGACGGCCTGGGACGCGCGCCGAGGCCCTCTAGGAACTGCCCTTTTCCCGGCTGCGCCGTCGGGCCCTTTTCTGCGCCAGTCCCTTACTTTACGCGAAGCGTTACTGGCTTGCGTTACTGGGGCCACTGGGCCCTTGGCGTTTCATTCCAGGCCTCGCTTTCCCCTCCCCCCATACCCGACGCTGTATCGGCTCCCACGACCACCCCTTTCTATAAGTTTCTGAGGTCCGAAAGGCGTTCGCCCTCCCGAGTCGGATCAGCTTCCTTCCACCCATCAAAACCCGCTTTCCCCTGCCCTCCGTGCTCTGGACTTGCCCCCCACCCCCGACTCTCCAGATGGTTAAGGAGCCTCTTGTCGGTGATCCCCGAATTATACTCGCTTCTATCTTAACTGCTTACTTGGGAGGCCATTTCCTCAGCTAGACCCGGAGGGATTCGGTGGCAGGAGCCACGCTTCCTTTGTCTTTTTTTTTGGAAGGTCCAGTAGCAGTAGTTGTTTTTTTTTTTTTTTTCTTTTTGAAAACTGTTTTCTTTTCAGTGGGCTCCATGCTAGCCACATATGGCTGGTACATCGTCTTCAGCTGCATCCTTCTCTACGTGGTATTTCAGAAGCTCTCCACCCGACTAAGGGCCCTGAGGCAGAGACAGCTGGACCAGTCTGCAGCGGCAGTGGGTTAGTGCCTGGTAACAGAAAGGAAGGCGGTGGCTTTGCACTTCTTTCTTTTAGCATCTAAAAGTTAGTCTATTACTAAGAGTAAGAAGGTCTTGCTTCTAATCTGCACTAGAGGAAAACCATTTTGTGCTTCCGCAGTTGATCTTGGGGAAACATGCAGTCAGTCGGTTTTTAATTTCAGAGATTGTCAGGAGATGGAAAGCCTGCTTGGTGGTGCCGAGAGCACCCCCTGCATGTCTTGTTGAGTGGTTTTCGTTTAGGGGATGGATTGGAATGGAAACGTCACAGCTTCTCCATACTTAAGGGTCCGCCTACTGAATTTCTAGAACCCTTGTGAGCGACAGGAAACGCAGCCTTAGTTCACATCCACCACATTTGATTTTCACAACTTCCTCATCAGATCTGATTTCAAGTTACATTTGGCTGTAGCAAAAATTTATTTACAGTAGCCTTTTTGCTAGATAGAAGCTAATTTCCGAGGGCATATTTAAAAGAAATGTTAAGGGACACCTGGGTGGCTCAGTCAGTTAAGGATCGGACTTTGACTCAGGTCATGGTCTCCTGTTTTGTGGGTTTGAGCCCCTCATTGGGATCTGCGCTACAGCTCAGAGCCTGGAGCCTGCCTGAGATTCTGTGCCTGTCTCTCTGCTCCTCCCGTGCTCACGCTCTGTCTCTCCCTTTCTCTGTCTCTCAAAAATAAAGGAAAGAAGAAAGAAGGGAGGGAGGGAGGGATGTCAAGTGTTTTGAGAATAACGCCATCATTAAACAGATAAAAATCATTCTTTGGACCCCCCACAGTTACCGAGTTTGGAGAGCAAAGCACATGTCCTGACACAGAAGTAGTCAGTGGAAAGACAGCAATGTCCTTCACTCAAACGTGCCTCTCCCACGAAGCCCTGTGGTCCTGCCACTCTCTCCCTCTTTTTGATTGTTGGCTATACATCCAACAACAAACTACAAATTACAGGTGTACATCTTGCATAAGATGCAGGTTCTCAACAAGAGGGCGGCCGTGGTGTTAGGAAACTGTTTCAGTCACCTGGCACAGCCCTCTTCATGGGCAAGGCGCTGGCAGTGTGACATGTGTCTTACCCTGGGAGAGTAGGTTTATGAGATGATGATAGGCTGGGCATTTTTTTTTAATTTTTAAAAAATGTTTTATTTATTTCTGAGAGACAGAGACAGTGTGAGCAGGGGAGGGTCAGAGAGAGAGAGACAGATACAGAATCTGAAGCAGGCTCCAGGCTCTGAGCTAGGTGTCAGCACAGAACCCGATGAGGGCGGCGGGGGGGGGGGGTTCTAGCCCACGAACTGTGAGATCATGACCTGAGCCGAAATCGGATGCTTAACCGACTGAGCCTCCCAGGCACCCTAGGCTGGGCATTTTTAAAGAGGCCTCGTTGTTTTCATGAAGCGCTGCAGAAAGTAAATATGCAGCCAAAAGTGTTTTGGTTGTGCTGCTGTTCAATTTCGTTCGGAAAAGCAGGTTTAAAAACCCCACAGTTAAGATTGACTTTATACTAAGAATGAGCTGATAGTTACAGATGTTTCCAAAATTCACAATTCTGTAAAGTGGAAGATAAAGTTCCAGGGGTGCCTGGGTGGCTCAGGTGGTTATGTGTCCGTGTTCGGCTCAGGTCATCATCTCACCAGTTCATTGGACTCTGTGCTGACAGCTCAGAGCCTGGCCCCTGCTTCAGATACTGTGTCTCCCTCTCTCTGTCCATTCCCTGCTCATGTTCATTCTCTTTCTTTCTCTGTCTCTCACAAATAAGTAAACATTAAAAATATTTACATAAAATTCCAGCCATTCCTACCACTGTACACACTCACATCCATTCTCTTGACTGACCACATTTTAGCCCATTTTATGTGGATTCAGTTAAGTGGTCTTTTCCCACTACTGTGTAGGTAGTGATGATTGTCTATACTTTTATATAGTGCCGATTTGGCCGTATAGTTCTTTGTTTTTTTCTTTTCATATTTTTAAAAAGTTTATTTATTTATTTTGAGACAGAGAGCATGAGTGGGAGAGGGAGAGAGAGAGAACCCCAAGCAGGCTCTGCACCATCTGCACAGAGCCTGATGTGGGGCTTGAATTCATGAAACTGTGAGAGCATAACGTGAGCTGAAATCAAAAGTTGGATGCTTAACCTACTGAGCTACCCAGGTGCCCCTGTTTTCTTCTTTAAAAATTAGCCATGCCACTGGTATCCTTTCCTTTTGGTGATCCTTGACATGGTGGTCTGAGTAGATAGGCAGACAACTGTATATATATGTAATTCTGCTTTGTTTAATAAACCAAATAAAACAGATAAAGTTGGGGAGTTCATTTCCATTAATGCTAACTGGAAGGATGTTTCTTTTCTGTAGAAACAAGGATAAAATATCTAAGGATCATTACCTCTTTGTGGTGTAGATCTGGGCCAATTAGTGATGGCTAATGATCCGAAAACTTCATCTTCTCTTGTTTGCCTTCTAGAATTCAGTCAGCCAGGAGACTGAGTGTCAGGAGGTATCCAGTTTGCAGAATGGAATTTCGGGGTGCCCCTCAAACCATTTATAATTCAGTCACTGGGCTGTTCCAGAGTCTCTGACTTGGAATTGCTGAGGGAACCTAGGAATAACCCATTTCTAAAACATTTCTGATGCCCTGGATATTAACTAGGGCTAAGAACTGTGGCAACAGAACAGTCCTCTGCCCCCATGAGTAGTAAAATGTATGCAGAACAGTAGAATTTTCACATACATGTTTTTTGCATTGTCTGACACCTGTACTTCTATATCCTTCTAGTAGTATGGACCCTCAAGAGTTTCTTTTTTCTCAAATTGTTTCTGACCTTTTAGAACCTGATGTTGTTGTTAAACGACAAGAGGCTTTAGCAGCTGCCCGTTTGAAAATGCAAGAAGAATTAAATGCACAAGTCGAAAAGCATAAGGAAAAACTACGACAGGTATGGACCTGTTTGAGTTTGACTGCATGGTTTTAAGAAATCGTTTGAGGCATAGTGGGTGAAAGATAGTGTGTGGGTGTGTGTGTACACATCGGTTTGCCTGCGTGGCCTCCCCCATGAGGGCCGGTATTGGGAACAACTGGTTGTGACAGAATCCTTTCCACTTACCATCGGTCAGCATGCTTTCATTGTGCAGTATCTTCCTGTTTATGGGGAAAGTATGCTTTTAAAAAGGTATCTTTTATTTACCTTTTTGCTTTTCATTGGTTTCCTCACGCAGGATTATCACCCAAAATGGTGTATCGCGGTGCCATGGCACTGGACACACGGGACATGTTCAGCTGCTTGCTCGGTTGTCTGTTTCTTTTCTTTCTTTTTTTTTTTTTTAATGTTTTATTTATTTCTAGGAGAGAGAGAGAGAGACAGCATGAGCAGGGAGGGTCAGAGAGAGAGGGAGTCACAGACTGAAACAGGCTCCAGTCTCTGAGCTGGCAGTCAGCACAGAGCCCGACGCGGGGCTCGAACCCACAAACTGCAAGATCATGACCTAAGTGAAAGTCGGACGCTTAACTGACTAAGCCACCCAGGCGCCCCTCGGTTGTCTGTTTCAAGCCATGTATCTCACACGACCTAGCTTGGTGGGGCTACTTTCAGTGGATGGAGGGAGAGCCAGGGAAGGGTGGCAATGGGCTCAACCCAGGGGTGAGAGAGGGAATAGGAGATGGAGTTCTGAAAGCTGTTTTTTACAGGTTCAGTGGGGGAGGGGAGGGAGGAAGAACCAAGGACAATAGTTGGAAATGACCTGAGCCATCGGTGGATTGTGCTGCGCTTCACAGGTGGAAGGCCACCCACAAGATTTGACCCTGTCTATAACTGAAACGACCAGGTGTGGACTCTGCCTTCTGAGAAGTGGCAGTCCAGATGTTTCTGGGCCCCCCTTCATCTTCCCAGAAGGAAGCCTCTCCTGGCTCTGAGGCCTTCCTCTTGGCTTTGCCTGTGTTTCTGGTGTTTCCAGGGTCACGTGCCTTTCTGCCACTGCTAGTGGCTCTTGTGGTTTCTGCGTGGTCACCCAGGACTTGGCTGGAGCCCAGAAGGAAAGGACGGAGCAGGACCACATCTGCTCCACACACTCCTCCTCTGTGGTCATCCTGTCCCAGCAGCCTTCTTCCGGGCATAGTGGCATATTTCCACTAAAAGCAACCACGAACCTAGAATGTACTAGCACGTTGCTGTTACTTAACTTTTTAAATCCTACAAAGTAAAAAATTCAAGATATAAGAATCAGCACCATGAAAATTAAGTTTTGATCTCATTCCTCTACCTACTGCCGCCCAAGCATCCCATATTAGGGTTTTTAGGTATTTTTTCTGGAAGAATTTATCTATATTAAACACACAGGAATTTTTCATTGAATTGGCAGCGTAGTATACATAAATGCCATTTTTGAGCATGTTTTAGTTTTTTTAGTTTTGAGCATATTTTAGGTTTTTTCTCTGCTGATCTCCAACCATGTAATTATTATTGTTTTGTTCCTAGAGTCATAGAATAAGTTGAATTCCTTCTGCATGTCAGAATGGATGACTTCAGGGTCTGAGTTGTGTGTGTGTGTGCGTGAAATAGCTTGAACATTTATGCAGTTTGCTGATGGCAGCTGAAACTAATCTTTTTAAAAGATCACTTTTTAAAATTGTAGTGTCAGCCCCCCAAAACTTGGGAGGAGAAAAAAGCTTACATTCAGATATTTGTAGCATGTGTAGCTCTGTCTCACATACTTAACAAACATGACAGTAATAACCAATTGATTGAGTCTGCCTGACCCACAGCTAGCACTGCTCTCCTGTTTATGGTCTCAGGATTTGTCAGCCGAGTCCCATCCTGGTGTACTCCATGTCAGCTAGGAGTATAAAATAGATAATTTCCGCCCTGACCTCTTGTATCTGCGGACATCAGAAGCATGGGGGGAAAGGTGTTTGGATTCAGCAGCAAGGGACACTGAAAGCCATGGAGAAATTTTGTGGATATGTGATTTGTAAGGCGTCTTCTCACATATCCTCGTGACGTCACGGTGTCATTGGAACCAGAATGAACGGCAGTTTGGGTCTGGATTGCACTGGGAGTGAGAAATGTAGCGCTTGTAAGCTGTGGTACCCAGTTACCAGCAGGAATGTTGCTCTTCTGGGAGGTGGAGGCAGAGGCAAAGGTCCAGGCCACCGTGTTCCTCCCTCCTTGGGAGCCTGCTTACTATAGGAGCACAAGCTTTCTCAAGGGCTCTTTGTTGTGCATAATTTTTCACCGAAATTAGTTTTCCCTTATGTTTCCAGTAGTACTTGACTTTCAAAGTGCTTTCAAATCTGCTCTCACTAGCTCTTCACAGTATGCAAAGCAGAGAGATTAAGTGACTTAGGTAATGCAGCCACACAGCCACAGAGCAGGCCTGCCAGCCATGCTCACCTGTTCCAAGTCAGAGTCCTTTCACGTCACCAGAAATGTCCTCCTGTGGGCAAGTAGCAGAACTGAATTTGTATGTACTAGATGACAGCACTGTTATTAAAGAAAATGCAGGTGAAGGTTTGGTTCGAAGGACTTTTTTTTTTTTTTTTTAAATATTTTTATTTATTTCTAGGAGAGAGAGAGAGACAGCGTGAGCAGGGGAGGGTCAGAGAGAGAGGGAGACACAGACTCTGAAATAGGCTCCAGGCTCTGAGCTGGCAGTCAGCACAGAGCCCGACACGGGGCTTGAACCCACGAACCACGAGACCGTGACCTAAGCGAAAGTTGGACGCTTAACCTACTAAGCCACTCAGGCACCCCTCGAAGGACTTTTAAATTAGAAAATTGTTGGGATGCCGGCTGGTTCACTCGATTCAGCTTCCAACTCTTGCTTTCAGCTCAGGTCATGATCTCACATTCGTGAGATGGAGCTTCGCATTGGGCTCCACTTTGAGCGTGGAGCCTGCTTGAGATTCTCCCTCCCTCTCCTTCTTTCCTGCTTGCACACTCTCTCTAAAATTAAAAAAAAAATAAATTAGAAAATTGTCAAAGTTAGCATTTTCTTTGAGAAAGATGGCAGCTTATGAATTTATATTGTAATGCGTGTGATTCTCAGCTTGAAGAACAGAAAAGGAGACAGAAGATTGAAATGTGGGACAGCATGCAAGAAGGAAAAAGTTACAAAGGAAATGCAAGAAAGCTTCCAGAAGAAGACAATCCCGGGCCTTCTACTTCATCCACCGTGCCGAAACGGAAGTCTGACAGAAAGCCTCTGCGGGGAGGTGGTAAGTACCTAACGTTAAAGCTTTTTGAGCAATTATGGGATACATTTACCTTTTAAAAATAAGATCCTGTTTCTTCCTTTTGTTGTCTATAAAATGAGGCTAACTCCTAAGTTTAGGATTATGGAGATTAGACAGAAGAAACACATGCCAGGCTCCCCCCACCCACCCCCCCTCAGCACCTGCCAGTCACCAACCTGGTGAAACCTCTTACCCAGTGTCCCAGGGCAAGGATGTGGGCACGGATCCTGTTTCCTGGAGGCCTGTCACCTCTTGGCCAGCATCCAATCAGTAAAAAAAAGTAAACCTTTAATAAGTTGAAAGGGGAGGTTAATCAAGCCCCCAGTGAGGAATCGGAATGATGGCACTCGTAGGTAAGCCTCATGTCGGCCCCACCCGGCCCTGGAAGGGGAGAGCTAAGTAGGATGAGGAATGGGTTGCCCATCTTACAGATAAGTGTGTTTTGGGGGGTTTTTACATGTTTGAGGAATTAAGATCAAGAAGCCAGATGGCTTCTTTTATTCTCAGCAGAAAGTCCATTCAAAGCGCAGTCACAGAGTACAGTATTTTTTTCACATGGTAGCTAAAAGTTTGTGAAAATGTCTGTGAGAATAGAATCCATACCTTTGTAGTGCTTTGTAGGTGAGGATGATGGTTTTATTTTTAATACAGAACGTTCCCAGTACTGTTTTTGCTTTCTTTCTCTCATCCCAGGTTACAACCCTCTGTCGGGTGAAGGAGGGGGAGCCTGCTCCTGGAGACCTGGACGCAGAGGCCCGACATCTGGCGGATGAGGCTAAGAATCTTGTTAGTGTCACTTTTGACATTAGCAAGATGAGTCCATAACCCTCAGTTTAATTGCCTTACGCATACTTTTCACAGTGACTGGCCAAGGGGAGTGGGTTTATTTGTGATCGTAACTACACCTGCATCTTTAATGGCTGAAGTCCGCAAGGCTATAGACATCACCACTAGCAGTAGGGACAGTTGGTCACACTTCACTAACTGTGGACACAGTGACGGTGTTCATTGATTTCATGAAAATTGCTATTTGGTAGATAAAGCCCTCCAGGTGACTAACAGTCTTGAGTTAAAAGAGACCCAGTCATGGTTCTTCAAGTTAGAAGTCCTTGCTGGTTGGTCAGTCTCTGTGCCAGGTTGCGTTGAATGATGTCTTCCTTGTAAATGGTGAGCCCACCAGCGAGGATTACTGATGCCGACAGTCGATGGGGTTGTTTCTGTATATTTATTTTTATGTACAGAACTTTGTAAAAAAAAAAAAAAGAGAGAGAGAGAGAGAGAAAGAAACTGTAAATATTAAAAAAATGCAAAGAATGTTTTTAGCATCTTAATTCAAAGAAATTTCTTTCTGAACTTAAATTTGTCAAACATTAAGCCGCTTTTTATCCTTCCCCAACCTCCTTCTACTACTCATCTTCCCTGCTCCCTGTTTCCGACCTGTGGGGAGCATGGGAGTGGCAGCTACAGCGATTCCCAGAGTGGGCAGATGAGTTGAGGTCTGTCCACAAAATCGGGTGCTCAGAGCAGAGTTGCTAAATTAATAGGATAAAGAAACATCTTGTCTAGAGGTGTTTCCAGGGCCATCCGGGTTCCTAAGGGCCCTGTTGGTCAGCCCCCTTGCGAGGCTCTGTCAGGAGTACACAACAAGGGGCCAGGTAGTAAATATTTCAGGCTATGCAGGATCCAAAGTGTGTTAGGTTTGTACGTTTTTTTAGTTAATTAATTTATTTTTTTAATACTTTATTGTCAAGTTGGTTTTCATATAACACCCAGTGCTCATCCCCAGAAGTGCCCTCCTCCATGCCCATCACTCCCCTTCCCCCCCCCACTTCCATCAGCTCTCAGTTTGTTTTTTTTAAAGAATGTTGGAAACAAAAGATTCTTAGCCCGTGGGCTGGATTTGGCCTTGTGCTGTAGTTTACAGATCATGCTGGCAAGTGGAGATCCTAGGAAGGAACAGAATTAACCTGCAGAATTTGCCAGAAAAGTATCCTAGAGTGGTCTCATATACAAATTAGCCAACATTTATTGAGAATCTGATCTGTGTGAAGTATTCTGTGGCCGTCTTCCTTGATACAAGTAAAGGAAGAAATACATTGTGGTTTTATGGGGCTTAAGGTCTCTTGGGGAAGGTTGGGGAGAGCAAAAACAGGGCACTTGAAGAACAGCGTACTTACAGACAGGTGAGGATAGTCAAGACTAAGAATTTGAGTCTGGAGACATTGAAGTCAAATTTTGGGTGGGGGACACCCGGGGTTCCAGACAGAAGAGACGGTCAGTGAAAGCAAGGGTGGGGTCGTGAGATTCAGGAGATCCCAGTGTCCAGTTTGTTACCAGATTGGCTTTTTACCAGCATAGATGCCTTACAGCACGGGAAGCGTCATACTTGGGTTAAAGTATTCAGATTTGTTTGCATTTAGAGAGATTCCCTTGTGAGCTCTAAAGGAACTTTTTAATAATTCTTTAACATATTTTCTGTAGCTGAAAACATGTGTTAAGTTGCTCTCAGTGATTCATTTTAGAAGTAGAGGGCATGTTTTAGTGTACTCTGAGCTGTGACTCATTTCCCTAAAGCCTCGTTTTTTTCTGTAAATTTAGAAATTAGCAAGTCATGAGCACAATGGGAAGAAATGATGCTTGAATTTCTGAGCCCTGATTATCAAGGTCAACTTCATCCTTGTACTCCTGACAGCCAAGAGCCATAGATACCCAGGCTGGGGACCTTGCTCTAGCTAACAAAGCAGTTCTGTGGGACAGTGAATAATTGGCGGGGGGGGGGACGGGACAGTATTGTGTGCTAAAAGCCTGGGACAGAAGGCATTTCAGAAGGGTGGGCTGAGGTAGCCAGGGAAGGAGGTCTTGCTCTCCCCTTGAAAGGATGAGGAGATGGAGCCAGAACCCGAGGCCTGTGGGGGAAGGAGAGGGGGCCAGGGCCAGGAGAGCCATGTGGAACAGGGCAGGACACTGTCCCATGCCTCAGCAGAAGGGCTGCAGCTGGGATGGCAGCTGGGACCTGAGGTGATAGGCACTTGGGAGCTGTAAGTTTTCGAGGATGACGGTGTGACCCCGTCCATCCTGACCATGGAGCAATGTTCGACTCTCGGGCAAGATACAGATGCGTCTTCAGTTGAAACTCTGGTAGCTGGATTTCTGTCCGTGGCCTCTGCACCTGCCTCTACGTGAGGGGAAAGACTTGAACAGTCATTCGGATCCCCTCCCCTCCTCACCGACTCCACTCTTGCCTCTCCTTCCCCTCTGCCCTCTCTGCTCGCTCTTCCTCACCAAACATTCGAGCAGGTTTTGCATTCAAACAAGAAGGAGCCCATATGAAACAAGCGCTGGCTCTCTCTGGTGCCCTTCCCCGTAGCTCAAACTCAAGTTGTCACTGCCTGTCCTCTGCTCCTTACCTGACCTGCTTAGCGCTGACTGGGCTCTCAGACTTCAAACTGGTGGAACTCCTGGTCATGTCTTGTTTGACCTGGTAGCACCTGACCCCTCCTCGCAGCCCTTCCTGTCCTGTCTGCCACAGCACCACATGCCGGGTTTTATTCCCACAATGGCCCACATCTCTCCCCTTACCTGTTCCCTCCCTGAACCAGTTTTCTGTATTCCCTGTCTAGTACTTCTCACCAATGCTCTTAAGATCATCTGTGGTATCGTCTGATGGATCATTCTCAGTACTCACCTTGACCAAGCATCATTGGCGATAACTGAGCACTCCTTGAAAAGACAATGTTCTCTTGACTTCTAGGACTCCACATATGACCGGTTTGCTCCTACCTTTCTGGCCGTTGCTAAGTGCTTTTTTGTCTCACCTTCCTGACCACTAAATGCTAAAGTTAGAAGAAGTTACAAAAGTCAAGAAGGTAACCGACATTGGGGGCATTGTGAAAACCACACTGGTAAAAACACCTCACGCACTGGCTGGCTGGCTCTCCGCTGGGCTTCAGGGGAGGGGGCCGTAAGTTTCTCAATCCCCAGCAGCCTGGCTGGGGTTGTTCACGTGGTGGCTCAGTTCCAGGAAGAGTGTGCCAAACCTTTCCAAATCTGTTTGTGTCATGTTTGCTACATCCTATCAGCTGAAGCAACTCCCAAGTCCAGGCCCAATGCAAAGGTGGAGGAAGACCTCTCAATGGAAGAAGGAAAAAACCACATACAAGGGTATAGAAGCAGAGAAGGGAAAGAAACTGGCCATTTGCAATGGAAGTATGGTAGCTCCTCATGGATCTAATACCTGTCTTTCAGCCTATGAAATCCCCAATCTGCATCAAAATTGCCCCCACTTGATCCTTGAGGATCATCCCCAAGATTTGTAATCAAGAGAATTGCCTAACAAATAGGAAGAATGCTGCTGTGATAAATATATCACACCTTAATCCCAAAAGGAGCCTAGAAAATGGCCTGTTAATCAGTTAGGGCCCAACAGGAAACATGGCTTACTCAAACCAGTTGATGGGGGAGTAAGTACTCCGTAAAGAAGCTCACTGCATACGTGTGGGTGGGGTTTAGGGAAACCAGTGAGGGAGGGTACAATACCAGGGGTGCCAGCAACACTGGGGAGCCATTGATACCTTCCTCCCCACCCCACAAGCCTAAAGATCCGTAAAAAGACCGGTCACCAGACCTGTGGAGCGGGCCTGTGTGGGGAAAATCCACCTGACAGGAAAATCCACAAGACAGGCCTGTGGTAGAGAGCCAACCCACACTTCCCAGGGAGAAGGAACCAGACTAAGTACTCTCACCTCACTTTCTCACACCAGTCTCTGCCAGCGCATCACTGGCTGAATTCAGCCGAAAGCTAGATCTCGTGGGGTCAACATAAGCCAGCTAAACTGGTCAACTGATGTCTTTAGTAGCTGTTCATGGGTTGAAATCTATCCCCGAAAAGATCTGTTGGAAGACCTAACCCCTGGTACCTGTGAACATGACCTCATTTGGAAATAGGGTCTTTGTAGAGGTTATCAAGTTAAAATGAGGTCATCTGTGGTCATACTGAATTAGGGTAGGCCTTAATCCAATGTGATTAGTGAATTTGTCTGCTGGGTGGCATAATGAAGCACCATAGACCAGGTAGCTTAAACCACAGAAATTTCTTATCTCATGATTCTAGAGGCTGGAATTCGAAGAAGTCTGCAGGCTTGCTTTCTTCTGAGGCCCCTCGCTGTCTCTCGCAGATGGCTACCATCTCGGTGCCTCTTCACATGGTCATTTCTCTGTGGGTGTGCATCCTTACTTTCTCTGCGTGTCCCAATCTCCCCTTTTAAAGAGACCCCTCAGGTTGGATTAGGGCCCACCCTGAAGACTTCCTTTAAACATAATTACGTCTTTAAGACCCTATCTCCAAATGCAGCCACATTCTGAGGTACTAGAGGCTAAGGCTCCAACATGTGACTTCTGGGGGAAGAGAATTCAGCCAATAACAATTGGCGTTCTTATAAGAAGAGGAGACACACAGACTGAAGACAACCATGTGAAGATGGAGACAGAGATTGGAGTGAAGCAGCCACAAGTGGAGGAATGCCTGGGGCTACTAGGACTGAAAAAGACAAAGAAGGATCCTCCCCTAGAGGCAGGGGAGAGTGTGGCCATGCCAACACTTTAATTTTAGAACTGTAAGAGAATAGATTTCTGTTATAAGTCACCCAGTTTGTGGCAATTTGTCACAACAGCCAGAGGAAGCTAATACAGTGGCCTACAGTGTACCCCTTAAGAGTACCCTCCAGAAGTGGCCCTGAGGACTTCCCTTTATCAATGCATTAAAGATGGTGCTGGTGAGGAGGCATCAGTGTTCATTACCACTATCAAGGATGGTGATAGTGACAGTGCTGGGTAATTTGTGTTTTCTCCTCCACATCCACTCTCCACTCCATTCTTGCCCCAAGAGGCTGACCTGTATGAGCTGCAGGGGGCCATATATGTCCATTCAAGCCAGCATCTTGGGGAGCTGACCCTACGCCTCTTTGACCACAGGTTTCAGATAAGAAATCTAGTGGGTCTGAACACCATTCCCCAGTGCTCCAGCCAATGCATTAAACCCTGAATTCCATGTTGAGAAGTTCAGCTCCATTAAGCCTTTTATAATTCATTGTCCTTCTGAGACCTTGGAGTCCATTACTATGATCCTTCCCAGACTCTTGCCAGCACAGATGGATAAGGCCCTGCCATACTGTTCAGCCCTGCCCTCCCACTGCAGCCATGGTACTTTTCCATCTGTGGTATGTTGGGATCAAACTCTTCCTGTGGCCTGGAGGCAGTGAGGAGGAGGAGGGTGAGTCTTCGAGGTTGTAACTGGGGTCAGCAGGAGAGGCAGCTGCCCCAGGTGTGTTCATGGAAAGGTGTTCCTGCAGGGGGAGGCTGGCTGGGGCTGAGGCAAAGGGATTTAGAGGTCAAAGTTTTCAGCCTCCTCTGCATCAACCCATACCCCAGTGTCCCACTCTTTCCCAACAGTGCCCTTAGCGTGTGAGAGCAGATGGGGCTGAGCATTTCATTGACAATGCAACTCTGCAACTCTTATAATCCAGCCCTGGATTTCCCTCCTGGCTTTCTGGTTTTCCACTTAGGTTCTGCAATGACTGTAAACAACTACCTTCAGTTTGTCCTTCTCCTTGTCCTCCCTATACACTGGGGAGCCCATCAGAAGTGGCCAGGTGACCTCACTGTCTTTCCAGTCCCTTTTGTTGCTACAGGGACTGTTTCTCAGACCTTTGATCTCCAATTGCTTTGCTCTCCTACGATGTCACCAGTGATACTTTGAATGCCTGAGATACCACTGCATGCTGTGTATTACCAGTGTCCCATTGCTTCCTCCTTAAGTATGAGACTGTCCCCAATCCCAATTTTGAGGGTCTATTTCCCAGACCCACTCCCGGGACATTCACTGTATGTAGCAGACAGGATCCTGGCTAGAAACAGATGGCCTGCCTGAACTGGGTAATTAAGAGAGCCTAATAAAGGCATACAGAGGCAAGGTTTAGGTAGATGTAGAGGGGAGTGCAGTACAGTGGCCCAGGGCTGGCAACACCAGGGAGGTCATTGCCACCACCAGGCGTGAGGCAGCAATAGCACCCTCTCCCTTTTATTAAATGTATTCCTGTAATGGTAGACTGGGTGGTTGAAGCTAGCCTTCCTTCTTAAAATAACTTAAAAAAAAACAACTATACAAGATAGCTTTAACATATTTTTTTAATCATGCACTTATAAAGCCAATATCTTGGAATAGGGGGCAGTAACACCGGGGACATTTCAGTCTGTGCGAGATATCTGACAGGCTGAGCTCCTTCCTTCTGGCCTCTCAAGACAAGAGAACATTGAATCTGGGGTCTGGCAAGGCTGGGAACCTTGGTAAATCCCTCACCCTGACTTTAAAGGCCTGAGCAGAGTTTTCAGCCTGGCTTCCAGTCATCTTGGTGGCTCAGAAAAATCTCACCCTGGCACCAGCATTAAGGTAGTCATGGACTGTAACTGTTCCTAACAGAAGCAATCACAATCTTCTCTGAAGGAAGGTAACCCCCTCCTAGACGTCAAATTATTTCCACACATAATTTTTAAGTGTTTTCCAGCACATAATCAAAGATAATTAGACACATGAGGGGACAAGACCACATAAGGGAGAGCTGAAAACAGGCAATGGACTCTCAGGAATCCAAGACATTAACATTTCTAGTAGAACAAACATAAAATATGCTGTAAACAAAGATGTTTATCTTGTACAAGAAGATAAAAAAGCAAGATTGAAACATTTAAAAGTGACAATGGATTAAAAAAAAAAATTGGGAGTGCCTGGGTAGCTCAGTTGGTTAAGTGTCTGACTTCAGCTCAGGTGATGACCTAACAGTTCATGGGTTCAAGCCCTATGTTGGGCTCTGTGCTGACAGTTCAGAGACTGGAGCCTGCTTCTGATTCTGTGTCTCCCTCTCTCTGCCCCTCCTCTGCTCACACTCTGTCTCTCTCTGTTCTCAAAAATAAATAAATGTTTCAAATTTTTAAAAAATGTTTAAAAATAAATAAAATAAATACATTTTAAGGTTGAAAAAAAATTGGTAACTGAAAATAATAGTTCATGGACAGGTTTAATAGCTGATTAGCTAAAACGGAAGAAAGAAATAGTCAGCTGGGAGATAGGTGAAAATAAATAATCTGGAATGAAACAAAGAGAAATAAGATGCTGAATAATACAGAAGACAAGGTAAAGATTATAGTAGATATATAGAGAAGACCTAACATATTTGGAATTGTAGTCACAGTAGAAGAGGGGAGAGAAAATCAGACAGAAGTGTTATTTGAGGAAATAACCGTAGACATTTTTTCCAGACCTGATAAAAGACATCAATCCACAGATTCAAAAACCCAACATATCCCAATCATAATCAGTACAAAGAATACACATAGGTATACTGTGGTAAAACTACTGAAAAGCAAAGACAAAGAAAGAACTTAAAAATCAGCCATGGGAAAAAAGATATCTTTATAGGAGCTTATTCTTGATGGAGTAGTTAGACTAATAGCTGGCTTCTATCAGAATGGCTACTGGAAACCAAGATGCTAGAGTGATATCTATAGGGACTCAAAAGAAAATAACTGCCATCCTAGAATTCTCTACCCAGGAAAACTATTTTTCAACAATTAAGGCAAAATAAAGACATTTTTAGACAAAAACTGAGAAAGTTTACAATCAGCAGACATAAACCAAGGGAAATTCTGAGAGGTATTCTTTAATACAAAGAAAAATGATCCTGGTTGATCGTTGGAGAAGCAAGATGGAAGAAGGTTAACAAAAGAGGTTAAAATGTGAACAAATTCATGACCGTAAAAATAATGTATCACACCATAATATATATAATATAATATATATAATATTTTATAAAATAATATAATAGGATTTCATTGTCTAGACCGCAATGTAACCATTCCCCTGTTATTGAATATCTAGGTTCTTTCTAACTTCT
Organism: Proteles cristata cristata; assembly: GCA_017311185.1. NCBI lineage: Eukaryota > Metazoa > Chordata > Mammalia > Carnivora > Hyaenidae > Proteles > Proteles cristata. The sequence goes on along the minus strand of JAESUZ010000537.1, from coordinate 388,360 downwards.
TGCAGTTATAATCAGGCCATGATATATCTTTGCAGTAAATCTAGCCAAGCTTTTGCCAGCCATGGCTTGTGGATAATTTGATTACATGTTATGTTAATACCTGCAGTGCAGTATAATGTGTTAACGTTAAGGGCTGATTCATACTCTAGAAACCAAACAAGTATGCAGAAGGGTTGGCACTTCCCATCAAGTTGAGAAGACTACTCATTATTCCCTTGATTAGCATGCCAATCATTTTCTCTTAGCTTTAGTCCCACTCTCCTGTGGGTGGTGGTTGTGATGTGTGGATTGGGACTTGGCAGAACACATTTCTGCTTAGCTGACAGCTCCTTGTCAGTCACTGTCAATGGTGGGGGTGCCAGAGGGGGGCTGCATGGCTGAAGGAGGGTGAAGGGACTTGCTCTCCTGTGTGCCTCTTTTTCCTAGAAGCCTTACCCCAGCTATGCTTCTTCCCCCCAGCAGAAGCAATTCCTTGCTATAGCAGCAGCTCATGTGATTCAGTTTTCCCTGATGCCAGAGAGAGAGAGACCAGCACTTACTCCCAGGGGCCCCTCCTCAGATATCTGAGTTTCAGCTCTGTGGGGTCCCTCCTCTTACGATTCTAAGTTTTAAGAATTCCAACCACCTGCCACTGTTCCCTCTGTCCTAGGAATAGTAGCTGATTCTGTAGCTGCCACTCCCATGATATCTTAGTGTTTTCCCCTACCCTTCGGTTAATGAGTTAACAATTCTTTGTATTAAATTCTCTCCTTTTGGATGTCCCCTTCCAGCCAAGACGGGATAGCAGTGTCTGCTTTTACCCACCCATCTGAAACAACCAAATCAAATAGATAATGGTTTCAACATACTGGTCGTCAAATCATGAAAGACTGATCCTCGAGAAATGGAAACATGCAAGGAGGTCATATGGTTGCTCCAGTTACTGCTTCCAGAGAGTTTCCAAGATACAACATAGGAGAGCAAGGCCTCGCTGACTCCCAGTGTTAAAGAGGCTGGACTGAAAGTTGGGGGGAGACCCGTGTGGCTGGAGTTTGCAACACAGGGTACCAGAAAAAAGGAGAACTGTAGATAGAACTCTGCAAATCTGCAGAAGTTCCTTCTCAAATATTAACAGAAGGCCATCAGGTGCCTGAGTGGCTCAGTCGGTTAAGCATCCGACTTCGGCTCAGGTCGCGATCTAAGGTTCCATGAGTTTGAGCCTCATGTCGGGCTCTGTGCTGACAGCTCAGAGCCTGGAACCAGCTTCAGATTCTGTGGCTCCCTCTCTATCTGCCCCTCCCTGGCTCTCTCTCTCTTTCAAAAATAAAACATTAAAAAAATATTAACAGAAGACCAGAAAAAGTGCCTTTTCCTACCCACCAGAGTGGAAAATGTAGTAATTAATAGGACATTGGGTAAAGTACTCTGAAAAGTCTTGCCTCAGTAGCAGAAAATAATGAGTCTGGATGGAGCATTGCCCTAGACCTGCCTAACAAACCATAAACGCAAGACCCAATAGGATCAAATTACTTCCAAGGCACTTCACTGCTTCCCAGACTCAAACTCAAGGTTTACAGGAATACAAAAGCATTCTGGATCCAACGAGACAAATTTCATAATCTCTGGCATCCAAAGATTACTGGCCATGCAAAGAGGCAGGGAAACATGACCCCTAATGAGGAGGAAACAGTTGAAATTGACCTATAATGAACAGAGATGTTAGACTTAATAGGGAAGAACATTAAAACAGTTATTATACCTATATCTTATATTTTCAAAACAGTAGAGACACAGAAGATTTTACATATATGAATCATATACATATGACTCAAATAGAACTTCGAGACATGAAAACTACAATGTCTGAGAAGAAACAAACACTGGACAAACACTGGATGGGATGAACACTCTGTGGGATTAGACATTTCAGAAGACAAGAAGATAGTGGACTTGAAGGCAGGACCATAGAAACAATCCAAAATAAAACCTAGAGAGAAAAAAATGTTCTGGAAAAATGAAAAGATCATAAAGCTTGGGGCAATTTCAAGCAGCCACATTAATTTGCATAATTGGAGTTCTGGGGATGGGGGAGCACAGAAAACATTAGTTGAAGGAATAATGGCCAAAAATGTCTAAATTTTATGACAACTATAAAGCCATGGATCTGACAAAAGCATGAAGAAAGCTATACCAGCACACAGCATAAATAAATTGATGAACAACAGTAATAAACATAAAATAAAAAATAAAAATGAGAAAATCTTCAAAGCAGCTGGAGACCAAAAGAAGGCTCCATGTGTGCAGAAGAATGGAGACAGGGAGGACAGCAGATTTAGTTATTGTCAGAAACAGTGCCAAGTGTAAAGGGATCAGTTCATCAAAGGACACATCAATGCAATATTTATGCATCTAGTAACAAAGTGTTCCGGGAAAAAGTGATAGAATTGGAAAAATAAATGGGCAAATCCATAATTGTAGTCAGAGCTGTCAATACTCTCTCAATAATTGACTGAACGAGTAAAATCGGTAAAGGATATTTTAGACAACACTATCAACCCATTTGACCTAATTGACATTTATAGAACATTCTACCAAAATTAGCAGGACAAACACTATGTTTTTCAGGTGCACAGAGAACATTCACCAGATAGACACTATTCTGGCCATAAAATAAATCTTAAAAAATGTTTAAAGATTCAAGTCATCTAATGTATCTTCTCTGACGGCAATAGAATTAAATTAGAAACTGATAACAGAAAGATACTTGGAATCCACCCCCCAAATATTTGAAAACTAAATACTCAATTGTCTAAATAGTCAGTGGTCAAAAAATAAATCAAAGGGGAAATTAGTATTTTTAACTAGGCAGATATGAAAACATGTCATTGAAACTTTGTAGGATGCTGCTAAAATTTATGGGAAATTTTTTTGGGAAGAAAAAGGTCTTAAATTGGTTACTTCTTCTCCTAGCTTAAAAAACTAGATTAAGATTAAACTCAGATAGAACAAAGGAAATAATAGTAGATTAAAGCATAATTCAATGAAAAAGAAAACAAAAGTAGGAAAAAATCAATAGAACAAAAAGCTGGTTCTTTGGGGAAAAAAACTGATAAAATTGAAAAATATCTAATGGGAGGAAAAAGAGAAGAAACGAATGACCTATATCAGGAGTGAGGAAGATAATAACACTACAAATTCTATAGATATTAAAAAGGATGAAAAGAAAATAGTACGAACTATTGCCAATAAATTTGACATTTTAAAAATGGACAAATTTCTTGAAAGATGCAAACTACCAAAGCTCACTCAAAAAGAAATAGATAATCTGAATAGTTCTATTTCTATTAAGGAAATTGAATCTGTACTTTAAAATTTTCCCACAAAGCAAGCCTCAGGCTCGGATGACTTAACTGGTGAATTCTACCAAATATTTAAGGAAGAAATAATACGAATTTTATACACACTCTTCCAGAAAACTGAAGAGGAGGGAATATTTTTTTTAACTCATTCTAGGAGGATAGCATTACTCCGATATGAAAATCACAAAGACACAAAAAGCGAAACTGATCAATATCCCTAAGATACTACCCATGGACATAGATGCAGAAATTCTAAACAAAATTTTATGAAGTTAAATTTTATTCAAAATCCTATAATTAAAAATAAAAGTAGTCATGATGTGATGACCAAGTGGGGTTGCTTTAATGTTTGAAAATCATCCAGTATTTTTAAGTATATATTAAGAATCGAAGAAAAAAATCATGTGACCATTACAGTAGGCCCAGAGAAAACACTTACCAGATTTAAGAAGCCAACTTCTTCCTTTACTTGGAGAGGAGTCAGCATGGCAGCATGCCAACGACTTCCAGAAGTTCGGCAGGGTCAACATCAAATGACTGGCTTTAGTAATGAGTAACGTAATGAGTGTAGTTCATGAGACAGCAGGCTGGTATTCTAAGCCCTCCTCTCCTGTGGGTAAGCGTGCCTTTTCTGGATGGTGCTTACTTGGACACAGGCACTCTGAGGTTTGCTGAACATGTGCTAATTCCATCTTCCTACTGGCAGGGAGGTTTGTATCATCACAGGCAAGTTGGCAGTCAGTCTTTATGTCCATTGATGGGCAAGACAGCTCATAGCTGTTTCGCGATGGGACTGATGGGGTTTGGGAGTGGTGGTGGAGGTTTGGAGCTGAGGGCCAAGAAAGAATTCTTTGGAGCAAAAAGGTGATTGTATTAAAGCACAGGAACAGGAGCCATGGCAGAAAGAGCTGTACTGGGGTTGTAAAGAGTGACTGCTTATATATGATGGAGTTGGGGAAGGTAAAGTCCAGAGGAAGTTTCCTTTATTTTTTTAAAAAAATTTTAACATTTATTCATTTTTGAGGGAGAGAGAGCAAGCAAGTGCAAGCAAGTAAGGGAGGGAGGGAGGGGCAGAGAGAGAGACAGAATCTGAAGCAGGCTGCTGGCTCTGAGCAGCTGTCAGCACTCTGAGCTGTCAGAGCCTGACTCGGGGCTCAAACCCACAAGTGGTGAGATCATGACCTGAGCCAAAGTCAGATGCTTACCTGACTGAGCTACCCAGGCACCCCTCGGAGGAAGTTTCTTAAAGGGATTTCCATGAGCTAAAGAAGACTCACAGATTACTGGAGGCCTAGCTATTGTCAAGCTAAGGTTATTTTTCCCTCTAGCAAAGCACTTATCATTAAGAGGAAAGTTCCTGGGGCACCTGGGTGGCTCAGTCAGTTGAGCGGCCGACCTTGGCTCAGGTCATGATCTCACAGTTTGTGAGTTCGAGCCCCAAATCAGGCTCTGTGCTGATAGCCTGGAGCCTGCTTCCAACTCTGTGTCTCCCTCTCTCTCTGCTCTACCTCTGCTTGTACCCTGTCTCTCAAAAATGAAAAAACGTTAAAAAATTTTTTTGAAAAAAAGAAGAAAGTTCCTGGAGATTAGACTATTGATAAAATATTATATTATATAATAATTAATATTATATTTAATGTTGATTATATTAAAATGTTATAAAAACTGATGGAGACTCTATCAGTTTAACTGTTTGTTTCCTGTCCTTTCCTTTGTTCTCGGGCAGCCAGGAGTGCCTGAGGACTGTCACACCTATCCCATGGGGCGGGGCGGGGGGAGTGTGCTAGCTTGTGCGTGGCCCTCAGTTTGTCTTATACTCACTCATTGGGACTATACCTGGTTTGTGTTCCCTTCCATAATTGAGACCAGAATCCTGATGGGATTTGTTTCCGGTTTTATCCTTGGTACAGGCCCCAGCCAAACCCTTCTGGATATGAATTTAAGTCTAATTCACAAGTCACATCTAGCGTCAATACCCCCAGAGCCTCTACTTGTTTAACTACTATTTTTGCTCCCAATAAATCTTTTTGGTTAGCACTCCAAGCCCATGGGCTTCTCTTTTGAACCAAGACATATAAAGGTTTTAATGTCTGTGCAAATAGGGAATAAAAGGTCTCCAGTAACCCAACAAACCAACAAAAGCCTGTAATTCCTTTACTGTTTTGGGATTGGGAAGGCCTGTATTTTATCAATGATCCCCTCGGGGATCACTTTTGTCTTGCCTACCCAGACCACAACAGGAACTTTGCTGACTAATGTAGCCCTTAGAGCTTGTCAGTTCTTATCTCCCACCCTAGCGATGTAATGACGCAGTTGCTTGAGCAGGAAGGATAAATCATCACAAGTTAATGCATCAGCATCTGCATAATGATAAAGCATCTCTCTTCTGGCATTTTCCCAATCTACCATCTAGTGACAAATTGTGGGAATAAGGAATTGCCCTTGGGGCAATGCCTTCTACAGGCTTAGCAAGGCCCAGTTGGGTTATTTGTCTATATTTTCTCTTGGTGTCCCAGATAATACTAGATCTTGCCACAACTGTCCACCATTCTATCATTTGGCAGGATCTTTTGTTTTTCTCTGTTTTCCAACCCATCTATTTCCCTTATGACAAATGTTTTCCATTTCACTTGAGTCAGCCATCTTAGTGGCTACTATAGCAATGGGTTGATTTAACGATGGGGCAAGGACAGATACTAAAGTACATGCTTTATATTGTAAACCACTGACATGTTGACTGTAAAACAGTCCTTCATACCAGAGGAAAATAATTCTTCATCTGGGCCTCTAAAACTCTGGGTGTAAATGGTGTGTTTTATTCCCAGTTCACATATAATTCTTGTACTTCTTCCACAGAGGTCCAATGTAATAGGGATGGAGGGGGGCAGGGGAAGGGAAAACCTTGTTTTACCAGGTTATCTTAATGCTAGCATTTATCCAATCAATCATATTAGCTAACTGCCTGCAATTCTCATCCATGCCTGCAGCCTATAACCTTTGCTACAAGGTAGGTTGAGCACTGATTGGAGCCATTAAATAAACATGTTTATTTATTTATTTTGAGAGAGAGAGAGTACAGTGGAGGGGCAGAGGGAGTGAGAGAGAATCCCAAGCAGGCTCCATGCTATCAGCGCAGAGCCCAGCAGGGGGCTGGATCCTGCAAACTGTGGGACCGTGACCTGAGCCAAAATCAAGAAGCAAACACTTGAGGTGCCTGATGGCCCAGTTGGTTAAATGTCTGCCATGCCGTCTGTGCTGACAGCACAGAGCCTGCTTGGATTCTCTCTCTCCCTCCCTCCCTGCCCCTCCCCTGCTTGTGCTCAAAATAAATAAATAAACATTTAAAAAAAAGAAGAGTCAAAAGCTTAACTGACTGAGCCACCCAGGTGCCCTGAGGCCACCCAGGTGCCCTGAGGCCATTTTTGACGTCTCAAATGTCTCAAACCCATTTGACATTATACCACCTTCCCCAGGATTCCACAGTTGTAACACCCAAGCTGCTATTCTTCTTGGCCTTTTTGCTTAAAGAGGCTGGTTAGTTACTAATTCAGTGGCAGAATATTCCCTCATAGTTATTTTCTGACTACTGGGAATTTTTTCTGTCATCCCCAGGCTTACGAATGGACTGGGTCTTTGAATCAAAGGGCATGCCTGTAAGTCATGTTCCTCCTCTCTAATGTCCTCCTCACCTGAGGATTCCTTATCCTGGGGTTCCCATGCTTTCAGGTCCCATTCTCTTGAGATAGTTCTCGCTTCGGTGCACAGTGATCCATACCCACTACACACGCATCTTTGCCATCTCACATGCTGTAATTTCTACGTGTTTCTCCCGCTGCTAGGATCTTTTGGACATGATGTCTGTATTAGAGGAACATGCTGTTCATACATCCTTCTAAAGGCAGTGCTTCTCTGGTCTGTTCTGTTCTCTCCTTACTGCTACTTCCCTTTTGCCGTATCTTCTCTCCCACCCAGTCTTTCCTGCCGGCTTGCCAATTATTAGAGGGCAGAGGAGGGACAGGAAAGGATCCTCCAGACTGGGAAGGCACTTTGAGACTGAAAAATGAAGCAAATCATTCCATATTGTTTACACAGAATTTTAGTCAGGTAACTTACTGACCGGGGTGATCAGGTAGATGATGATCCAGATGCTACACAGCTATTTTCCACCCCCATCTGGACTTTACCCACTGCTTTTATAGTGAGGGGATCATGGTGGGGAGGTTAAGGGTAGTTATCTAAAGTGGTGCCTTCCGTGTGCATCAGAACAAGCTTTCCTGCCTCCTGGTCAGGGCGTATGTTAACCTTTAAGGGGCCTGGAGGACATAGCCCCAAGGGCAGCCATTGTGTGGGAATGAACAAGATGGAGGGTTAAAGATGGAGTCAGTGTTATCAGCACTCTACATGTTGTTCAGTATTCACAAATCAAGCAACATGATGCATCACATTAATAAGAGAAGGGATAAAAACCATATAGTCATCTCAATGAATGCAGTAAAAGCATTTGGCAAAATACAACATTTCATGATAAAAATTCTCAACAAAAGAGGTTTAGAGTGAACATACCTCAACATAATAACGGCTATGTATGAAAAACCCACAGCTAACATACTCAAAGGTGAAAATCTCAGAGCCTTTCCCTTACACTCAGGAACAAGACAAGAATGTTTGCTCTTACCACTTTTATTCAACATAGTACTGGAGGTCCTCACTGCAACAATTGGACAAGAAAAAGAAGGAAAAGACATCCAAATTGGTAAGGAAGAAGTCAAATTCTAGGTGTTTGCAAATGACATGATACTATATATAGAAAACTCTGGACTCCACCCAAACAGTACCAGGGCTGATAAATGAATTCAGTAAAGTCACAAGACACAAAATCAATACATAGAAATTAGTTGTATTTCTAACGCTAATAATGTGAAACGCCCAGAATTCGAGAGAACCCCAAAATCAGACCACCAGAGACCAGAGTCAAAGCCAAGCGGCAAGAGTTGTTTATTCGCAGGTTCGAACCCGGTCCTCCGCGCACTCGTTGCCGGTGACGCTAAGAGGCCCTGAACAAAGCCTTTGCAGCCTTTTTATAGACAAAAGTAAACAAGTCATGGGGAGGGACAGGAGATTTCCATGGTTACAAGTTTGCCATTGGTTGACATTCAAATATGAACATTTACCGTATTTGATTGGTTTCCGCCATCAGGTTTTTGGCGGGATCCAATTACAACATCTAGGATACCTTTGAATTCAGCCTATCCGAGAGCGAGTCCAAAGTCTTGTTTGGCGACTAACAGGTTAACATCTCTTTCTCCAGGCCCTTCCCTCAGCAAGGTGGGGGGTGGCTGCTGGCCTTTCCTGATTGGGTGTTGCCAGGGTAGTGTGGTGGAGTGACAGAGGGAACATGAAGCTAGTCGCTTGGGCAATCCGGTGGCGGGAAAGCAAGCCTTAAGCATTGTTACAGAAGCAGAAAGAGCTGGTTAGGTAATGGCTTCCCGTAGCGCAGGCATTTGCCCAGAAGCGGAAAAGCTGGTTAAGTTTTTGGTTTAGTTTATCTAGGCCCCTCAAATGAAGTTGCAAAAAGAAAAATTAATAATCCCATTTACAGCTGCATCAGTACAGACAAGATACCTAGGAATAAACTTAACAGGGAGGTGAAAGACAACGACGATGATGACGATGACGAAGGAGGAGGAGGTGGGGAAGAAAGAAGGAAAGAAAGAAAGAACAAACAATCCAATATTTTAAATAGGCACAAGCTTTATTTTTTTTATTTTAAAAATTTTTTCCTGTCATAGTTTATTGTCAAGTTGGTTTCCATATAACACCCAGTGTTCATCCCTACAAGTGCCCTCCTCCATGCCCATCACCCCCCTCCCCCCCTTCATCTGTTCTCAGTTTGTTCTCAGCATTCAAAAGTCTCTCATGGTTTGCCTCCCTCCCTCTCCTCAACTATTTTTCCCCTTCTCCTCCCCCATGGTCCTCTGTTAAGTTTCTCCTACTCCACCTATATGTACAAACATAGGGTATCTGTCTTTCTCTGCCTGACTTATTTCACTCAGCATAATACCCTCAAGTTCCATCCACATTGCTACAAATGGCCAGATTTCATTCTTTCTCATTGCCGTGTAGTATTCCATTGTATAGATGAACCACATCTTCTTGATCCATTTGTCAGTTGATGGACACTTAGGCTTTTTCCATGATTTGGCTAATGTTGATAGTGCTGCTATGAACATTGGGGTACATGTGCCCCTATGTATCAGCACTCCTGTATCCCTTGGGTAAATTCCTAGCAGAATAGGCACAAACTTTAAACAGTTCACCCAGAAGACATGATTGGCCAACAAGCACATGAAAAGATGCTCACATCGTTAGTCATGAAGAAAATGTAAATTAAAACCACCATGAGATTCTACTACACACTTAGAAGAAAGGCTAAAATGACTCACTATTCCACGTGTTGGCACAGATATGGAAGAAGTGGAATTCTCACACACAGCTGGTAGGAATATAAAATGAAAAACAGTTTGGAAGTTCCTTAAAAAGTTAAAACACACCTATGATATGATCCAGCCATTCTACTCACACATATTTGCCCATGAAAAATGAAAGCCTATGTCCATACAAAGACTTGCATGTGAATGTTCTTAACTGTGTTATATTTAATAGTCCAAATCACAATCAATGCAAATGTCTATCAAATGTTGGATGGATAAATTGCAGTATGTCCATAAAATAGAATGCTACTCAGCAATAAAATGGAATAAACTATTGATATGCATAACAACATGGGTGGATTTTAAAATAATTTGTGTGTGAAAGGAGCCAGATGAAAAAAGTGCATACTGTATGATTCCACTTGTATAAAACTCTAGAAAATGCACACTAGCTTGGGGGCAGATCAGTGGTTTCCTGAGATGGAAATTGGAGACAGGGAAAGAGTAACTTTCGAGAGTGTTATATGGGTCTACGTCTTTTTTAACTATTTTTTTAATGTTTATTTTTGAGAGAGACAGAGAATGAGGGGAGGGGCAGAGACACAGAATCCAAAGCAGGCTCCAGGCTCTGAGCTGTCAGCACAGAGCCCAACTCAGGGCTTGAACCCATGAACCATGAGATCATGACCTGAACTGAAGTCAGACACCCAATTGACTGAGCCACCCAGGTGCCCTGATAGGTCTATACCTTGATTGTAGTTGTTTCAGTCTATTTGGGCTAGTATAATAAAATACCACAGAATGGGTGGCTTAGAAACAACAGGAATTTATTTCCCACAGTTCTGGAAGCTGGAGTCTGAGACCAAGGTGCTAGAATTGCTGGATGAGGGTCCACATCCACATCTCAGACCTCTCAGTATGTCCTCACTTGGATGATAGGGGGATTTGTGGTGTCCCTGTTATAAAGGCAATGATTCCATTCAAGAGGGCACCACTCTCATGACTTAATCACCTCCCAAGGCCCCACCTCCTAATACCATCATCTTGGTGATTAGGATTTCAAGGTATGAATTTGGTGGTGGCAGGGACATAACCATTCAGACCACGGCAGTGATATATTTAATACGTATGTCAAAACTTATCACATTGTACATTTAGAACATGTGCAGATTATTATATATCAATTAGACCTCAATAAAACTTTTACAAACTATTTTTGGTCAGCGGCACCTGGCTGGCTCAGTTGGTGGAGCATGTGACTCTCGACTTCAGAGTAGTGATTTTGAGCCCCACTCTGGGCAGGCACCTACTTAAAAAAAAAACATTAAAGGGGCACCTGGGTGGCTTAGTCGGTTAAGCGTCCGACTTTCGCTTAGGTCATGATCTCACGGTTCGTGGGTTCTAGCCCCGCGTCAGGCTCTGTGCTGACTGCCAGCTCAGAGCCTGGAGCCTGTTTCGGATTCTGTGTCTCCCTCTCTCTCTGACCCTCCCCTGCTCGCTCTGTCTCTCTCTCTCCTAGAAAGAGATAAAACATTAAAAAAAAAAAAAAGAAAAGAAAAAAACATTAAAAATTTGTTTTGTTCACATAACTGGCAAGATTTCTGTCCCCTGACTGGACGCTGGTGGCACAGGTTTTTTTTTTTGGTGCAGGCTCAGAGCTCTCTGTGGGACCTTTGAGTTTCTGTCAGCTTCGCCCTCTTGACATCACACAGTTTCACAAAGGAGTAAAACAGAGGTGGTTGGGCCAGGCATGTGTTCCAGACAGGTGTCATGGACAGCTCCTGTCTACGCCTAAGTTACACAGCTTCTCACCCTTGCTTCTTTTTTTTTTTTTTTTAATGTTTTATTTATTTCTAGGAGAGAGAGAGAGAGAGACAGCGTGAGCAGGAGAGGATCAGAGAGAGAGGGTGTCACAGACTGAAACAGGCTCCAGGCTCTGAGCTGGCAGTCAGCACAGAGCCCGACGTGGGGCTCGAACCCACGAACCGTGAGATCATGACCTAAGCGAAAGTCGAACTCTTAACCGACTAAGCCACCCAGGCTCCCCTTCTCACCCTTGCTTCTGATAGTTGCCCTCTTGTAACCAAAGCACTTGGCTCAATTACTATGACATACTTAGAACTAAAATGGACTTAGCAATGGCATAGATATTTTTCTCATGTAATCAAATAAAATACTTATTGTAAAATAAATGTCAGGAAACCCAGAAAATGTAAAAAAAAAAACAAATTATAGTAGTTCAGTAGAATATCCCCATTATGTTCAACTTCATTGAAATGATTGAACTATTCTGTTTTGCAGCAGGGCCAGATGAAACGGAAGACCACTTCTAGCCTCATTTCAGATCAAAAGACATCTGCAGATTGAAAGTGATGGGATGGAGGGGGACTGGGTGGCTCAGATGGTTAATTGTCTGACTTCAGCTCATTCATGATCTCATGGTTCATGAGTTCAAGCCCTACAATGGGCTCTGAGCTAACAGCTTGGATCTTGCTTGGGATTCTCTTTCCCTCTCTCTCTGCTCTCCCCCAACCCCCCGAAATAAATAAATAAACTTAAAAAAATAAACGAAAGTGAGGGGATGGAGAAGCATTTATTACACAAATGGATGCCAAAAGAAAGCGAGGGTAACGATATTTATATTGGACAAAATAGACTTTAAATCAAAGACTGTAACAAGAGAATAAAGGGGGCAATCCAACAAGAGAATACAATAATCATAAATATTTATGCACTCAACATGAAAGCACCCAAATACATAAGACAGTTAATAACAAACATTAAAGAAATAATTGATAGCAATACAATAATAATAGGGGACTTTAATGCCCTACTTACATCAATGGACAGTCATCCAAATGGGGAAAAAAAAAAAAAAGGAAATAGTGACTTTGAATGACACATTGGACCAGACGGATTTGAGACATATTCAGAACATTCCATCCTAAAATAGCAGAAATCACATTCTTCTCAAGTTCATTCTGGAACGTTTTCCAGAATAGATCACATATCAGGCCACAAACCAAGTCTGAACAAAACCAAAAACACTGAAGTCATATCGTGCATCTTTTCAGCCACAACACCATACACTAGAAATCAATCATAAGAAAAAATCTGGAAAGACCACAGATACACTAAAATTAAATAACATGCTATTAAACAGTGAATGGGTCAACCAAGATATCAAAGAAGAAATAAAAAAATTACATGGAAACAAATGAAAATGGAAACACAGTGCTCCAAAAACATCTTTGAGATACAGCAAAAGTGGTTCTAAGAAGGAAGTTTTTTTTTGTTTTTTTTTTGTTTTTTTTTTTTTTAATGTTTTATTTATTTCTAGGAGAGAGAGAGACAGCGTGAGCAGGGAAGGGTCAGAGAGAGAGGGAGTGACAGACTGAAATAGGCTCCAGGCTCTGAGCTGGTAGTCAGCACAGAGCCCGACGCGGGGCTCGAACCCACATACCGTGAGATCATGACCTTCGCGAAAGTCGGACGCTTAACCGACTAAGCCACCCAGGCGCCCCCTAAGAAGGAAGTTTATAGCAACACAGGCTTACCTCAAAAAGCAAAAAAATTCTCAAATAAACAACCTAACCTAACACCAAAGGAGATAGAAAAAGAATAAACAAAACCCAAACACAGCAAAAGGAAAGAAAAAATAGTAAGAGCAGAAACAAATTACATAGAAACTAAACCAAAGAAAACAAAAAAATCCTCATAATAGAATAAATCAAGAAACCAGGAGCCAGTCCTCTGAAAAGATCAACAAAATCAATAAACCTCTCGCAAGACTCATTAAAAAAATGAGAGGACTCAAATAAATAACATTACTAATGAAAGAGGAGAAATAAAAATCAACACCACAGAAACACAAACAATTATAATAGAATTCTTTGAAAAACTACATACCAACAAATTGGACAGCTTAGAAAAAATGAATCAATTTCTAGAGGTATATAACCTACCAAAACTAAAGCAGGAAGAAATAGAGAATTTGAGCAGACCAACCACCAGCAATGCAATTCAATCAGTAATCAAAAATCTCCAAAAAACAAAAGTCCAGGACCAGACAGCTTCACAGGTGAATTCTACCAAACATTTAAAGAAGAGTTAATTAACCCATTCTTTTCAAGCTATTCCAAAAAATAGAAAAGGAAGGAAAACTGCCAAATTCATTCTGTGAGGCCAGTATCACCCTGATACTGAAAACAGATAAAGACATACACACAAAGATAATTACAAGCCAATATCTCATGAATATAGATGCAAAATTCCTCAACAAATATTAGCAAACTAAATAAAAACTATATTTTATTTTTAAAATATTTTTTAATATTTATTTTTGAGGGGGGGAGGGTAGAGAGAGAGGGAGACACAGAATTCGAAACAAACTCTGGACTCTGAGCTGTCAGCACAGAGCCCGACATGGGTCTCAAACTCACAGACAGTGAGATCATGACCTGAGCTGAAGTCAGACGTGTAACCGACTGAGCCACTCAGGCGTCCCCAACAATATATTTTAAAAAAATCATATACCATCATCAAGTGGGATTTATTCCTGAGATGCAAGGGTGGCTTAATATTTGCAAAACAACCAATGTGATGCATCACATCAGTGAGAGAAAGGATAAAAACTGTATGATCATCTCCATACATGCAGAAAAGGCATTTTACAAAGTACATCCATTCATGATAAAAACCCTTAACAGGGTTAGAGAAAACATGCCTCAACATAATAAAGGCCATCTGTGACGAACCCACAGCTAAGGTCATACTCAAAGGTGAAAACCTCAGAGCCTTTCCCTTACACTCAGGAACAAGACAACGATGTCCATTCTTTCCACTTGTATTCAACTTAGTAATGGAAGTCCTCACTGCAGCAATTGGACAAGCAAAAGAAAGAAAAGGCATCCAACTTGGTAAGGAAGAAGTTAAATTCTTGCTATTTGCAGATGACACGATACTGTATACACAGAAAGCCCTGAAGACTCCACCAAAACATTACTAGCACTGACAAATGAATTCACTAAAGTCACAGGATACAAAATCAATGTGCAGAAATCTGTTGCATTTCTATACACTATACATAATTCCTATACACTAATAATGAAGAAAGAAGAAAGTGAAATTAAAAAACAATCCCATTTACAATTGGACCAAAACAATAAAACATCTAGGAATAAACAACCAAAGAGGTGAAAGATCTGTACTCTGAAAACTATAACACTGATAAAAGAAACTCAAGAAGACACAAAGAAATAGAAAGACATTCCATACTCATGGGTTGGAAGAACAAATATTGTTAAAATATCTGTACTGTCCAAAGCAATCTACAGATTTAATGCAATCCCTAACAAAATACCACCAGCACTTTTCACAGAACTAGAATGAACAATCCTAAAATTTGTATTGAGGCACAAAAGACATTGAGTAGCCAAAACAATCTTGAAAAAGAAAAACAAGCACAAGTTCAGATTTCAAATTATATTAAGAAAACGGTAGTAAGTAAGCCAGTATGGTACTGGCATAAAAGTAGACATATAGATCAATGGACTAAAATAGAAAATCCAGAAATAACCCCATGATTATACAGTCAATCTTTGACAAAGGGAATGAATATACAATGGGAAAAAGACAGTCCCTTCAGCAAATTGTGTTAGGAGAACTAGACAGGCACATGGTAAAGAATGAAACTGGACCATTTTTTTTTTTAAATGTTTTATTTATTTCTAGGAGAGAGAGAGACAGTGTGAACAGGGGAGGGTCAGAGAGAGAGGGAGTCACAGACTGAAAGAGGCTCCAGGCTCTGAGCTGGCAGTCAGCACAGAGCCCGACGCGGGGCTCGAACCCACGAACCACGAGATCATGACCTAAGCGAAAGTCGGACGCTTAACCGACTAAGCCACCCAGGCGCCCCTGGACCATTTTTTTTTACCAGACAAAAAATAAAACTCAAAATGGATTAAATACTTAAATATGAGACTTGATACCATAAAAATCTTTGAAGAGAACATAGGGAGTAATCTCTCTGACATTGGCTACAGCAACATTTTTCTAGATATGTCTCCTGAGGCAAGGGAAATAAAAGCAAAAATAAACTAGTGGTACTATATCAAAATAAAAGGCTTCTGCACAGCAAGGGAAACAATTAACAAAACTAAAAAAAATAACAAAACTAAAAAGCAAACTACAGAATGGTAGAAGATATTTGCATATGACAGGTCCTATAAAGGGCTAGTATCCAAAGTATATAGAGAACTGATACAAGTCAATACCCAAAAAACAATAATCCCATTAAAAAATGGGCAGAAGTCATGAACAGAGATTTCTCCAAAGAAGTCATACAGATGGCCAATAGACACATGAAAAGATGCTCAACATCACTCATCATCAGAGAAATGCAAATCAAAGCTCAAGTGAGATCACCTCGCACTTCTCAGATTGTCTAAAATAAAAAACACAAGGAACAACAAATGTTGGCAAGAAATAGGCACTGTGTTGCACTGTTGGTGGGAATGCAAATGGTGCAGCCACTGTGGAAAACAGTACGAGGGTTCCTCAAAAAATTAAAAATAGAACTAACCTATGATCAAGCAATCACACTATGAGTGTTTATTTACTAAAATAATGCAAAAACACTACTTCAAAGGAATATATACACCCTTAATGTTTATAGACGCATTAACTACAGTGGCCAAATTACGGAAGCTGCCCAAGTGTCTATCGATAGATGGATGGATATAAAGATGGATGAATATAAAGAAGTGATAAATATATGTGTATATACATATAAAATGGAATATTATATGATACTTTATATGTATATAAAATGGAATATTATTCAGCCAAATATCCATTTGCAAAGACATGGATGGAACTAGAGAGTATTAAAATCAGTCAGAAAAGGACAATACCTTATGATTTCACTCATATGTAGAATTTAAGAAACAAAGCAACCAGGGGCTGCTGGGTGCCTCAGATGGTTAAATGTCTGATTTTCGACTCAGGTCATGATCTCACAGGTTGTGGGTTCAAGCCCTGCATCAGGCTCTCTGCTGGCAGCATGCAGCCTGCTTGGGATTCTCTCTTTCCCTCTCTCTCTGCTTCACTCCTCTTCATGCCCGTGCTCTCTCTCTCTCTCTCAAAACAAATAAATAAACATTAAAAAAATTAAGAAAAAGAAACAAAACAACCAAGCATGGGGGTGGGTGGGGAGAGAGAGAGAGAGAGAGAGAGAGAGAGAGACCAAGAAACAGATTCTTTTTTTTTTTTTTACAAATAGTTTATTGTCAAATTAGTTTCCACATAACACCCAGTGCTCATCCCCACAAGTGTCCTCCTCCATGCCCACCCCTCCTCCCCCCCACATCCATCAGTCCTCAGTTTTTGTCAGCATTCAAGAGTCTCTCATGGTTTGCCTCTCTCCCTTTCCCCCACCATTTCCGCCCTTCTTCTCCCCTTGGTCCTCTGTTAAGTTCCTCCTAATCCTCCTATACGTGCACACATATGATATTTGTCCTTCTCTGCCTGACATTTCGCTCAGCATAACACCCTCAAGGTCCATCCATGTTGCTACACATGGCCAGATTTCATTGTTTCTCATTGCCATGTAGTATTCCATGGTATAGATAAACCACATCTTCTTGATCCATTCATCTGTTGATGGACACTTAGGCTCTTTCCATGGTTTAGCTATTGTGGAGAGTGCTGCTATGAACATTGGGGTACATGTGCTCCTATGCCTCAGCATTTCTGTATCCCTTGGGTAAATTCCTAGCAGTGCTATTGCTGGGTCATAGGGGAGTTCTATTGTTAGTTTCCTTAGGAACCTCCACACTGTTTTCCAGAGGGGCTGTACCAGCTTACATTCCCACCAACAGTGTAGGAGGGTGCCCGAAGAAACAGATTCTTAACTATAGAGAACAAATTGATGGTTACCAGAGGGAAGGTGGGTGGAGGGGCTGGGGGAAATGGATGGGGATTAAAGAGTATACTCGTCATGATGAAAAAAAATGATTAAAATAAGAGAGACCACTTCTAGTTTGTGATATCAAAGTGTGTTATCTTTGAGTCTTCTCTTCCATTTACCAGGCAGAAGGGCACATTTTCGGAGCACCCTCCCTCTGAGCTTAGGTGTGGGTAGGGACCAGGCCGTTCTTGGGGGGCACAACAAAGCAAATACTATGTGCAGATGACCATGTCACTGACAGTTCATATCAGTGCAAACGTGTTAAAGGTGGCATTTTGAGGAGAATTGCAAAGAAAACATTTGTACTTCCAACGGCTGCTTCAAGGGCCAGCAGATACCCTCTCCGGTGTGAACGTCTCTGCAGCTGTGATCCCAGGGAGCTGCAGAGGGCTAAAGATTCTCCCTTCGTGTCTACTACTACGTGCAATCCATTTACACTGACTGGTAGTTTTCATTGATGAAACTACGTGAAAGCAGAGATCCATGGCTCTCAAAACTGACTATCAAAATCTCCCTGGCGCTTGTTAAAGCTACAGCCACTTATCATACTTCCTGCATTTCTCATTCAGCTTCAAGAAGCAAGGAATAGATTCTAACTGGTACTTTTTAAGCACAACTCCTCTCATTTTACAGTCTTACAGGCTGGTTAGCCACAAATTCAAGGCCAGGGCATCTCCTTGGAAAATTCTGGTAAAAGCAGTAATTATGAACAGATCCTTCTCCTTCTCCTTCTTCTCTGAGAGCGAGTGAGCGAGAGAGAGACAAAGCAAGAGTGAGAGAGTATGTGAACAGGGGAGAGGGGCAGAGGGAGACAGAAAATCCACACTCACCACACACAGAGCCTGATGCCAGACTTGAGCCCACGACTGTGAGATCATGACCTGAGCCAAAATCAAAAGTCTGACGCTCAACTGACTGTGCCACCCAGGTGTCCCTAGAAACAGGTTATTATTAACCATAAAAATTAAAAAAAAATCTAACCTTTATTCTCTTGGAGTCCAAGATTATTGATGTTCACTTAACAGGAATAGCTAAATACCACAAGAGGGCGCCATTGTCACAATGTTCTGGCGCTGCACTTCGTCGCTTTGCTGTGTTTAATGCCGTTAGCCCAAAAGAAATTTGAAAGATTGGTTCTTTCTTTTATACGTCTCAAGGTATCAAAAAAAAAAAAAAAAAAGACATGTAAGACATGGCATGAGGACATGAGATTATGGGAAAGAACCAAAAATAAAGTACAAGGAGGAACCAGGGTAAAACAAGTGGAGAAATAAATTCTTTTTTTTTTTTAATGTTTTATTTATTTCTGAGAGAGAGAGAGAAAAAGAGAAAGAGAGAGAGAGAGCGCGCAGGGGAGGGTCAGAGATAGAGGGAGACACAGAATCTGAAGCAGGCTCTAGGCTCTGAGCTGAGCTGTCAGCACAGAGCCCAACGCAGGGCTCAAACCCACCAACCGTGAGACCATGACCTGAGCCGAAGTCTGACGCTAAACCACCGACTGAGCCACTCAGGCGCCCCGAGAAATAAATTCTTAAAGTAGTACAGGCATTTTGATGGTTTGAGAAGATGCTTCATGGCATCTCCATGCTGGTAGAACAGATAGTAAAAGCTTGATTGGATCCCTCAAAATTTTTATTTTCCCTGATTGTGAAAGGGTGACAGCCAAAACATGAAAGAAATTATTTGGGGGATTCTTCCTTAGAATCTGAGGCATTCTGGGCTAGACTATTGGCTAATTAGTTGGTGCCAGCACCCACGTGGCTAACTGCTCTCATCTCTCTGGGCCCTGGTTTCCACTTGCATCAAACAGGATCAGTTGCACCAAATAAATTGTCTGGGAAAATCCATGGTCTTAGTGATCAATCCTCTGTTAATATCATCTTTGGGCTTCAACTTGTGGAATACTGGTACCATATTTTGGAGGGTTAGATCAATAATACAATCATGTAACAAATCAGATGATTTTTTGTTTCTATTGGGAGATCTCACATTTTCTCTCGACTTCCAAGTCCCACACCTGGAGCTTTTCTTTCCTTATTTCTTTTGCATCCTTCTGCTGTTTTGTTATAAAAACACTAGCAAAATTCTTTTTCTCTCTGCTTTTTGTTCTGCACCACATCATACACCATCTCTGTAGGGGGTGAATGCTTCCTTGCTCTGTTTTCCATCTGCAGATTATTTCATTGTCTGATGGATGCACCATTGTTTATTTCTCTATTCCCCTATGAAATGGACACTCGGGTCTAATTTTTTTATTGTCACGAACCATGTGGCAGAGAATAACCATGTCCAAGGGTCATTTTGTACTGGTATGGCTGGAAGACAAATCCTCAGAAGTGGCATTGCTGGACTAAAAGTAAATGCTCTTGTATTTTGCAATTTTGACCAAATTACCCTCTAAGTAGGTTATATGATTTTGCTCCCAGTCTGTTGGAGAGTCTCTTTTTCTGCAGACTCTCCAACAGAGTGCATAATCATACCATTTTTTTTTAATTTTTTAATGTTTTATTTGTTTATAGGAGAGAGAGAGAGAGACAGCGTGAGCAGGGGAGGGTCAGAGAGAGAGGGAGTCACAGACTGAAACAGGCTCCAGGCTCTGAGCTGGCAGTCGGCACAGAGCCCGATGCGGGGCTCAAACCCACGGACCGCAAGATCATGACCTAAGTGAAAGTCGGACGCTTAACCGACTAAGCCACCCAGGCGCCCCAATAATTATACCATTTTTATTTTGAATTCCTGTAGAGGCCTTAATACCAGATCTGGATAATCATCCTTATAACCCAACAGATAGGTGATGATGTATTTATGACCCTGGCATGGGCGTGATAACGCAACAGGGCATGTGAAAAATCAATGACATGGGGTCATTTGAGCAGGTTTTATGTCATTGATGTTTCTTTAAATTTTTTTTTAATGTTTATTCTTTGAGAGAGAGAGAGAGAGAACATGATCAGGGGAGGGGCAGAGAGAGACAGAATTTGAAGTAGGCTCTAAGCTGTCAGCCCAGAGCTCGACACAGGGCTCGAACTCACTAACCGTGAGATCATGACCTGAGCCAAAGTCAGATGCTTAACCAACTAAGCTTCCCAGGCACCCCTGTTGTCTGTTTTCTTATTCTTGCTTCCCACCCTATGTGTTTGTGGATATGAATTTTTGCTGCTGCCTCAGTTTGTAGCTTAAACCTTCTTCTGCAACTCACACATTTTTTTCCCCAAGCAATTTTATGCTTCACTAGGCTGTGAGTAAAACAGAGAGAGTCTGCGTTGTATATCCATCTGGAGAGCTTCCACGAGGTGACCAGGTCTGACCACCGTATGTAACCGTCAAGGTGCCCATGCTGCTGACCAGAGCTTGCGTTCTGATGGCGGGACGCTCCCTCCCCCCTCCCGTGGAATTGAAGCTTTGTCTTTGTGCAAACTTTCCAGCTGTGGAAACTCCGGCACCGCTCTAAAGATTAATGGCACTTCTTGGCAAAGGATGGGAAAAGCAAACTTCTCTGCTATACAAGGATTAAGTCTTAGCCTAGAGGCAAACTGTCCCCAGCCTCTGCAGTGAGGTTATCTCACAGAGAACATTCAGGCTGTTTCTCAATAGAGCCTGTCCTGGAGTCAGCCAATGTTTCCTAGTTAGTAAGATTATGTCCCATCCGGCCAGCATGCAGAGTGGTGCTGAGTTTCTTCTGTCTCTCAAACACACACACTTGTGTGAGGTGCACACCCATAATGACTCAGTATCAGACAGAAAGAATGGACAGCTGATGAGCAGAGAGCAAGGAAACATGAAGAACATTCTAGCACAATCCGTGTTGTTGGATCTCCTCATGTCTGGAAGCCAGAACATGAGCCACAGTAGCTTGCCCTTTCCTGCATCTGCCTGGAAATGCTGCAAATAGAAGGAAATATTGAGCAAAAGTAATTAGCTAATGAGGACCTTAAATGCCAGTTTAATAGCAGCATTAATAATAAAGCAAAGTTTTATTGGGTTAATAGAGGTTAAGTGGCAATCTTAGTAAAATGGTCATTATAGATTTTCTTCTTTGCAGGCAATGAACAGAACCTTCTGAAAAGACTGATTATTATAACTGCCTCCTCTGCATTTTCTGTTTCTCAAAAAGAAGTGTTTCTAAAGGTTTTAAAAGATGATTACCACTTTTTGCAGGGCCCCCTGTCTGAGGCCCTGGACCTGAGGTCCAGGAGCTGCGTCTTTAAAGAAGCCCTTACAGGGAACTCTGTCGGTTGCTCAAGGCTTGCTGCCAACAAACAATTGAGGTATTTACCAAGGGTTTCCAAGAAATTGCTGCAAATTATATGAAATGTTATACCTGTTACAGGCATTCAATGTATTAGCAACAGAAAAAATAAATGTAATGTGGGTGGGAACAGAGTTGCAATTTGTGAGAAAAGGTTCAGTAATGTAGGTAGAGATGAGTTTTAGTTACATGACATGGGGAATTGCACTGCATGAAGACAGAAGCGAAGTTAGACAGCATGGCATCTTTGAACAGATTTCTAAATATCAGTCTTGAATCATGGAGAAGGGACTTTTAACACGATGTGTGGAAAGACCCATTTGGAGATGAGGAAACTGAGCCCCTGAGGTGGGGGCTGAGGCTTGTTCTTGATGGAACTTCCTCATGGACAGGGACGACCAGAACCCCCATTCTGCACCTGAGCTGGCCGGGGACCCCCACCTCAGGTGGCGTGTGTGCCATTAGGAGTCTTCATTCTTATTAACTCTCTAGTTTGGGGCTTCCCTTACAAGTTTTTCTGAGAGACACACACTCAGCATGAGTTGGGGAGAGGCAGAGAGAGAAGGAGAGAAAGAATCCCAAGCAGAGCCCAATGCAGGTCTCCAAACTTATGAACCGCGAGATCATGACCTGAGCTGAAATCAAGAGTGTGATGTTTAATCCACGGAGCCGTTCAGGTGCCCCAAACACCACTCGTTTTTTAAGATGAGAAAAATGGTCAACGAGTCCCTCAACTTAAGAGGGCTCCTAGTGCAGCAAAATCGAGAAATGGTTCTTTCTTCTGTTTGCCGAGGTGAAAAGCCGAGGAAATCAGATCAACCTGACTTCTCACCTTTAAAAATAGATTGGGGAGGGAGATACAGGGAGTGTGGAGCTGCCTGGCCTGGAGGAGGTTTTGAAAAGGGTACCGTGTGTGCATTGGGAGGCTGGGAGCTCAGATGCACGCCAGCCTCCCAAGATCCTTGCTGGTAATGACTGGGCAGGAGTTTGTGGGGCTGGTGTCTAGACAGGCAGGCCTCCACACTGCTCTTACCAACACCATTTTGGCCCTTTGGGCTGTCACTGAAATCCTTGGTTCCAGGCATTTGCCTTCAGCTATGAAATCCCCACCATGACTGCTCTGCCTCGTGATTCAGGCCTCTGCAGGGGCCCTTGATAAGACATCTTTAGATTCTTCCCAGGGAGAGTGACCTCAGCCTGAGGATCCAGTTGCTGCTTCCCACTGTGCTGAAGCTTCCCCTCCCTATGCCCAGGCTGCACGTAAGAATCGGCCCTTTCCCCAGTGGAGAGGCTCCAGGAGCACCTGGCCCACTTCTTTTTTTTTTTTTTTATGTTTTATTTATTTCTAGGAGAGAGAGAGAGACAGTGAGCAGGGGAGGGTCAGAGAGAGAGGGAGTCACAGACTGAAACAGGCTCCAGGCTCTGAGCTGGCAGTCAGCACAGAGCCCGACGCGGGGCTCGAACCCACGAACCGCGAGATCATGACCTAAGCGAAAGTCGGACGCTTAACCGACTAAGCCACCCAGGCGCCCCAACCCCTGGCCCACTTCTATAGGACCTTGGCTCTCCTCCCTTCCCACCATCCCCTGGACTGGCACCCCCCTGCTTTTCCTGGGAGGACTTCACTTATGTCACATTCTCCTTGTCCTGGGTGTTCTACACTGTCAGGCTCAGGCTTTATGGAGAACAGGGAATCCTCTCTACATCATGAAGGAAACACTTCCATTGACTCTGCCAATGAGGCAGAGGAAGCTATGGATGTAGGGACCAGGGAATTGAGGAGGACGAAACATTTACCAGCCTCAAAATGTTAAGTCCCAATCACATGTTTATATGCTTTTCAGGCTAGAGGAGGAAATCTTCAGGGTTTCAAGCAGGTTAGAAAATACTGAACTCATTAAGTATGTGACCAGATTGAACATCTGTGTCTTAACAGATTCGTGCTTTATGGAAATCATTGTGAATTATGGGGCTGTTGCTGAATTTGGGGCATCTGGTGACTACTTGGCATTTGTGGCTTATGGTCTTACTGGAAACCCCTTTGGATGGTTTTCAAGGCTGTAATTCATGGTTATATGTTCTGTATTTTTCCCGAGACCACTGCTGGAATCCTGTGTTCACTACATAATGAGTATTTTATTTTTAGATGTGGATCACCTCTTAGGGAGGGAGTCTGTGGGGAAGGTGGGTAATGAACTATTTTTGACATAAATCACAAGTGCCAAAGAAAGTGGTAATATCCGAAGAATAAACAACAGTGACCACCATTCAATTGCAGAGACCGTGTCTGTATCTCCCACAACTTGCCACTTTAAGTTGTGTAATATTTCAAACATTTGGTCAGATTAACAATGAAGTAAGATCCAAAGGATTACCCCAAGCGTGCTTACTTTCAGTCTCTAATTCATTTGATGAAATGAAGGGAACCTGTCAGGCCCAGGAAAACACTTTGCTCTCCAGGACTTTCATTAGAAAACCCCGACTAAGTAACAAGACTAATATTTACTCTATGCAAACATTAGTTGTATGGACACTTTCTTGGCTTTTGTAGCCTTAGCTAAGTTTCTTTTTAAAAAGAGGAAATATATAAAATTTAAAATCCATCCTAGAGGTTTCTTCAAAACCTGTCTCTAGAAATCGCGGCACTTTAATGGATTAACTATGTAGAAAATACTGACAAAGATTCAGGTAGGTTGGGGATCCTAGTTGACTATCTGCCCGCAATGTAAATAAAAGTAGTGTTTACCATCCAGAGTATTAACATCACCTATCATGTCTTCAACACCCCTTAAAGGCTAGCAGTGTTAGGAGCTTGGGCATTAAATACGCCTTTTTTTTTTTTTTAATTCTTTCTTTCTTTCCTTTTCTTAAGCTTCGAAACTAGGGGCAGGGAACAAGGTAAGTGAATTCACGGCTCACTCTCCGAGCTTGCACGTCTCAAACGGCCCCCGCACTGTTTATTCTATATGTGCTCGCTCCTGCTCCTGCCCACATAACGGCGGGAACAAAGGTACAGTGTGAATCGCGAAGACGCGGGGAACGTAGACGGTGAGGTTCGCCTGGCTGGAGGGCAGGGCGTGGGCAGCGGGGTTTACTTGAGGACAGTCTCAGCAGATGGAACGAGCGGTTCGTGCAGAGGTTGGGGACCAAGAAGCCCCTTTCTTTAAAAATCCCTCCTCAGCTTCACGCTAGCAGTGCCTCCTGCGGATGGGGCCGCCTGGAGGGCACGGCCCGGGGGAGGGGACGCCCCGGGGCCCGGGCTGGGCGCCGCCGCCAGGAGTCCGAGCGCGGACTGGCGGGGGCGTGGTCGCCGGGCGGATAACGGGCTGCAGGGCGCCGCGGCCCGGGCCCCCGCCGGCGCCGAGCCCGGCCCCACGTCCCCTCCGCCCCAGCAGCCCAGCCGCAGACCGCGCGGGCGGGGCGGGCGCCTAGCGCGCGCCGGGAGGGTTTTTTTGTCAAACTTTGGCCACGTGAACCGCCCCCCATTCACTTTTGCGCCAATCCGGCGGCGCGGACGGATCCCGAGAGGGGCCAGGCTCCACCGCCGCCGGGGCCGCTTCATAACGCGCCGTGCGTGACGTGAGGGGCTCCTGTTGCAATGGCGAGCTAAGCCGGAGGATGTGTAGCTGCAGCGGCGGCGCTGGCCACGAAGAGGACGGGGGCGGGCGCAGCGCGAGCCGAGGCGAGCCAGCCGAGAGACGCGGGCAGGGCGGGACTGGGGTGCGGACTCCGCTGCCACAGCCGTCGCAGTCGCGCTGGCCCCGCGCCCCCGTGCGCCAGCGGGAGGAGCCGCCGCCGCCTCGCGCTCGAGCCGCTGCCGGCGCGCGCCGGGCATGGTCCCCTTAAAGGCGCAGGCCGCGGCTGTGGGGGTGGGCGTGCGGAACAAAGCGGCGGCGTGGGGCCTTCGGGCGGCTCGGGGGCCGCGATGGGCGCGGCGGGCCCGCGGCGGCCGCGGCGCTGCCGGGGCCGGGCCTCGGGCGCTAGGGCGGGCTGGCCTCCGCGGGCGGGGGCGGCGGGCTGAGGGCGCGCGGAGCCTGCGGTGGCGGCGGCGGCGGCCCGGCGGGCGGAGCGGCGCGGGCATGGCCGCGCGCGGCCGGCGCGCCTGGCTCAGCGTGCTGCTGGGGCTCGTGCTGGGCTTCGTGCTGGCCTCGCGGCTCGTCCTGCCCCGCGCCTCTGAGCTGAAGCGAGCGGGCCCGCGGCGCCGCGCCAGCCCCGAGGGCTGCCGGCCAGGGCAGGCGGCGGCCGCTTCCCAGGCTGGCGGGGCGCGCGGCGATGCGCGCGGGGCGCAGCTCTGGCCGCACGGCCCGGCCTCGGATGGTGGTCCGCGCGACAGGAACTTTCTCTTCGTGGGAGTCATGACCGCCCAGAAATACCTGCAGACCCGCGCCGTGGCCGCCTACAGGTGAGTCCCTGCTCCCCGGGAGCCGCCCCCTGTATCCAGCATCCCCGCGGGCGGCCCTGCCGGTATTCCGTTGGCTTGAGCATTTGCCCGCTACCCAGACCCGAGGCTCCGCGGCTCTGTTGGGCGTGGGAAGCAGAGGTCAGAGGCGGAATGGGGAACGCAGCGCACAAGAGCGTGTGCTCTGGGGTCAGGCGGACCGGGGTGGCCCCCGTGGGTGTGGTCCTCAGCCCTACTTTGTGCGAGGAGGCACTTTAGCTTTCCACGTCCCAGCTCTCTTTGTTAAAGGGGTCTGATGGACCATCTCTTTCATAAGGTTATTTGCACAGTATCTGTGGTAGTAGTGACAGTAACGGTTATCGTTCGATTCTCTAAAATATGGAGTCTGTCTAGCTCTTGCAGAGCTAGAGTCGAGGTCAATTAATCTGGTTAGCGCCCTTCCGTAGCATACTTACAGATTTCCCTAGTGGAGGCACTCCTGTAAACGAAAAGGGCTTCCCACTGCGCCCTCGACCATGCCAGTCTTTTGAGTTACTGGAAAGAGAACCTTGGGAAGAGTTCTTGGCCTATGGTAGATTCGGGGTTAACTATCTCAGTTTAGGTGTGTGTGTGTGTGTGTGTGTGTGTGTGTGTGTTATCCAGTATCTGGGTCCTCATTGGCCTTATGAGTCATAAAAGTGGCCGGAATCATGTTCAGGATTAACAAAG
The DNA here is from genome assembly GCA_017311185.1 of Proteles cristata cristata. Classification (NCBI taxonomy): domain Eukaryota; kingdom Metazoa; phylum Chordata; class Mammalia; order Carnivora; family Hyaenidae; genus Proteles; species Proteles cristata. Next base: position 361,266 of record JAESUZ010000537.1, on the reverse strand, counting down.
GGATTAACCAAAGTAATCTTTAGAAGGGCGATGATTTTGGAATGGCCGATTTGTAGTGGAGTGAATTTGAGGTAGAAGAAAAGTGTGGATTCAATAAAGGGATTTGATGGAAGGTCGTATTTGTGAAGTACAGAAATGCTTACTGTGTGGGTAAGATTTGGGATTCATCTGGCCGCAGAACAAACCAATGGAGGGAGGTCCTCTGAGAATGAACTTTGAGAGGAGTCAGTGTTGAGCAAGGCCAAGCTTGTTACTGTTCTTAATTTACAACCAATACCTTTGAAACTTTGGCTTTTGAATTTAGTCCTGGTCTAAATGTTCAGGCATTAGATGTGAGGGGAGGGGCGCCTGGGTGGCTCAGTCGGTTGGGCGTCCAACTTCGGCTCAGGTCATGATCTCACGGTTTGTGGGTTTGAGCCCTGCGTCGGGCTCTGCGCTGACAGCTAGCTCAGAGCCTGGAGCCTGCTTCACATTCTGTGTCTCCCTCTCTCTGACCCTCCCCCCTCATGCTGTCTCTTTCTCTCTCTCTCTCAGAAATAATAAAAAAAAAAAAACATTTAGATGTGAGGGGAAAACATATGGATTTTGTTCCTCTAAGGGAGGAAGTACAGGATTGGGAAAGAAGATAAAAGAGCAATAGAGAATCTGGGCGCTTTCAGAGCATTGATTCTCTGTTCTGCGTGTTTCCATTAGGATCTTGTTTAAAGATCTAGCTTCTGCCAGGAAGTGTCATGAGTGCCTGAAAAGCTTAGATATAGCCACTCAGTATAAATTTAAACTATGATAGTGATTTAGGAACCCACAGATAAAAATTTTCTCCCAGATTGCCCATGAATTATGTGAAATTTTATACAAATTGTGCTTTTTGACAAGAGACATGTCCACATGTGAAATTGAGGATGAGCTGTATAAATTGTTTACAGAATGGCTTTGAAAGTAAATCCACTTGACTGCCATTGGGTGACAAGCCCTGTAAAATCACAACTTTGGAGATGATTACCAAAGCAGTTTGTTCAAATGCTAGATTGCTCACCAAACAAATAACATTTTCACGGGTTCAGAATCAATATATACAAACCAGTAGGGGTCCTGGTATGCCAGCAAATGTAGCGCAAACTTGACCTACCCTTTCTACACTTGGAGAGGATCTTTTCCCTAAGCCCATGCTTGACCCTCTTCCTTTTAGTCTCCTTTAGCAAATCTCCTACCTCATCTTTTTTGGATGTAGGATTTACATCTCACCATTTATTAACTTTCAGACAGTTGAGAGAAAGTAGAAACCCAGTTCGCCCTCTGGCCCCAGGTCTTCCTTTTCTGTGACCACTCTGCCTTTCTGATCAAGGAAACCCTTAGGAGGAAACTACCTGCTCGGGTGTTCTGTCAGTTTCCTGCAGTTAACTCCTCTCTTTTCTCTCCCTGATCTTAAGTCCCATTACTTGAACCTTGGGGGTGGACTTAACTTTCCTGTTCTGGCCAACTGCTTCTCAGCCTGTCAACCCTCTGTTTAGACTGGCTGCAGGAGATGGTACAAGACGATTTTAGTTTTGAAGGACTTTTGGGGAAGGCCTGAATTGGGACCGAGGTTACAGTGTGTAACAAAACTTATGGCTTTGCTGTGCTTTGCAGCCCAGCCTGAAACTCCACACTCCACTCTTAAAATGGAAATTTCACACACAGTTTGGCATAAAAGTCAGCTTGACTCTTAACAGCACTAGGTAGAACTCTCGTTTGGCACTGGTTGTGCTCAGTTTTACATCTCCCCTAAAAGGCACACTCATTCTTTATCTTAAGAAATACACTCATGATTTTAGTTTTCTCTTTTTTTAAATCAAACTATTGTTTGGCTTGGGGCGCCTGGGTGGCTTAGTCGGTTAAGCGTCCGACTTTTGCTTAGGTCATGATCTCGCGGTTCGCGGGTTCGGGCCCCGCGTCGGGCTCTGTGCTGACTGCCAGCTCAGAGCCTGGAGCCTGTTTCAGTCTGTGACTCCCTCTCTCTCTGGCCCTCCCCTGCTCGCGCTGTCTCTCTCTCTCAGAAATAAATAAAACATTTAAAAAAAAAAAAGAAACAAACTATTGTTTGGCTTATCGGTTGAAGGAGATGCCAGCATTTTTAGTAAGTTGACAGTATGGTGTACTTTTATGTGAGGATATTGAAAATATCAGAATTAGGTCTCGGGACTAGTTATTGAGATCCAGAAAGTATCTTAAAAAGCCATTTGGAAATTCAGTGAGATCTGCCTTTCTGCACTAACGTTAGTGCATTTTAATGATGGAACAGCCCCATCATTATAGACTCTTACTTTCCCGATCTGCTAAATGCTTGAAGTGGTGAGAGGGGCCACCAAGGGATATTAGCAGTGCAGTGACAGCTGATAGCAGGCAAGAAACAGATTTTAAAAAGGAGGTAGGAAAAAACTCAAAAGTGTGGTTGGTCAGAGACCCACCAGGGCTAACTTCTTCCATAGGCCCTCAGCAGACACCATAGCCATTAAGTCAGGGAGTGATCCTGGTTTGTAAGAATATTCAGTTACCAGGAGTACCTGGGTGCCTCAGTTGATTAAGCGTTCGACTTCAGCTCCGGTCATGATCTCATGATTCATCAGTTCAAGCCCCATATCAGGCTCTGTGCTGACAGCTCAGAGCCTAGAGTTTGTCTTAGATTCTGTGTCTACCTCTCTCTCTGCCCCTCCCCCAATCTCTAGCTTGTGTTCTCTCTCTCGCTCTTTCTCAAAAATAACTAAACATTAAAAAACAATTTTTTAAAAAAAAAATATTCAGTTATAGGGGCACCTGGGCAGCTAAGTTGGTTAAGTGTCTGACTTATGATTCAGCTCAGGTCCTAATCCTGCTGTTCTTGGGAGTGAGCCCTGTGTCAGGCTCTGTGCTCGGTGGTGCAGAACCTGCATGGAATTCTCTCTCCTCTCTCTCTCAAAGTAAATAAACATTAAAAAAATATTCAGTTGCACTTATGATTCATTCCTTTGTTCAGCAAATACATGCCTGGCCTCTCTGGGTCCAGACTCTGAGTGTTAAGGACACAATAGTGAAGAGGCTTATTCTCGTGGTGCTTTGCTTCTGTTCTGTTCTAGTGGAAAGGAAGACACTGAAAGGAGGGTTAATGATGGGTACTATGGAGAAAATAAAACGAGGAAAGGGGGAATGGCATCTGGAGAACTTGGTATTTTGGGTGCAGTCTTACCATGGTTGTGTGAATATCATTGATGAGCAAGGGAGGAGAGGGAAGAGCTGGTAAGTTACAAGGCAGGATCCAACTTGGAAGGGAATCAAAGAAAGCCAATAAAAAAAAGGGGACGAGGCCTGACAGTGTCTGGTCTCTTATTCTAGAAAGCCTTTGGAGGGTTTAGACAGGAAAGCATTATGTCCTAAAATATTAGTTGTGCCCATTGTGTGGAGAATGGACTGGAGAGAGTCAGGGAGATGTTAGGAGGTGGTTGGAGTAGATGTGTGGGTGGCAGGGACTGGTGTGATATCAGTGGAGGTGTGAAGTGGATGGTTCCAGGATATATGCCGGAGGCGAGGTAAAGATGTGCTGACGGAATGCTAGTGAGGAGTAGGGCAAAGAGGAATCACAGCGCCTTCTTGGGTCTTGCCTTGAAGCACAGCGTGAGTGGTTGTATCATTTATTGAGGTGGGAAAAGTGAGTCAACAGGTCTGGTTTTGCATAAGAGAAGTTTGAAGAAAACTCAGACACACAGGCGGAGGAATCCTTAGCTTCATAAATGTAGTGAATTTACAAGGAAATTAAGAAAAGGGACACCTGAGTGGCTCAGTTAGTTAAGTGTCCAGCTTCAGCTCAGGTCATGATCTCATGGTTGATGAGTTCAAGCCCACATTGGGCTCTTCGCTGACAGCGCAAAGATTCTTGGGATTCTCTACCCCTCTCCCACTCGCTCTCCTGCTCACTCCCTCTCTCTCTCTCTAAGTAAACTTAGAATTAAAAAAAAATAAAAAACAAATTAAGGAAAGATTTACATCTGAGGTGGTTACACTGCTGGAGCTCTGAAGCTCTCTTAAACTAAAATTGCCTAAGGGTTCTGTTTAGCTGGGGTTTTACAAATATATAAAGAAATTTGTTTTGACTTCTACTCTACAGAGTATTTGTTTTCTCGGCAATTTAACTTCAGAATGGTACCTTGATTCTTCCAGAGTGATTTGTTAAGCCAGTTAATGACTGATCATTAGAACCCTGCGTTCTTTGGGTCTTTTGTTACTAGCTACAGTTCATATTATTTCCATATTTTATTCTTTGTTCTTAGTTATGGTGTTTGATACATAGAAGTTCATGTAGTTCAGTCTTCACCTTTCTGATTTTAGGGTCTCTCCCCTCTGCCCATCTCAAGCTCAGAAGGTTATTGCCCTGGAGCTATTTTAAAAAAAAATTTTTTTTTTAATGTTTTATTTATTTTTAGGAGAGAGAGAGACAGCGTGAGCAGGGGAGGGTCAGAGAGAGAGGGAGTCACAGACTGAAACAGGCTCCAGGCTCTGAGCTGGCAGTCAGCACAGAGCCCGACGCAGGGCCTGAACCCACGAACCGCGAGATCATGACCTAAGCGAAAGTCGGACGCTTAACCGACTAAGCCACCCAGGCGCCCCAACCCTGGAGCAATTTTTAAAAGCAACATTTTTTTTTTCTAATTGCCGAAGGGGTAGAAATCATCTCAATCCCATTTCCACCCCCCCCTTCCCCAATAGTACATTGTTTCAGTACCATCTGTTGAATAATCTCCCATTTCCCTACCAATATGAACTGCCATCTTCATCATACTCAGAATTCCTGGGTATGTTTTTGGAGTTCTCATTCTGTTCCACTGATCTTTTTCTCTGTTCTTGTGCCAGTACCACCCATTGAAATTATTGGAAGTCGAATAATTTCTTAATATCCGGTAGACAAGTTCCTCTTTGTTCCTCTTCTGTTTCAAGCATTTCTTGGCTACACTTACCTGTTCTTGCTGGGAGAGTTTTGATACCTTTTGGGTTTTCTTTTTAATTAATGGTTTGATAAAAAAGAAAAAAAAACCATGCATACTTTGCTTTTTAGTCCTTTCTTATGCCCAGGACGCTAAGCTAATCCAACACCTTTTATATGTTTTGATTCTTACCTCCCCTGGGCTGAAGATGGGGAACTGTTTTGTTCTTTCTTTACTTTCTCAGAGGAAAGAGGTGGATGGTTTCCCTTCTTTGCCCTGGGAGTGATAAAGGGCACCATTAAAGATTAGCATCGGTCCGTAGGGAACTGTGGGAAGAAAGTTTGAGAAACACTAGCTGTAGATACAGGAATCTTGTTGCAAGATGTTGTTATACCAGTTAATGGCCTCTTCCTAATGCTTTCAGTGAAGGCATGCTGTTCTTTTACCAACCTTAATGAGCAAACCTCAGGGTTCCTTTCCTTATTCTTGAACCCAGTAAACTGTGCTTATCTTGAGACAGTTTAGAGCAATACTTTCTTTCTCAGAATTCAGTTTGGCAAAAATTTCCTGACTGCCTCTATAATCCAAATAATCAACCTGTAAATGAACTTTCGGAGCACAGCCCATTTCACACTGTGAATTGCCTGTGTAAGATGACCGGTAGAATACGTGGTCCCGAAAAAGAGTTTAGTTTTCTGTGCCATTGTTTCAGAGCTCGATGCCCTCAAATAGTCAGAATGTTCCAAGGAAGGATAGCTGTGGACAGAAGATGATACGGGGTTGTATTTTTACTTCCCCTGTCCGTTCATTAAGTTGCTCTTTATTGAAAACAGATTAATACTCTATTCTTGCAGGGTTTGTCATCCAGGGAAGGAAATAAATGGTAATACTGCATGATAAGAGCTCACTGAGTATCTGGGCTAACTGGGATGGGAACACAGGAGAAAGAGGCCTGCGCTGATTTACGAAGGGGATCAGGAAAGGCCTCACCCACACTCCTGCCCCCTTTTCCTCACTTAATCTTTTTATTTATTTATTTTTTTAATGTTTTATTTATTTCTAGGAGAGAGAGAGAGAGAGACAGCGTGAGCAGGGAGGGTCAGAGAGAGAGGGAGTCACAGACTGAAACAGGCTCCAGGCTCTGAGCTGGCAGTCAGCACAGAGCCGACGCGGGGCTCGAACCCACGAACCGCGAGATCATGACCTAAGCGAAAGTCGGATGCTTAACCGACTAAGCCACCCAGGCGCCCCATTCCTCACTTAATCTTGAAGGATGACTAGGAATGTTTGAGGCAGAGACAACAGATTCCCAGAAATGCGGAATAGCAGGAAGTAGTACGGGAATGAAGAGATTGTTCATTTTGAGGCTGAGATCTGAAATCTGGCATTTCCTTTAGAATTTTTCAAAGGGACTTAAAGATGTGCTTGAAGATGTAAGTAGGGGTTGGAAATTTCAGGTATCTTTGGTGTCCTTCGTGAGGAACTGTGGACATAATTGGTTTCCCTTGGTTTATCCGTACCGTGACCTGTCCCTTTAGCCACAAAAAATGATGGGGTTGACCTATGTTGACTGAAATGAAGGATGATTCGCAATATATTTAAATTAAGCAAGAGTAGGTTATAAAATTGTATGCCTGGTATGAGATTCATTTTTGCTTAAAATCAAACAAAATAATCTATGTTTTTGTAGCATAGAAGAGAAAGTGTGAAAGCATCTACATACAACAATGCCAATGAGTTTTCATACTCTCCTTGGCCCTCTTCTGTACTTCTGAGTTTTTCTACAATGAGCAATTATTTTGTAATAAAGCTACAGAACTACAGCTTAAAAAAAGAGGGAGAGAGGGAGGAGGGGAGAGCCCTTGGAAGGAAATGGGAGTGCAGTTTCTGGGAGTTAGGTTAGAAGTCACTTTTGTTTCCTCAAGCAACAGTTAATCCTGCCCTGATAAAGTGTTTATTTGGTTACTATAACTGTATTTTCTTCAGTTACTCTGACTTCCCAGGTCTCTGGGGTACTTGGGAGAATTGGGTGACAGCATCTTTAAGGTGAGGGCCCCTGGCTTCCATATCTGGATGTCAATATCAGTGTCTCTATCTGCCCACATCTGTTGTAGATGTGGGTGGAATTAGGAGGAATAAGAAACTTAGTTATGATTTACAAGTCGTGAAATTGTCCATCCACTTACCTTAATTCAGTGTCCTTTCTGAAGCATTTATAGTGATGGTATTTGTTCTTTAGCTGGAGATCTTGGTTTGTGGATGATTAAAAAAATATGGTGTGGACTGCTCTGATTTGATGTCAATCCTAGGTTTGCAAAACCAAAACCTGAGGATTACTGGAAATGTAGTTATTAATGCCATTAAAATGATTGCTTTGTAAGTAGAACCAAGGTGCGAAGGTGGCTTTTGTGTTGGGGTTTCCTGTCTGTTTCCAACCTGATGCGGGAAAATGATCAGGCAGGATTTACAGTAGCGAAGGGACCACATGGAAGGAGGGTTTCAGAAGCTACCATTTGAGTAGAGTCTTCTGATGTTCAGTTAAATCCAGCTTAGACTCTGAAGAGGTATCCTCAACAGGCAAGTTTCTGCCGGGCAGACACAGTGGAAGTGACTTTTAAGTCTGCTCCCCGTATCTGTGATGACTGTTTACTCAGCCTTATCAGTGGAGTAAGGTCTGCAAAGGGAATGTGGGTGCTACCCTGGAAATAAGTGTGCTGGATGAAAAAGCCAGTAGCTGGCCAGAAGAGGCTTTATAGTCAGACCCCTTTTGCGTTCTGGCTTCCACGTTTATTAGCCTTGTGATCTTGGACGAATTATTTACCTGGCCCTGAGCCTCAGTCTCCTCATCTGTAATATATGGGTGACAGTACCACACATACCTCATTGAACTCTCATAGACTGCGTTTCTTTCTTTTTCAAAAGTTTATTTTGAGAGAAAGAGAGAGAGTATGCGTGCGCCCGCAGGGCCAGAGACAGAGAGAATGCCAAGCAGGCTCTGAACTGATGGGCAGCATGGAGCCTGAGGCGGGGCTTGAACCCAGGAACCGTGAGTTCATGACCCAAGCAGAAGCCGAGTTGGACGCCCAACTGATTGAGCCACCCAGGCGCCCCAATAGGCTGAGTGTCAAATGCCCTCAGCATAGTAACACCGCACTAGGTAACTGCTGGGTTGAAGGGTGGTTGTGGGCTGCTGTTAAGTGAGTTCGATACCAGGAAGTGCCTTGATAACAGGAAGACTGAGCAAGGAGGTGGGCCAAAATAGGTTCAGGGTGGTTTTATTGTTTGCATTAAGCAACACTTTTTGCTGTTGTTGTTTGTTTGTTTTGCTTAGAATTAAATTTGAAAATGAGTTTTTTTCATGCATGATTAAGAATTAGTTGCATATTTATACTTCTCAGTGCACAACAGCAAAATAGAAACTATATAAAGTAGCTCACCGTATTTGAAGCTTTGGAAATGCATCATTAGATCAGAATTTGCCTTCTGTTACTAACACTCCAAATTTTGATTCTTAGGTTCCAAAGAGGGCGTTTTGTGGTCGGTACTGATGAGCATTCTTATTGTTTGCTGTGAGCCTGGCCTCAAAGGGCACGTTGCTGTTAGCTCTTAACACTTTGGAGCTGCCTCCTGGGCTAGTGCCCAGGCCACTGTGGAGGTGGAAGCTGTAATCCACCCGCCAACAGCTTTATTGAAGGAGAAAAAAAAGTCTCCATACTGCTTGCTTTCACCTTTACTCTACTTTTTAAGGATTAATGGTAAAGAGTATAATTTGATTTCAAAACTTACTTTTCTCACCATTTGTGATTGCTGTTCTATTTCCCCATGTAATTCCAAAAAGAATTGAGATTGCTCACGTCATAAGGTTGTGCAATAAGATCGCTAAAGGCTTTAAAAGAGGAAGCCATGTATCCGGAAAGCACACAGAGGAAGAGAGGCCTGTGGCTAAGGATGCTGATTGCAGAACTGGCTCCTCTTACCAGAACAGAGCTGAGATAATGGACTGAATAATGCTAGCAGCCTCCTACCAGAAGGCATTCCTTCACTTCAGACAGAGCCATCACTTGGTACCCTTGGAAGACTTCTGAGTTTTCACAAGCCTGACCAGGTTGAAGTGCATGGCTTCCCCGACTGGTGGCATAGAACTGTCCCCCAGGTACTTTTTTGAGAGGATCAGCTGAGACTGCCTGCTGCTCCATCAGACTTGCCTTCCCGTGAAGATGCTCAGTGCATTTGCACTGCTCTGTCTACCATGGGCCCTGGGGCAGAAGTTTCTGTCAGGTCTCAGTATCTAGAATAGTTACCTCTCTTAACCCTGAGCAGTGGGACACAATCCTGCAACTTCTCTTGGTCACCTGCTGGAAGGCGTACAGCTGATTTGGGCCCACCGTTAGCAGATGTAGAGACCACATTGGTGGCAGTGGGTCTCCCCACATGGGCTCCCTTGTTCTAGTTGGCATCTTCTCAGAGGACTCCCCCTGGTTCAGTGTTTCCTGTGGGCACAGTGCTGAGCAGGGAGCCCGTCCCCCGGGTTTGCCTTCCCTGGTTCAGGTACCACTTTCCTGCCTTGCTCTCACTTACCTACTTTTATTTTCTTCAGCCACATTTTCTTGTGTATGTTTTCGTACTGTATGCCTTTTGATTAAGTTAGCTGAAATCTTTTCTGTAATGGAAGAATAGAAATACATACATTCAATTCCTATTATCCGTCAGTTCTTCAAGGGGGAAAACTGTGTTCTCCCTTCCTTCCATGACTCCAGGTTCTAAGATGATTTGATCATAAGTCCTTTCAAATGTATCAGTGTAACTGTCGGACAGTGTATTTAGTCATGATTTTGGGGAAATCACAGAAGAGCTCCTTTTTTTTTTTAATAAGAATTACTATAGCTATTCAAATCAGAAAATGTGAAAGAAAGTACTTAGTCTTACTCCATTTTTCTTTTCATTTTTGTCCACTGGATAGAATAGAAAAATGTTTATTATAAAAGTAGAATTTTCTGTTGTCACATCTTTTCATTTCTTTGGATGCTTTTTAGCTTAAAGCTTTTCTCCAGATTAAAAAAAAAAATTTCCCCCACTTCTAAGTATACCTTCCTGCTGCAGAAAATTTTAGAAATGTAGAAAACATGAAGAAAATTAAATTTCTTCTGATCCTCCAACCACAGATAACCATAGTAAGCACTTTGGAGTAAAATTGTAAAATATTTTATTTTTGTACATGTACTTTCGTTCCGTTACTAATCCACATCATAAGTATATACTTTTGCCGGTTTTTTACCCATGGGTTACGAATGTGTACTTAGGACAGGAGTCATGCTATAGATGGCAATTTTATACAGAAATGTATTTTATATAGTTTTTCTTAAAATGATAACTGAATAGAACTATATGAAGTCTTAAGACAGCAAAGGTAACCCTTAGCGAAGCTGATTGTTGTCTGGCTGCATTACTTAACTGTGATTTCACTTGGAGGCATAGCATTTAGAAGCCTGGAGGAAAGGCTGATAGCTTTCTCGGCTCTCTCAGATTTCAGTTGTCTTATCTGTGCTTTAGCAAGAGGTGGTTATCGGTCCACTGGAACTTGAGCTTACTGGCAAGGGCCTCTGCAAACGTTCTGTGGTTTCAATCAAATGAGAGCTCTTTGCTCCCGGTAACAAACGTGTCTAATGCAAAGTTGACATTTGCTTATGAAAATTAAGGAACTCGATTTGACCTGGTTCCCTCACGGAAGGCAGGCCAGCTTGCTGCTTGAGCAGCATGCTTCCTTCACTTCTTAGCCTTTATTGAAGGCGCCCCCTTCCCCCTCCCCCCTATTTCCCCAGGATGGTGAATCATGATCTCCATTCCAGAAGCCTTCAGCTGGACGGAGCTCTTGAAGCCAAAGGTACCCTAAATGAAAACGATCATCATTTCTTAAGATTGGAGGATTTACAGAAATTCGTTTTGAGAGATTTCCCTCAAACCACCAGTCATTTAGAACAGAAAAGGGCAGCTTGAGGTTTTTCCCTAGGTTACCTAAAAAGGAAAAGATAATAATTGGGTGGAGTTACCATAAAACTGCAGAGAGGCTTTTAAGGATGGTTTGAGGTTAGATTGTCTGTTTTTAAAATTAATTGGTTTCTCTTCTTAGACAAATTACACGATTTCAAGTCACAGTTCGGGCATTAATTGCCTCAGAGCCCGTTGTACCATCAGTGCGTCCTCCGCATGCTCTGTCTGCCAGGGGCGCAGGGGCTGCGGGGCCAGACGTAAAGGAGTTTCAAGCCTCAGTCTCCTATGAAGGATTCCTGTGTTCAGAAGTGAAAACACTTTCAAAAGTTAAAGTCTCGTTAGACTTCTATCCTGATGTTGTCTGAGACGGACAGTTAAACAGAATTCTAATAGCTGGCTTGAGTGTCAGGTTTTTAACCAGCAGTGTGAGAAGGGACATTTTCCATAATGCCTTCGTGCTGGTGTGTGATCCTGTGATGGACTGTTCCAGATTCAGCCCACACTCCTTGTGTCCTTCATTTTCTCTCTCACTGTCTTACTTGTAAACTCCCGTCTTCCTCAATAAGTCATACTCCTATAATGCTTACTGCATGCCGGGCTGACTTCTAAGCACTTCAGATAGAAGGATCCACTGACCCTCACAACAACCCTATAAGGCAGATGCCATTATTATCCCCTAGCTCACAGATAAGGAAAGGGAGGCACAGAGTGGCTTACACAAAGTGGAGCCAGGATTGTCACCTCACAAGCCTGATTCCAGAGCCCGGCCTCTTAACCATGTCACAACGTGTTGTGTCTTGAGTAGGTTCTTCCTTTGAAGTTGGGTATTGTCTTCTTACTCACACCATGTCTCAAATAATGTCATGGTGCTTTAATATCTTAATGGCTTCTGGGCTCACCCAGCCCCAGTACTTTAGTAGTCGCTGTTTTGAACTTGGTCTGCTTTTTTAATTACATTTTAGTTCAGAAGCAATTGGGTAGAAACTGAAGTTGATTTTATTCACTGTCCATGTGTAATCAGTTATGAGGTAATACAGACTCTTTAGCTTTAAACTACATTTCAGAAGTACCATGAATGGTAGTGTATTTGAGGGGCGCCTGGGTGGCTTAGTTGGTTAAGCGTCCAACTTTCGCTTAGGTCATGATCTCGCGGTTCGTGGGTTCGAGCCCCGCGTCGGGCTCTGTGCTGACTGCCAGCTCAGAGCCTGGAGCCTGTTCAGTCTGTGACTCCCTCTCTCTCTGACCCTCCCCTGCTCACGCTGTCTCTCTCTCTCTCTCCTAGAAATAAATAAAATATTAAAAAAATTAAAAAAAATGGTAGTGTATTTGAACTCCAGCAGGCCTGTGAATTTTACCTCTTAATATACTTTTCTGGTTGTGGTTTGATTAAATTGGGTTCTTTCTGCACGTAGGAATGGCAGGAAATGGTAGAGTCTTATGGAAAGTGACTTGGAGATGTCTCAGACAGAAATGATTTCTGCCCTTTTTTGTATGTGTGCATGTACACACACACAGCACTTTAAGTCACTTTTTTTTTAATGCAGGTGAGCAGTATTTATTGACTTATTATGTGCCACCACTGAAATTAATTACTTTTTCAAAGAATTGATGTGACTCCCAAACAAAAATCATTTCTGCTAAAGGAAGGAATCAGGGACTCTTTGACCTGGATTGGGGGGTGGGGGGCGGGCAGGAATCCTCTTAGTACATCTCATTGTCAGCCACTTCCTGGGGTTGAGAAGTCCTCTCCCCTCTAGATTACCATGTCAGAAGGGTGTCTTTTGGTTGTTCTACATTCTGTGTAGGCTGTGGTTCAGTCTCATTTTTAAATAGACTTGTCTCTTTATGGAAAGGGTTGGTTTCTCCTTAAATTAGTTGCTCTATTCCTGCCATGTTTACTTTTCATCCTTTCTTTTGGGAGCTTATCCTTTGTGAAAATGGAAATACAGCATCTCTAGTCCCATCGTGTACCATATATGCTGAGCTTTGTAAATGGCATAAGACTCCATAGGTCCATTTTAAATCCACAGACGTTAAGGGAAATACACTACTACTGCTGTCTTACATCATTCCAAGATGCACATTTCCCGCCACTTTTTAACATCTCTGAAATCAGGATGCATTTTACAGTTGCTGGCATTATATGATTATGATCAGGACTGTTTTCTTTGTTATCAGTACAGAAAACAATGGTGTATCTTACAGCTGACTTCCTTGCTTTGATGAAAGAGGATATATATTTAATCCTTGGAATTTTTGAGAAGCATGTTTGACAGGTTCATTGAATTCCTCCTCTGCTTGAATGAGAGAAGTTTGAAGTCATTTTGTATTCCTTCTGTTTGGGTTAAGAGAATTAAAAGCCAGTAATTGCTTTTTTAAGTAATTCATTGCAGATTGTTTTTAAAATTACAAAAATAATACTATGCTTTAGGAATTTAGTTTTGCAGATGAAAAAGTTCTGGAGACGGATAGTGGTGATGTTGAAGAACAGTGTGAATGTGTTCAGTACCACTGAACAGTAATACTTAAAAAATGGTGAAAATGGTAAATTTCAAGTTACGTATATTTTATCACAGTTTAAATTCCTCCCCCCCCCCCCAATAATATCATGCTTATAAAAACTTCCCTCCATTTGGAGATACACAGTATATAAAGAGAAAGCTCTTTATCTTCTCCCCAACCCCTCCCTGTTCCCCTACTTCTGTACCTCTTCTCAGGGGCTTGGTGTAGGTCTTCTTCAACTATTTCTCCCCCTGACACCTTCCATGTAAGATGTGTGGTTTTCATTGACCCTTCAAGTTCACTTTTCACTATAATACATATAATTGTAATGGAAAAGTAAAATAAAAATGTATTGGGGAGACTATTACCAGGGAATGGGTCCTTTTTTGATCTTATTAAGGCTCAGTTGACTGCTTCGTTTATATTCTGCAGTGTTTTTCCTAGAAGTAGTCCGTATAAATGCATATTTGTAGCTGGACTGCTTCAGCTCTTACTACATGTAATGAAAAAGGCATAAGGAAAGATGGAACATGATGGCCTTAAATCAGTCATGCAACAGCAGGATTCTTTGTTTCCTTCTCGTTTATTACCAGTCTCTCCTCGGATGATGAGACGTGCAGTTACCCTTGACACCCCTGTCCAGGCTGCTGTGGCCGTTCCCACCGGGTGCCCCAGCCCTCCCCTCCACCCCTGAGACTGCAGAATACATAGTGTTCATCCGCTTCTGCTCTGTCTCCTACCTTTGCTGCATCCTGCATCTGTAGCTCATCCTTGACATTCACCCCATCTCCAGGAAGCATTCTCTGCACTGTGTGTCTAGTTTGTGATCTTTCTGTATGTGTGCTCTTGAAGGCTGTGTGCCTTTCCTTCAGAGCGCTTGTTTTGGGTCTTAATAACACGTATATTCGTGTGCGACTCCTTTGATAAACGTCTGTCTCTCCTGATGACCGCTCTTCGAGTCGGTGTCTGTGTTTTGCTCACCCTGCCTCCCTTGGCTTAGCACATGCTTAGCACTTGATGTGCATCCAAAGAAACTTTGTTGAATGAAGAATTTGATTTTTAATTGTCTTCTGGAGTGGAGGAGTTTATAGGTAGGAAGTTGATAGTATCAGAAAATTAACCTGAATGTCTAGACGGTGCTCTGGCATTTTGGTTTTCAGCCACAGCTTAAAACTTAGTTACCCTGGAAATACTTTAACACTTCATTGATCTTTTTGTGGTGGGATTCTTTTGAAAATGAACTTGGGCCTTGAAATACCCCATATCCTGGGCTTCTTTTAAGGGGAAGCAAACAGATCAGATAGCTTTCTGTCATTCCTTCTGAATACACAGTGATTCAGCATGAGTAGATACGTCGATTTCTAGAAATGAGAATCTTGGAATAAACTGTTCTCTCACTGATGCTTATTTTAATTCCAGAACATGGTCCAAGACAATTCCTGGGAAAGTCGAATTCTTCTCTAGTGAGGGTTCAGACACCTCAATACCAATTCCGATAGTGCCGCTACGGGGCGTGGACGACTCCTACCCACCCCAGAAGAAGTCTTTCATGATGCTCAAGTACATGCATGACCACTACCTGGACAAGTATGAATGGTTTATGAGAGCAGATGATGACGTATATATCAAAGGAGACCGTCTGGAGAATTTTCTGAGGAGTTTGAATAGCAGTGAGCCCCTCTTTCTCGGGCAGACAGGACTGGGCACCACGGAAGAGATGGGGAAGCTGGCCCTGGAACCCGGTGAGAACTTCTGCATGGGGGGGCCTGGTGTGATCATGAGCCGGGAGGTTCTCCGGAGAATGGTACCACACATTGGAAAGTGTCTCCGGGAAATGTACACGACTCACGAGGACGTGGAGGTGGGAAGATGTGTCCGGAGGTTTGCCGGGGTGCAGTGTGTCTGGTCTTATGAGGTAAGAACAGAAGAAAAAAAATCTGTTAATATCGTCGTCAGTTCTGAACCAGTTGTAGGAAACTAGTGATAATATCTTCCCTAAGGCTCAAAGTTGGTATTAAGTTATTACACATTTTTACCTTAGTTTTTTAAATTTGAATTCCCCCTTAGTATCTCAGTCTTTGTTTTTAGGACAAACCTATACTTTTGTCCTCATACCTTAGTTAATAAATGATGGCATTTGGAGCCCAGAGGAGCGGTATGGTTCACTGTAGGTCACAGTGATAATTTTCATGGTTATCCGGGAAATTCATTTAATCTGACTGTCGTTGAATCAGCAGATTTGATTGCAGTTGTATTAACTTTCCCTGTCCCTGTTCTCCCAAAGGCCTGCCTTTTTTCTTGTCATGTGTTGACCCACACAATTTTGAAACTTAACATGTTTAGAATTGATAAAATGAGTAATGATGTAAAAAAAAAAAAAGCCAGTATCATTTGGCTTTGCATTTATTTTAAACCTTGACTTTTTAGACCTTTATTTATACTCTGTAAGTTTGCAGTAAGGTGGTTCCTTTGAGAATAGTTGGTAGGCAATCTCTGAGTTATCTAAACACACAGATGTGATTATTTTGTAGGAAGTCTACTTGTAGATTATTTTCTCTTTATTTTTTTATTTTTTATTTTTTTAATGTTTTATTTATTTCTAGGAGAGAGAGAGAGAGACAGCGTGAGCAGGGGAGGGTCAGAGAGAGAGGGGGGTCACAGACTCTGAAACAGGCTCCAGGCTCTGAGCTGGCAGTCAGCACAGAGCCCGACGCGGGGCTCGAACCCACGAACCGCGAGATCATGACCCAAGCGAAAGTCGGACGCTCAACCGACTAAGCCACCCAGGCGCCCTGATTATTTTCTCTTTAAATGCTCTTGAGAACATGAATTAGCTTTTGACTTTTCTCTGTTTTTATTGGCAGATGTGCATCTCTTGCCTGCAGTTACAGGATCTGATATTAGTCAGAATGGAAAAAGTTATTTAGGTTGTGGTGTTTAGATTGATGAATTACTGATAGTTGTGAAGAACAGAGGGAGTTTTCTAGACCTCTGCCCAAGAAAAAGAAACATGCTTTCTGATGTGAACTGTTAGCTTTTGTTATGAGTTAATTTTCTCAAGTGCTTGATTGAAGAAATCATACTCCTGCCAGTACTTGCCTCCCTCCCCTCCCCCGCCCTTCCACCCAAGACTTTCTTTTAAAGGTTTCCTAATAACTGTTTCTTTCATTTGAACTGTTAGGGAAGTGGACATTTTCAAGAATACAGGAAGTAGTTTTCATGTTGTTTCTAATTATAAAAGATACATTCAGATGTCATTTGAGTGAAACCTCTGATCCCCCCCACCCCAGTTCACTGGATCTAGGGGGTGTTTCTGTTATGGATTTTCGCAGTGAGGAAGCTGGGGGTGTCCTGCAGTTTTAAGCAGAATACAGCTGGCAGTGTTTCTGCGTTTCCCCATCCTTAATTGAATAGTTATAACCTTAACATGCTTCGTTACGGTTAAAACATGCACTGCCTTGTGTATTTTGGAATGTTTTACCCTCTCCCTGATCTCTGAGCAGCTGGCCGTCCTGCTGAATTGTAGACGTTAGGCCTACCTTGGAGAGAGAATTTTTAAAAATCTGTGTCTTAGTATAGTGGTGCTGTTATATCTTACATACCGCTGGATAGATACTGGTGGGGCCGTATCTTGTTTATCCAGAACTCTCAGCTAGCGTTAGTGCCAGGATGTTGTTAGAAAGTATTGTCCTGGGTGGGGTGCAGAGGCTACTAAATATTTTTACGGCTCTTTTCCCCCGTTATCTTGTATTCGCTGTAATTCTCTAAGGCCTGAAGCCAGGGTGTTGAAAATCTTCCTTTGTGGACACTGGAGACCACCTCTTTGCTTGGAGACACCTGGTGAATGATCTTATTAGCTAAAGGGATCTGATGGAGAGGAAGCTCCCTTTCTGGTGGGTTCCCTGTCCCTGGGCTCTCCTGGGGGGTGTGGAGGAGTGTGTGGGCAGCCAGGGGACAGTCATCTCTGGGTGGTGTCACTGCCTGCCCTCCGTGTGTTTACAGGCCTGATGACAACAGAGCTTTTCCTAGATGCTGCCTGTTTGTGAGCTCTTTTTGTGGGGGGGCTCTCCTCTCCCCGAATGTGGCTTCTCCTTTCCCTTTAAATGTGGTTTTTCTTCATATGCATACGTGAATTTTAAGTGTAGCTAAATTTCTCATTCTTCTATATAGCTTGTGCTTTTTTGTGTGTAAGAAATTTCCCTTCCTGGAGGGACAGGAATTGTCTCCCCTGTGTTTTTCTGTGAGTTTAAAGTTTTGCCTTTCATATGTAGTTCATCATATTCATTTTTAAGATTTAGATCTATTGGGACATGTACCATTTTATTAGACCTTTGATTTCTTTTTTCTTTTTAGGTAGGGCTTTAAGTGCTCTTAACCTAAGTCATTAACTAGGATTTATCATTGTGTTCTCCACTCAAGCGAGATTAATCCCTCATGTGGATGAGAACTTTTATTAAACTTCCTGTAAATCTAGTTTCTCCATTAAGGTTCACATTATGAGAAATTACTGAGGTGGAGTCTTATGTTAAAGACAATTATGTTAAGCTTTAGGTCTTGGAAGGTACTTATTTAGCTCTTATAAATCTAGCCAGGAGGTGTAATTTTTGCTTTTTTTTTTTCTTTTTGCAAGTTGAAATCGTGCCTTGGGATTATAATTAAAATGGCTTGTGAGAGACAACTGGACAAAAATCCAGATTCATTTCTAAGCTTGTTTGATAAATAACCATTTACTAATATATGGCTTTAAACATTTTTGTTTGGAAGTAATTTTAGTTTCACAGGAAAAAAACCCCCAGCACAAAGCACATCCACACACCCTATACTCAAATTAACCTGTTAACATTTTACCCTATTTCCATTGTCATTTGCCACTGTTCCTGAGTCTCCCCCTGTCCCCACATACAGGGACGCAGACCTGTCCCTCATTTGTAATTTAACATTGTGTACCTTTACTTTAACATCAATTATATTTTGACTAAGAATGGGAGAAATTCTCTCATGACCACAGTACAGCCTAAGTTTTAAGTTCAACAGGGAGGCGTCAACCTCCCATTACATTCTGATTTTATCTGTTGCTGCAGCAAAGTCCCGGTTAACAGTCCTCTCTTCTGCATCACAGAAGCAGCCTCGGGTCAGGGTCAGGTGTCGCACTTGGCGGTCATGCCTCGGTAGCCTCCTTCAGGCTGGGCACAGCCTCTTTCTGCGTCTTTTGTGACTTTGGCATTTTTGATAAGTGGCTTTAAATACTTTCATTTTTATAATTTAAAAATGTGATTGCAATACAGCAAACCATAAGGTGGTTTTTTAGTAATGCTTCTTGGTGTTTACCGAAACCTCCTAGCCCAGAGTGAGAATGTGCCCCTGATGGGGGAAGTGGAGCAGGCAGATCTGACTCTCCTTGTCACACGCGCTCGGCATTATACCTCTAGTTACAAGAGGTTGTTTTTGCGAATCATTATTGAACAATTTGAAACAATTTAGGCAAATAAACGAAATATACTGCTCTTAATAAGGGAGCAAAAAGACAGTTGACCTAAGTAACCTTTATGTTTTACTTTTGACTTTCCTGTGGAAAAGTACTCAGATCATAAACAAGTGTAGAGCTCAGTGGATTTTCACAAAGAGAACACAGCTGGGTAGCCAGCAACCAGCTCTTGCTTTTCTTATTTTAATTCAACATTTGACTTAGTGTGTTTTGTGTAGAAAATAGTCATTACTAGGCATAGGTGGATTTGGCAACTTTAAAAAAATTTATTGGGCAGCCTGGGTGGCTCACCCAGTTAAGCATCCTAATTCAGCTGAGGTCATGATCTCACAGTTCATGAGTTTGAGCCCTGCATCTGGCTCTGTACTAACAGCTCAGAGCCTGGAACCTGCTTCAGATTCTGTGTCTCCCTCTCTCTGCTCTTCCCCCACTCATGCTATGCCTCTTTCAGTCTCAAAAATAAATGAACATTAAAACATTTTTTGGGGGTTCTTGGGTGGCTTAGTTGGTTCAGTGTCTACTCTTGATTGTGGCTCAGGTCATGATCCCAGGGTTATAGGATCGAGCCCCATGTCAGGCCCTGCTCTGAGTATGGAACCTGCTTGAGACTGACTCTCTCTCTCTCTCTCTCTCTCTCTCTCTCTCCCCCTCTCCCTCTCCCTCTCCCTCTCTCCCTCTCCCTCTCCCCCTCTCCCTCTCCCTCTTCCTCTTTCCCCCTCTCCCCCTCTCCCTCTCCCTCTCCTGCTCCTCCTCTCCCTTCCCGCCCTCCATCCGCCCTTGGCCACTCTCACTCTCTCTCCCTCTAAAATAGAATTTTAAAAAGTTTATTTAATGCCATCACATAGTTTACAATTCAGAAGTTCAAAGAGTTCGTCAGGATAAGCTTTCCCATCTCCATCTCGACCCCCGGGTTCCCTTCAGGGTCAGCAGCTGTGGCACACCTGTACAGGCTTACCATCTGCATATGTAACCAATGAGGTCTGTATATCCTCTTCCCTTTTACGTGGATGGTATAGCATGTCTTACGTACTGCCTGGATCTTGCTGGTTTTCACTTACATGTCTTGAAAGATTTTCCAGTTGGTACGTAAGGAGCTTCATCTTTTTTATGGACATTCAGGCTCTTTCCAGTTCTTTTCTGCAGTGTTTCTAATCAGTCCTTTAACCCATTGTTTTTTGTTGCTTGTTTGTTTTTAAGAGAAAGAGAGCGAGAGAATGCAAGAGAGAGAGAAGGCATGCATGCAAGTAGGGGGAGAGGGGCAGAGAGAGAGACGTGGGGCTCGGTCCCACGACCCTGGCATCATAACCTGAGCTGAAGTCAAGAGTTGGACTCTCAACTGACTGAGTCACCCAGGGCACCCTCAGCAGTGTTTCTAATTAGTCCCTTAACCCAGTGATTTCCAGCCTTTATCGCATCATGATGTACACATTGAGGTGCTCCTACTACCTCAGCCTCTAACCACTGCACCCACTGCCCCAGACCTGAAGGGATTGTTATCTTGACACATCTAGAAGTTGCTTGGGACCCACCGCTATATTAGGACACACCGGCGTGACCCTCTGAGTTAACTAGTATTTGTTAAGGGAGGGTTAACGAGCCCACCATTCTCTCTGAGCTGGTAGGGAACTACAAAAAGGAGAATGAAACAGGAATGGCTTTTTTTCCCCTCAAGGGCTTTAATCCAGTTGAAGAGACAAAACCATGTTCACCGTGTGATAGTGATTTTAAATATAAACCAGTTACAGTGAAGGGTAAGATTGATGATGTTCTTTTTATGGGAAGCCATGTCATCAAGGGAAATTGGAATTTAGAGCAAAATATGTAAAAAGAGATCTTCCTTTTGTTAGTCTGACTGGCTTATAAAGGAATGTTTAACATCTTCATATCAGAAGGCTGGGAATTCTTTTCTTTAATAATGGAAGAACTAATGTTTCTTAACTGCTGGTTGTCATGAAATTGATTTGTGTTATAGTCGTGCCTTCCTTATGCCTTTAGGCTGCCTTAACCTTGCCTAAGAACTAGGCAGGCCCCTAAGTGGTTAGAATTAAGATGCGTCAAATACTGATCACTAATGCTTCCTGTTTCTTCAAAGCAGAGCCCCTCGCGGTTTTATACTGAGCCTTATTCTTTTCTTCTGCAAGTTTGATGGTTCAGTCTCCAAGCTTCTAATTATAAGGGCAAATTAGCATCCAAAATGGGGGATGGGGGCTACAATACAAAGACTGTCAGTAGTGAGTGGGAAGGACATGAAGTAGTGAAACACAAGAGGAAATGAGACTGAATAGCACAGCAGTCTTAAGACCCACCATTGTGTTATTGATTTTTAATTTCATTCCATATGGCTGGAGAACATACTTTGTATTGTTTCAGTTCTTTTAAATTTGTCGAGACTTTTTAATGGCCTAACATACGGTTTACCCTGGAGAATGTTTTGTATGTGCTTGAGAAGAATGTGTATTTTGCCATTGAATGTTCTGTGGGTATCTCTTAGGTCTAGTTGATTTGTATGTTGATTAAGTCTTCTTTTTCCTTGTCTGTTTAGTTCTATGCATTATTGAAAGTGGGATATTGAAGTCTCTAATGTTGAATTGTGTATTTCTTCTGTTTTGTCTGTTTTTGCTTCATGTATTTTGGGGCTCTGTTGTTAGGTGCATACATGCTTATAACTGGCATATATACAATTATGGATCGATGAGCCCTTTTATCACAATAAAATTTCTTCTTTGTCTTTAGTGACAAATTTTGTCTTCAAGTCTGTTTTATCTGATAGTATACTTATGCCAGCACTGTTTCAGTTACCAGTGTATGCTTATATCTTATTCCAGTCTTTCACTTTTAGCCTTTTCCCCCCAGTGTTTATTTGAGAGAGAGAGAGCATGAGTGTGGGGCGGGCAGAAAGAGAGGGGGACAGAGGATCAGAAGTGGGCTCTGGGCTAACAACAGTGAGCCTGATGCAGGGCATGAAGTCCCAAACCGGAGCAGAAGTCAGGCACTCAACTGACTGAGCCACCCAGGCACCCCTGGTCTGTTTGTCTTTGAATCTAAAATTGTAGGTAGCATGTAGATAGCATGTAATTGGATCAGTTTTTAATTGGAGTGTATAATCCATTTACATTTAATGTCATTACTGATAGGGTAAGATTTGTGTTTGTTATTTTGCTCTTAGTTTCCAGGGTCACGTCTATTTTGTTTCTCTGTTCCCATGGTGCAGCCTTATTTTGTGTTAAATAGTTTTTATACATTTTCACTCTCGTCATTTCTTTTACTTTATTTTTTCTGAGTTATTTTTTAGAAGCTACCCTAAGTGTTAACAGTTAATATCTTAACTGATAACAACATAGTTTGGGTTGATACCAACTTCATAACTGTGGTATACAGAATCTTTGCCTTGATAAAGCTTCATTTCTCCCTGTTCCTTCCTGCTATTATTGCTACACAGGTTAACATTTTTATACATGATATGCCCATTAACATAGATTTGTAATTACCGCTTTATGCAGTTGTCTTTTAAATCGGATTAGAGAAAAAAGTGTTACAACCTACTTATGCCATCTTTTATATTTACCTATGTAATTACCTTTTTTGGGTTCTTTATTCACATGTATTTGAGTTAATGCTTAGTGTGCTTTTATCAGTCTGAGAGGCCTCCTTTAGTATTTCTCATAGGATAGGTTAGTGACAGATTCTTCAGTTTTTGTTTATCCGGGACTCCCCTAATTTTTTCCTCACTTTTATAGGACGGTTTTGTTGGTAGGGAATTCTTGGTTAACCTTCTTTTTCTTTCCGCAGTTTGAATGGAGGCTTTCTGGTATCTGTGGTTTCTTCCGATGAGAAATCAGTTGTTAATCTTCCTGCGGATCCCTCATATGTGATGAGTCTCTTCTCTTGCTGCTTTTGAGGCTCTGGCTTTCAGTAGGTTGATTATGACAAGTCTAGGTGTGGCTCTCTGGGTTTATTGTACTTGGAGTTTGTTGAGCTTCTTGGGTGTGTGGATTGTTTTTTTTTTTTTTTTATGACATTTGGTAGGGTTTCATCCATTATTTCTAAAAATATTTTTGTCCTTTTCTCTTTCTTGCTCTTCTCCTTCTGCAACAGCCCAGTGCATATGCTTGGGCTCTTTTTCTTTTCCTTATTCTTTTTTCTTTCAATTCCTCAGACTGGATAATCTCCACTGACCTATCTTCAAGTTTACTGATCCTTTCTTTTACCTGTTCAGATCTGTTGTACATTTTTTATTTTGGTTTAGTATGCCTTTCAACTCCAGAATTTCTGTTTGGCTCTTTTATTAAATAATATCCACTTCTTTATTGGCTGCTTCTCTCCTGCCCTGCCCCCTTCTTGTTAATGGGCTGTACCTTCTAGTTTCCTTGTATGTCTTACAATTTCTTGTTGGAGACAGGATGTTTAAAATAATAGAGCAACCCTGGAAATCTGCACCTCCGCAGAGTTTGACGATGTTACTGTTGTTTTAGTGACTTTTTGGAAAATTTTGTAAAGTCTGTATTTTGCATGTGTGTGTAGCCACTTAAAGTCTGCTTGGTTTGCTTAGTGGCTAGCTAATGGTTGGACAGAGATTTCCTCAGATCCCTGGAAGGAACTAAGAAGTCTCCCAGTCTTTGCTTAGGGGCTGTGTGTACTCGTTGGTGCTTGCCTTTAATACTCACCGTGCAGTTTTTAGCTCTTCTTAGCCTCACCTTCTGCCTTTGCACAGCCTTAAGGTCAACCAGTGATGAGAACTTAGGGCCTTCTCAGGTCTTCCCTGGGCATACGTCCGGCCTCATGCAAGTACATAGCCTTCTAGCTTCCCGGATATATATAAAAAAGGCCTTCAAAGCCCTGTATGGACATGTCTTACTCCTACTTTTCTTTTTAAGCTTGTTGATAAGCCTGTGTTTTGCCCATACTGTTAGCCACCTCCTCAGCCAGCCTCATCTTCAACAATTACCTGTGATTGTGTTTAATAAATATTTCCTCCCCTCCCCAACAAGAGCTTTTTTGAAATAGGAGGGCTCTGAGTCAGGTCAAATAAAGACAGCCTTACAAGTAGGGTCTTCTAGGAAACCACCAGGCAGGTCAGATAATGACAGTTTTCTGGGATTGAGACTTTGAAGGAGCTCCAGTTCTGCTCTGTCCCCTTTCAGTGGCTGCCAGGCTGCTGGTTTTCGGCATGATTGTGGACTGTTGGTTTTAAAGGTTACCACCACATTGCTGGGGAATAGGGAATGGAAATGGACAAGTTAACATGCCACAAAATTCACTGTTCTTAACCAAAATTTCTCTCTTTTTCTTGCATAAATGCTTCCTGGGTTACTCTAAGCCTTAGGCTAACATACAGAGTCCTGAAGAGGTTGCCGGAAGCTATTTTTGCCCATGTTCTCTTTGCTTTTATGGAGGAGAGTTTTTGGAGGTCTTTACTCCCCCATTTCCATTGATATCACCTAAGACCATCAATTACAGAGCCTTCAAAATTTAGCTTCCCAGCTTAAATTTTGCTTTTTCCAATTAGATAAATCACTCTGAATGTTCTCTTATCCTTTGCTTAAGAGGTCAGGGAATTGTTCCCTAAAAATTAGAAAGATTTTCAGCGAATCAGTTACAGTTTCACACATATTTACTTTTCAAATAAATTGTGAATGTCTGCTATGATTAAGACATTGTTCTAGTTGGGGATACAGTAGTACAGAGAGCAGAGGTGCTGCTCTCTTCTGTTCTCGTGGGGCTAGGCTGGGGTGCAGAGAGACAGTGAAGAGTAATGCAAGAGATGTTTAACACATTGCAAGGGGACACATGTTTTTGGTATGGGGAGAGAGGTGTAAGATGAGACCAAATGGCACAGATGTTGAGGGAAGCAGGGGAGTGAGTGGTAAGGACATGTTTTAGGACACAGTAGGCCTGGGCTTCAGTCTTCCCATTCATTCACCATTCTTCACTAGTGGTGTGATCCTGGGCAGCGAGTTGCCTAACTTCTCTGGACCTTTATCTCCTTAAAAGATGGCATAAGAAGTTGCCTACCTTGTAGGATTGTCTCCAGCATTGAGATGCTGCATATTATCGTAGCTAGTGGTTGGCACAGAGTGAGTGCTTATGAAATAACTCAAGTATCTGAAAAACTAAGCCATTCAGAACTCATTCCCTTAGGACCTTGCATAGGTTTTGACCTGCATAAACAGGTACTTGGATATGACTTCTAGGAACACTACAGTGTTAGAATCCTTGGTGTTTGCTTTTAAAATTTAGAGGAGACTATTCTCACAGAACATATCAAAGTTGACCTAAAATGGAGAAGTTAGTTGCTTTGGACCTGTAATTATTTTACTGGCAAAACAAAGCCTTCTATAGGTATATAAACATCTCTGAAATGGTGGCCCCCATTTTGTGTATCAGTCTTGTCCTTGTGAAGGAGGGGGTCTGGTCTCAAGGCCAAGTGCTTTGTCTTCATGTTCAAATTTGGTAGGAGCATGTTAAGATATTTTAGGCTTTACGTGTTCATCATCTTTCTTATTATAAGGTCACCACTAGGTATACCTAATTTAGGTTGAGTTGACAGAAAAGGGCTCCTTAGCAAGATTATCTGGAGGTGGGATCAGAATATCATTTTACTTGTTTTAAGCTAATAGCTGAAGAGTACTTTCCGTTTAGATGAAAAGATTGAGATCACATATGCCATCAACTTAATTCCTGTAATAAACTGACAGTCTTCTTTTTAAACCATGTTAGTATTCAAAGTGTTAGATGAGCCTTCTGAGGTAATACGAGTAAAATGAGCTCTAAGAACTTACTTTCACTGTGTGACAATGGACTAATCTTTAGGAAAAAAAAATACCTCACTGCCTTATTATAGTAAGCCAACAGTAAAGCAGGGAGAAATAGTGTGAGCTGCACAGTGAAGTGTGGAGGGTCTGTAGGACTACTGGAGTGGGGTAGGGTGGTCTGGGAGAGTAGCGCCCTGGAGGCTTGCATTGTCTGGGTCCCTCTCTCTCATTGTCTGGGTTTTCTGCTCTCAGGATGGTACCATTCACAGTTGTCAGAGGCCTAGGGATGGCAACTGCAAAGCTTTGTAAAGTTTGTGATTCCAGTATTTAATCATCCTTTTGAGCTGAACTGGTAAGACTGTTTGGCACCTGAAAAATAACAAGTGAGGGGACAAAGGCAGGAATGAACTTGACGGTAGTAGTGTTGTCTGTGTCAGGAAGAGACCTTTGGAGGTAAAGCTCTGTAAGACATAAGGGTGTGTTGTAAATCAGTTTTCCAAGCCTTTTCAGTGGGAAAAATTGTGTGTGTGTGTGTGTGTGTGTGTGTGTGTGTGTGTACTTCAAGTATTAGCATTGTCCATAGGTCTTACACTAGGTTCCTCTTTCTCAAAGGGAAGCTATTTAAAAGAGAATTACTTGAGTTTGTTACAGAGCAAATTTCCAGGCCCAGCCGAGAACCAGACTCTTGGTAGGTGGAGTCCAATGATCTGCACTGTTTGGAGGCTTCTCTGATAATTCTACTTGCTCATGTTAAGAACCCTAGATGCCATTAATACTCTTACAATATTTCTTATAATCTTGTTGTGTTTTGGAGCTAGGTAGAGACTAAAGTTATGTTTTAGTTAATTGGCATCGTCTCATTTAGCCCCTGTTCAATGCAGAGCATTTTCCTGGTGGTAGAGAAGACAAAAAAGGAGTTAAGACTTTGCAGAAGGTGACTTACAGTCTAGTTGGCAGGGAAGCCACACTTAGCATACACTGTCCCCTCATCATACATGTTTGACAGGCTACTGCTTTATCATTTTTTCCCCTTTCTTCTTCTCTAAGCTCTGTTAATTGCAGTGAGTTGCATAGCCAGATAAAAGTCAGTGAGGATGAGTGCTGGGCGGCAGTAAATCTTGAGTAATGACAAGGGTAGAAGCTCTATTTGATGTGATGACGAAAACAAAGAACTTTTGGCTGGAGATTAAACTCACAAACGCTTTAAAGCTAAAACCAAATGATATTTTTAAAAATCTTTTGTTTCTGCGATTGTTGATTTCACAAATAGTCTGCCTATGTGGTCTAGTTATAAATCTTTGAGCCTTAGCCTTGTTTATTTATTTATTTATTTTTGCCTCAACTTTTGTTTGTTGCCATGAACCATAAGTTGAGATTTGTTTAATCAAACAAATTTCAGTTAAAAAAAAAAAAGAGGGACTTACAAAGTACTCATTAATTACCATGGTGGTTTTAACATTCACAGAGTTTTGAATAATCTTCCCTCCTGGTGGTGGAGCTTGATTTCCCTCCCCTTGACTGTGGGTTGGATTTATTTTAAATTAATGGAGTAGGGAATAGGAAAAGTAGTAACTTCACAATAGAAAACCTGGCAGACACCACCTTAACATGAGCAGTATAAAGTCATATTTCTGTCATGTGCTCCCAGGTGTGATGGGATGAGATGGTTCTTCACCTGTGCTTAGTTCTCCCAAAGCTATAACTCTAGTCTGGTCGTGAGAAAACGTTAGACAAACCCAAGTTCAGGGACATTCTACAAAATACCTGACCATTGTTCTTCCAAGTGCCAAGGTCATGAAAAGCCAGGAAAGACTGAGGGATCGTTCCAGATTGGCAAGGAGACATGACAGCTGAATGCATTGTGGGGTCTTGGATTGGAAGAAAAGAGACATTAGTGGGAAAACTGATGAAATCTGAATAGAGCCTGTGGTTTAGATAATAGTGTTGCATGAATGTCAGTTTCTTAGTTCTAATATGCGTAGTATATAGTTACATAAGATGTGGACATTAGAGGAAGCAGGGTCAAGAGATGGGATCTCTCTCTACTGTCTTTACAGCTCTGCTATAAACCTGAAGTTATTTCAAAATAAAAAGTAGTTAGACCCCAGAGATGATCTGATTGGACACACAGAAGTGGAGTGTATGGTGTGGTCTGCCCAATGCCCTGGGAAGCTGGGGCAAAGCCACAGAAGACTAGATCTTCTGTGAGGCTAAGTGGATATTGTGCAGGATGTGATTTTTAGCTTATTGACTTCTAGGAAATCTAAGACAGAAAGGCCTTTGTTTGTGAGGGCTGCAGACTTCTAACCCTCATAAAGAGCTTATCATTTGAGCAAGCTTATAATGTACCGTGTTATTACTGTAAGAAATTTGGAATGGTACCATTAAGCAAAACTCCAAAAGAGTCCTTCAGCATTCACTCAGCAATTTTATGCTAGCGCTCCTACCAGCGTCATCCTGGTTAACCCTGTAGTGTTTTGATCCAGGGTTTCTCCCAGTGAGCCCTTGTGAGGATAAAGAAATCAGTTCAGAGTTGTTTGCTGTCTGGCGCTTATTCTCAAAGATTTTTTCTTTTGAAAAATACCGCTCTGCTTTTCTTTTTGTTCATGTTCACACGTGTGCATTGCCCTTTGACAGGTATAGTCAGTTTAAAGACAGAAGCCTATTTTTATTTATATGATGTGGTCCATTTAAGGCAGAAAGAGGAGAACATTCTTATTCTTTTTTTTTTTTTTTAACCACCCGAGGACTGCCTCTTTGCTTTTTACGTTGTTACGAATGGATTCTGCAATAATTTAGAATCCTGGTAGTTTTATGAGGGGAAGATGGGCATGGAAAATTGACATATCCCAGATGATATAAACACACTTAAATTTTTTTTATTGGTAAACTCATTAAATAAACTATCTTCATGCCTGCTCTCTGACAGGCCCTGCTCTAGACACTGGGGCTGCAGCAGTGAGCAGTGAGCGCAGCAAAACCCGCTTGGCAGTGGTGCCAATACATGCTTGAAGAAATACAAGCTTGGTAAGGGGACAGAGTGTTGGAGGGATCGGGGGTGCCAGCCTAGCTGAGAGAGTGAAAGTGAACCTTGCTTATATAGAGGGAGGACCATCTCCAGCAGAGGAAATGCGGCATGCAAAGGCAGGGAGTGTGTGCATGATCAGGACACAAGGAATCTGCGTGGCTAGAGCACATGAGTGGGAGGGGCCAGATTCTGGAAGCCCTGTCTGTGATAAAGGCTCTGGGTTCATGCCCAGTGAGCTGGGCAGACACTGGGGGTTTGGGGCAGAGGAGTACAGGGAACCATCTCAAAAGGATCCCTCCTGTTGGTGTTTGAAAAGAAACTGCAGGGGAGCAAGAGTGGGAGCAGGGAGATCCGTGAGCAGTCACTCCTGGTAACTCAGAGAACAGGGAAGGGTACTGCTTGGTGCAGGTGGGAGTTGGAAGAAGTAGTAGATTGAGATGAATTTCGAAGGTAGAGCTGATAGGACCTGTTTGGCGGATGAGATGTGGGAGACAGGAGAGTTGTCTGAGCAGCTGAGGGATGGGGAAGACTTTGAAGGTCAGGCTAGAGATACCATTGCGAGTCATCTGCATCTTGATCGTATTTAAAGCTAGAGGACTAATGACATCACTGAGGGAGTCAGTGAAGATAGAGGAAAAGTCTAGGGCTGAGCCCAGGGCCTTTCAGGGGCTACAAGTCCGAGATGAGGAGGATCTGGCAGAGGAGACTGAGCCAAGGAGGCCAGTGAAAGAGGAGGAAGCCCTCACATTTGATTTACAGTTGCTTAGTTTGAGCTTGAAGTGTTAGAACCCTCACCATTTAGACTTTTTAATCTACTGATGACTGATGGAGTGAATAGTTCCTAAAACTGATAAACCTTAGGGGACAGCTGAGGATCAATGGACCACAAATTGCTGGATGGTCAGCACCTGGGCAGAAGTTGGAATATTTGGAGTCAGAAGCAGTGGGGCTTGGGTCCCTGTGATACAGAGGTCTTATTTATCATGGAATTTGACATTCATGTATGTTCATTTAAAACTACATGGTTTTGCTTATTTAAAAAAAAAAAAATAGCCACTCCATAGAATTGCGTGTGCAATCACAAAGTTGCTTCACATTCTTAACTAATTAATAATAGAAATGTAACAGGGGCTTAGCCTTTCTGTTATAATCTTTGGCCTATAATACCACTACTAACAGACAAAATGCTTGCTGATCATCAAGTGATCTAAGTCACTTTGTAATAGTTACAGTAGATCAGTGAGATTTCCAAGTGGCCACTTCCCATGGACGGCAGAAATCCCAGTTACTTTCAGGAGAAGGTTATAATTGAACGTTGATTCAGTTAAGCCTTTGTAGTAAATAATTTGTTTTTGGAGGGGATAAGGTTTAAAGGACAACTTATACTTTTGGTGTGAGAAAGTGTGTCGTAACTATGCTCTCCCAAGCCTCAGTTTCCTCTTTTCTGAAATGGGCGATTAGTTAACGCATCCTGGATTGGACAGATGGTAAAGTGCCCAATTTAGAATTTGAATCCAGGCAGGCTGGCTGCCGAGCTTGCAGTTCTAACTCTAATGAAATAAATTTCCTTTTTCTGTATCATATCGCACTGCACTCTGCCTTTTTATTGTAACTATTGTCAGTGTTTGTTTGAAAAAAAAAAACAATTTAAAGTTCAGTTGTTGAGAATTTTAGACCAAGGGAAAATTTCCATGCTCCTTACATTTCTTTGGTGGGTATTTTCAGTGTACTCATTATATTTAAGATAATACTCAGCTGTGAGCAATTAGACCTCATAGTACTCTGTCAGTTTTATTTGTTAGACCGTTTCCAAGCTAGTGTAAATGTCTAGTGGAAAAGCAGTGGTTTAAAGGGGTTTAAAGTGGTGGGCCTCAACCCAAGAACAAACAAAAGAGGTATCTGATCTCCAATCCCTAGATTTACTCTTAGGAAGTTTTTAATGTAACAGAGAGCAGCAGAGCAAACATTCCTGGATCAGCTTCTCAAGAAATCTTGAAGCTATATCTTCAATTCTCAAGAAATCTTTAAACAAAAATTTGTCATTTTAGTCTTAAAATTTCTCAGAAGTCCCTTTAAAGATTCTGGTTGGTCACAGTCATCTGAAACAAGTCCTCTGAATACTCTGCCCTGGATGAAGGTGTTTATTAACTGTATAATTGAATTTTAGGTAGTTTAGAAGGTGGTAATACTCTACATCCATAGTTGATTTTATGTAGTATTGTGATCATCGCTGCAGGAAGGGAACAACTGCCAGATCCTTGGTCAGAAATCTACATTCTCTGCCACAGTTTTGTAGGGGAAATCCACTGGTGTCTTCTTGACATACACTGGTATATGTAGCAGGTTGAATAATGACCACCACAGATACGAAGTCCTAATCCCTTAAATTGGTAAATATTATCTTATTTGGAAAAAGGTCTTTGCAGATGTATTTAAGGAGATGATATTACCCTGGATTATCCAGTTGGGTCCTTTATAAATGCCATCATGAGAGTCCTTATAAAAGAAAGGGGAAGAGAAATAACACAGACACAGAGAAGACAGTCAGAAACTGGAGTGATGTGGCCAGAAGCCCAGAGTGCCAGCAGCCACCAGAAGCTGGAAGAGGTGAGGGGTGGAATCTTCCCTGGAAGGAGCCTGGCCCTGTTGGAGTTCAGACGTCCAGCCTCCAGAACGTTGAGAGAGTAAATTCTTGTTGTTCTAGGCCACCTAGTTTGTGGTAATTTGTTAGAGCAGCCTCAGGAGATGAATATATTACCCAGAAGTGAGGCCCCTCAGGAGGGCGGGACAGAGGCTCCATAGTCCCATCATGTAACTGTGGCCTGAAGAAAAACCACTCTCTTTCTCTAATATGGGGGTGTTTCTTTCTTTCTTTCTTTCTTTTTTTTTTTACAAATAGTTTATTGTCAAATTAGTTTCCACATAACACTCAGTGCTCATCCCCACAACTGCCCTCCTCCATGCCCATCTCCCCCTCCCCCCCACATCCATCAGTCCTCAGTTTTTGTCAGCATTCAAGAGTCTCATGGTTTGTCTCTCTCCCTTTCCCCCACCAAAATATGGGGTGTTTCTTATGGGTATATTGTGGTAAGTACCTGACACATGGTGAGCATTCACTAATGGCCTTTCTTACTGCTTGGCTGTTCTAAAGGAGTGATTCTCAAAATGTGGTCCCCAGACCAGCAGCCTGAGCACCGCCTGGTTCTGAAGTCCCGCCCATGTCCTGTATCAGAAATCAGAGCCTCTGTGCGTGCAAATGTTATCATGTATCAGAGTCATGGAAGGGGCTTTTTAAAAACACAGATTGTAGAGCCCCATCCCTGGACCTGATTCAGCAGGTCCAGGGGTAGGGCCTGAAAATTGGCATTTCTGACAAGTTGCCAGGTGGTTCTGATGCTGCTGGTCCCGGGACCACACTTTGACAATTGCTAGTTTGGTGGTTTACAGAATAGTGAATAGGAGTGAAGGAGATTTTGATTTGCTTATTTTGTTTTAAAATGAACTTTTGACTTTTGGAGAGTTTTGGATTTACGGAAAAAATCATGAAGATAAAGTCCATACTTTATTTAGATATTTTTAGTTTTTACCTTCTGTCCTTTTTATCATTATATCTCCTGAGGCTTCTCTGGTCTTTGACAGTTTCTTAAGCTTTCCTTGTTTTTTTTCATGACCTTGACGGTTTTGAGGAGTATTGGTTGGGTATTCTGTAAAATGTCCCTCTTTAGGATTTATCTGATGTTTTTCTTTTTCTCATGATTAGATTGGGGTTATGGGATTTGAGAGGAAGACCACAGAGGTGAAGTGCCCTTCTTTTCACATCATGTCAGGAGTAATGCTGTCAACATGATGGATCACTGTTGATGTTGACTCCTGGCTGAGGGGGTGTTAGGTTTCTCCTCTGTAAAAAACTCTTTCCTCCCCTTGCTAGAGTGTGCTTTTTGGAAGGACGGCACTAAGCACAGCCCACACTTAAAGAATGAGGGGTTATGTTCCCCCAACTTGAGGTTGGACTATCTGCAAATATTAGTAGAATTCTGCACAGGAGATTTAGGAGATTTGTCTCTTCTCTCCCATTTATGTATTCAGTTGTGAATTTGTATCAGCATGGACTCATGGATATTAATTATATATTTTGGGTTATATACTGCTCTGTTTAGTTGCTATAATTGTTCCAGCTCTGATCATTGGGAATTCTTTCAGTTGGATTTCTCCCCTCCCCGCCCCTCCTCTCCACTTCCTCCTGCACCTACCTCTACCTCTCTTCTCTCTTGAGTACTTCCCTAACTCTCTAGCACTAGATGATACTTCAGGCTCATCTTGTAAATTTTCTGCCGAAGTCCTAGAATCAGCCGTTTGTTCAAGGAGCCCACCCTCTTTCTATCGGAAAATGGCATTAGAAATGAAGATCTCGTGTTCAGTGTGCTTGTTGCTATTGGGGTGTCCACTGCTTCTAGGCTCCTAATATGACAGAACAGGGAAACTATGTGTGTATACTGGCCCATGCATATATACAAGTGTGTAAATATTTCTGTATGTAACCACCTGTGTCTATATGAAACTAGACGTGTGTTGATACTGATGTCTCCAGGTCAGATTGTCAGTAGAGGGGTCATTCTAGCCTCCTCCCTTTGCTTAACTGTCACCTCCTACCTCAGCACTGAGAGAGCTGTCTGTCTCCATCCACCATCCCTTTAGTTAATTGTTCAGTCCTTGTGTACGTGTACAGTGGTTTCTGAATCTTTACCATGGATCCCCATGAGAAACTTTATCAAATATACAGCCTTCTTGTCCAGTTTTCATTTGCCTTTAGTCTTCATTTCTTCTTCGGTATACTTAGGTCAGCAACCTTTTCCCCCACTCCCTTTGGTGCAAGTGTTCCGTACTTTTCTAAAACTGTCTTTGCCATTGGCTGTATTCCGTCCTGGGATCCCCTGACCTTTTTAACAGACTTTTAAAAAAATTTGTATATGTTAAGGTTCACTCTTTGTGCCATAAAGTACCATGGGTTTCGATGAATATATAGTGTCATGTGTCCATCATTACAGTGTAATACAGAAGAGTTTCACTGCCCTAGAAAATCCATGTGCTTCACCTGTTCAGTATTCTTCCCCGCCACTGAGTCCTTGGCAGCCACGGATCTTTTTATTTCCTCTCTAGTTTTACCTTTTCCAGAATGTCATTAAATTGGAATCATACGGTATATAGTTTTCTCAGAATGCCTTCTTTAGTTAGGAATATGCATTTAAGGTTTGCCCACGTCCATGTCTTTCGTGGTTTGATAGCTCATTTCTTTTTATTACTGACTGATCCTCCATTGTCTGGATGGACCATAGTGGATTCACGTGTTGCAGGACATTTTGACATTGCTTTTAGTTCTTGGTGATTATGCATAATGCTGTTATAAAATATTTGCGTGTATGATTTTGTGTGGATGTACGTTATTAATTGTGTAAATACATAGACATGTGATTGCTGGATGTATGGCCAGAGTGTGTTTAGCTGTGTAAGAAAGCGGCTGTGCCACTTTGCCTTACCCCCAGCAGTGAAGGAGGGTTCCTGTGGCTCTTCTCCCCTCGAGACTTGGCATTATCACTGTTCTGGATTTTAGCCATTTTAATAGGTGTGTAGTGGTGTTTCATTGTTGTTTTAGGAAGAGGTATTTAGTACCCTATTTATCGTTTAGTCCAGGTGCACATGCTTTTATTTGGTACTCTTCTCTAACTGTTTATAATTTGGGCAAGTGGCTCTTCCCAGTTTTGTATTTAAATAATATTAAGCTTGGACAGGTTTGTGCTTGACTATAATGAGGATATGAAAATTGTTGAATTGATCTTCCCTGAGGTTAGGTTTGATTCCCCTTCCCCCTGTTCTTTTTTTTTTTTTAGGTATTCATGCACCTTAGGCATCTGGAATATTAATGCAGAGCACTTAACGGTAATGGCAAAAGTTTTTAGAACAAGCCTGAACAGCTTACAGGAGATGATACAGGAGATGATCACATTGTGTGTTTCGAACCTAGGTGAATATTAACAAAAGCTGAGAGTGACTTCGGAGATGAACATGAATTCCTTATTCAACGAGCAGTTAATAAATGTGTACCATGAAATAGTGGGGTTGTATGGCAGGGGTACTAATGTGGTAAACTTGTACTTACCCTTGCCGTTGTGAAAATTTTCTAAAAGGAGAGACGGGATCTGTAAACTTCTGTGATTCATTCAACACTCAGCAGAATCAGTGCTTGGCAAAAAGTTGTGTGCTTGCCATATGCCTGGTACTGAGGAGTCAGGGGTGAGCAACGGGGAAGTTCCTGCACTCTGGAGCATTCGTACGTCTGTGCGAAGGCACTGTTTCATTCTTTACAGTGTTGCTACTCTGTACTGCGAAGACAGAGTACCAGAGTACAGAATACGGAGAGCTGTTAGCATATAGAGCAGGCAGGCCTGACCTGGGCTGGTGGGGCAGGGCAGCCTCTGTGAGGGAGCATTTAAAGAAGGAGTAATGAGTTCGGTGGGTTCAAGTAAGGAGGGGGGAGATGAGAAATGTAAGGAGTAGAAGGAGCCAAGTTCAATTTAGTCAGATAGTAGTGCCTGATAATGTTCTATACTCAACTTGCTTTCAGTTTGAGGTTCCCCCCATTAAAGGCTGTTTTAGTGCTTCAAATCCCAACCCTTCCCCCTTTATAGGTCAATAGAGTCCCAGTGGTATAATTAAACATACTTCTTGCAGAGACTGATTTATTTTTTTAGACATTTTTACCATTTAATAGAAACAGTACAGACTAATGTTAAGAGTAAATAGCATTCTCTTCCTTTAAGCCAGACTGAGGATCCAAGATGAGTGAGACAAGAACTTTACTTTCAAGTAGCCCATCTTCCTGCATGGAAGAGATTGTGTATAATCACATGGGTCAGAGACAGGTAATATTTATAGAGCTGGGAACAGAGTGTTCTAGGAAACCAGTGGCAGACTGCTTGGGGTAGAGGAGTGGGTGGCAGGGAAAAGTCCACATGGGGGAAACTCTGACCCAGAGCCTGTTGATTGACCCCAAAGGGTGGTCCCAACCTTACAAGGATGGGACATCCTGTCATACAGTGAGTATGAAGTCACAGGGATCTGGGACAATCCAGCATGCTGGTGAAAACTACACGGGGCTTAGTATGACCAGAGTGGTGAGAAATGAGGCTGGAGAGATGGGGGATGAAAGTAGTTGGGTTTTATTTTAGGGCCTGAGAGCATCCACCATGGAGTCCACTGTATGCAAACTGCCTTGATGTTTTGACAAAATTTACCTGATCCCTGTAACAAATAAACCAACAGACCTTTGTATAGAAAAACAGAGCCTTCTGTAACCTGCAATAGGTCATTACAGTGAAGAAATTAAAGATTCCCATAGTTTATTTGCTTAGGGAGGTGTATGCGCCCAGCTTACATTGCCTAATCCATCCAAGTGAACTTGTAATAAAAATCATTCCATGATGTGATAAAGGAAATAACTGTACGTTTTCTTTGATAGTTACAAAATTAGGTGGAAAGAGCCAGTGTATATTTTGGTGCGGTAGTCTTACCAGAGATGTTCACTGAGCTGCTCAAAGACAGAAGGATCTTAAAATCTACAGCTTAACCACCCCCCACGAAAATGAGTGGATCACAAAATTATTTTTTCATCACAACTCAGAATTTAAAGAAGCTGTGGAAAAGTAAGCAGACTTATGGTTTGTTGAGCAAAGTACAAGAATTCAGACTTAAAACAGAGCAAATGAATTGAGCAGTTGGCACTCAGAGTGGAACTGAACCGTGTCTCATTGATTCTAAGATGTCCTCCATTGTAGGACACCGCACTGTTCTGTGTACCAGCGAGAAGGAAGGCACCACCATGCAGTAGATGTTCTGGAGTGCTTTCTTTCTGCTAATAGGTCACATCCTACTTGGAGATGCTGAGATGTGAGAAACTTGAATGGAGACAGACAAATGTGAGGTGAGGGTTGAAGGTGGATAGGTAGAGAAGGTATGTGGGGAAAGGTGTTCCAGGCAGTTTGAGTTCTTAGAAAAATTATTAAAGTAGCATATTTGACAGAAAGATTGAATACTTCAATAAGTGCTTGGCCCTTAGAACTTTATATTTACTAATTCATTTTATCGTCATAACAGTGGAATATTTGTTTTTGCTATTATTTCCCAGTTTACAAACAACACTGAGGCCCAAGATCATGGAGCATTGCCTTAGAAGTATGTAATAATGCTGACCTAGGAACACTAAATCTGTTTACAGTTGGAAATTATTTTGATTTTAAAAAATCATTTTGAAAGAATTTAATTTTTCTCTGTATTAAAAAAATTTTTTTTAAATATTTATTTTTTAGAGACGGGGTGGGGAGGGGCAGAGATAGGGGGAGACACAGAATCTGAAGCAGCTCCAGGCTCCGAGCTGTCAGGACAGAGCCTGATGTGGGGCTCAAACCCACCAACCGTGAGATCATGACCTGAGCCGAAGTCAGAAGCTCACCTGACTGAGCCACCTAGCTGCCCCTCTGTATTTTAAAATTACCATGGCAACTCCTTGAAGGACTTACTCAGTAGTTACTAAACATTATATACTTACCCCTTCGTTTTTAATGCCCTTTCAAACTTAAGTTTGCTTTCTCTATCTGACATTGTAGGCTTTTATTGATTTATTGATAGTATACTCCAGAATACCCTTTAAATTATTGGCTCCATGAGTTACAGTCTTTACCAAGTATTTGCAGCTCTTTGTACATCATTTAACGTACCAAAGTATATAAAAATTTTTTAAATTGCAGAGGATGTACCCAATTGAGATTATTACTGTTTTTGTTTTTTAAGATGATGGATGGAGACATAACTTGCAGGGTTGTAGGGTGAAGTTGATGCAGACCTTGGTATGTAGTCTCTATTTCCCTAAAAAAGGGACATAAAAGCTATATTGCTTTTATGATCTAAACTGGCCCTGATAACTGTGTTGAATGCATGGTGGAGTGGAGGAAATATGAGGTGCCCAGTGACGTGAAGTTGCTGCTCTCCACCGCACTGCTACACTTGAGATGCAGTTCTCCCTAATCCCTCCACACACTTCTTTTCTGTGGTCTACTTAATTATTATGATTTTTTAAAAGTTTATTTATTTTAAGAGAGAGCAAGTGTGTGCATGCAAGCGGGGGAGAGGCAGAGAGAGAGAGAGAATCCCAAGTAGACTCCATGGTGTCCATGCAGACCCCGACTTGGGGCTTGATCTCATGAACAGTGAGCTTATGACCTGAAATGAAGAGTTGGATGCTTAACCAACTGAGCCACCCAGGTGCCCGTTTTTTTTTTTTTTGTTTGTTTGTTTTTTAATTACAACTTAGATCCCAGTTTCTCTTGACTCAGAAACTATTTCTAATTTTAAAACTTAAGAAAACTTAAGAAAAACTTGAGATTCAACATAATATCTTTCTAACACCCATGTAGGTATCTTTGTATCACTTCTAGATTGTTACTTCCATCAGAGTGAATTTTTTCTGTCAAATGCAGTGTTTTTGTAACGATAAGAATATGGTTTCAAGAGGCTGATGTTCAGAGTGTGGTAGAGCCTTCAGCCTATCTTCCTCGTGAGCAGTTCTGAGGTGTGTGCTATGCAGAATTACGGCTGTAGGATATTACATACTGACAACTCCCTGGGGCCATGGGTTTAACAAACCTGACCAGTAAAAGGTACTGCTTAATCGCTAACTATCTAATAGTAATTACAGTCAAGTCTTAAACCAATGTAAAAAAAAAAAAAACAACCAGAGATCTTGTTTTTTGAGCTTTCTTTTGATTTTTGGTTGCTTGTTTGTTTTCCTTTTCCATGCTTTTTACCAGAAGCATTCAGAAAGCTTTGCCAGGGCTAGTGGGTAGATGGGAAAAGAAACACTAAAAAATTTTTTTCAACATTTATTCATTTTTGAGAGATGGAGAGAGACAGAGTAGGAGTGGGGGCGGAGCAGAGAGCAAGGGAGACACAGAATCCAAAGCAGGCTCCAGGCTCTGAGCTAATGGCACAGAGCCCAGTGGGAGGCTTGAACCCATGGACTGTGAGATCATGACCTGAGCTGAAGTCTGATGCTTAACCAACAGAGCCACCCAGACATTCCTGGGAAGAGAAATAACTAGACCAAAAGTCAAAGACAAGTGCTTGGAGGAGATTGATCAGAATTTTTTAATTTTTATTTTTTATAGTTTATTTATTTTTGAGACAGAGAGAGACAGAACATGAGTGAGGGAGGGTCAGAGAGAGAGGGAGAAACAGAATCTGAAATAGGCTCCAGGCTCTGAGCTAGCTGTCAGCACAGAGCCCGACACAGGGCTCAAACCCACTAACTGCGAGATAATGACCTGAGCTGAAGTTGGATGCTTAACCTACTGAGCCACCCAGGCACCCCAGCTTGATCAGAATTTT
This sequence comes from Proteles cristata cristata, assembly GCA_017311185.1. Taxonomy (NCBI): domain Eukaryota; kingdom Metazoa; phylum Chordata; class Mammalia; order Carnivora; family Hyaenidae; genus Proteles; species Proteles cristata. The sequence goes on along the minus strand of JAESUZ010000537.1, from coordinate 322,149 downwards.
AACAGCACTACCTTGTAGGAATCTTAATGAATCGATATTACTTTTTATATTTTATATGTTGAACTTGGCCATTTAAATTGTATTTTTTAAATTACTATTATTGCAAATCTGAAGCAAGCTCTAGGCTCTGAGCAAGTGTTCAGCACAGAGCTTGATGCGGGGCTCAAACCTGCGAACTGTGAGATCATGACCTGAGCTGAAGTCAGACACTTAACCAACTAAGCCAGCCAGGCGCCCCTAAATTGTCTTTTAAGACAGATCAGTCACATGCCAATAGACTTGTCTAACATAACCTTGTATCCGCCCTCCCCTCCCAGTAAGCTGAAGTGTGCTAGTGAGTGTTCTAAACATGTCTGTCTGTCTGTCAGAGCAGTTTCTGATTTGTTTACAGCCTGTCCTGGAAATTTAGCATAGAAAATATAGAAAGATGTATTTTTACTGCCTTTTCTCCTCCTTTGTTGACTTCATGCAAACATATCTTATTATTGTTGCATAGCAACTGACTTTGTGTTTGTGATTTTTGTTTAGCAGTTTTTTTTCCTATGGAACATTGAATTTGTATAACAATTTCCAGTCTCTGAAGCATTGGTGATGAAGATTATTAACTTAACTCTTTTTCCTTAAAACAGAAAAAGCTACGTGACATTCCAGGTATAAAAACCCTTTGTCATTTTTCTAAACTCTGCACAAATACTCTTTAAGTGTTAACATTTTCGATGCTGTAGGTGTTCTCTTTAGTCACCTTCAGTCTGAAGTAGTGGCTGTCTTTCTTTCCTTGGTGTTTAGACCTTGACACTTTGGGGCATTACAAGCTCGTGGAATGTTTAGCCATTTGGATTTGTTTATTGTTTTTTCATGATTAGATCCAAGTTCTACATTTTGGGCAGGAATGTTACAGAAATAAATGCTGTGTTCTTTTTTTCCAACAAGTAATGATTTTGATTTTTCTCTCATTGGTGATACTAACACTAATCACTTGATAAAGGTGGTATCTGCCAGCTTTCTTCATGGTGAAGTAACTTTCTTTTTCTAATTACTAAGCGTCATTGTGGAAAGATGCTTTAAGATGGTGTAAATATCCTGTTTCTCATCAGACTCACAGCTGCTAGTGTTAGCAACCATTGATATCTCCAGGCCGAATAAAGTATTGTTGTAATGAGCGTCAAATGGCACTTTTCTAATTCCATTCTTTCTGCTTTTATTAATTAAAAGTAAGGAAAGCTTGTTCTTATCATTTATCTATTCATATGTATGTTTGTCCAAGTGTAGGCACTATATTCCTGTTTTATTCAATGGGTTATCATTTTTTCCCCTCTGTTTCATGCCTCCTCTCCCCTCTGGCAATCACCAGTTTATTCTGTATTTAAGAGTCTGTTCTTCTCTGTGTCTCTTTTTTTACTTTGGTTTCTTTCTTAAATTTTATATGAGTGAAGTCATGGTATTTGTCTTACTCCAGCTGACTTATTTCACTCAGCATAATACCCTTTAGATCCGTCCGTGTGGTCACAAATGGCAAGATCTCATGCTTTTTTATGGGTGAGTAATATTCCAATGTGTGTGTGTGTGTCCACATCTTCTTTATCCATTCATTAATCAGTGGACACTTGGAGGCTGCTTCCATATCTCAGCTTTTGGGTTCTAATGTTTTACTATGATATTTTTGTGTGTTTAAATCATCCAGGTTTGTCCAGCGGCAGCCCTTTCTTGCTGGTTTGTGTGTCTGTCATGTCTCTGTCATTCGTTGAGTAATTTCTTGCTTTCTGGCACAACAGAATATTTCAGGCTCCTGTTTTTATTTTTCTGGTATAGCTCTGCATTCTGCTCTTTCTCCAAGAGACCCTGGTTCCTTTTAATGAAAAATATGTAGAAGCCAATATCTAGGCTCTAGGTGTGCTCATTACCATTGACTGTTGCTGCTTCCAGCCCTGTTCAGTGAACTAAACCAGGGGAAGTGTGTTTGTGTGTCCACAAGTTCACACTGATATCCCAAATCCCATTTCCACACTGAAGAATTTATTCTTGTCACCTCCCTTTTCATATTTTTATCTCCTTTCTTTGGCAGTGGAGGAATCTTAACTCTCATTATTCTCGGATATATTTACTCATCGGATAAATTCCCATTGGATGTAACCAGTGTCCTGTTGCTGTAGCACCTGCATGCAGGTGCCTTACTTTCAGGCTCCAGCATCCTGTGCTGGGCTACTGTGCCTGATTACCCTCCCCCCACTATAGGCCCTACCTTGCTTGACCCCACTAATGGCTTTTACTTCAAGAAAAAGGTGCTGGTGGGGGTAGGAAGCCTAAATCCATCTTGAAATAGGCTTTTATAATTTTAGTTACTTAATTCTAGATAGTACCTGGCCATGGCACATGGCAAAATAGTCCCCCTTTTAGAGGATTTTTACAACCTACTGGTAAATTTAGCAAAACAGTATTCCTGTTTTGATAGTATGTTCTTTGGAAGATTGATTTTCTTTGAGTGTTTCTTTGCACCAAATTTGACTTGGTCTTTTTCCTAGTAGAGTGGGTCTTGTCTTAACCATTTCTGTATTCCTTTTAAAGGCCAATGTATCAGGCACTTCAATGCTTGATAATTAGCATATATAGGGACTACCATAAAGGTTGGTCGAGGCTTAAGAAAAAAGTATTCTGTTAACATTGATATAAAATATTGTATAAAGTGCTAGAGTATATAGCTGTGACAACCAGCCAGCATCGTGACTTGTACTCTCAAAATTGGAATGGATAATTTTAAAAATACTGTTGCTAGTTGGCAAACTTGAGAAGCACTTGGTGATACTAATTCTTCCCATTCTGAAGTTTTATATGGGTGTAACTCTTTCCTCTTATTTTAGCCAAAGATTTTTTTTGTTTCCAAAAAATGAGGTATAGAAGAAAAGCCTTTTATTCCCATTTTAGGTAGTGAGTGGTTTCTTTTTCTTTTTGACTGTAAATGCTATGTTAATATAAAAAACATTTTTTGGGAGTGGACTGTTTCCGAGACGTGGACTAGACAAGATTTGTTTCAGAATGCCCACTAAGATTTTCTTCCCTTCCAATTTTATCTCTTTGCTTTTTGTTTTGTTTTGTTTTGTTGTGTTTTGTTCTGTCTTGTCTTGTTGGTTTTACATAAGTTTGTACTTTTAGAACCAGGTTTCTCCAAAAGGGCCTCCCGGTGTGTTCCGATATGCCGGGGTGGAAGTGCACAGCCAGAGGATAGACATTGCTTTCGTCCCTAGAACTCTAAATGTATCAAGTTTGAGAGCAAGAGAGACATTTTTACAGTGAGACAGACATGAATATCATAGAGCATAATGCAAATTTGTATGAAATTTTAAGAGTAAAAATGAAAAAAAGGAATTTAATGTTTATTGGAGGACTACTTTAGGCTGTGTACCCCTAAACTGTGGAATGTGTTTTCATTCTTCCCTGCCCTTAAGGTACTTCTGTGTGCAGAAAGTGAAAAAGCTACATTTATTTTCTCATAGGTTACATTTTAGTCCTTTCTTCTTTTCTGTAGCCAGTTTACTGACTCTGGTCTAATGCCTCTCTCTTTTCTTGCTTCCATAGTACACTGCCTTATATAGGAGACCATAGTCTTTCAGTGAATCACATGCTAACTTTATTTTCTGAAGTGTTACTTACATGTAGTTAGTTCACATAAATGCTTCTGTCCCAGACGTTTTCAGAGGAAACACGTTTCAGTTGTGACTGTAGCACTTATCACAGCTCCATATTTGGAGCCTGGGGAATTAAACCAGCAGAGGAGCGGCTTACTCCCTGTCCAGGATATTGTGAGGTGTCCCGCACCCCCCTCCCATCCCCCACCCTGTCCCCGTGGCTTAGTTGCTTTCTTTCAGGGACCACATGACTCTTTAAAAGCAAACATCTGGGAGTTGGTTGTCCTGCAGCTTTGAGACCTGTTAAGTTTTCCGTTGTCTTCTAATCTCATCCCTGGTGCGTGGGCCTGAGCTTGCCCATATGGCCTTGGTCTGTTTCCTGGATTTTACCTCTTTGCTCAGAGACTGCCTGTAGGAGAGAAAGGAGAATAGACTTGGGTTTGAATTTGAAATTCAACTTCCCATTTAGTCACACAAACACTGTGTAACATCCATCAAAAATCAAATGCCCTTAAAATACTATTATTTTAAGAATGGAGCATGTTAACTAGCTGTAGGTACTTAAAATAGAAACTATACCATACCGTTACAAAGCCATCTTGAAAATTAAAGTTCTCTTTGAGCAGAGTAAGTGTATGTGAGTTTGTGGATCTCAATATCAGAGTGGCTGATACGAGTAGTCATCAATAGAAATGTCAGGTTCTTAACATTTTGTTATCACAATACCCTTTAGGTATGAATATGGATCTTTCAGCAAGTAGCTCAAGTAGTATATGGCAGAGCTGTCTATTTTTTCCTACTTACCAGGAAGCTTTGTAGGAACCACGTAAGTTGATGGCTGCTTTATATTAAGGGGAAATACAAGAGCCAGCCTTTTTCTTGAACAGCTGGTGAGTATACCGGTTCCAGTAGTGCATACTGGCTTTCCCCCCTCTGAATCATCAGTGTGTATGGTGGTAATTTAGTGACTAGGAGGCACTGTAAATTATTGGTTATAATAAATTGATGTCATGCTCACAACACAGCAGGCAAAAAAGGATGAATTAGAGACAGAAATAGTAACAGGTTTTTGTCCAGGAAACCTCAAAGAATATAATGAAGTATTGCCATGTTGGTTATTTTAAAAAAAGAAAAAGGGAAAGATCCAAAAGATAAAATGTTGAAACCTTAGGTTTAATAAAACAGATTATAGGTTAAAGGCTACTTGCTTTACACTTCTGAAAATCTCTTTGAGCAGCTAAAGAACGTTTAAGAAATCTCTTACCAGAAGTTCATGATTAATTTGTGGGTGGGTGGAGTATGCAGTATTGCAGAAAGCCATCACTGTCATTTTTAACCTCTCTTTTTGGTAACTTTTTTAGGTTTGGAAATCATTATAGAACAGTTTCAAGACTATTACACAGAACTCCCATATGCCCTTCACCGAGATTCCCTGATTGTTCACCTTTTCCATATCCGCTTTATCATTTTTTTTCTATACGTGTAATTTTTCTTGAGAGCTATTTGAGAGTAATTTATAGACATAATCCTCTTTTTTGCCCCTAAATACTTCATTGTGTATTTACTAAGAAGGACATTCACTTATATAAACACAGTGCAATAATCAAAATCAGGAAATTAATATTGACATAGTACTGTTATCTAATCCACAGACTTTATTTATATATCACCAGTGTCCTAATAACATCCTTGATAGCAGAAATAAAAAACAAACTAAAAGCAAAACTGAAAAAACCATCCAGACTGTAGTTCAGGGTCACAGGCAGCATTTACTCAACGTGGCTCTTAAGTGTGCTGTAATTTTGACCTTGACCTTGTCAAAAAGTACTGACCAGTATCCTTCAGTTTTGGATTATCTGCTGGGTCACTGGCTAAGTGACGTGTGTCCTCCTCAGTGTGTCATATCAGGAGACACACGATGTCATTGTGACGCCAATGGACAGGATTAACTGATCTCTTACTGACTCTCCGCTGCAAAATTACCGTTTTCCTCTTTTAATTAATATATATTTGATAGACAGATATTTTGAGACCAATTCCTATTCCATTCCTCCTCTAACTGCCGGCCACTAATTTTAGCATCCATTGATGATTCTTACCTGAATGATTACTCTGTCAAATGGTGTTATTCTTAATTCCACCAGATGGTAGTTTTTTAGGCCCAGCAGCTTTATAATGGGGGCTTTGGGAAATTATTTGCTTTCTTAGCAGTACTTTGACTATAAATTTGGGAAGGCTTTGTATTGAATTAAGTAGTGTCTCTCTTGTCCTCTGTTATCGTGTTCCCTTGGGTGTATCTTCAGGTGTGGAACGGGTGGAGATGGTGTGTGGCCTGGGGGACTGTGGACTGGATCTGCTGAGCGCTCTCTGAGTACCTGCTCTGTCATTCTGTATTCTGCACCCCGTCATTTCTCTCTTTTGGAGGTTTTTGGTTCTAGAACCCAGCACATTCCACATTATAGCCTGCTTTTAGGTGTTCAGTTCTTAATACAGTTGATCTGTTTGCTTTCTTGTTACCTTAAATTATTGGTCCTTATTTTATAATTTTTAGCCTTTGGTCTTAACTACCTCTCCAGAATTCTTAAACATGCAAACTACTATTTATTAATCAATCTTTTTAAAGTAAAAAGAAAAAAGGCAGTACCCTAAATTGGCGTTACCTTGTCCCATCTGTGCCAGTGAGTGCTGCCGGTGGTCACAGATGCCCTGGTCCTTCACTGCCGACTGTACCCTGAGCTTTAGACCCTGCCGCCCCTTCTGTGTCCTTCCTCTCTGGGGCTGGGCAGGAAGTGAACTTGTCATAAGCAGTGTCTGAAGTTGCTAAAGCTCATGGAATGCAGTCTGCCCCATTGCATTAGCTCAGATTGGAAGCTAGAGCGCAGGCAGAGGGCTGAGGGTTGTCCTCAGCTGTGGTGTTGGGGCCTGGCTGGCTTGCTGCTGACCTGAGATCACCTCCAACCCCTCCTGTAACACCCTGGCGGGCACGATGGCAGCCTCTGGTTCTCTCTCGGGCTCAGTTCAGGAAAGGTGGAAGGTGACAATCTTCCTTTCCTTCCTTTTCAGCTGGTTAGTCCCGTCTCCCTGAGAATACATCCCTCAAACCAAAAGAAAAGGCCAGTCCCTACCAGCCCAGGGCCACCAGAGCTGCCAGGGAACGCCTGTCTGCATTTCTTCCCTGCTGCTGGTCCTTGGAACCTCTTGTAATCTCTCCATCCCGTGACTCAGAGCTGTAGCCTTCAGCTAAGATTTGGCTCCTTTGACTTGGTGCCTTCCTGCCTGCCCTCCCCGCTTGCCCAGCGTTCTGCTGCAAAGGAGCTCCCTTCTCCACTCGCTGAGTGCAGCAGGTTAGCCCCCAAAGGCCATGAAGAATGGAGACTGGGATTGCTAGCCAGCTTCTAACTCGTTCTGAGGCATCTTACGCAGCACTTCCTGGTCTGTCTGTTTGTCCCTTGCTTGTTCCATAGGATTTGTGAGATGGCCCTTAAGGTGGTGGGGGAAGAATGGCACGTCTTCCCGAGGTCCTTTTGTGCAAGCACCAGCCTCCTTATATTCTTGATGTGGTGGGTTTTGCTAGGGATGTGCATTCGAATCCCACAGGGTTCTGCCGTGTGCCCCCGTTGGAGAATCACTGCTCTGTAAGGAGAATAAAGGAGATTGGTCTCCTGTTTCTCCTTGTAGGCTCCCCCGACACACACACACACCCCTTGTAGGCACATCTGGGAGATTCTGGGAGAGCAATGGGATATTGTGACAGAAAGTACACAGGCCCTTTGGGGCCCACAGTCACGGGCTCAGGGAAGGTTTGGGGAGGCTGACCAGGCCCGGAGATTGGCAATGTATGGAGAGTGGGAACCTGCTGGCCCAGCCACAGGCTGCCATGGAATTGGGCCTGGTGGAGGTAGCTGGAATGTGAGGGAACCTAGGGATTCCACAGAAAAGTTCTTTCGGTGGAGTTAATTATTCCCAGCAAGCAGGTGACATGACCAGGTTTCTGTATTTGAAAGGGCACCCAGTAGGCTTGGAGGAAGGTAAGGCAGGGAGGGGGCAAGGAGGACAGAAGGTTTCTGCTGCAGCCAGGTGAGCAAAGAGGAGGGTCAGGCGAACTAAGCCTTGCTGCTGGCCTGCAGGAGGGTGCATGTAACGGGAAGACCCAGTGGCTGCATTTCCCAGAGTTTGGTCACCTGGAGCTTGCCCGTTTTTATCGTACTGGAGAGCAGGCTTCGCATGATCCTTCTGACACTTGTCCAGATTATTAATTTGCCCCAAATTGTAACCTTGAAAGTGTCTTCATATTTAGCCCCCGCATTTCACAGTTAAACTGAGATTTGCTTAAGGTCAAATGGCCTGTGACACATAGCTACAGCATGGTATACCTGAATCAGGTATACCTGATTATAGCTGGTATTCTTTCTTTGGTCGAAATCTCTCTCTCTCTCTCTCTCTCTCTCTCTCTCTCTCTCTTTACCTTGAAACTCATAAAAATGAAAATCAAAAAGGAATTTTAGAAGTAAGCTGGCTCGTGAAGTGGCTCCAAGTGGTGCAAGCATGTTGTCTCAGTCATCCAAGGTTGTCTGTCACCTGCGTGGTGACCACGAGTATGAGTATGTGGAATTAAAATAGTTTCTTAAGCTACAGAGTATTGGGTAACTAGCTGCACAGCTCTGCCTTGCGGACAGTGGGTATACACAAAATATTTGTTGTATGAAATGCACTGTGTGTATGAAGTCACTTCGTTTTTGCACCTTTTTCACAGTGATGCTTCCGAGAGCTTTTGTGACTCATTCCTATGCAGTTGCTGATGTAGCTGGAAAGCTGGTTAGAAGCAGCCGTAGAATGAACACACTCTGCTGGTTTGTGGTCTTTGAGGGTTCTATTTTGAGGAGCGCTGTGTCTGTTTTTTGTTTCTTGAAACTGCCTTTTATGCATAAAACTGAAGTAGAATGAATGTATACCACAAAGTATAAGGCACTCAGAATTTGATTCATTGTGTTTTCTGCTTCTGGTGTTCTTGCTTTCAGGTTTTTAATTTAGCTTGAATCAAATATGCTTGTTTCTGAACAACTCTTATAAAATTTTGACTTTGAAATTACTTTTTTGGAATGAGTTCTGCTAGCACTGAAAAGGCAGGAAGACAGAGGTAGGTGGTGACTTGCACAGATGTGACGTGGTGTGTGGGCGAGATACAACCTGACACTGGTCAAGAGAGGAGGGTGTGGGGTCAGGGAGCAGAGGGCAAGGAGACGGGAGGCTGAACCATGTGGGGAGAACCTGGGAACAGACGTGTTGTGTAGGCCGAGTCTGCACGTGCCTGGCCTACCTCTATTAAAGGAGTCACAGTGATGATGAATGGCCCTAGATCAGGGGTTAGTGGGCTTTTTCTGTCAAGGGCCAGACAATAGGTATTTTAGGTGTTGGTGCAGCGTAAGGTCTCAGTCTCAATGAACGCAGCCAAAAGACAGCAGCTAAGTGAATGCACATAGCTGTGTTCCGGTGAAACTTTTCACAAACAGCAGGCCACTCTGGGGTGGTGGCCCCAGGGCCACGTTTGCCGACCTCTGATCTAGTTGCAGAAGTGATATTTGGGTTTTGACTTTGCTGTTACTCTTTGTTTCCTTGTCACTTTGGCCCTTTTCTCCCTTATAAAATGGGAATAATCCTGTTGATCCTTGAACAATGCTGAGGGGTAGGGGTACCCTGACAGTCAGAAATCCACCTGCAGCTGCAAACCTGTGTGTAACTTTTAACTCCCCCAGAACTTAACTGTTAATACCATGTTCTTGATCAGAAACTTTCCCAGTAACAAATAGTGGATTAACACACGTTGTATATATGTTAGGTACTGTATTCTTACAATAATGTAAGCGAGACAACAGAAAATGTTAGGACAATCAGAAGGAAGAGAAAATACATTTGCAGGACTGTTCTGTATTTATCTGAAACCAATCAGTGCGTAAGCGGACCCACGCTGCTCAAGAGTCACCTGTCCCGAGGGCTGGCATGAGATTACATGGAATAGTATGTAAAATACTACTCAGAAAATAATAGTTGTCCTGCTTTTTTTGTGAGATGTCATTTTGCAAAGTTGGATTTAAATCATAGTTTCTTCATTGGCTTATGCGTTTAATATGTAGGCAAATTGATGACTTCTGTGACTTACAGAAGGGCTGACACTGTAGCGGACACCTGAGGAATGCAGCGGAGCTGGCGGTAGGCATTCCAGAACAGCAGGGACTCTGTTCCTCACGGTCATTTAGGGACCCACGTTCTCCTTTTGCTTCCCTCCCATTGCCTGCGGCATCCTCCTCAACCGCATGGTTATGGGGCTGCGGGGACAAGAGCCTGGGGACACAGAGCCAGGCCTTGAAGAGGCACCAGCTGGAAGGGGAGCATATCGCTTCCATTCACTCTCTGGGAGGGGACTAGGGTATGTGGTCACACCTCACTAGATGAGGCAGGCAGCTGGAGCCAGGCCACCCGTCTGTCCCCACAGAGGAAGGGAGGACAGATGCCGGCTGTCTGTGCCCCATGATTGAAAGCAGTTTTTACATCCAGAGTAGCCTTTCCTCTCCGGCATGTTTGTGGATTGAGTTTCTCAGGTTGTGAGTACAAGGTGTCTGAATATCACTCTTAGAAATTATGGCATATACCCAGGTCAGATGTTGAAGAAATACAATTGTGCAATGCAATTTAATTTTTAACCTTTAGGTTAAAAAGCACCTAATTATGAGGTCTAAATAGGAAATAGGCTTCTCCCAAGGATTTCCATTGGCAAGAATCATTGCCAGTTAGGAACTGGTCATCAGTATATACTATATTTGTAGTTTAGGTTTGGTGTTTGTTGTTTTATATGACACTCTTATAATTTAACTTTCTATAAATGCCACCATTTGGGGTGTTCATGGATATTTCACCTACATTTTTTTTTCTCTTCTAGTAAATCATTCTGGCTGTGATAGTAAGGGTATAAGGACCTGGGAATATTTTCAAAATATAAAATGAAACCATCAAATTGGTCCAAATGGGAAAGTTTCCTTTAGGGTGTTTTCTTTTAAATTTATATTTTGTTGCTTTTAGCTTTATCCTTTCCATAACATGGAGACTGAGGATGCATTTGTGATAAAATTTGCATCTGGGGAATGTGGAAATGCCTTACTGGTAGTTATCAAAGCTTAACCTGATGTGTAAAGAAAGAATGTAATTAATGGGCTTGCAGTCACATTTATCAATAATTTAAGGAAAATCTCTAATTGGATTAACCACTACCTTCTTTAGGAAGAAAATAAAGTTTGTGATTCTTCAGTATTTGCTTAGTTATTTGTAAGGTAGAACAGAGTAAAATAATTAAAAGTAAACATGAATTGCTCCTTTGTACTCTTGGAATATGCCTATAGTTCATTGTGAATTGCTAAGCTTTCATATACCCAGTGTAACATTAAAAATTTTTTTTTAATTTTTTTAAAATTTATTTCTTAGAGAGAGAGAGAGAGAGCAGGGGAGAGTCAGAGAGAGAGGGAGACACAGAATCCAAAGCAGGCTCCAGGCGCTTAGCTAGCTGTCAGCACAGAGCCCATTACAAGGTTCGAACCCACAAACCGTGAGATCATGACCTGAGCTGAAGTCGGACGCTTAACTGACTGAGCCCCCAAGCGCCCCCCAGTGTAACATTTTAGCATGTTAGACCAATGCATTTGAAAAGAAACCAGGGCATTCACATTTGAATTTATTTTGACATCAATTGGACCCTAAGATAGTAACAGTGGTTATGGCTGGGTAGTAAGAATAGAATTCTTGTTTTATTTTACCTCTCTTGAGTTTTTTTGGTTTTGACCAATAAACAGGGGTTGTATATTAAACCTCTCACCTCTTTGCAAGGGCACAGTAATGTCTGACAGCTGGACTTCACATCAGTATGGGACACCAGAAAATGCCTGACCAGGAGGCTTGGAAAGAAAGGTTTTCATTTCTTCCAGTACAGTTTGTACTTACGGTGTTTGATAAGTGATACATTATTTAGTTAGAGTATGCTTATTTTACTACTTTGTATATTTACAGATAATTTATGTTGACTAACTTGGGTCAAGATAATATGCAGCTAGGGGTGCCTGGGTGGCTCAGTTGTTTGTATTTGACTCATGATCTTACCTCAGTTCTTGATTATAGGGTCATGAGTTCAAGTCCCTCATTGGGCCCCACACTAGGCATGAAACCTACTTACTAATAATGATAATATGCAATTTGAATTTGAATCTGTGTGAAATTCTCTGGTTACTGTCCCTTACTTCTTTTGCGAAAAAGATTTGTACTTCTAACCCTTTGGTTGACATATGATTTATTCCTTTACATTAGCCTTTAGGCTTGCTCATGTCTGTGAAATGTTTGCTTTTCTTGTGGCTTATAATTTTAGTGTTTCTTTTTCTTTGGTTAAAAAGTTCTGATTTGATAAACAGCTGAAAGGCTTGATTTTAGTTAGGAGTTAGTGTTGTCAACTACATCAGGAAAATAAGATGGTCAGAAGTAGAATTATTACTCAGGTTGTGCTTATAAGTATATACATATTGCATAGTTTGCAGAATGTGTTTGGTTTTGTTACCTTGTATGTGACTATGTGCATTAGAGTGAATATTTGTCAGATGTCCCCTGAGTAGGTTTATAAGTGATTCTCCCTCCTTTCAGCAGTTTATAATGAATGCATATTGTGTGTTTTTTTTTTTAATATTTTATTTATTTCTAGGAGACAGAGAGAGAGAGAGACAGCGTGAGCAGGGGAGGGTCAGAGAGAGAGGGAGTCACAGACTGAAACAGGCTCCAGGCTCTGAGCTGGCAGTCAGCACAGAGCCCGACGCGGGGCTCGAACCCACGAACCGTGAGATCATGACCTGAGCCGAAGTCGGACGCATAACCGACTGAGCCACCCAGGTGCCCCCAAGATGGCGTTTTAAAAATCACATGGCTTACAGTGCAGACAATTCATTCATGAAATCCTCCTTTATTTCATTGTACTTGATCTTTATTATAAAATACGTATTGTGGAATCACATCAAAACTTTGAGCAAAGAAGTAGATGAGATCTTATCTTTTTGTCATCCTTTTCAGAAGTGTGCTTTTGAAAATAGACTTTTGAAGGGCACCTGGGTGGCTCAGTCAGTTAAGCATCCGACTTCAGTTCAGGTCATGATCTCACAGTCCATGGGTTCGAGCCCTGCAATCGAGCTCTGCACTGACAGCTCAGAGCCTGGAGCCTGCTTCGGATTCTGTATCTCCCTCTCTCTCTGCCCCTCCCTCTCTCACACTCTTTCTCTCAAAAATAAACATTTAAAAAATTTTAAGAAAGTAGAACTTTGACTTTTCAGTGCGACCAGTGGTTATCTCCCTACCCCCATCCATCACAGCCCTCAGTGCCTCGCCTTTCCCCCAATGAAACACGTGCACACAGGGTCAGAGGCTGCTATTTGATTTAGAAATAGAGGCAAGATTTGAAAGTCTGGGTGTGCAGGGACTCGGAGATGGTGCATGTGCAGTGGTTCTAGCAGGGGTAGAAAGTTCTGAGTGAGACGGATGAAACATCCCTGCCTTTGGTGTGTAGAGTCAAATCTCCCCTTCTCTTTCTAGCTCCGGGTTGTTAGTTATTTAATGGTGCAGAATACTAGGAAACAAGGACTCTAAAGACAAGAATGATGGCTAGCTAGTTGTATTGGCCACAGAATTCAAAGCACAGTTAACTTAAGACATTATCGTTTAAAGTGCAGTAGTGAAAATACATCATTTCTATTATAGAGTACTTTAAATTGTTACCCTGCTTAACCGTTTCCTGCTGAGGTACCCCTGTAAAATGTGTCTGTAGGGACAGGGCAAGGAAAAAGCAGGCAAGTAAATTGTTTAATTAGTTGAGATAGTGTTACCTTGAATGAACGTTTTCATTCTGTTTGCCTTCAGCCTAGGGTGCTGGAGGCCCGTGTGTAAATGAATGTCAATGATAAAACCAGTTACCCATTCTTATCTTTAGGAACAGCTTTCTTTTCTTTTTTTTCTATCATAAGGTCATGTCACTACTGTTACCAGCAGTGGCTTTACTGCTGAAGACCCAGTAGCTACACCCAGAGGGCACGGGGCAGGGAAGCTGCTCAGTCCTTTTGAGTCCCTTCTGCTTTATTTATTTATTTATTTTTTTTAATTTTTTTTTTAATGTTTTATTTATTTTTAGGAGAGAGAGAGAGACAGCGTGAGCAGGGGAGGGTCAGAAAGAAAGGGGGTCACAGACTGAAACAGGCTCCAGGCTCTGAGCTGGCAGTCAGCACAGAGCCCGACGCGGGGCTCGAACCCACGAACTGCGAGATCATGACCTAAGCGAAAGTCGGACGCCCAACTGACTAAGCCACCCAGGCGCCCCAAGTCCCTTCTGCTTTAAATGACAGTAGGGCTGACACTTGGACCCTGCTTTGTTCTGGTGCTGGGCCAGGCCTAGGCAGCAGGTGGCTGCCCATAGTGAGGGAGGAAGTGGGTGGAGAGAGAGGTGTGGAAAGCTGGGCTGAATGGCTCTTCCTCCTCTGCCCCCTCCTGCGCCCCCCCTCCGCCCCCCCCCATTGTGGAGACTCAGTCTATCTACTCACAGGGGAAAATGATCCTTCTGTGCTCTCCTTGACCTAGAGAGCGCGTTTTCTTAGAAAGTGAAGGTCCCGTCATGCTGGTATGGGAGACTGGTACTGTCATCGGATCTTTCACCCAAGAATGTTTGTGTTGTATGCACATTAAATAGCGGACTTTTCCATTCTTGCTTGCTCTCATGCTTCATCAGACCAGACTTTGGTTCCATGGAGTTTACATACTTGTTCAGAAAGTCTGGGGTAGCTTTTAAGCCTTTCTTACTGATTATACCATCAAAATACCTCCCCCCCACCCCTGACACTCTGTTACCTAAACCCCAGACTTCTCCTTGGCCCCACCGCACACATGCATGAGCCTTGCCACAAGCATGGAAAGGCTGGCATAGAATGTGCCGGTTGGGAGGGGACTGGGCACCATGTCTAGAGACCTCCAGGGTGGACGTTCAGGCGTGTGTCCCAGCCGAGGTTCCTGCTGTTTGCCCCCAGGTGTGGCCCTTGCAGAGTATGTGAGTCATACTTGCTGAAGAAATGAATGTTCTAGAGGGATTACTACATATTGTCTAGTCTGACCCACCCCAGATGCCTTCGGAGCTCTTCCCTCCCCCTTGCTTCTGTCAGGTGTCTGCTCCCATTTCCCCCTGACACAGAGGCCTGTCCCCACCCACCACTCCCTGTCCCCTGCCGCCCCCGTCCCCACCCTCTGTGTTTCCTCAGGGCTCCAGTCTACTCTCCTCCTCTGTTACCTGCCTGCCGCAGGCCTGGAGTGTGAGCTGCAGAGCAGGACCTGCCTGGCCTCTGCTGTGCCCTGTGCCCAGAGCAGTGCCTGCAGGAGAGCCCCCATGCCAGTCAAGAACTAGCCCTCCAGGCAGCTGTGACAGTGGGGCACTGGGCAAGATGCGAAGTGAGTCAGCCCAAGTCTCCTGGTTTGAAAATGTGGATAGGAATCCAGCCCCTCATAGGCTTGAATGAATGAATGCATGGGAAGTGCTGGCAGAGCTTTCCAGAGATGCTGTTCATCTGTGTTCTAAAGTCACAAGCCATTCAACTTCTAGGTAATAAGATTAAAAAAAAAAAAAAAAATCAAGTATCTCTGAAGGGTCAAAGGACATGCTTTCAGTTCAAATATATTGCCTAACATGTAACTAGCAGAAGCGTTCTGTTGACAGTTGTGGAAGTGGGAGAGGTTATTTTGGAAGTGTAGGATGATTATGTGCTCAGTATACTAAAATTCTCTGCTGTTTACATTTTCTCCTTAGGGTCAACATTTATTAAGGGATTCTGTCACATGCCGGGCTCTGCTCTGTGCCAGAGCTGCAGAAATAGTGGGTGAGGTCTGCCTTCAGGGATCTTCAGTTAAGTGGAGCAGCTAGGGATCGATCATAAGTGAAATTTTTGAGAATTCTAGATCCTTTTTTTTTTTATTTTTTTGAAAGAGTGGGAGGGGGAGGGGCAGAAAGAGAAGGAAACAGAGAAGCAAAAGTGGGCTCTGAGCTGTGAGCACAGAGCCTGATGAGGGGCTTGAACTCTAGAACCATGAAATCATGACCTGAGCCAAAGTCAGATGCTTAACCGACTGAGCCACCCAGGTGCCCCTAGATTATTCTCCTTTAAGGATGCTCTTCCTCTTTCATGTCTCTGAGGATAGAATCCACATGCTCAAGGCTGTCTGCTCAAGTCCTGTTGCTGAATCTGTTGGGAGTTAGGGAAACAGTTTGGGATGGGCAGAGGTGGGCCGAGTGTGTGTCTCACCTTTAGCTGGTCTGCCCACCAGGCACCGGACAGTCGGCCTGGGAATATCAGGGGCAAGGTTGGCTTGTGGACAGGGATAGCTTTGCTTGGCAGGCACGTGTGGTATGACTTGCGTTCTCTTTCTTAAAGTGTCAGCTCTTCCGCTGAGTATGGTGCTTCTTTTTCATTGTGATGGTCAAATATCCTCTGGAGCCACTTACCATGTTAAGTCATTAATCTTTTTTGTCCTCATTTGTAAAATGGGAGAAATAACATCCATGCATTTATTCAGCCAGTACTTACTGTGCAACTACTTAGTCTAGGCACCTAGAACAAAAGTAGGTTTTGCCCTTAAGGGGTTTAAAATTGTAAGGGTTAAATGAGTGTGTGCTTGTGGGGGGTAGAAAGGGAAAGAAGGAGGTGTACTAAGGAGATGTTCAAATAAATACTCAAAAAAAAAAATCTCTTTTTATATGGGGCTTTCTAGTTTGCTGTCTTAAAAGACCGAAAAATCTGGACTCATTGTGAATTGTTAATCACTTGCATTTTGTTTCCACACATCTCTTTCCACAAAGGCTCTGAAGCTTAGAGTATTTAATATATTCCTCTAAAGATTTTGTTTTGCTTAGAGCAAGGAATAGACTGATGAGTGAAGGGAAGAACAAAAGAATTGATTATAAATAACAAGTCAGAGAAAAAGGATGGACTGTTTCTCCCTAGAATCCACTTTAATTAACATAAGTTATTTGAGGATTTTTTTTTTTCCTAATAGGTTGCCTGTGGGTTCTTAAAAAATTAATTCACTGTATTTTAGAGCAGTTTAGGTTTAAAGGGAAATTGAGCAGCATGTAGTGTTCCCCGACACATCATAATCACCCAAAGTCTCTAGTTTACATTAGAGTTCCCTCTGGTGTGTTCACCAGTGTAGTATCCTACAGAGTAGTGTCCCTGCCCTAAAAATCCTCTGTGCCTCACCCGCCCCTCCCCCTCTCCCCTAACTTCTGGCAGCCACTGATCCTTTTATTGTCTCCACAGTTTTGCCTTTTCTAGAATGCTCTACAGTTGTAATCATACAGTATGTAGCCTTTTCAGATTGGCTTCTTTCACCCATAAAAATACACATTAGAGGGTCCTCTGTGTCTTTTCATGGCTTGATAGCTCATTTCTTTTTATTGCTGAATAATTTTCTGTTGTCTGGATGTATCACGGTTTATCCATTCACCTGCTTGAAGGACACATTTGTTGATTGCAAGTTTGGAAAGTTTTGAGTAAAGCTACTACACCTGTGTGCAGGTTTTTGTGTGGACATAAGTTTTCAGTTCAATTGGTTAAATACCAAGGAATATAGTTGCTAGATCTGACAGTTAAGAATACAATTAATTTTGTGGGGCGCCTGGGTGGCTTAGTCGGTTAAGCGTCCGACTTTCGCTTAGGTCATGATCTCGCGGTCTGTGGGTTCGAGCCCCGCGTCGGGCTCTGTGCTGACTGCCAGCTCAGAGCCTGGAGCCTGTTTCAGTCTGTGACTCCCTCTCTCTCTGACCCTCCCCTGCTCACGCTGTCTCTCTCTCTGTCTCCTAGAAATAAATAAAACATTAAAAAAATTTTTTTAAAAATTAAAAAAAAAAAAGAATACATTTAATTTTGTAAGGAACTGCCAAACGTCTTCAGGGGCTGTGCCATTTTGCACTCCCACCATCCATGAACAAGAGGTCATATTTTTTTTAATTTTTGTTTTTAGGTTTTATTTATTTATTTTGAGAGAGACAGGATAGCATGAGCAGGAATGGGATAGAGAGTGAGGGAGAGAGAGAATTCCAAGAGGGTCCACACTGTCAGCACAGAGCCTAATGTGGGGCTGAACTCATGAAACCAGGAGATCATGACCTGAGGCAGAACCAAGAGTCAGACACTTAACGGGCTGAGCCATCCAGATGCCCCATGAGAGGTCCTGTAGATCCATATGCACAGCAGTTGGTGTTATCAGTATTTTGGATTTTCCCCATTTTAATAGATCAGTGGTGGTGTCTCATTTTAATTTGCATTTCTCTAATGCCATATGATGTTGAACATCTTTTCACATGCTTATTGGTCATCTGCATGTCTTCTTTGGGGAGTTTTAAAAATTCTTTGTATATTTTGGGCAGTTGTCCTTTTTCAGATGTTTTTGGCAAACATTTTCTCCCAGTCTCTGGATTTTCTTCTCATTCTTACAACGCTGTCTTTTGCAGAGCACAGGCTTTTAAATTTCCATGAAGGCCGGCTCCTCAGTTGTTTCTCTCACGGATCACACCTTTGGTGGTGTATCTGAAACGTCATCACCAGGGGTGCCTGGGTGGCTCAGTCAGTTAAGTGTCTAACTTTGGTTCAGGTCATGATCTCACCGTCCATGGGTTCAAGCCCTGCATTGGCCTGTGCTGACAGCTCAGAGCCTAGAGCCTGCTTCGTGTTCTGTATCTCCCTCTCTCTCTGCCCCTCCCCAGCTTGTGCTCTGTCTCTCTCTATCTCAAAAGTAAGTAAACGTTAAAAGGGGAAAAAAACTTAAAAATAAATAAATAAAATGTCATCTCTATACCCAGGGTCCTCTGTGTTGCCTCTTGTTATCTCCAAGGACTTTAATAGTTTTATGTTTTACATTTAGGTCTGTGATCCATCTTGAGTGTGTTTTTGTGAAGGGTTTAAAGTCGATGTTCAGATTGATTTTTGTTTGTTTTTTTCTAGTGACTGTTCAGTTGCTCTGGCAACATTTGCTGAAAAGACTATCCTTGCTTTACCTTATTGCCTTTGGTCCTTTGTCGGTTGCCGTGTTTAGAAAATGTTTATTTGTGTCACTTCTCTAGAAATCTGATACTGTAGAATTTAAGAGCTCCCCCTTCCCCCGAAACACTCCCTTTCCTTCCCCTTTCCCCTTTTCTTAAAACTGTAAGAACTCAAGCCTTTGTAGGATAATTGCAGAGTGAGAGCCCCTTCTCAGATTTACGTGGGGTTAACTGCAGGATTATTAAGCCAGGGGGTCCCCATGCAGACTCCCTCACCACCGTGTGGCAGAAATACTGACTTGAATGCCCGAAACAAAGGGATGACCCCTACCACTGGGTTGCCATGTAGAAGCTGTGCTTTTGAAGGCTGGAGTAGACAGGACTGGGGCTGTGCTCCTGTTCCCCCTCACTCACTGAACTTGCTGCCCTCCTCCGGTGGCCTTATCTTGTGACTGCACCTCCACTGGGCTGTCCTAACTCATTAGACTGTCATCATTTAAAAAAAGAAAAATTTGTTTTAATCTTTGTTTTTGAGAGAGAGAGAGAGAGAGAGAGAGAGAGAGAGAGAGAGAGAGAGAGAGTGTGAATTCATGACTTGAGCCGAAGTCGGATGCTTAAGTGACTACACCACCCAGGCGCCCCTAGACTGTCACCATTTAAAGCCTGCTTGAGTCTGTCTTTAGGTGTTGTGTGTGTAAGATATTACTTGATAAATGCAGCAAGTTAAAATAGTTTAAAATGTCTTTATTTAGAATGAGATTCCACAACAAATCAGGAATCTTGACTTTAGAAAAATCCTAGAAGGAAGTGAACTTGTAGGCCATATTTCGCCCACAGGTTTATTTGGCTCGTATTTCTGTCTTTCATTCTAAAATTTGAATTGTGGCAAACATTTAAAAATTAGGAAACTTTATGGGCACCTGGCTCAGTTGGTTGAGCATCTGACTTCTGCTCAGGTCATGATCTCACATTTCGTGAGTTTGAGCCCCACATCAGGCTCTGTGCTGAGAGTTCAGAGCCTGGAGCCTGCTTTAGATTATGTGTCTCCCTCTCTGACCCTCCCCGCCCACGCTCTGTCTCCCTCTCTCTCTCTTTCAAAAATAAATAAACATAAAAGAAATAAAAATTAGGAAACTTTACACAAAAATAGCCATATTTCTAGCTTTTCTGTAAAAAATCAGATCTGAACCCACTGGGCCTGTGTGTGTCCCTGTTCTCCAACCTCCCTAGCCTGGTGCGCTTCCCCAGCATTGCCCCGTAAATTTGTTTTTAGTCTTAGTTTTGCTTTGGTTTGGTTTTTGGCAATCGCTTAGGCTGCAGCTTAAATTGCTTTTCCTATGGATTTTTGCTCCAGGATTAGAGCTGTATGTGGTCACATATTGACTAGTGTTAGGAAGGAGCCCTGTGAGGGGATGTGTATGTGGTGGCCAGAGGTGACTGGCCCCAGGGACCTGCTGTGAGTCAGATTTTAGAGAAACACCTATATAGAGGGAGAGCCCTTCATACGCTTCCCTTAAGAGCAGGCCCATGGCTGAGGTGGTAATGCTGCCCACTCTGTGCTTTATCTTTGTGTGCAAGCTTATCTTTTCTTTGTGCTTGACCTTTTAGATTTTCCCTGCTTGGTAGAGTGCCTTTAATGTGTTCAGTAAGTATTTGGTGCCACGTTTGCTTAAGACTTTGTTCTCTTAGAGATAGTTGTGCATACATTCATTCTTCATAATGCTGCCACATTTGCTTCCTTATCGACAGGGGGAGGAGGAGACAGTGCCCGGAAAGCTTAATTGACTATCACAAGGTCAAACGTTATTAAAGAACAGAGATGGAAGTTTAGATAGTTTTCTGACTGCAGATAACGGTGTTCTCTTTCCACTGTCACTGTTGACTATTCAAACCACTAAAT
The DNA here is from genome assembly GCA_017311185.1 of Proteles cristata cristata. NCBI lineage: Eukaryota > Metazoa > Chordata > Mammalia > Carnivora > Hyaenidae > Proteles > Proteles cristata. The sequence goes on along the minus strand of JAESUZ010000537.1, from coordinate 301,544 downwards.
GTTCACCCCCAGACTCTATTGATTTCAGTTTGATCGCTTTGCTTATTATCTTATGAAGAAGTATAACATTACTATGAACAGTTTTTGTAATACTTTGCCACGCTGAATTCTCAGTTCTTTTGAAATGCATCAGACTTCTCAAAAAGGTATTTAGAGTTCAGAATTTGGCACTAGTGGTTCAAGATATAAACATACAGCTCTTATTTTTTTTTTTTACCACTAGAGGCCCAGTGTCATTCCCATGAAAAATCTGCTTTTTTAAATGGACTCTTTAAAATGCAAAGCACCCAATCCTTGAACTTATTAATTGGATGAAAATTGGCAAAGCCTATACAAACAAATTGAGAGAGACCTAATAGGGGCGCATGGTGTGACCATATGTCCTGAGACCCAGGGACAGGCAGTTTACATTGGTGGCATTGGTCTAATTTATTAACAGATTTTCTCTTTCATCTCAAAAGGTCCTGCTTCAGCCAGTAAATTCTCTGGAAAAACCTTATCTGTAGATATATGAGAATGTTAATTTAAACATTTAAAATTTATGAGATTATTTTGATACTGTTACCAGTTATGATCTCCTGACATTTAGGCAACCCATATTTTCTTTGGAACGTTTTTCAGCACAAAAGGATAAGAAAAATTCTCTGCAAAGAATTGAAATGGTGCATAAATCAGAATGAAGAAATATCCATCGATCTGGAACAGTGATAGTCTGTTGATGTGGCTGAAATACATATTTAACAATGGAAACTAATATAAACAGTTAATGGGAAGAACCGTGACTTAATGAGAATGTTGGCCTTCATTGCAGAGGATGCCAAGGACATTTGCTAATAAAGACTGTAGCAGTCGGTATTTGTTAACTGAAGATTAGATGTGGGTAGTTGATGGGTGTTCCCAGCTGGGCCAGAAGTTCCTGGGAATAGTGTGACCTTGATATTTGTTAGCCCCTCTCAGATTTACCATAGAATGAGTCATAGTCCTGAAACATCTCACAGTACAGGAGATGGCTTTTCCGGAGTCCAAGGTTATGGGGACACTTTTTAGAACAAAGCTTAAGGGCTGTATTATGGACACACTGGAAATTAAATGAAACCGTCAGTGGTGCTATATGTCTTTTAAAAAGGCTTTCCTCCATGTTTGTAAAGCAAGGACTGACCTTGTGATTATAAAAGAAACCTGTATGCACAGATTTGTGTTTTCTCCTGCAATGCTTCTTAACTTCCACTATATAATATTCTCAGAAAGAATGTGCCAAATGACAAATTATTGAACTATACTGCATAATAATGAAGTCTTTTTAAAATTTAAATTTGTTAGTGTTTGAAGTATCCTTTGTAACAAAAAAATCTACATATTTGTTGTCCCATGGAATTACTACAGTGAGCTGTTATGAATCTCCCGTTCTTAACTATTTTTATAGCAGAATTGGAGGTTTGCAGGGCCCCTGGGTGGCTCAGTCAGTTAAGCGTCTGACTGTTGGTTTCGGCTCAGGTCATGATCTTATGGTTGTGAGATTGAGCCCCATGTTGGGCTTTGTGCTGAGGGTGGAGCCTGCTTAGGATTCTCTCTCTCTTTAACTCTGCCTCTTCCCATCCCAACCACCCTCCCCTTAAATAAATAAATAAATAGCCATGAAAAATTAGAACTGGAGGTTTGCTTTTTTAAGACGGAAGCAGTTAACCAGGATATGGGGTGTTATCTTTTAATACTCCAAATACAGTTTGACTTTGTGAAGGTAGAATCTTGTAACGTTCTAATGCTGTATCTTTAACTATATCAGGATCAATGGGTAAAAACATCAAAGCATGACTTTAGAATCCTATGTGATTGGTTATGAAATTAGCATGTAGATCCCATAAGATCTTAGAATTCTTCACATTGGAGGATCCCCTAATACAATACAGTCATTCTATAAACCAGAAAACCTTGAGACCCAACAAATTCAAGTGACTCCTCCAAGGTTTTACCACTCACTGGTAGCATAAAAGCAATAAATATCTCCGTATAATGTGATTTCTTAACGTTTATTTTAAATTGTTACATTCTGAACTTTCTCCTGAGAAATAGTAGCTTTATTTCTTTTACCACTAAATTGCTAAACACTTACTTTAGTCATGTAATAATACCTCTTAAAGGTAGAGGACTTCATTCCTGTTGAATCCAGGCAGTTGCCTGGAGTCTGGAAATAAATCTTATCTGCCTCTTACCTGCTTAGTGGAGAACATTGTGGTGAACAGCAAGTTAGCCACAATTTGATGAAAAGAGGGACAATGCATAGAAGATACAGATGTTCAGCTTAATGATCCAACTCTTCCTCATTCAAATGCCCAAGAGCAAAATGGCTCCATTTCACCCCACCTATGGCATTCTTAAATGCAACCAGGCATCTTTAAAGAAAAAAAAGATAATACGAAATCCAAATGACAGTAAGGAAGCCAGGAACTAGTCAAGATAGAAACAAAGATAATGTGAGGAGAACTTTTCAAGGGATCCCCAAAGCAAAAGCAAATGCCTAAAATACTGCAAAGGCAGAAATGAGATTCAGAAACACTAAAGATCATTTGATGTGAATGAAAAGGTGATGGAGTAAAAGTGGAAGATCGATGGAGGGGGTCGGTGGTGTGCACTCACAGCGGGGGACTGGCCTTCAAGGGTGGCCTGGGTAGAGGGCAGTCTGATCACTGGGGCCAGACACCAAGCCTCCACTACTCTTGTTTCCTTCCTTCCTCTGGTTCAGGAATCACAGATGATTTCGGGATCATTCATCACAAACTTGGCCTTGATGTCTGTCTCAGTGAAATTTTTGCTTTGAATTACACTTTATATTCCCTTCTTTTAATTCTGAAGGTGATTTGTAACCTATATTTATATATATAAAAAAAAGTTTCCCTGAAATCTGCATGTCCTCCTTCCTCTCCTATCCCCACCACATTGAGGATGAAAAGAAAGTTTCCTTACCTCTCCACAGAAGCCATTTTATAATAAGGCTTTGTATAGAAGTTGATGGCATTTGTTAAATGTGCTGACTGACCAAAAGGTGCCACGAAAAGCCAGTTTGGGCAGGGTCTTAGGATCAGCATCAGTCCCCTTCTGTGGACGTGCACGGCCTCGTCTGCTCACCTGTAAAGTTCTTATGTCCACATTTGCCCTTTTTTTTTTTTTTTAGAAAAGGAGCTATTAAACTGGCATTTATTTCGATTTTTCTTAGGATCCATAGCAGGTATCTATTCCATCCAGTCTGTTTGGTGGATGGCTTCTTTGTCTAAAAGGTGTATTTTGTAGTAATATTAGTGTACTAAGTAAATCCTTTGGGTGATGCAGGAGAGTAGGACACCGACTAGTCTGGGCATAGACTTTGTTTTTAACAAATTAAGTGCTGTCCCCCAAACACACACGCTCGGACAATCTCTGTCTTACAAAGATTTCTTCGTTAAAAAAAAAAAAAGATATAACATGACATTCCTTTCATTCAGACTTTCAGAGGTTAGCCAGAGGTGCCCACAACAACTCTCTAAGTTCACATTCTCTGTCTGTTATGGTTCCAGGGGTTTTAAGGCTTCCATAAGCCCGTTAGTCTTTGTGTTTATGCCTGTAGCACACATACTCCGTGTTTTGGGTGAAGCTTGTCGAGACGCCCAACACGATGAAAGTCATAGCCACAGACGGCCTCTAAAAGATGCTGAGAAATGTAGTCCTGAAAACATTTGGGGATGTGATGTCCTGGTGAGCCCGTAAGAAGCAGCAGTCATGTGTGAAAGACCATGCGCTCCGCAGAGGACTGCCTTTGGAGATCACTCTCCCTGTGTAGGGTTTTCATAGCCAAGAATAAAATGTGCAGTTACGGATTCGGTTTTCTAGGGAGTAAAGGACAAATAATAACTACATCCTTTGTCTGGAAGGGTACATATTTTTCCTCAAAATACACTGCAGATTTTTACATTTTAAACTATATTCTAAAGCCAGGGGACCCCAGGCTTGTCCCTCAGTGTTTGTTACTAAGGATCTCATATTTGTCAGCCCTCATCAACTGTATTCTTCTGCTGCAGTATCTTGATACTTGGCTGGGCATAAAGACTTTCCTGTTTATCTATCATAAATTCACCAAATACCTGCTGCATGTCTTGTGTCAAGCATGAGCCAGACTCTGGAGATAGAGGTAGTGAATGTCTGCGTACTAGTTCCCTCAGCTGCTCCAGAACTCTGTCTCAGTCTGTCCTGGCTGCCAGAGCACAAATACTGTCGACTGGGTGGCTTACACAGCAGAAATGTGTTTCTGGAGGCTGGAAGTCTGAGATGACAGTGTCTGCGTGGTCAGGTTCTGGTGAGGCCCCTCTGCCTGGTTTACAGACCTGCTTTCTTGCATCCTATCTTGGTGGGGACAGAGTGCTCTGGTCCTGTCACCCCCTTATACAGCCTCCCATCCCACCGTGGGGGCCCCACCCTCATGAGTTCATCTAAACTCAGTCACCTCCCGGAGGCCCCACCCCCAGGTAGCATCACATTAAGAGTTAGTGCTTCAGCGTGTGAATTGGGGTGAACTGGGGACGCACAAACGTCCCATCCATTGCACGCTTTTTATGGGGCTTACTTGCACTGTTATTCTGGGGGTCTCTTTGCTTTCTTCTCTGTTGTACCTCTTGTTTCCACGATCCTATGTGATCATCTTCCTAGATGTATTCCCTCGTTCTAGAAGGGCATATCCTTTCATAGCTGGGAAAGAATAAGTACAAGGTAAAATTGTCCTTGAATGTCTGAAATATCTCTTCTACCCTCCTACTTGATGGGTTGTCTGGTTGGTTAGTTATAGATGGCCCTTTTGGTCTTTGGAAGTTTTCAGATTGCTTTATCTGTGGCATTCTGAGTTTATACTCTTAGTACTAGTAGTTGGAGTCTAATTCAGGCAACTGGTTCTTTAATTCTGATCCCATTTCCTATGTTGTTACTTTCTCCCTCATGTGCTTTCTCTTTTTGGAATGACTGCTTTTCTGTTCCGTTTCCTGGTTTTGTTTTCATTTCTCTTTTCTGGGATATACTTCAGCTTTATCTTCAAACTCTTTTTTTTTTTTTTTTTGGCCGTTTTCTGTTTATTTTCAAGAGCTTTCTTGGTTTTTCTGATTTTCTTTTTTATAGTATTCAAGCTTTGTTGTACGAATGCCTTGTCTTCTGTGTGAATATGCTACAGATTTGTTTTTTGTTTCTGTTGTTGTGTTTTCCTTCTGTTCACTACATCGTTTCTCTCTCCAGCAAGCTTTTTTTTTTTTTTTTTTTTTTAATTTTTTATTTATTTCTAGGAGAGAGAGAGAAAGACAGCGTGAGCAGGGGTAGGTCAGAGAGAGAGGGAGTCACAGACTGAAACAGGCTCCAGGCTCTGAGCTGGCAGTCAGCACAGAGCCCGACGCGGGGCTCGAACCCACGAACCGCGAGATCATGACCCAAGCGAAAGTCGGACGCTTAACCGACTAAGCCACCCAGGCGCCCCTCCAGCAAGCTTTTGATTCTGTGTTTTGTCTCCATCTTTACTGTTGGAACCCTCCATCAGCTCCCTGATGACCCCTGACTGTTGATGGTCATGGAAGATGAAGGCATTGAAGAAGCTAACAGGAAACTGTGTAGGCAAGATTCTTTAAGCTAGTGGCATTGCTATAGTGATCCAGCCTCGGGTGACGCCTTTTGCAGAAGACTCTAGATAATCTGCGGGACTATTTAATTGATACAGAAAAGATGCTTCCAGTCTCCTACTGGGAATGGAGAGTGGAGGGTGAATACTTTGAGACCCAGTCGAGGAAAGGAATGGGAGCCCTGCTCTTTAGACGTCCATTTCCCTCCAATTGTCAGCCTTGCTCTCCCCGCTGCCCAGCTGTTCAGTGAACTAAGTACCAGAGGAGTGAGGGGAAGGAGCCTGTAGACAGGTCTGTTCCAGAACAGCTCCTGTAAATGATGAGCATGTTCAGAAACCTCTAGTACTTGCTCTTTGTGCATCCTGATTCAGTTACAGTTGGTGGGCAGTCCTCTGTGAATTTGGGGAACACCCCCATCGTCTAGATGGCAGAGTGACCTGGACCATGTCTTTGAAGATGCTGCCAGCACTCTCCTTCCTCCAGCCCTATGGCGGGGAGGGGTGTCACAGCTCCACGTGTGTAGGATCTCACTGGGTCCAGCACTGGGCCTCACCCCTGCTTTTCACAGCACCTTTCCTGGGGTTCTGAAGGGCAAACTGGCTTACTGTTCAGAGCAGGCCATTAGATGCCATCTTCCTTCACTTCCCTTTCATTTCCTCGGAATTTGGGGGGACCTCTTACCTGGTATGTTTCCTCTCCCATTCTCTTGGTCCTTGTGGGTTCATTCCTTTCTTATTTCTTCTCTTTGAAGAGATAATTTGGAAAGAGAATCATGTGGGTTCTAGTACTTCATTTTTAGCCATAAGTCTCTAATTTGTATTTTAAGATGACCATTTGTGCTACTGTGTCAAATGGCCTGAGGGAAGAACAGTTCTGCAGGGAGCCCCATTGGGAGTCCCCGGGAGGCCTAGCCCAGCCTGGAGAGAGAATGGAAGGCCTGAAACCCCAGGGAGCTGGGCTGGGCAGCACTAGCTGTCTGTGGGGGGCAGGAGGGTGGGTGGGGCACCACCTGCTTCAGGCTGCTCTGACCTAATTTTGGAAAGCAGCTTGTAAGGTTCAGTGCGTTTACATTCTTAGAAATGGAGAGACCTTTAAAACAAGTCATGGTTCTTCATGTTCACTGTTAAAGATTTTAAATGGACAATATGAAAATAATATATGATTATATATTATTTCATATTGAAATAATATTACATATTATTTCATATTCATAGTTAATATTATTTCATATCAACTAATCATAACAAGTACACATAAACTATTACGTAGCCTTCTGTCGTCTCTCATACACTGATTTTACTGGTCTGCAGTCACGGAGCCCTGGGCTGTTGCTGACCCCTGTGCTGTGGTGGGTGGGCACCGCCATGACCCTTGTGGAGCTCCTCCTCACCCATGTGGTGTCTGCAGGCAGGGGCAGGGTTGGAAAACTGGAGGAAGGGCCCTCAGGCTCCTGTGGGGCACGCAGGGGTGAGGGGAGTCCAGGTAGACCCCGGACTGCAGCCTTGCTGATGGCCGTGTCGGTCCAGCGGCCGGGTTCTGCTCTCTGGCAGTTTGCGGTGGATAGTCGCACGTCAGGGAATGCGCCTGTGTTGTGTGCTGTCCCCTGGGAGCAGAGACTTCGGGCAGCCCCTGCAGGTCGGTCAGGGAGCAGCCCACCTGTGCCCAGCGTCTCCTGGCACACGCGAAAGGCAGGGATGCTCTCCCAGGTTAGATGCACTCTGCTTCCCTTATAGCTGCTTTTACGCCTGACTGCTTTTTCTGATCGATTGTAGAATTTGGGAGTTACCTCAGTGGCTGATCCCATGCCCCCCGTCACATACATGTTGATCACAGACCTCGTGGGAGCAAAGTTGGAAACAGGGCACTTCCGAGGTGTCGTCACTGCAGACTAAGACCTGCTCTGCGAGCAGACCTGCAGGCGTCCAGGAGGGGAAAGGGCTGAGTGTGAGAAGGTCAGCGCTGGCCAGACTTGTGGCTCCCTGAGGACTGAGTGAGGGAGTGAGTGTGGGTGGAGGCCTGGCTCAGAACCTGGCCTGTGTTCCTTGCACCCTCTTCCTCCCTCTCTCTTTCTCTCTCTCTTTCTGTCTCGCCGTGCTTCGGGAGTATTTCGCCTTTTTAAATTCTATCTTACTGGCTTTATTTATTGGTAGCTTGTAGTATCATATCGAAGAAGAAAACAGGATGTAAAAATGCTAACCCATATTTTTCTGTTATGTTGATTGCCGTATTTCAGCAAAAAAAAAAAAAAAAAGAAATTAAAAATGACTTTCCAAAGGCACATAACCCCAGACTGTTTGGTTCAAATACATATCACCCTATCAAGTGTTAGTATTTAGCAATATGAACAAAACCTACAAGTGACCCACAAGTGAAACAGGACTAATTTATCACATACCAATTTCAAAATTATTGAATGGTTTTTGCAGACTCTTATTCTTCATTCCAGAAGACTTTGTAGACACTCATCATGTCGTCGCTCGGATGTATGGGTGACTTGAGGGAACATGCCCCCATTTGGGCTGATGGACCTCAATCCTTTGTCCCCCTCGCTCCCCCCAAGCCTGTGTCCCCCAAGGGGAACGAACTGGTGGAACAATGGGCCCATTTGCGTTGCCTGCCTTTTAGCTGGACGTTCCGAGCCCGCCGTGGGCCGGCTCTGTGCTGGTGCTGAGCCCCGGTGCTGGGCGAGCAGACCCCTCCCGCCTGCACAGAGGCTGTGGGGAGGCGCACTTGACACAAGGAACAAGCCGTCATTTAAAGGATTTTCACAGTGCTCACTTCCAGTGACCTTGCAGAACCTTGGCTTTGCCGACAGCGTGCCCTTCCAGACAGCAGGCCTCCTCCCCTCTCCCGGTCTTCAGCAACCTGGGAGCTGTGTGAGTCCTATGTCAGGTCCTGCTCGTGGAGTTTGCTGTCCATGCGGGTTGTTCCCGGGTAGGGCTGGCTGCGGGCTCTGCTGTTCCATTTAGGCACCAGCTCCCACTGGGGGCCAGTCTTCGGGAGGGGGGGACCTTGGCTCTTGGGTCCCTTCCACAGGCTTGGTGGGGCCCCGGGGTGGCATTCTCTTCCAGGTATGCTGACTGTGATCTCAAGATAATACCTTTTCTGTAGGAAAACTTTCTTATAATTCTGTTTGCCTTCAGAATTATATTGACCAACTCTGGTTATTGATGAAGTCTTGTTTCTTGAAGCAGTTTATATAACTGATTTCATCTCATCGGAGCTGAAGATTAGGCTTTACCTAAGGCTTCTGGTACACTGCAGTGGCTCATTTGGAACGATTTCTAATATTTAGATTCTTTTTGAAGACTTTGCAGGGGTGTAAGACTAGAGGGACAGAGTCACGCAGTACTAACCTAGCCATCATCTTTTTTTTTTCTCAACAGATGCAGCAGCTTTTTTATGAGAATTACGAACAGAACAAAAAGGGGTACATTAGAGATCTCCATAACAGTAAAATTCACCGAGCCATCACCCTGCACCCCAACAAAAACCCCCCCTACCAGTACCGGCTCCATAGTTACATGCTCAGTCGCAAGATAGCCGAGCTTCGCCACCGCACCATCCAGCTCCACCGAGAGATCGTCCTGATGGGCAAGTACAGCAACACCGAGATCCACAAAGAAGACCTCCAGCTGGGGATCCCGCCTTCCTTCATGAGGTTCCAGCCGCGCCAGCGGGAGGAGATCCTGGAATGGGAGTTTCTGACTGGGAAGTACTTGTACTCTGCCGCTGAGGGCCAGCCGCCTCGAAGAGGGATGGACTCCGCTCAGAGGGAGGCCCTGGACGACATTGTCATGCAGGTCATGGAGATGATCAATGCCAACGCCAAGACCAGGGGGCGCATTATCGACTTCAAGGAGATACAGTATGGCTACCGCCGGGTGAACCCCATGTACGGGGCGGAGTACATCCTGGACCTCCTGCTTCTGTACAAAAAGCACAAAGGGAAGAAAATGACTGTCCCTGTGCGGCGACACGCGTATTTACAGCAGACCTTCAGCAAGATCCAGTTTGTGGAGCATGAGGAACTGGACGCAAAGGAGTTGGCCAACAAAATCAATCAGGAATCTGGATCCTTGTCCTTTCTCTCAAATTCCCTGAAGAAACTTGTTCCCTTTCAGCTCCCCGGGTCAAAGAATGAGCACAAAGAACCCAAAGAGAAAAAGATAAATATATTGATTCCGTTGTCTGGGCGTTTTGACATGTTTGTGAGATTCATGGGAAACTTCGAGAAGACGTGTCTCATTCCCAATCAGAACGTGAAGCTCGTGGTTCTCCTTTTCAATTCTGACTCTAACCCTGATAAGGCCAAACAAGTTGAGCTCATGAGAGATTATCGCAGTAAGTACCCTAAAGCTGACATGCAGATTTTGCCTGTGTCTGGAGAGTTTTCAAGAGCTCTGGCCCTCGAAGTGGGATCTTCCCAGTTCAGTAACGAGTCTCTGCTCTTCTTTTGTGATGTTGACCTCGTGTTTACTACAGAATTCCTTCAACGGTGTCGAGCAAATACAGTTCTGGGCCAACAGATATATTTTCCAATCATCTTTAGCCAGTATGATCCAAAGATTGTTTATAGTGGGAAAGTTCCCAGTGATAACCATTTTGCCTTCACGCAGAAAACTGGCTTCTGGAGAAACTATGGGTTCGGCATTACTTGCATTTACAAGGGAGATCTTGTCCGAGTAGGTGGCTTTGATGTTTCCATCCAGGGCTGGGGGCTCGAGGATGTGGACCTTTTCAACAAGGTTGTCCAGGCAGGCTTGAAGACATTTAGGAGCCAAGAAGTGGGAGTAGTCCATGTGCACCACCCTGTCTTCTGTGATCCCAATCTCGATCCTAAACAGTACAAAATGTGCTTGGGGTCCAAAGCATCCACATATGGGTCCACACAGCAGCTGGCTGAAATGTGGCTGGAAAAAAACGACCCAAGTTACAGTAAAAACAGCAATAACAATGGCTCAGTGAGGACAGCCTAAGGTCCAGCTTTGCTGGAAGAGACGTTTTTAATTATCTAATTTATTTTTCAAAAATTTTTTGTATGATCAGTTTTCGAAGCCCATACGAGGATATATTTTACACATGATTTTCTTACAAAGGACTCCTTGATGATTGAGCTTTTTGAACAAAAATGTGATCATGTTTGCTTTTGAACACATTTTCTTGCTGATCGTTATGTAGCAGGCCTGCTTGATGATGACTTGAAATGTACCTGATGAACAGAACTTTCTTGTTTTGTTTTGTTACGTTTCTTTTCAGACCCCTTTGCTGCAGTCCTATGGTAGAAAACATGAACATTCCTGCAAAGTATTATTGTAAGAAAACACTGTAACTCTGGTAAATGTTTTGTTGTAACTGGTAACATTGCACAGATTCGACTTTTTTGTCTTTTTTTTTTAATGGCGATTTTTTTTTAAGCCATTTCGTGTTCTAGTTGTAAAATAAGGAAATGTGATAATAGCCGTATCATCGTCGTTGGGAGAGCTTTCCAAAGGTGATTCTTTCCCCCAAACTTGTGCTCCTTGTGGTCACGTAGTCGTTTTAAAAGCAAGGGGAGAAAGAAGGCGTCGTAAGATGAATGGCAGCCGTTGTTGCAATGCGTGTGGCATAATGGACCTGGCATTAAATTCCAAGAAGGATTTGGGTTTTTTTTTTCTCCTCTTCCTGACCCTTCTCTTTAAAGGGTTAACTGTTAATATTTGGAATGGCAAGAAAGAATTATTGTAATAAATTTAATGTACGCTAGCTAAAACAGAAACCCGCCCTAATGAAAGCATTGGGGGAAAATGTATTTTGGTTTTGTTCATCGTGTCTTTGTTACATCGGTGGAAATGGTTGTTTCATTCTTTAATTACTGTTTTGTTTTATTCTTTGTAACTGAAATACCTTTAATTTATTTAATATCCATTGTTTAGAACTCTGCCATTTCTCAAGTACCCGTTTAGTTATTAGTATTTATGTGTTATCAGGAGTGTGTTTAGTGTTATTTTATTTGCAGTAAACTGATCTCCAAAGATTTACTTTTTGAAAACGCTTTTCCCTCCTCAATTTTTACATTCCTTACTGTTTTACTAAATATTAAGTGTTCTTTGACAATTTTGGTGCTCACGTGTTTTGGGGACAAAAGTGAAATCTGTCATTACACCAGAAAGTTCGTTTGTTTTAAAAACTCACAGATCAAATGTGCCTTAATAAATTTTCTTTTTCATTTAGATTTCAAACAGTAATAGACTTGCCATTTTAATATACATCGTTGGAGATCTGCTTCTTTGTAAATAGTCTGTTGCTCATTCGGGAAAATAAACCAGTCAACAGTATTTTTCTATTGTACTTTTCAGGATCATGGTGTCTCATTACTCCTGTTTTGGCTGGAGAATTATATTGCATTTGGAGAGTAAAAAACTGAAACACAGATTTATAAAGTTTCTCAACATAGTCCATTCTGTGTTCTCTAGAACAAGGGTCTTCAAACCCACTCTAAGCCCCATCCAGCTTCTCAGTCCAACTGCAGCTTCCTGGCCCCATATTGGACTGACTGGGCCCATTGGAATCTGCATTTTAACCAGTGCCCATGTGCTGCTGTGTGCACGAACATTCTCAGGGGTTTTAGGCTAGACTGAGCTGCAGGATAAATTCTATATTGGCCCTCTAATCCAAGAATCAAAAAAAGTTTAGATCTTTGATGCCAAGGGAGCAAGCTTTGTGGATGCCACTTCCACTCTGGGACAGGTATTTACCATGTAATGACAGTTAAGATCCAGTATAATAACATTGTGCTCTCAGGAGGAATTGCTGCCATTCAGCCTAATTGTCATTTACTTTGTGGGGATGTTTAGTTTTTCTTCGGAAAAAGAGGCACAGACATTTTTATGCTTCAGTAAGGAAGAGCACAGTATGCGTCCTGATGACAAAGTAAATTCTCCACCATACTAGCTAGTAACTAGAGAGATTTAGGACAGGGTATGAGCGGTTTCCTCATTGAGCTTGAGTGTCTATCCAGCATCTTGATGACGCTTCATTCAAGTTCACCATTTCCTTCCCTAACCCACTCCTGCCGAAGTCTGTTCCACTTTCTGATGTCCGTGTTGGTGTTTACGGAGGCGCTGCCCTCCCTTCCCTGAGATTCAGTCTTTAGGAATGCTGCCGGACTCCTTCCTTCTGGCGCCCGGACTGCCCACTTGCCTCCTGGCTCACTCTCCTGGCCTCTTCTCGTCAGTCTTGCCAGGATCCCTCTTCCAAATCAGCAGATTAGTGCCTTCCTGCCCTGAGAGCAGACTCTGGGGTCCCTCTCCTCAGGAGCCTCCTGGGCTCTAAACTTGTGAGGGTCATCAGTCTCTTTCCTGCTCGGACCTCTGTTTGGAGCCTGTCTGCATACCACCCCACTGGCCACCCAGACTCATCCTCCAGGAGCCAACTGAAACTCTCCCCCTGACTACTCTGGGTTCATCCTGGACCCTTCCAGCGTAGGTGTGGCACAGCTAGACTTCATTCTCTGGTCATGTGATAACGTCTCCCTCACCCCAACCCTTCACGTGCATCTGGATCTCTTCCCAGCAGTACCCTGGCACTCTGTGCCCTGCCTTGCTGCTAGCTCACGGTCCCCCGTCTGTGCATTCCTCCCAATGGAACGTCCCGCTGGCCCACCTGTCTGGCACTGCATGGGCTGTGACCCTGTGGCCCATCCATACTCATTACCTGGAAGTAATTACTTCTTCCCTTAAAACCCTGAAAGCCTTCTAGTTGAGATACTCTTTGTTTCATTGTTACTTTATTTATACTTAGTATGCATTGCTTTAAGTACAGAAAAATACTGAAATGGCCCATAACCCCACAAATCAGGTAACGCCTTGTTAACTAGAAATGCAGAATGGTGCGTGGAGTTGGTTGGAAGGGGGAAGAGATCACGATGCCGTGCAAAGCAGAGAAATGGAGTCTTCCTCCTCCCTCTCACCGTCCAGTCCTGAGGTCCCTCCCACGGAGAACCACCGGCTTTGTGTGACCTGTTGGGGAAGGGGTGGTATGAATCGTGTGTGAACCAGATTGGTTGGCATTTTAAACAATTCATTTACACAAATGAGAGCCACATGCTTGCTCAGGCACGTGGGCCTGTGTGGGCCTCTTGTTACCACACGACAGAGGTGGACCTGGTCCTCTGATGACTTGGTGGACACATCTTTCAGGAGGGCAGGGCAGGGCCGAGTGGGCTTCCGGGGATTGTGGGTTCACATGTGGGAGCCGTGTCCTGAGTGGAAGTGGGAGAGTTTTTTCTCGTGGGGCAGTTGTTCATGGCACCTCATCTCTAGAAACTGGGATTGTGCTCCCAGCACAACTGCTTTGGACCATCAAGAGGCCGTAGTATGCACATGGACCATAGCATTCCAGGACTTGGGGTTTTGGAGACAGGGCCACGTGTCACAAACTATGGGTCATAGGACCATCCCTGTTGGCTGCAAAGTAGACAGCTGGGAATGAAGGGAGGGCATTCCCTTTCACAGTGTGCCAAGGGTAGAAGGGGCAGGTGCTGCCCGTGCACCCACGGCTGTGACCCTCCTCGAGTTCAGGACACAGAAGTATCCCTGACCTTCTGAAACACCTTTCCCTAGTCTCCCCGAACTGCAGCAGCCCAGCAGATCAAGCCCTTGATTTCTGTGGGCCAAGACCCTATGCCCCCTTCCTGCCCAGCCTTTTGACACATCCTATTCACAAAGTTCACCCAGCCTCACCCCCAGTTCAGCGGGTATGTGCTTCCTCTGCTGGCTGCTCAGACAGCAGGTGCAGGGATGCGGTAACGCACATCTTCACTCCCAGCAGGCTAGGGAATGCTTACCATTTGTAGTGTGCGATTGAGCAAAATGACAGTCACATTTTGCCTCAATCCTATGCCCTTGAAGGATCACTTGGAGGAGGAAACACTTAAGGTAATGGTAGGTTTCAGAGGCCCTCCGATGCCGGGTCTCTTGCCTTTAACAAAAGGTCTGTCCTCCCAGAAGGTGAACTTTTACCTGCGGAGCTACTTGCCCACTTGACTCTGACAATGGCCCTAGACTTCAGGGTCTCCCCTGTGCTTTCTGTCATGGAGGGGAGCAAGTGCCAGCCCTCCTCCACCTGTGCTGGCTCCTGCTCTGGGGGATTAAGCTGTGTTACTGTGTATAAATTGCTGTAATCTGTGCTGCAAAGGAGCTTATGTGCCACAGTGACTGGGGGCCGGCGGGGAGGGGACCTGGCTGCTACAGGGGCTGCACAGTCCTGGACCTGACCCACTGTGCTCTTCAGGCCCTCGAAGGATAGGCTTCTATCCCATTTGAAAGAAAAACCTGCTTATACCAAATCTGCTTGGGCAAACTTGTTACAAATGCAGTGGAAGTGTAAATGTTGCAATGCTTTGGATCAAATTACAGCAACTCATTCTGTGTGACTTCCAGTAGGAAAAAAAAGAAGACCTCCTGTTAGTTTTGCTGTGCTTCAGGGGTTTTCTTTTTCTTTTTCTTTTCCTTTCCTTTCTTTTCTCTTTTCTTTTTCTTTTTTTTTTTTTTTTTTTGGCAGAGATGTGGGAGGGGGATAGGAGGGGGGAGAAGGGCGCCTGGGTGGCTCAGTCAGTTGAGCATCTGACTTCGGCTCAGGCCATGATCTCCTGTCTCATGAGTTCGAGCCCCACATCAGGCTGTGTGCTGACAACTCAGAGCCTGGAGCCTGCTTCAGATTCTTTGTCTCCCTCTCTCTCCTCCTCCCCTGCTCACACTCTGTCTCTCTCTCAAAAATAAATAAATTAAAAAATGGGGGGAGAACGAAAAGTTTTCAACCAGAAACCATATGGCAAACCAGATTAGGGGCTGGCTTGTCACCAGTGCAGTTAAACCACTTACATGCCTGTTGTCAGATACGTTTTAATGCATTTATTTACCATTGATTATATTCCAGTTTTGAGGGTTTTCATGTCTTACAACAAGGGAAAACAAAATTTTGGGGACGCCTGGATGGCTCAGTTGGTTAAGCATCTGACTCGATTTTGGCTCAGGTCATGATCTTACAGTTTCGTGGTTTTGAGCCTCATGTCGGGCTCTGTGCTGGCAGTGTGGAGCATGCTTGGGATTCTCTCTCTGCCCCTCCAGCCCCTATGCTCTCTCCTGTCTTTCAAAATAAATAAACTTTAAAAAAGGAGGACATTTTGTCCTTTGAAGAACATTCTAGCTGCATTTTCTTTAAAACGAGATGTCAGTTATGCCTGATTTTTTTGTTTGTTTGTTTATATATTTTGAAAGAGTGTGAGCAGGGGAGGAGCAGAGAGAATCTCAAGCAGGCTACGCACTGTCAGCACAGAGCACGACTTGGGGCTGGAACTTATGAATTGTGAAATCATGACCTAAGCCAAAATCAAGCGCCTGTCCCTCAATCGACTGAGCCACCCAGGCACCTCTGCCTGACTGGATTTCTTTTTTTTCTTCTTCTCCTTAATTTAAAAAATGTTTCTTTTTGAGGGAGAGAGCATGCAAGTGAGGGGGTTGCAGAGACAGAGGTGGACACAGAATCTGAAGCAGGCTCCAGGCTCTGAGGTGTCAGCACAGAGCCCAATGTGGGGCTCAAACTTGTGAACTGTGAGATCATGACCTGAGCCAAAGTTGGGCACTCAACCGACAGAGCCACCCAGGCGCCCCTATGCCTGACTTGATTTCTGATGAGAAGATATAATAAGAAATTGATCAAGCCATTTAATAATGCCCAATAAGTAAGCTCTGGAGTCTACTTAAATGGAGCTGCTGCATCTGTAACGAATTTCCCTCCATCAAGCAGGTCATCATGAGCTGGCGATGCCTCTGGCTGTCACCTTCTCTTTCTCTTGGACAATTTGCCCCAGCTCAACACCGTGTTGGGCCACAGCCCCCTGCACACCCGGCTTGATGCTGCATACACATTCAAACTGGAGGAAGGAGCACACTTGTAGCCAAATCTCAATATGACCTTCAAATTTATTCTGAATTAAGTTTGGGTCTTTCTTTAGGCAAGGTTTACTTCCTGTTAAAAAACTAAAGGGTCATAGTCATAGGTTCAAAATGCCCTCCCAAAGCTAGAAACATTCTAGAATACACATTCCGGGTGTTTGAAGGCAGCCTTTTGGATTTTTACATCTACCTTCCCTTGTGAATAACAATGTGATTATCACAATATGAAAATATGGATACAGGAAAATTGAGTCAAGAAGGAAAGACCTTCCTCTTCCACCACCCCATTCCCACTTTGACAAGTTCCTCTGGAGTTTTTATAACACTGTTGTAGTTGGTGCAATGGTGTATACTCAGTGTGGCAAGTTCCCTGCTTCCCCACCACATACCCTTAAAACTTTTTTTGCTCCTTTAAAATCATTAAAGGCTGCCGCCTCTGTTAAAGTTGAGAATTTTCCCAGTGTTGATCATCTCAAATGCCTCATATTGTATCCCAAGTAACACTGCAGTGAGCATCGTTTGCACACAGCCCATTTTGTACTTGGGCCATCAGATTCCCAGAAGTGGCCCATCTCAAGGGCTGGGGGACTTGGTGTCTGGCTATTTCTGACATAACACTAAGCCATTTGGTATTCTACTTGGTCAACATTGACATTTTGCCCCCACCAGCACTTCTAATAAAATCTTTTAAAAATAAACTTGAACTTGGCCAACTGGCCTTCAAGAAATACTACGGGAATATTGCACAGGGTGTATTTTTTACACCATCCCATGGGAACAGCGGCTTCACAAACCCAACTCTGAGCATACCACCTGAGTCACTATGAAGTGAGAAGAGAGGCAGACAGATTTATTGATGAGTCAGGGAGTGAAGAGAGGCAAGTTCCAGACAGATGGCCTGTTTGGGGATAAGGCACATTTCTCCATCCCAGGGTCACAGGCGTTCATCTCAGGAGGCTGAAGGGCAGGGGTCAGGAGTGACCAGCTTGAGATCAAGAGTGGCTCTTTCCAGACTTCACAAGGCAGCGGGGCTGCTGGGCAAGGTGTGGACGTGACCAGAGGCACCGGGCATAATCTGTGCAGCCAGAAGGGAGCCTGCATTTTGGGGTGGGTGACACGTCCATTTAACACAATGGGAATTCATTTCGATATTCAAAGATGAAACTACTGACCACTTACCCATGTTCTAGACGAGTTTTGAGGATTCATTACATATTTATACTATATCATAACGATAATGTATTGTCATTTGGCATCTGTGCTGTTTGGATGCCAAAGCTCATGACCGGGTTCGAGGGTGGTATTGGCTGTAGGCTAGTACTGGGGACAATGGTCACTTGTAGGAGCAAATGATAAAGAGAGATGTGGGGCATCTCATGGAGGCTCACTGTTGGGCCCCAGCGAGCTGGAGATCTCAGAGAGGGGGTCTTGGGCTCAAGGAAGGCCAGTGCTCATGACAGGGGCCTTCACGGCTTTTCCACCAGCTGGAGCAGGCCAAGGGCTATGGTCGAGAACCATGTGGTCATTGGTAATGAGCGGTTTAGGTTATGATTCATGGGCTTTCTTTAAAATTAGATTTTGGGACGGGCCTTTCCTTCTCCCAAAAGGATGTGCCTTCCAGCAAAAAAACTCACCAGGCCCGGTTTCTTTGAAAGGCGGACTCAACGCAGTCCCTGGCTGGACCACGTCCTCATGAGGATGTGACCTTTATGTCCTGCCAGCTTGGCGGGATAGGAAAGCCCTGTCCAGCCCCAGACAGTGTCCTGTGGGTCTGTGGGGAGTTGCCGGGCAGTCTTGGCCGCTGTGTCTGCTCAGGAGCTAATCTTGGCTGCCAGGTCTTTCCTGAGCTAGGAGGATGCTTGGCTTCCATTTCCCAGACCACTGGGGACCCTGCAGTTAGCTCATGCCCTGCGGTGCAGTGTCACCACTCTCGCCTCCTGGCCAAGGGCTCGACGCTGCCCTTTCCCTCACAGTCATTGCCGCAGCCAACAGCTGCGCCCATGTTGCTTTGGGAGTGAGTTTCTCCCAGAATCACTCCATTTCACCCCAAAGCCCTTCCCCTCTTTACCCATAGAAGTGCATGGTCGAGAGGGTTTGCTTTTCCTATTTCTGGCACCCCGTGTTAGCCTTTTTCTGCCTCCACCCAGTCCCAAATTAAGAGGAGAATGTCCACAAACTGCAAGATTGGGGAGAAAATCTGTATGGACTGGCATAGGTTTGGCACTAAAATGCTGCAGATAGGAGCACATGGGTAGCTCAGTCAATTAAGCTTCTGACTCTTGATTTCAGCTCAGGTCATGATCTCACAGTTTGGGAGTTCAAGCCCCATATCTAGCTCTGCACTGATAGCGCGGAGCCTGCTTGGAATTCGGTTTCACTCTCTCTCTGTGCTCCCCTACTTGTCATCTTTCTATCTATCAAAAATAAATAAATGAACATTTAAAAAATGTTTGAGAGAGAGGCAGAGAGTGAGCGGGAGAGGGGCAGAGAGAGAGAGGAAGACACAGAATCAGAAGCAGCTGTCAGCACAGAGCCTGACCCGGGGCTGGAACTCACGAACCACGAGATCATGACCGGAGCTGAAATCAAGAGTCAGACGCCTAACTGACTGAGCCACCCATGCCCCCCCTAAATAAAAAAAAAAAAAAAAAACATTTTTTAAAAAATGCTACAGATCGTCTTAAAAGGAATCGTCTGAGAGAATGTAGAGTTGCCAACTGTGAAGACAGATGCTGTGCAAACTGAGCCCGTCTGCAGACTGTGACACAGAGGCACACTTGGGACGAGCAGTCGCCGCGAGGGGCTCTCAACGGTGGGCAGCTCTCGGCCCTGCCGACGTGGGAGCGCCAGGCGAGTGTGAAAACCAGATTCACGTGGTCGGCTGCAGCTGTTTCCCGTGTCCTCTCAGCAAAAAGTCTCTCTGTGGGAGATTCGCTGCTTGAATACGGCTCTGGCAGAATTCACCAAACTGCACATCCTGAAATAGCAGGGCCTGGGGACTGGGGACAGATAGGGGACAGTGATTCCACCCTGCTGTTCCCGGTGGCCCATTGGATACACCAATCTGTGGTTATATAAACCCGGAGGAGCTTGGGGTGAAGGGCGGGGAATAAAACTACAAAGAATTGGGTTACTAGTGAGGTGTTTGGTTTGGCATTGTGGTGGGCAAAGGGCCCAGAAGCAGGCAGGCCTGGGTTTGGGTCAGTGGTGGGCTGGAGCGGGCTGGTACTGGCTAGCACAGGCTGGGACCGGCCAGTACCGGCTGGTGCTGGCTCACTTGACAGTCAACTGTGGGTGGCTTCCCCAGCCCCACATCCGGTGGCCTCGCACCAGGTAGCTTGCAATTGGCCGAGGTGGGAGTATGGAGAAAGCTTCAGGTCAGGCTTTCTCTTTCCTTGTCTGTTTGTGGAGCTGGGCTTAGTGTGCACTGAGTGGGATCAGACTCAGAGACAATGGCCCAGGCCCTAGGCGAGTGTGCCTAGGACAGGTTACCTGCGCCAGAGCTCCACTTCCTCCTCTAAAATGGGCAGTTGTTGATGGAAGAATTCACAGAACCTGGTTCAGCTCCTATCACTTGGCTTCTGTGAACACGTCACCCCCACACTGTGTCCCCACGTAGAGATTGCAGTTGCTCAAAACTCCTTCCAGACCCATGTCCGGTGACTCATCAGATACCATAATCCCTCCTGGATGTAAAGTCACCAGGGTGGCTCCTCCTCCCACCCCATCATCTCCCCACAGAGCGGCCGTATCGGGCAGGCGCTGCCCGTTTCCTGCACTCCCAGTCTAGTTCCTTCTTGGCTACTGGACTCTTCTTTAAAAAGACAAAACTTAATCCATATTCCCTTGCTTAGACAGGACCCCAGTTCAAGTCCAGACATGAGCTCTGACTGGCCTGAGGCGCTGCTTGGCGGGCCTCCAAAGGGCCTCATCTGAGCCCAGCAACCCCTGCCCCCATCACTACACCTCCCTACCCAAGAGGAGACAGGAAATCCTTAAAACTGCAAGCTTTGGCCCAGCTGGCATCCTGTGCTTGGAATGCCCGCCTCCTCTGTCTGGGGCGGGTTTGCAGATTCCGTGGCAGGGTTACCCTCTCACCACTCAGGCCTGTCTGGGTACCTCAGGTGGGGTTTCATCATGCCGCCTCCCCCAATTCAGGCCCCCTTTCTGCTCACCATTGCCAGTCCTAGCTCCCAGCTGGGGGTTTCTTGTCTCCACCAGCTGGTTGCCCAGCTGCTATACCAGACTGGCCCAGACTAAGGCTCATTCACCTTTGTGACTCACCAGGGGCCAGTGTTAGTTTCCCTTCTATTCTAGGCTTTTGGCTAGGTTATTTGCCAAGGGGAAATAACAACTAACATGAAATATTCTATACGGACAGCCTGGAACACCCAGTTTTTTGGTGAAAACAATCCAATGGCTTTCAGTATGAACTGTAGGAACAAGAACCTTACTTACTTCAGAGATGTGGAATGCTCTCCCTCTTGAGTCATGAAACTAACATTTATGGAACAGTTACTAAGTGCCAGCCATTTTATATGTTACTTCATTTACTGTTCCCTTAATCCCTGTGAGATCAGTATTCTGACCTCAGTTTATAGGGGAGTTTCAGTGACATGCTCAAGGTCACAGAGCTAGTAAATGGCAGATCCAAAATTCACACCAGATCAGCCTTTCTTCCCCCTAAAAAGATCCATGTCTTATGGGGTGGAAAAGCCAGTGTATCTACCTGTCAAGGAAATTTAAGGTCCTCAATTTAGAGTGCTCACAGAATACCAGGATGTGGGAACCCACTGAATGAGGTGTTTTCAGAACCATAAAAAGAAGACAGAATGCATAAATACCTTTATCTTTTCATTTTTCTCTACTTCTTTTAATGCTGGATTTTTTTAAGATTCCCAAAACATACAATTCAATATAGATACAGTAAAATCATTTTCTTTCCAATCTATACAATATTCAGAAGAATTAAAGTTCCAGTAATGATACAGTACTTTGTATAAGACTCACTCTTCCATTGACAATGATGATAAATATGAACAAAGTAGTAAATGCATACACAGAGGAAAAAAATATTTGAAGATTTGAGGGCACTGGAGAGTGATAGAAATCAGGCAGATACCAGAGGAGATTTGATCCTTGAAAGATGGAAACTACATATTGTTATAATTACACATATTATTTATCTTGCTCTTTCCTGGAGGGCACCCTCCTGGCCACAGAGCACGGAGAGAGAGGGACTCAGAAAGTTCTACTATTTATTAAAGATGGAGTTTAGAGTTGACAGAGCAGCTGAAAATGGAAATAGGAAATCCCAGGAAGCCCCAAATCTGCACATCAATTTTGTTCCCAGAGTCAGTGTCTCCTGTGCTGTGCTTGCAGTGGGGAAACTCCAAGGAATACCATAGAAAGCAATAAGGCAGGAAAAGCTAATCAAAAATTTCAGCTGCTTCCCTCTGCAGTGGAGTCAGAGTTGGAAGTTAGAATCCCACTAAGTTGAAGGAGATTTCCATTAAAACCCCAAAGGGGCTGCATATTAGGAGCAAAGACTATGTCTCTGATTTGTCCTAAGACCAATAGCAAAATCAAAACAGACTTCCCCTAATAAGTGTGAAAAACAAGCCTCCACAAAATCAAGATGATCAGCTAGGAATCTAACAGGTATTCCTGTAGCTAGAGCTACCATAAAAAAAAAAAAAAATACTATACACTGGGCAGCTCAAACAACAGAAATGTGTTTTCTCCCTGTGCTGGAAGCTAGAAGTCCAAAATCAAGGCACTGGCAACACTAGTTCTTTCTAGAGCTGTAGGAAGAATCTGTTCCTGGCCTTTCTCGTTGAATTATAGGTAGTGTGTCTTCACATGGTCTTTCCTCCATCCCTATCTCTGTACCACATGTTTTCTCTCTCTCTCTCTCTCTCTCTCTAAAGCTTATTTATTTATTTTGAGAAAAAGAGAGAGTATGTGTGCACACATGAGCAGGGGAGGGGCAGAGAGAGAATTCCAGGCAGGGTTAGCACTGTCCATGTGAAGCCTGATGCGGGGCTCGAACCCATGAACCACGAGATCATGACCTGAACGTAAGTCAGATGCTTAACCAACTGAGCCTCCCAGGTGCCCCCCAATTTTCTCTTTCATAATGACATCAGTCATATTGGTTCAGGGCCCACCCCACTCCGGTGTGACCTCATCTTAACTAATTACACCGACAGTGACCCGGTTTCCAAATAAGGTCACTTTCTGAGCAACTGGGGGTTAGGACATATGAATCAGAGATGGGGACACAATTCAACCCATAGTAGTACATTCAAGCTTCTTACAAAAAGCATGTATAATGGAGGGAAAAAGGAAACCTAAGGTTCTCGGCAGATTAATCACAGAGACTTGGACGATGTGCAGTGCTGGGAAGGGCCCTGTGGAGGCTGGGACCCTGGGGAAATGTTCAAGGCCAAAGGTCAGCATCAAGGACACAGATGTCAACCTTCTGAGGAGGTTGGCAGCAGAGTCCAAGAACTGACATAAAAAGCCATCTGCCTTCTGCACCACCTGGGGGTGGGGGGGTATTTTGTGTGGGAAGATGCTCTGCACGAACCCTCTCAGCGATCATCTGGCTGACTCACCTTGGAGGGGAAAGAGGGGGCCAGTCCCGGGGGCTTGGGGCTCCCACACCTCTTTATTGTTCTGGGTCTGGCTCTGGGCCTACGAAAGCCCTGTAAGAAGCCCCTGCCTTGATCTGATCTGGCAAAGACCCGGCTTCAGAGCGGGGACGCATACCTGCCTTCCTCATCACGCTGCTGCGTGTCTCTGCACAGAAACCATCTCGCTTCTCCAGTGGCCATGGGAGCAGCTCCCGAGAGGCCAGAGGGGCCCGGGCTCCCCTCCCTGCTGCTAGGATCATCTCCTTGAATGATAAGTGGTCATCTGCGGCCAGAGGGTCAGAGCAGAGCCCTGTGACTCCCAGCGAGAGTTTCGCGTTTCCCTTCCAGCGGGTGTTGGCCGGGACTGCACGGATGCCTTTGTCCCTGCGAGTCGCTTCGGAGCTTGGATTCCATCCCTGGCCAGGCCCCAGAGATGCTGGCTGGTTTTCTCCAGCGGAAGAAGCTGTTCTTTTTGTGTCTACAGATGGTCCTGTTGCAAGTGCCTCAGTCCGGGTTGTTCTGGAGAAGCAAGCTAAAATGAGCCTAAGTTCCCCTTCCTTTGAGAGTGTGCTGCTGGCTGGGGGTGGAAATGGCCTTGGGGTTAGTGGGGTTCTGTTCAGCACTTCTCTGGGGATCAGTCACCCTGCCTCTCCATGCTTTGCTTCTCTCTCTTCCTCTTCTTCCTCCTCTTAGCCATATGGACAGGATGGCTCTACAGCGATACTACATACTGCCCCATAGCCTTCCACTGGCCTCCTGCACAACCCTGCTCTGAAACCTTTTGTGGCTCCCTATTGCCTAAAGTGGCTTTTCTCAGACTGTGTGCCTCAGACTTGCAGACTTGTTTGTAGGTCATAAAAGATCAGCAATCAGACCTCCAGTGGTGGAGCCCAAGGACTTTAACATACTTCTTAGGTGACTGCTTTTTTTACTTGTATATATATTTTAAAATATTGTCATAAAATACACATCATATGAAATTTACCATTTCATCCATTTTTATATATACACGTCAGGGGAGTTAAGTACTAGCATGGGCTGCACATTTGTCCATATGTTGAAGACCCAACCTCGGTTGTGATGGTATTTGGAGGTGGGGCCGTTGGGAGGGACTTAGGTTTAGATGAGATCCAGAGGGTGGGGGTCTCATGATGAGATTAGTGTCCTTCCAAGAAGAGAAGAGAGATCTCTCTTTCCCTGTGAGTGTCCACCAGAAGAAAGGCCATGTGAATGTGGCTTCCAGAACTGAGAAAGTTAAGTGTCTGATGTTTAGGTGACCCAGCCTGGTGCTCTGGAATAGCGGCCTGAGCTGCCTGGGACAAGCACCTTCTCACTGTTCTATAGCTATCATACCAGCCTCCCCTGGAACTTTCCTTCTCCCCCTCTGAAATCTGTGCCTATTAACCCTAACTCCCCATTCCTCTCTCTGCCCCTTCTACTTTCTGTCTTTATCAATTTGATGAATATAAGCGGAACCATACAGTATTTGTCCTCTGGGACTGGCTGATTTCACTTATCATGATGTTCGCCCTTTTGTAGCATGTGTCCAAATTATCTTTCTTTTATTATTATTATTATTTTAAATTACTTTTCTTTTAAAAGCTGCATAACATTCCGTTGTTTGCAGAGACTACATTTTTGTTTATCCAGTCATCAGTCAATGACATTCGGGTTGCTTACATGTTTTGGCTCTTCTGAGTACTGTGGCTGTAAACACGGGTGTATAAACATCTCTTCCTGACCCTGCCTTCAATTTTTTTGGGTATATATGTCTGGAAATGGAATTGCTGGATCATATGGTAATTATATTTTTTTAAGTCTTTACATTTTACTCATTTTGAGAGAGGTTGGGTGGGGGGACGGAGACAATCCCAAACAGGCTCTGAGCTGTCAGCACACAACTGGAAGCAGTGCTCAGTATCATGAACCTTGAGATCATGACCTAAGTTGATATCAAAAGTCAGATGCTTAACCAACTGAGTCACCCAAGAGCCCTGGCAGTCTTACTTTTTTTTTTTTTTTTTTTTTTTTATTTCTAGGAGAGAGAGAGACAGCGTGAGCAGGGGAGGTCAGAGAGAGAGGGAGTCACAGACTGAAACAGGCTCCAGGCTCTGAGCTGGCAGTCAGCACAGAGCCCGATGCGGGGCTTGAACCCACGAACCGCGAGATCATGACCTAAGCGAAAGTCGGACACTTAGCCGACTAAGCCACCCAGGCGCCCCTCGGCAGTCTTACTTTTAATGTTTCTGAGGAACAGTCATACTACAGTGGCACCATTTTACATTCCCACCAACAGTGCACAAGGGTTCCAATTTCTCCACATCCTCAATGACACTTGGTATTTTCTGCTTTGTTCGTTTGTTGGTTTTGTTGTTTTTTTTGTTTTGCTTTGTTTCTCGGTAGTAGCCATGCTAGTGGATATGTGGTGATATCTCATTGTAGTTCTGATTTACATTTCCCTGATGCTCAGTGATGCTGAGAACCTTCCCATGGACTTATTGCTCATTTGTATATTTTGTTTGGTGAAATATCTGTTCAAGTCCTTAGCATATTTTTTAAATTGGATTTTGGTGGTGGTGTTGAGTTGTGTCTATATGTGATTTTGATGAGAGGTAAGGTGAGAGATCACTGGATGAGAAAATGAGCCCTTTGTAGCACGTCCAGGGCCTTCTGCCCTGCTTTCCATTTCATTTCCTGCTGTTCCCAGCGAGAGTGCTTTGCTCTAGTTGGGCGTTTCCATTGTCTGGTCTTCATTTAAACCATTCCAATAACATGGACTTCTGCCGCAGACTTTTTCTTGTCTGCACCAGAACCACCCTCTTCCGTCTCCTATTGAGATAGTTCTGATGAGACTGTGGGTCACAGTCCCTCCCCGTCCTGGCTGCATCAATGGCACATGACCCAGGCATGCCTGATCATTGTGCTCCCAACACCTTGGTTTAAAGGCTGGCCCAAGGGGTGGACGTTCAATCCATGCCAGTCAGGGCACTATGTGGCTATTAGAGAAGTGTCTCTTTCTCCTTGGCATACCAAACTGGGATGATCTAAGCCTGGACAGCTTATAGCTTCTCTGCAGGAAGAAAGAAAGGAGGACACAAAGTGTAAGATGAATCAAGACAAGGGGAGTGAAGAGAGAATGTGAGTAAGAGAGAATGATATTGTTGGAGTTCCTGGATCCAGCCATACCTAAAACCAGCCCTCCCTGGATATTTCAAGTGTATAAGCTAATCGGTTCCCAGCCTAAGCTGGTTAGAGGGCAGTTTCTGTCACTGGCAACAAAAAGTTCTGATGACTACAGAGCCCCCTTCCCAGTTCTTTCTTCTGTTACACGTGTGGCCATCTACCTACATCAGCACCCAGATTACAACCACCCTCTTCTCTTTTCTGTCTGGGCAAAGGGTGCACCCTCCAGGGATCTCCAGCAGTCAAGAGGTAAGGAGACGTCTTTCTAGGTGTTCTGATTTTTCAACTCTCTGCCTGCCCTGTCCCTTGAGAACTTCTGTATCCTACACTTGCTGCCTGTACCTTGTGTAACAGGGCAAGTGCGAGAAAAACGATCCTTGTGGTGGCTGGTGTGAACTTGGGAGGGAGACGTCCAGCATCTCCACATTCCCCACCCGCACCTTGGGGCAGCCTCGGGCAGAGGCCCAGCCCCAGCGGAGGAAAGAGAAACAAGGAAGGAGGAGGAGGAGGAACACATCCATCCTCCCACAGGGACTTATTGATGGAGGGCGTGAAAAGGTGAGTAAGTGCGGAAAGCATGAGCTGGTGTCTCCTAGTTGTGGGTTTCAAGTGTGTGGCTTTTCTTTTTGCAGCTGCGCTCTCCCCAGAGGGTTTCCCACCCCCAGGCCCAGGAAGGGGAAGCCACCCCCGGGTGTCGGAAGGGGCTGGACCACTCCCATGGGGGACCCTGGGCTTTATGGTTCAGTCCATTGGAAGGGGGCTGCTACATCCTCAGAACAGGATGGAGGGTGGTGCCTCTGGTCAGAGGCTTTGGGGGACGGCCTGGCCACCGTGAATGAGAGGAAGGAGATGGGTGCTGGAGTCTTGCTCAGCGGTGAGCCCAGCACCCTGAACAGCCCACCCCCAGGCAGCATTTCCTCTGGGCGGTAGGGGTGCGGGGAGACCTCCTTCCCATACTTATGTAGTTTGGGCTGGTACTGTGAGAATGTCTTCCGGTGTGACTTGCTCAAAGGTCTTTTTTTTTTTTTTTTAAGTGTAAAACTTTTATTTAGAAAACGAGATGTTTCTTGCACTTGCACACAGGTGTTGTGGAGCAAGTTCTTAGGTGCAGCACGTTAATATGTCAGTGGATCATGTGGCACCTTGCACTCTTTGCTTTCCCAGTGTTGTTTTGATCACTTGCTGTGTACTTGGGCCATTAATTTAGGGATGTTCCTGTCCCAGTGTCCCCAGTCGTGCTGTGGAGTCCTGCTTCTGCTGCTCTGAATTGCCTGCAGCATCGAGAGCCCAGCTTGGGAGAAATGCTCAAAGGGCGTGAAGTTGGCAATAATAATAATAATAATCAGTAATAACATCTAGGATGTGCTTTGTATAAGTTAGGGATCAGTTTAAGTCCTTTATAAGTATCGTTTTGTCAAGACTTGATACTGAGAGAGATCCTAATTTTGTAATCTACATAGATGACACAGGCTGTCATTGACCCCTCCCACTCATCCTAAGCAGCTAGGGCTCCCCATTCCTTCTGAGAAGCATGCTGAGACTCTGGTGGGTTTATTCCCAATGTTGTTCATGCCAGTTGCACTTGTTATAATAAGGAAACAATCGAATTAAATATGGTGCAAACTAATGAGATCAAGGGTAATAAGAGTGAATTGTTGTCTTTATGATACGTAGATTAAATGCTTTGGAAACACTTGATAAAGGTGAGTCACCTTACAAACATTGCCGGCAAACTAGATGTGGGGAAGACTGCTATGCAAGGTCAGGAAAACGTCGTCGCAGTGACCCTGCCTTCAAGCCACTTGCCTCACACGGGTTTGCAAGTTCTGGCTCTGCTTTGAAGAAACTCAGTTGAAAATCATAGATGCGCATTATAGATACGATTGATGCAAAAAGTCAAAAGCTGACGTGGAATTCCACCAAGTGCCTCATTGTCGTGGACTTGAACCTGCATCAAAGTGTAATTGCTAAGTGTGTTTTCAGTTAGAAGCTTTAAATTGTAAGAGCAATTTTATTTTATGATTCCCCACTTTAACTGTCTTTTTAAATTAGCCCACCTACGGTCGAAGAGGAGGGTTTGGCAACAGGTATGCGGGTGTGAAAGAGAGGTCATGTGCCTACTGTCTTTCTTAGGAAAGTTCCTGAGACTTCCCTGGTTTGCTTCCTGTCCCATTGTTGGGGCTGGATCTTTCCTTCACCCCCGCTCCTCTGGGTATGATGGGCAGTAGGTCACCTTCAGGCCCAGGTCACAGGAGAGTCCCTGTCCACTTCCACCTGTCCCTGTGACGACTCCAGCTAACCTTCACCCCTCCATTCTCCCCAGTCTCCAGCAGACAGCCCTCACCTGGCCCTATGAGCACGTATCCAGACCTTTCTGTCTCTTGCTTTTGTGCCTCCTTTGAGATTTTGTCATGAGCTGGGAGTGGGAAACAGCCCTGAGGACACAGTACGTGTCAGAGGGGAGAAAAGTCCACAGAAAACACTCAGCATTTGGACGAATGGATGAACAAAATGTGGTCTCTCCCTATAGTGGACTAGTATTCTGCCTTAAAAAGGAAAGGAATCCTAACAACTGCCATAGCATGAGGGAGCCCAGAGGACATTTTGCTGAGTGACACAAGCCAGTTGCAGACGCACAAATCCTATACGATCCCACTCCTATTGGCACCCAGAGGAGGCACATTCACAGAGACAGAGGGTGGAATGGTGGTTGCTGGGGCCTGGACTGTGGGGAGGAAGGAACCGGGAGTTGGTGTCTAATGGTGCAGAGTTTCAGTTTGGGAAGATGAAAAATGTTTTGGGGATGGACAGTGGTAATGGCTGTATGACAGTGTGAATGTATTTAATTCCACTGAGCCATGCACTCAAAAATGGGTAAAATGGTGAGGGGAGCCACTGCAGCCAAGTCTGGACCCAACACCACGCACCGCCGACATCTGCCTGCCCGAAGTGCACACCCGATTCCTTTTGGTTATAAGTCCAATATGGCAGCTCTCAAGGATCAGCTGATTCAGAATCTTCTTAAGGAAGACCATATCCCCCAGAATAAGATTACAGTTGTTGGGGTTGGTGCTGTTGGCATGGCTTGTGCCATCAGTATCTTAATGAAGGACTTGGCAGATGAACTTGCTCTTGTCGATATGTCATTCATGGAAAACAAATTGAAGGGAGAGATGATGGATCTCCAGTATGGCAGCCTGTTCCTTAGAACGCCAAAAAATGTCTCTGGCAAAGACTATAATGTGACCGCAGACTCCAAGCGGGTTATTATCACAGCTGGGGCATGTCAGCAAAAGGGAGAGAGCCGTCTTAATTTGGTCCAGTGTAATGTGAGCATCTTTAAGGTCATCATTCCTAATATTGTAAAATAGCCCAAACTGCAAGTTGCTTGCTGTTTCCAATCCAGTGGATATCTTGACCTATGTGGCCTGGAAGATAAGTGGCTTTCCCAAAAACCATGTTATTGGAAGTGATTGCAGTCTGGATTCAGCTCGGTTCCTTTACCTCATGGGTAAAAGGCTGAGAGTTCACGCATTAAGTTGTCATGGTGGGTGCTTGGGGAGCATGGAGACTCTAGTGTACCTGTATAGAGTGGAGTAAATGTTGCTGGTGTCTCCCTGAAGAATCTGCACCTTGACTTAGGCACTGATGCAGATAAGGAAGGATGGAAAGAGGTTTACCAACAGGTGGTTGACAGTGCCTATGAGGTGATCAAACAGGCAGGCCCACTTCCTGGGCCACTGGACTATCTGTGGCAGATTTGACAGAAAGTATAATGAAGAACCTTAGGCGGGTGCATCCAATTTCCCCCATGACTAAGGGTCTGTATGGAAGAAAAGATGATGTCTTCCTCAGTGTTCCTTGCATCTTGGGACAGAATGGAATTTCAAATGTTGCATAGGTGCCTCTGACTCCTGAGGAAGAGGTCCGTTTGAAGAAGAGTGCAATTACACTTTGGGGGATCCACAAAGAGCTGCAGTTTTAAAGTCTTCTAATGTTGTACCACTTCACTGCCTAGACTACAACAGGATTTTAGTTGGACGTTGTATATATATTGTCCTTATTATTGGATCTGTTATTCAAGTGGTAATATTAAAATGGCTTAGGAAAAACATCAGTTTCCTAAAGTTACAAATAGGAATGGTTCACAAAACCTTGCAGCCATATCCTGATGGTGGGTGGTACCGATTTCGTGTAGTCCCAAGTTGGTTAATGTAAAATAGTTCCCCACCTCAGAGGCTCAGCTGTGAGTATTGCATATGCTACAGTTGCTATTCAAACAGATGTATACTTCCTATGTGTTATATCACTTCTGGTTCCTTCATCCAATATGCCTAGTCCAGCTTTTTTTTCTCTGGTCAATCACATCCTGGGATCCAATGTATAAATTCAGTGCTGCATGTGATGCATAACTGTTCTAAAGGATCTTATTCTGTGTACTATGTAAGTCAGAATAGAGTGTACATTGCCTTATAATATAAAAAGAAAGATCTACATATAAACAATGCAACCAACTATCTAAGTGTCATACCAACCAACTAAAATACCAAATAAACTTTAAACAGTGAAAAAAATGGGTAAAATGGTAAATTTTGTGATGTGTATAGTTGTACACACACATGTACACACACACACACATGCGCGCGCACACACACACACACACACACACACACACACAGAGGCATGGCCTGCCCTTCAGTGCTTCCCCTCAGCAGGAAGCGCCGAGGTTGTTTCTGGTGGATGGGATTGTTTGTTTGTTTGTTTGTTTGTTTGTTTAGAAAGCACGGGAGATGCAGAGAGAAAAGGAGAGGGGAACCCAAGCAGGTTCTGTGCTGTCAATGCAGAGCCCAAGGCTGGGCTTGAACCCATGAACCATGAGATCATGACCTGAGCTGAAACCAAGAGTCAGATGCTCAATTGACTGAGCCACCCAGGTGCCCCTGGTGGATGGGATTCTGGGCATCTTAATGTTTTCCCTCAAGCCTTAATGTATTTCCCCAATTCCCTGCAAAGAGCACTTATTACTTTAATAATTAGAGGGGAAGGCAAAGGGCACTTAAAGAGTTTAAAAGGCAATAAGAATTGAGGCAGTGGGGAGTGAATTGTCTGGGTCTTATCCCCATGGGCAAGGTGGCTGGATAGGCCCAGAGAATGGACTGAAGTGTCAGGGCGGCTGGGAGACCAGGGTGAAGGGTGGTTTTAGCCCCAGGAAGACCCAGAAAGCCTGCACTGCTCCGTGAGAAGTAGCCATGGCTTCCTGCAGAGCTGGGCACCAGCATGTGGGAGAAGCTTCTACCGGAAGATGGGGCCTCTTCATCCAGAAAGGATGGATGGACAGTCCAGCTATCAGCCCTGATAACTCCCTTGATTTAACAATTAAACAAATAGGTGCTCCAAATTTTAGGGCACCAATGCTGGTCCAATCACTGTGGAGGACTTTATGGATGTTATTTTTTAAATTTTCACAGAAATCTTGTGGTGAAGGATCTTTATTAAAAACAATTTTTTAATGTGTATTCATTTTTTTAAATTTTTTTAAATTTTTTAAAAATTTTTAAAAATTTATTTCTAGGAGAGAGAGAGAGAGACAGCGTGAGCAGGGGAGGGTCAGAGAGAGAGGCAGACACAGACTCTGAAGTAGGCTCCAGGCTCTGAGCTGGCAGTCAGCACAGAGCCCGACGCGGGGCTTGAACCCACGAACCGCGAGATCATGACCTAAGCTAAAGTCGGACGCACTAACCGACTAAGCCACCCAGGCGCCCCTAATGTGTATTCATTTTTGAGAGACAGAGCACAAGTGGAAGAGGGCCAGAGAGAGAGGGAGACACAGAATCCAAAGCAGGCTCCAGGCTCTGAGCTATCAGCACAGAGACTGATGTGGGGCTCGAACCTGTAAACAGTGAGATCATGACCTGAGCCAAAGTTGGATGCTTAACAGACTGAGCCAGCCAGGCACCCCATGCTAAACAGACTGAGCCAGCCAGGCACCCCAGGAACTTTATTTTCGATAATTTTCCATGTAAAATATATGCTATAGATACAGAGCAGGTGCAATGTATTTGTGCATTTATTTTGGGTTTTAATAAGAAATTAATTACCTTCACAGGGATGACTGCTGTAACAAATAGACTCCCATTTGTCTAATGGCTAAAACAAAGCCCTTTAATTTCTACTCACCAAAGCAGGCCAGGGCAGCGGAGGCAGGGAGAGGAGGGGTGGGTGGCTGCTGTCTACACTGCCACTCAGGGAGCCAGGCTTCTGGGGGCTCTGCTAGTCCCAGCTTGGGGTTTCTGAGGCTGCCCTTGGCATGGACAGACAGCCGCTTGGAAAGGAACTCACAGGGCAGAGTTTTACAGCCAGCTCTGAGAGTCATGATGTAACTTCCACTTATATTTTACTGGCTGCAGCTCACTCTCATGGCCAAACCTAACTGAACGAGAGACCAAGAAACACAGTCCAGCTGTGTGCTCAAGACAAAGGAGAAATGGGTTTGGATTTGGAATAGGGTGACCCATGTGATTTATCATCCAAACTAGAGCCCTACCACCGACAGGGAAGCGTGTGATTAAATGATGCCAGGAGAGTAAGCCCAGACCAGAATGGGGACAGACAGTCATTCTGATTTTGAGGAGCAAGCATGGGTGAAGGCAAGCAAACAAAAATACGCTTTCATATTTTTCTTATTTTCTTTTATAAAAAGGGAAGGCATGACACATAGCCTCTTCTACACCTTGGTTTAATTTCTCCTACTTTGCAATACTTCCCGGAGATCTCACAAGCAGAGATTCTGCACTGCTTTCTAGTTTTGGTGCAACGAAACTTGGTGAGCCTTGATGTATTGAACCAGTCTCTCCTGAGGGATGGGAGTTGCTTTAATCTTCTGCTATTAGAAACAATGGTACAAGGGGCACCTGGGTGGCTCAGTCGGTTAAGCGTCCAACTTCGGCTCAGGTCAGATCTCACGGTTAGTGGGTTCGAGCCCCGCATCGGGCTCTGTGCTGACAGCTCAGAGCCTGGAGCCTGTTTCAGATTCTATGTCTCCCTCTCTCTCTGCCCCTCCCCCACTCATACTCTGTCTCTCTCTGTCTCAAAAATAAATAAACTATATAAAAAAAGAAAAAAAAAGAAACAACAGTGCAACAAGTTATGCTGTACAAACACCGTTTTAGGTACATCTTCCATAGTAGTAGTAAAATGAACACAGGGGCTATTAGCACCCCATTATGGGTGCATCTCAAATTAACGCACTAGATAGTTTTCTTCAGTTTTGTACTTTATAGAACTACAATCAGGTGAAGTACATTCTTTTAAATTTTGTGACTTCATTTTTGCACAAAATGGTATTTTTGTTTGTTGTT
Source organism: Proteles cristata cristata (assembly GCA_017311185.1). Classification (NCBI taxonomy): domain Eukaryota; kingdom Metazoa; phylum Chordata; class Mammalia; order Carnivora; family Hyaenidae; genus Proteles; species Proteles cristata. Next base: position 267,807 of record JAESUZ010000537.1, on the reverse strand, counting down.
TGTTTGTTTGCTTTTGAGAGAGGGAGAGTGACTGCACATGTATGAGAGTAGGGGAGGGGGAGAGAGAGAAAGAGAGAGAGAGAGAGAGAGAGCGAGAGAGAGATTGAGAATCTTAAGCAGGCTCCATGCTGAGCATGGAGCCCAACTTGGAGCTCGATCCCACCACTGTGAGATCATGACCTAAGCCAAAGTCAAGAGTCAGATGCTCAACCAACTGAACTACCCAGATGTTCCTCAAAATGTTTTTGAGATTTATCCATGTAATGAATGTTGGATTCCATTAAGTGAATATACTGATTTAAAAAATAAATGGGGCGCCTGGGTGGCTCAGTTGGTTAAGCGTTTGACTTTGGTTCAGGTCATGATCTCACGGTTTGTGGGTTTGAGCCCTGCATTGGGCTCCGTGCTGACAGCACGGAGCCTGGAGCCTGCTTCGAATTCTGTGTCTCCCTCTCTCTGCCCCTCCCCCACTTGGGCTCTATCTGTCTCTCTACACAATAAATAAATGAAAAAAAAATTTTTTAAAAAAGAATGTAGTCTTCATTTGAGGCTGGTTTGCCTCATTGCTGGTGTTCTGAGCTTTGGACAATGGAGAGGGAATTCCCTGGCCTCCAGTGCAATGTGCATGTGTTTTCTGTAGGGTTTACACCATCATAGGGCAGGAATATATACCCTCCTTAGATGCTGCCAGACTGTTCTCCAGGCTGGGTGGGCTGAATCACGCTGGCATTTCACAGACCCACCCCCCTCACCCCAGGACATATTCCCATCTTAGCTGTCTTTTGCATTTAGAGTTAAGCAGGTTTCCCTTTCTTTGTGATCTGAATTCCTGCATTTGCAAATGCCTCTGTGGCTTTCGCCCATTTTTCCATTGAACTATCATCTCCTTGTTTGATTGGAGGAGTTCTTTCTATATTTAGTGAATACTAACTTTTTGTTGGCTATGATTGCTGCAGATACTGTTGGTTTGTGACTTGTGTTCACCCTCTTCATTATGTCTTCTGATAACAGAAGTTCCTAATGCATTGTGGTCAAATCTTTCCCTTAACAAAGTTTGGTGCTCTTTTGTTTCCTGTTTGAGAAGCCTTCCTAGGTTGAGGTTTCGACCCCCACTTTACATGGGAGCAGACAGTGATTCAGATATTTGGATAATGTGCTCAAGGCCAATTTTGGTGCCCAGCTTCCAACCTAGTCTGTTCCTCCTGAGGAATTGCCTGCACAAGCCTGGCCACCCCACGTCCAAAGAGAGGCTGGGAGAGGCCTGCCTCTTCCCAGGCCTGTGAGGGGCATGTTGGCTTCTCTTGTTGCGCTGAAACCCTGTGGTCTTCTCTGCTGACCACCCCAGGCCAGTCTCCCCACCTTCACACACCATCATCGGCTCCTTCTTCGGGCCTGGAATTTTCTTTTTTCTGTCTAACATGCTTCCCCATGGTGGGACCGGCCTGCATTCCTTGGGATACAATGCAGGATACAGTCCAAGGTGTGTCTGGGTGACTGCCACATGGCGCCTTTGTGGGGCGGCCGCTCTGGAGCTGAATTCTCCGAAAATGTGGGTCGATCAGGGGAAACGGGGTGTAGCATGGTTCTGACTTTGGTGACAGCAGCAGTGGCAATGATGACGCTGTTTTGTTGTTTAGATTGCATGCGGACTGAGAGGTACAGCAAGGATTTCGACACAAAGAAGAAATCTGGGAAACAGCTTGAGGGCATTTCCCCCCACCCCTCTACTGGCCAGGGGGAGCCCTCATGGGGGCGCTGGTCTCTGCCTGTTGAAGACAGGAATAAAACCCAATGGCCTCCTTTATAGGCAGGAAGAGAGAGGGAAAGAGAAAAAGAAAAGAGGGAAGCAAAGAGGTAGGGAGGGAGGGTTCTCTGCAATCCCTGCTTCCCAACACATGACCTTCTTCCAGGTCACGTGCAGGCACATTTCAGGTCAGTTACTACACACGCCATTTTGTGTTCCTCTGTTTGTCCTTGTGAAACAGACATCATTTAAAAAAAAAATGTCTTTAAGAGAGACAGAGTGTGAGCAGGGGAGGGGCAGAGAGAGAGGGGGTCACAGAATCTGAAGCAGGCTCCAGGCTCTGAGGTGTCAGTACAGAGCCCAATGCGGGGCTCAAACCCACAGACTGTGAGATCATGACCTGAGCCAAAGCCAGATGCTTAACCGACTGAGCCACCTAGGCTCCCCAGACATCATTTTTAACAGCTGTACAGGACGCCATTGAATTGATAGCCATGGACTCAAAATAGGCATCCTTCTGGTGTTTGAACAGACATGAGGCCATTCCCAGAGTCGACCTAGATGATTTGGTCAAAACCTGCAGTGGGTGGCTTTAACTATACTCTTTTTTTCTTCTTTTTAATTATTTCCTTAAGCTACATTCTCAGAAAATGAGGTTTCCGGCTAAAAGGGGATGGATTTTTAGGGGCCTTTTTTTTATTTAAAAATTTTTAAAAAATATTTTTATTTATTTCTGAGAGAGAAAGAGACAGCATGAGCAGGGAAGGGTCAGAGAGAGAGGGAGGCACAGAATCTGAAGCCGGCTCCAGGCTCTGAGCTGTTAACACAGAGCTCGATGCGGGGCTCAAACCCATGGGCTGTGAGATCCTGACCTGAGCCGAAGTCAGACTCTTAACCGACTGAGCCACCCAGGCGCCCCTTTAAGGGCTTTTTAAAGAGAGTGGCAAATTTCTTTTCCAAGATGCTGTGCTAATTTGAAAAACCCAAAATAAGTTTTTTACAGTTTTTTTAAAGCTAGAGACGAGCCAGGAAAACCTCACTAGAATGTGCCTCTGGTACCACCCACCCCCCAGAGGGGCTGCGGTTCTTAGCACTTTTAAAAGGTTCTGATCAGTGGTGCTATTTTTATGTGACCAAGCTGCAGTCGACGGGAAGGCTTTGTGGCTATCTGGACTGATAAGATTATTCGAGGGCTGTTTCTGGCCAGCTAAAGTGCCCGCTCTGCAGGGCTCCCATCCGGGGGCCCAGTAAGGGGTGACAGGGCCCTGTCTCCTGAATCTTCCATTTTAGGTGAGGGGTGATGCAACCAAGGGGATGGCCAGTGGGCCCTGTGTGGTCTCCTCCTCCTCCACTCTCCTCCTTCCTCTTCCTCTTCCCCCTCCTCCTCTCCCTTCCTCCTTCCCCCTCCTCTCTCCTCCTGCTCCTCCCTTCTCCTCTCCCCTCCTCCTTCCCCTTCCTCTTCCCCCTCCTCCTCCCCCTCTCTCCTCCTGCTCCCTCCTCCCTCCCCCTCCCTCCTTCCCCCTCCTCTCTCCTCTTGCTCCTCCCTTCTCCTCCTCCTCCCCCTCCTCCCTCCTCCTCCTTCCCCTTCCTCCTCCCCCTCCTCTTCCCCTCTCCTCTTTTCCCTTCTCTTCTCCCCCCTCTCACTCTTGTGTGGTCTTCTCAGAGGTGCTGGCCTGGATGGTTATAGCCAAGCCCAAGGGTGCTCTGAGAGGGTCTCAGCCAGCGTGGCCGGGCCCTGGGGGTTAGAGATGAGCTGGGTCCTTAGGGAAACACTAGGAAGGTCCAGGAAGACCAGCAGCACATGGGTACCAGCCAGAACGTTTCCCTTCGGTGGCCAGGCCTTCCCAGGACAGACAGGGAGCCACGCTCAGGGCTGAAGGGCAGGTGTCCCCACGCTGGCTGGGCCACGGACCCACACGCATCCGCCATCAGAGGCAACTGATCTTTGTGCAGGTGCCTGGCGTGAACCCGAGCCCACTGTTTTGGCCACCCTAGAGGGAGAACAAAACCTCAGCAGAGGCCGGCCCAGGACATGACCACGGCGCCAGTTCACCTCTCCTTGGGGAGCAGGGCGAGAGGCCGTGCGGAGACGGGAACCCAGAGAGATCTGAACACCCAGAACAAATGTCAACTATCACCAAACTGCTTCCTGGGCGAGGGTGGGAGGGCGTGCAGCCTGGGGTGTTGGGGCCTGGCTCGCCACCCTCCACACTTGCCACTGCCAAGGCGGGGGCTTCTGGGGCCGGCGGAGTGCAGGCCACCCTCCCCTGCAGCTGCCTGCACCACACGGTTCACAGGCTTCTCCACCCACTCTGGCATTCCTAACCACAATAAAAATAATCAAACAGCAATAACTGCTACCTCCCCGCCTGCCAGCCACTGCGCTAAGTGCGCTACATGGCCCAGCTGTGTGCTAGGTGCTGCTCTCATTGTCCCCATTCTACAGATGAGGACAGCGAAGCACAGAGAGGTTAAGAAACTTGTCCCAGGTCACTCAGCCAGGGAATAGCAGAACCGGGAACCAAACCGAGGCTGTCTTATGTCCTGAGCCTGGAGGGTACCTCACCCTCAGGACTGTAAGGTGACAAATGACCACACGTGTTCTTCTCTAAGGAAACTTGAAGGTGCCCGAGACTGGATCCAGGGGTATGGGGGCGACTCCCAGCCCTGACCCGGGACTGCATCGCCAGCCAGACAGCTTTGCCTAATTATTCTGTTTCTACTAGCCTGTTACTTGAGCTGAAATGTGGTATAATCCCCACATCACAGGAGGCTGGGAGGTTTAAACGATATCACATCCATGACCATGGACAGCACTATAGCCCTGTGGACATCTATGAGACGTGGGCGCCTGGCCCCAGTCCTCTTCTTTCTCGCATGTCCCCTGAGGGTCCCCTAACTGTCCTGGGTGCAAGGGAGCATCCACAAAACAGTGACAATTCTGCGCATCCTGCCACACAAGGCTGTTGGAAGAGGTGAACGCTTTCAACACCGTAAGACTCCATGTGCGAGGCTGCTGCCCTAGAATTCTCTACGAAGCTGTGAACTGTGGGGTTCAGATAATGTTTTCCTGACACTTCCCTGCCCACGTGGGGATCTGTGGTTCAGCTGCCTGATGTCCTGCTCTCGGCTTTACAGTTTCATCAGATGGCCTCTGGGGACTAGCCAGCCTGCAAGCCCAGGGCACATGACTACGTTCGGTAATGAGTTTCTCCTTCCAGATTCACCTCTTGAATTCCAAAAAGGGACACTGGGGAATTTTACTCGTCTTCCTGACCTCCCTATTTTATAGGAAAGTCAGGCTGCCTGGCCAAGGAAAAAGTAAAATATTTATTAATCTCATAAAAATTTAATGCTGATTTAGATTTCAGTTTGATTTTTCAATCCCACTTAAATAGACTGGAGAATTGCAAGTGTACAGCTTGCTGTGCCGTGAATGTCACTGATGGCATCGTTCCTGTTTCAGGTAATGGATGGCATTAGAAAATGCTTGGCCAGCTCACTTGCTTGCCTGGGCAGCACTCTTTCTTTCCCTCCATGTGTCATTCATCCTTCTATGTCCCCACAGTGTTGAGTGCTTCTATCCAAGAACTTCCTGCTTTGGTTCCTTGACAGTGGTGTCGAATCTGACTTCATTGGCCAGCTTGCCCTTCCACTCACCACCATTTCATTTCTCTCCTCTCCCAACCTCCCACATCTCTCTGGCTCTCTCCCACCAGTTGATGACCTCCCTTCACACTGTGACACGTTGACACAAGATGGCTGCTGCATCACCAGGCATCACATCTCCATTCTACGCAGGAAGAGGAGGAAGGAGGGAGAGTCAAGGGAACTACAGGCAATCTTTCTTCTTGCAAGTCTTCGCCTTTTTATCTAAAAAGGGCTCTTCTCCCCAGGAACTTTCACCTCCATTTCATTGGCCAGACCTGTGCCAGTGGCCACCTCTGAGAAGATGAGTATTTTTTAAGTTTATTTGTTCTGAGAGAGAGAGCAGGGAAGGGGCAGAGAGAGAGGGAGAATTTCAAGCACTGACAGTGAAGAACCTGGCATGTGGCTCAAACTCATGAGCTGCAAGATCATGACCTGAGCCAAAATCAAGAATCAGAGGCTTAGCCCTCTGGGCTGCCCAGGCACCTAAGGCACTTTTCTACTCCCTTCCCAACCAGGACTCTGTTAGCGAGAAAGAAGGGGGGATGGGTGCTGGATAGGCAGTAGCAGTGGCCACCACACAGTCTGTCCCTTTGCTCACTGACACCTGTCACTCTCTTCCCTCACACACAGAAGCCATGTCTGTCCCCCAGGGCAGACAGTCAAGGTCCCAGCCTGCTCCACCCCCGGCAGTATTCTCCCTAAGGTTCCTGGGGGTCCTGTGACCTTCCGACTACGAGATAAGTAATCTTCTCCAGTGTTCTCAGTATGAGCATTGGTTAGACCTGGCAGAATGCAGACACGGCGTGCAGTCAGGGCAAGGGAGCATGGTCAGCAGTAAAAGCCTCCTCTGCGAGGACGCCCAGCCCCTCGGGTGACCACAAGTCACCTGCTCTGCTCCCGGGAGGCTCTGCCACAGTCATAGCCTCCAGGGACTCGGTTTGGCCCTCCAGCGGGGTCTCCCTGTCCCTTATTCTCCATGGCCACACAAGAGGCATGCCGTCTGTGGGGGCCACTCAGCTTCTGGTCAGTGTGAGTCTGGGGTCCTGGGGGTTGCTTCAGGGATTGGGTGTTATCCCTCAGCCTTGGGTTATTTGGGGTAATACTTTTCACTCAAAAACTTGGTTGGCGTCTGGTCTTTTGGTGGTGGGGGGAGGAGAGTCAGTGCCATTTGAGAGCAACTGCAGCCAAAGAGCTGTTCTAGTCTAAGCCTTACACGTGACAAGTCCAATTATTTGCCCACTGGCCCCTGCAGTGCCCTCGCCGTAACTGAATGCTTGCTGTTTTGAGGCAATTCAAAACAGTGACCTCAGTGGGGACAGTTCCTTTATATGCTGTTTTCCAGGGCCCCTCTGTTAGTTGCAATTCTTAAGAGAATGTTCTGGGAAAAAAAGTGTCTCTCAATTTTCTTTCCCACTATGGCTGTCATTGTTAAAAAATTTTTTTAATCCTTATTCATATTTGAGAGAGAGAGAGAGAGAGAGAGAGAGAGAGAGAGAGAGTCAGTGTGAGAGTCGGGGGAGAGGCAGAGAGAGGGAGATACAGAATCTGAAACAGACTCCAGGGTCTGAGCTGTCAGCATAGAGCCCAATGTGGGGCTTGAACTCATGAACCATGAGACCATGACCTAAGCCAAAGTCGGACACTCAACCAACTGAGCCACCCAGGCTCCCCTATGGCTTCATTTGTAGACAAGGACTTGCTTTAATCTGGGGTAAAGAAACTGTGTGTAAATGTGTGTGTGTGTGTGTGTGTGTGTGTGTGTGTGTGTGTGTGTGTGTGTGTGTGTGTGTAATCCTGCAAAACTCTAAACTCCGGAACATTCTATCCATTCAGATGACAGGCCACTGGGAATGGGTGCCTCTCTCAATGCTGTCACCTTCCCTTCTGTCACTGCTCCACATCGTCACTGGTCTCAATTCTTCCTCTCTTGTAGGGCATTGCCCAGAGTAGCCAAGAGCAACCCCATTTTGGATTTCTTTTTGCATGTTCCCAATTCTACATACTCGGTTCCCATATGGTCTGTGTCCCACCATGCAGCAGGTTGGTCACATGTCTTGCCCTGAATAGCAGAGGTCTACAGCTTTCCATCCTGCACCACTGGGGTTCCCAATGCCTGCCCCTTCCTCCCTGCCAGTCCATTCCTGCAGCCCTCCACTGGCAGCCACCAGAGTTTGGCTTAGTTAGTGTACTCGGCTGTAAGAAAGCCTGAAACATTGGGAGAGATTTATTGGGCTCACACGACAGGAAGTCTGGGGCAGTCAAGGGCTGGCCCAGCATCCGGAGGTGATGGGCACTCAGGCCCTTTCTTGCTTTCTGTTCTGCCCTTTCTGTTCTTTCCAGCCTTCAAAATCAGGCATAATTCTTAATCTGTGCAACAGAGGCCAAGTTAAGAAAATTGAACAAAACATGAGTTTATTAAGAGAAGTTTGGGGGGAAGGCTGGAGGAACAGGCTGGAAATGAAACCCCAAGGATCAGCTCCCCACACTCGAACGCCATGGAGTAGCTGGAGAGGAAACCACCACCAGTGCTCCATGGACCACCAGACGCCACAGCGGGTCCACGGCCTGGAACTTGACCTTTCTGCAGTTGGCATTGCTGCCACCACCGGTGTCCCTTTGGTGCTTGGAGCTCAACCACCGCTGCCCAGTGGAACATCTTTCTGGACTTGAATCTGATTGGTGGAGCCAGGTCATGTGCCTGTGCCTGGCTGCAAAGGAAGCTGGGGAGAGAGTTAGAAACCCCCCAAGGTTGCATCTGGTTGATTTGAGCTCTGCGTGCAAAGGAGACCAGAGAGAGTATTTTCTCCACTCTGCCTCAGAGACACGGGACTCTCAAGATGGCTAAGTCTTACAAACACAACCTGAGTGTTCTCAAAGAATAGTGCAGCCAGAAAGCATGACAAATGTCACCCCAGGCACCATTTCCTATTCCTCACTTCTCCGTCACTTTTCTCTCCACCCCCATTCACCTTTTGTCCCACAGCCACCATGGAGCTGTCCTGGCTGGCCATCAGTGGCCCCCTGTGACCATCCCCAGGCAGGTCTTTGTGCTCATCTAACTTCTCAGCAGAAGGAGACATGTTGACCTCCTCCTTAGAACACTTGTCTCCTGCTTTCCTCAGCATCCTATCTCCTGGTTTCCCCCTCCTCCTCTGGCCACTTCCCTGGCTCCTCAACTGCCTCTTCCCTTCCTCCTGGCTTTTTGTCTGAGGGGTCTGGCACCACCTAGATGATTCCACCCATGAGTCATGGCCTTACATTTCCATCTCTAGGCCAGACCTCTCCCCTGAGACCCTAACCCTCCCTTGTGTGTGCTTCTTCCACCGGCACCAATAACTTCCTCTGTCTACCACACAGCTCCCGATTTCCCTCTTTAATTTCTCAGTCGGTGTACCCCATCTGGTCACTGGCACTGCCGTGTTAAAGCTGGCAGCATAAGGGTTCTATTTCTTTCCTTCCAGCTTCAGATCCACCCCCAGCAGCAAGTTGAATTGGGCTGTATCCCAAGTCTCCCCACTTCCCTACCATCCAGGTAAGCCTCAGTTTTCCCCTGGAGTGCTCTGAAGGCCTCTCCGCTCCACTGTGTCTCTTCTAGTCCATTCTCTACACGGCCACAGAAGACTGGCCATTACTCAAGCTTGAGTGGGAGCATGTGGGTCCTCAGCCTCAAGGCTTCCAAGAGCTTCCCATCTAACTAAGAATGAAATTTACACTCTTTATGGACTGTGTGGCCCCGGTCATCTGTTCCTGCATCTCTGTGCCTGCTCCAGCTGCCTTAATCTCTCAGCGGATTGAACATGGCAACGTCTTCTCCACCTCAGATCATTTGCACATGCTAGTCCCAGTCGACAGAGTTTTTTCCTTGCATTCTTCCCATGACAGGCTCATTCTCCATCTTTCCTATCTCAACTTAAAAGTCCTGCTGTCAAAGAGGACTCAGATCACCTAGTGTTATAATCGTCTCAGTCTATTTATTTTCTTTGCAATATTTGAACACTTAAGGATTCATAGTTATTTTATTTATTCGACTCCCTCTTTATCTGCTCCTCAACTTGAGTTGAAAGCCAATGACGGTGAGACCAACCCTGTCTTACTCACTGACTAGCAGAATACTGGGAAGAGTAGGTGCTCCACAAAATCATATTGCTTGAAGATTGTCTGTCTGTCTCTCAAACATAACCCAGCACCTGTTGCTCCAGAAATCTTTATCAACCCCTCTGGCTCAAACACTTGGACAGATGTTGCCTGCAAGATGTGTTCTCATGGGGGAGAAATGGTTTGGCAAACCCTGTGGCCCCCTCAGCTCTCAAACTGCATTTACAATGAATGGATCCGAGCTTGGACCTTTTAATAATCAGCCATGAAATGCAGCCAACCAGCTCTCCTTCAGGTGTGCGCAGGCCCAGTCTACCGCCCACCAGGAATCCAGGCTCTGTGGCTGTTCACACGCTTGTAAAAGGTGGCTCCCTGGAGGCCTCAGACCTCCAGGTTGTTGGGCACATTGACATGTGTGATGAAAATTCTCCAAAGGCTCAGGTGAAGTGGGAGGGGGGTGCAGATCTCCCAGGCAGGCCAAAGGTGTTTTGATTTATGATGTGTTGCCCTTTCCTGTTGAGTACAGGCTGGAGACTATGTACAGCGTGGTTTTGTTCAGGCTTGTGAAGTTACAGGAGCAGTACCGTGCGCCTCAAATCTCCAGTTTATAGCATTAGAATTATGTGAGAGTGGAAGGGGAGCCCTTTGCACATGGTAACCACGTGTAGCATTTGCTAGACACCAGCTGTATGCCAGTCCCCAGATAGGCCTTTAATCATACCACGTGCGATCTTTATGCGATTCTGAAAGGTGAATGGGTCTACATTTTACAGAAGGAGTCTCCAGGCTCTGTGCAGGCCCTCCCCTGCCAGCTCAAGACTGGAAGAACTGGGACTGTGGCCAGGTCCACCTTTTCCAACCTCATTGAAGAGAAGCTGAAGCCGAAAAGGCAGCCTAGGCCAGGTTCCTCTGTAGGTGAGGTCACCCCTTGGGGGTTCCTGGGTTTGTTCCCCCTGTGGGGGCGGACATTTGGCAGCCTGGGAATGGGACCACAGGCAGGCAGGTGGGGGGCTGGCCTGAGTCCCACTTTGGCTGAGTGACCTGTCCAGACCAGGTCCTGGGAGATCACTCAGCCTCCCACAATACCCTTAGGGTGTCTGGGCCTGTCCCAGAACATGGATTGGCAGCCTTGCTTGAGAAGCACCCCCTTGCAGAGGAGGAGGGACCTGGGTGGGCTCCTTAGCCCTCATCAGTATTTATCGTCAGCTGTGTCTCCATGGGGCATTCATTCCACATCTCTCAGCACTTATTGCACCACTATGACAGCTGTTAGGGCTCATTTGTTTTTGTACCCACAATGCTTGGAAGGTAAGAGCATGGAACAGATGGAAGGTAAGAGCTTGGATGGATGAATGGATAGGTGGATGGGTAGGTGGATAGATGTATGGGTACATAGATAGGTGGCTGGATGAGTGGGTAGAGGGGTGAAGGGGCGGGTGGATGAATGGATGGATGAATGAGTGGGTAGGTGGATGGGCTAGTAGACAGTTACATGGGTGAATGGATGGGCAGATAGATGGAGGTGTGGGTGGCTGGATGTTTCAGTGGATGGGTGGGTGGCTGCGTGGGTAGGTGAGGAAATTAAAATCAGGGAGAGGATTTGCTTCCACTTGCCTAGCGAGCCATCACAAGGGCCGATAGCACCCAGATCCTCCTCAACTGTCTTTCTCCTGTCCCTGTTGATCTCTCCTCCCTTTGAGCCCCAGCATCAGGCAGACTGTCCATCCCATTGGTGGGTGTGACAGGCCCAGGGTGTGATTCTGGTCACCAGGAGTAGGCATTGTGGCGAGGGAGGAATCAGGAGTGCTGAATGGGGCCCACTGCTGTAGTTCTGCAAGTGGAAACTTGAGGATTCTGGACCCTCACTCTCTGGGGCAGAACTGCCAATAGAACTTTCTTCAATAATGGACTCCTCCATGTCTGTGCTGTCCAATATGGTAGCCACGAGCCCCATGTGGCTACTGAACACTTAAAATATTGAAATGTTAATGTGATAAAGGAGCTGATGTTTTAAATTTATTTAAACTTCCTGTTTATTTATTTTTTGAGATATAATTACATATAACATTACATTAATATACATCAAATTAACATCCATCACCACATGTACTTACATTGTTTTCTTATGATGAAAAGAATCATTAATACTGGCTGTCATGGCAACTTTCAAATATGCAATATAGAATTATTAATTATAGTCACCATGCTCTTCGTTACATCCTCAGGACTTATTTTATAACTGGAAGTGTGTATCTTCTGACCACATTCTCTCCTTTCACCCACCCCCATCCCTGGCCCCTGGCAACCACCAATCTCTTCTCTGTATCTATGAGTGTGGTTTTGTTTTGATTTCATGTATAAGTGAGGTCATATGGTATTTGTCTTTCTCTGTCTGACTCATTTCACTTAGAAGAATGCTCTCAAGGTCTATCCATGTTATCAGTAATGGCAAGATTCCCTTCTTTTTTATGTCTGAGTGATATTCCAGTGTGTGTGTGTGTGTGTGTGTGTGTGTGTGTGTGCACGTGTGCCACATTTTCTGCGTCCATTCATCTCTTGATGGACACTTAGGTTGCTTGCATGTCTTGGCTATTGTAAGTAATGCTGAAATAAATATGGGGGTGCAGATATATTTTTGAGTTAGTGTTTTCCCTTCCTTTGGATAAATACCTAGAAGTGGAATTGCTGGAATCATATAGTAGTTGTTAATTTTTCAAGGAACCTCCACGCTGCTTTCCAGAGTGGCTACACCGATTCACATTCCCACCAAGAGTGCACGAGGCTTTCTTTTTCTCCACATCCTCGTCACCACTGGGTATTGCCTGTCATTCTTTTGCCAGCCATCCTCATACCTGAGAGCTGACGTCTAACTGTGGTTTTGCTTTGCATTTTCCTGATGGTTAGTGATGTTGGGCACCAAAATCTATTTGAGTTTAATCAATTTACATTTATATTTCAACAGCCACAGATGAGTAGCCACAGCTAACCATTTGAGGAGGCACAGCTCTGGTGGGCTGAGTCAGCTCTTATTTGTAAAACAGCCTCATTTAAGGACGAGTCCCAGGACAGGGATGTCCCTGACTCCTGAGCCTAAGCACCCAGAATGAAGCAGGGGGAGAGTGTCACTGTGGGAGAGACATGGGCAGGCACAGCCTTGGGAGGCTCAGGTGTCCTTCCCTGTCTTGCAGAGGCTGGAGCATCTCATACTTGGACATGCTGAGCCTGAAGGTCACCTCCTCCACATCCCTTCACCACCTCCCAGATGCCTTGGCTGAGCTGGCTAGTGGCCTCCTGAGATAAGACCACATGTGTCAGCCTCTGTGGCACTTGGGGGGTGTCTATTCTGGTGGAACAGATGAGAGCAGAAGTGCTGTAAGGCAGCGAATGTGGAACATTTTGAAGACGTGTCTGCGAGGTAGCCTTTGCTGAGCGCGCATGCACTGAGCTTCATCTCCTGTCATGAGGACCAGCAACCCCCCCCTCCCCCCCGTCCTGGGAATGATGGAGGCAAAGGCCAGAGGTGGCTTGGGCCCCATGTTGAAGCACAACTAGCTCACCTGCCATTGTGGGAAGTCCTGATAGGACGAGGTTTACTAGGCCCAACTCTCTTCTGCCGCCTCCAGACTCATGGGGCTCCGGCCATTCTTCTCCGGCAGGTGCACCATCGTGACCTGGGCTGAGGGGCTCCTGCTGCCCACCACCCCCTCCTCCTGCCCTCCTGTACAAGTTTCTTCCTGGTAGCTTTGCATACATCCTTTCTTTTTTATGGTCTACCCTTGTCCTCCGGGCCTTTGAAGACCAAAGCCAAAACACAAAACCAAAACTTTCTCTCTCAAAACAGCTGGGCTCTTGCAACATGAAGCTTTGGCTCCTACTGTCTTTCCTCTTGCCCGCGTCTCAGCAGCCTGCAGTGGACATCAAGAACCTACCTGGGCATGCTCTGCAGCTCTCACTCTGAGGACCACCGTTCTAAAATAACCCCCGGGCTGAATGGGCTAGTTGATGGAGTAACACAGTGTATAGAAAACCCCTGAACGGAAAACAAAGCCCTTTGATTAATATGTCAAAGTACTATCCTGTCACAAATAGAAATAGCTCCCTGTGAATGGAAAACCACCCTTTTCTTCATTCTGTTAATGAGGAAGAATGTTTCGGCCTGAAAGGTATTTGGATCCCCTGGAGAACAGGAGGAAGGGCAGAGTGGAGGGGGCGGGGTAAGCCCATCTCAAAGGTGGTAGCCCCTCTGAGGTCTTATGGGGCAGATGCAGCCCGAGTCAGGCCCCTCAACACCCCGCCACCCCACCCCCCAGACACAGACACACAGACACAGACACAGACACACACACACACACACACACGCACGCACACACACTCTGCTTACCACCACTCTTGGCTGGCTTGATGTTTTCACTCCCTGCCTCTCAACTCTGTCAAAGAATAACATTTCCATTTTTCGGTACTTGGGTAGACCCTAAAGATGAAGGGGTTGCAGCGGAAAAAGAAACACATGGATTTCTTCATTGACCATCATGAGCTCAATGCCCCAGCAGAAGCTAGGGGTTCTGCATCTAGCCCCAGGAGCCCCAGGGGGCATCTCAGAGGTTGTGAGGGGTGATGTCTTTTTTTCCTAGAGCAGTGGGTGGGCAGGGGGTTGAGGCTGCCAGATTGTGACACATGTCTGTGAAGTGGTGCCACAGACCTAGATGGTCTCCAAGGTCTGTGTAAGTCCCCAGGCTCCTCCTTAATGCAGGGTGGCCCCTCCTGCCAACCTCGGGGCCCAGGCACCTCAGAGTCATCTGTCCCATCAATGACGTCTGCTCTTGGGAACACCTGAACCCGTAAAGTGAACTCCTCAGGGAGGTTGTACTCGAACAAGGATCTACTCCAGATTTAGGAATGAATGGTGGAACTTCAGGCATTAGCTAGTGGGTGGGCAGCTCTATTTCTGTGACTGGGCTTTTCCAGTGACCTTGAAATTACACATCGTCTGGGTGTAAGGCCCTGACTGCAGGGGTGAGACCAAGTATATGAAAAGGACTCTCACAAGGCCTCCCTTGGGAGGACCATGAGCTGCAGGTTGTATGCCTGGAACTGACCAACTTAGCAGCGCCTCCCCATCCCAGAGAGTCTGGGGAGAGTCAAGAGGCTGGAAGCTTAGTCCCCACTCATTCCCAGCTGCCTGTGGGAACTGAGGGCCCCCGGGCTCTCTCTGCCACCAGATCTTTCTTCTGTAAAGGGAAATGTGTCACCTCTGTGGCAGTGAGCATACCGAGAGCCAGATCCTAGGTTCTAAATTCTGCTCCCATGCTGGGGACCCGCAGCTCTCTAGGAGACCCGCTGGGCCTAGATCTGGGGCAGGAACAGCATGAGGCAGGTCTGGGACATCTTGTGCTGGAAAGCAAGCCAGTGCTCAAGGTTTCTGGGGCACTGAAAAGCATAATGACCATAAATGAGCACAAAGAACCATACATACAAATCATGGGCCCACTGGGATCATCAAGAAAGAAAAGAAAGGGAAGGAAGGAAGGAAGGAAGGAAGAAAGAAAGAAAGAAAGAAAGAAAGAAAGAAAGAAAGAAAGAAAGAAAGAAAGAAAGAAAGAAAGAAAGAAAAGAAAAGAAAAGAAAAGAAAAGAAAGAAGAAAGGAAGGAGGAGAAGAAAGAAGGCAGAGAAGAAGGAGGGAAGGATGAAAGAGGGAAGGAAAAAAGGAAGAAAGGAAGGAGGGAAGGAAAGGAGGGAGAAAAGCCTATTTGCCACTAGTGGAGGTGAGCATGACATGTTTTTAGGATAAGCACTTGTTCATCCCAGGGGGTGAGGGAAGCTCTTCTTCACAGAAGAATGTCAATGTAGAAAGGAGAGAATCAGAAAGTCACTGATCTGCAACCCTCAGGGTGTGACTGATTCAGGCCAGGACCATCGGTGGAGGCTAAAACCATTTTCGGAGACGTTCCTGGGGGGTTGGGGTACCCACGGGACATGGAAGTACCACCCTGTGGATAACTTGGCAATCACAAAAGCAAAAACAAAAACAAAAGCCCTTTGCAAAGGAGATCTAGCCCTCTCTGAGGTGACAAAGGGCTGCCCTGGGCAAGGTCCCCGCCCCCACTTCCCAGACCCCTCAGTCAGTCCTCAGAAACGAAGGGCAGGGAGTCTGGTCACACATGTGGCTCCAGGTACAGGGACCATCCATGGTGCTGGGGATCTCAGAGATGCCTTCTTCTGAGCAGACAGGCTTCCTTTGAGGGTGGCAGGCAGGGCCCTGGGAGTCTGACTCCGCCCTCCTGAAGGCTGGCCTTGGAGCAGCCTCCCCACCTCCCGGCCTCCTACCCTGGAAAACATCGCTGCCAACTCTGGACAGAGTTTCTGTCTTCCTTTGTCTGGAGTGAGGCCTGAGATAACCCCAACACTGCTCAGCAGCGGAGTGGCCCTGTGAAACTTGGCGCCGACCACAGAGGATGCTCTGATGGCCGGGAGGGTCAAGGTTGTCCCTGAATCCTGGTGTCAAGTGACCAAAGCAAGTTGGATCAATACATATGCTAAGAGCTGATCACATACACACACACACACACACACACACGCATGCACGCACGCATGCACGCACACTCCTCACTGCCCACGCTGCTACTGATGGTGGCAAGGGATCAAGGGTTTCGTGTGTGCGCATGAGCGCGCGCACATACATGTGCCTGGCTTGGTCCGTCCTTGTGTGTTATCCGTGAAATCAGAAAACTGAAAAGGGAGGCTGGGCAATCTGGCATGTATGTGGAGCAAGGGATCATAAGAAGGGGGAGCTGTATGTACCAGTATGTTCGATGTCTCTGTCCAGATCCGTGCCCGTCACATCCCCGCTCAGGAAGCCGTGCAGCCGCCTCGGTGCTTCCACGTTCCCTTCCACCTTCACTAGCACAGACGTGGCGACTTTCCGCGCCGCGTCCCCTCCCGGCTTACACAGCACATCATACCTTGACCCCTCGCCTCTCAGAGGCAGGCTGGGTTGTTGATCCCATTCCACAGAGGAGAAAAGCGAGGCTCCGAGAGTCTTGCAGAAAGTATTCAGGGTCCCACAGCGGCTCCCCGCTTCTCCTGAACCCACGATCCTTCCACAGCCCACACCAGCCCCCCGGCAGCCCCTCTGCTCAGTTCCCTGCTCATAGCAAGTCTTCTGCTTCCCGCTTCAGCCCTGCCCTCTCTGTGTCCTCTCTCCCAGGCGCGTTGCCATCACACAGCCTGGTGCCAGCTAAGACTGCTGCTCCCTGGTGGCCAGGTGCCCAGGCCTTGGTCCCCGCCCGGCATTCACTGCCCGCGGGCACTACTCAGGAGATGCTGGACCTAGGAGTTCAGAGCAATGACACTGACTTCTTGGGGGAAGATGCGTCTGGCGCATCTGGGATGAGGAGTTCCTACTGGAGGGTCAGAGGCATGAGGCACACACACATGCGCCCGTGCACATGCACACACACACACACACACACACACACACACGATGGAAGACTGCCTGAGGCCGCTGGAAGAGGGCAGGTGACACCGAGTAAACCCGACCAAGGCCCTCGCACTCTTGCTGCTGGTACTCTGCAGGCAATGTGTGGGAGCCGAGCCCGGCTTTGCAGACATGGACAGGTTTGGGGGGGCCTGTGATACCTGGAAAACCTCCTTCCCACCTTGGTCTCTAACTTGGGGGCCTGGATTTCAGGTTCAGTGAAATTTGGAATTACTAGATTATGATAATGATGAACATTGGCACAGCACTTGTGGTTTGCATGGCGCTGATTAAATGCTTTACCTGGATGTAATTCATCTTTGTAGGTACTAACTTTTACTTTTTTAGGGACCTCGGCATTTCTATCCCTCTGGGTTCCTGGGGACATTGCCTACCAGAAGGGCAGGGCAGGGCCGTGTCCTGGCTGTAGCCTGAGGTAATGCCTCCCGTTGGCTGGCCTGTGACTGGTCTCACTGCAGTGCAGCCTGTGAAGTGAGTCTGGCAGTGGGGAGAGAGCATGACATGTGGACACTCCCATCCCTGAGCTGAGAGCCCACTGCTGACTAAATGGGCCCTTTCCCGATCTGTTTTCTCGATAAGAGTTTGCTAATCTCCCCAAATGCTAGGGAGCCTTTTGACAATTTTATAAAAAAATGGGGTGTGGGGTTTGGGGGAAAAGATTTGAACAGATTCTTCATCAAAGAAGATACACAGCTGACCAATCAGCACATGAAAAGACAGAACATCATCAGTTGTTAGGGGAAATGCAAAATAAATCATGATAAGATGCCACTATGCACCTGTTTGAACAGCTGAATTGAGAAACACTGAAAACACTAAGTGCTGGTGAGGATGTAGAGCAACTGGAACTGCCTTACGCTGCTGCTGGGAACGCAAAGCAGTAAAAACACCCTAGAAAACAGTGTTGCTGCTTCCTCCAAACGGAAACATACACCTACCAAAGGACCAGTTATCCTGCCCCTAGGTTCACCCAGCGTGTTCGTGATGGTTCCCAGCAGCATTATTCACCGTAGCTAAGAAGTGTAAGTGTCCATTAACCGGTGAACGGAGAGACAAAGCTTAGCGTAGCCACACGGGGGGGTGCTACCCAGCAGTAAGAGAAGGACGTTCCCAAGCAGGCAGCGATATGCAGGAAGCTCAAAAACATTGTGTGAAAGAAACTAGGTCCACTTGTTTTATGATTCCAATGAAATGACAGTCTGGCAAAGGTAAAATTCTAAGGATGGAAAAGAGATCAGCAGTTGCTGGGTTTGGAGAGGCGGGGAGGATACTGACCACAAAGGCACAGGAAACTTTCTGAGCCAATGGAAATATTGCATACCTAGCTTGTCGTGGTGGTGACATGACGATGCACTTGTCCAAAAGCAACAAGTTGTACACCAAAAAAGGCTGAATTTTACTATCTATAAAGGACACATCGATAAATCTGATTTAAAAATAGTTTCACTTGAGGGGCGCCTTGGGGCTCAGTCGGTTAAGCATTGGACTTTGGTATGGGTCATGATCTCGTAGTTTGTGAGTTCGAGCCCCACATGGAGGTCTCTGCTGTCACCACAGAGCCCACTTCAGATCCTCTGCCCCCCCTTCTCTACTTCTCCTCTGCTCGTTAAACATGAAAACATTAAACATTAAAAACTCTAGTTCAACATGAAGGGTCCAACTCACCGTATGGTCAGCTTTCAGGCCATGCTGGTCAGTGACCATCTCCCATACAGATACCCGGGGTGGAGGAGGCTGGGAAGGAGAGAATCACACTTACAGTGGAGCCCAGGTTCTACCTCTGAGGCTCTGGGGAAATGGCTTTGTCATCTGCTTCCCTTACGGGAACACTGGGCAGGCCCATCTCTGGGGAGGGATTCTGTGGGGACTTTTCCAGGCTAGATTCTAGAAACATCCAGTCTGGGAAAGGGCCATTTCAGTCCCAGCCTGCTGGCTACTCCTCGCGCCCTGGTGCCTCTGGGCAGGGAGCAGGAGCTTCCTGGGGACAGGCCAAGCTTGAGTGGGCAGCCCCCGCCCCTCCCCCCTCCTCGTTTCCCAAATCTGGGGCAGCCTGGGAGCCTGCAGTTGCCTGCCATGCGCCACCCCCTCCCATCTCAGGCCCAGTGTCAGAGAATTAGAAACATGTGACTGAAGGGCCTGACAGACGGGGGAGGTGTCAAGAGGTGCCTGGCAGCTGTGGTCCCTGCTAGACCCAGACCCCGGGACACAGGGGTCCTGTCAAGCATGAGGCTGGGGTAGAGGAGGGTCAGAGGGGTAGGTCACAGGGACTTTGAAAAGAGCAAGTGGAGAATTCTGCGTAAGTCAGTGAAGAGTTGCTGCTGGTCACCCAGGCCTCTGTGGTGCTGGGGTCCGTTGGGCCCTGCCAGCCTGGCTGTTTTCCTGGGGGGCTGCCCAGCGCCTTTTTCTAGCACATTGTGACCAGGTTTGGGCTGTGGAGAGTCACCCCCTAGTCAGCCCCAGGTGTGGGGGTCCATAGCCCCCTTGCCACTGGGACCATGGCCCTTATCTTTAGTGTCCTTCTCCTTGACCTCAGAGCTGTGGTGGGGACCGAGCAAGGCAAGGTGGTGGGAGGTGAGGGATGGTGACAAGCAGGGGTCTGGGAATCAGTCCAGACCCCAGAAGCTGTGACCTGTCACTTTGCTCCTGTCTCAGCGATGGGCAGGGACGGTGCTCAGGCGAGAGACGCTTGGGGCCTTGGTTCCATCCTCCTTGCCGGTGGCCTTGGCTGAGCCTTGCAGGCATTTCCTTGATGGACAAGGACAGTCACAACAGCCGCCCTTCAGAGGGGCTCTTGCGAAATGACATGGCCTGAGGAGGGGGGAAGGGCCGGAGCTGGTGAGCCTCCTGGAATAGGCCAGGGGAGGACAACACCTCGCCCCCCGCCCCCCCCCCGCGCCCCCCACCTGCTCCAGCACTCACTCCGCTTCACTCTCCAGGTTATGGCTGTCCCAGGCTACAAGACACTGAAGCCACAGGAATGAGTGACTCTCTCAAGGCCAGAACAGGCCCCAAGCCCCCGTGGGCCCCAAAGTCCAGCATTAATTCCTAAAGAAAAGCGGCCGATGAGTTGTAAAAAAAAATTTTTTTTGAATTGGCAATAGTTGTGCATTGGTACAAGATTCAAAATGCATCAAAAGGTGTATGGTAAAAATCTCCTTTCCCATCCCTGCTTCCTGCTACTTTCCCCTTTTTCTTGGACTCATTTTCTTGGGTATCTTTCTAGAAACTGCTCTACTTAGTTAAGTAAATACATGTATAGATTCCCTTGACTACTTTTTACCTGATTGGCCACATACTATATGCATGATGATTTCTACCTTCCATTTTCCCATTTAACATACTATGGAGAATCTTCTTTATGCTTATAGAATTGCGTCTTCCGTTTTCATGGTTGCATAGTATTTCAGGGTAGGAGTCGGAATCGCTGTCCGTACACCTCCGGGGCGGTGCCTTTCGCACAGTATTCAGTGTGGCCCTGGACAGATGCACTAGAATTTGTTTGACCAGTTCCCTATTAATGGACATTTTGCTTGGGTTTCATCTGCTTGGGCTCCCATAACAAAATACCACAGACTGGGAGGCTTAACTCATTTATTTCCTCACAGTTCTGGAGTCTGGGAGCCCAAGGCCAGGGTGCTGTCATGGTGGGTTCCTGGTGAGTGTTCTCTTCCTGGCTCGCAGCCGGTCACCTCCTCACCATGTCCTCACATGGCAGAGAGTGAGTGAGCTCTGAGTTCCTTCCTCTCCTAATAAGGATGCCCATCCTACCGGATGGGGACCTCACCCTTATGATTTCATTTAACTCCAATTGCCCCTTTAAAGGTCCCATCTCCAAATACAGTCACACTGGTGGTTAAGGCTTTAATATATGAATTTGGGGGAATGCAATTCAGTCCATATAGCTTATTTCTGTATTTGGCGATTATTATTATTATTACTATTATTTAAATGTTTAATTATTTTTGAGAGAGAGAGAGAGAGAGAGACGGAATGTATATGTGCACGTGTGCAGGGAAGGGGCAGAGAGAGAGAGAGGGAGACAGAGGATCTGAAGCAGGCTCCATGCTGTCAGAACAGAGCCCCATGTGGGGCTTGAACTCACAAACCACGAGATCATGAACTGAGCCAAAGTCGGAGACTTAACCGACTGAGCCACCCAGGCACCCCCTTATTTGCCTATTATTAAGTAAAAACCAAAACCAATGATTAGGCAACCAGAAGGACATGCTGGCCAAGGAGACAGAGCAGGAATTGCTTGTTTGGCCCTCTGGTCTATTCTCTGCTCCAGGTGCTTGCTGCCTCCTAGGGGCTGATGGCCCCGTCCGGCTCCGCTGGACCATGGAACTGTGTAGCTGTGTATGTCTAATTAACAGCCACAGATGTACAGTGTCTTAGATTTGCTTCTTCCTTCCTTCCTTCCTTCCCTCCCTCCCTCCCTCCCTCCCTCCCTCCCTCTTTCTTTCTTTCTTTCTTTCTTTCTTTCTTTCTTTCTTTCTTTCTTTCTTTCTTTCTTTCTTTCTTTCTTTCTTCTTTCTTTCTTTCTTTCTTTCTTTCTTTCGTTGTTTCTTGTTATTTCTGATAGTCGGCCTCTCCAGAAATTGTCTCTAGGATTATTGTGCCTGGAATTTCATTGGCAGCAGCTGATCCAGAAGTAACATGTCAATGGTCATGGTAAATGAAGCCATAATCTTGACCCTAATAGCTGCCTCTTTTCCTAATGAGCTGCTTATGCAAGCCTCCCTTCCCTGCTGTGGACACACATCAACACATTCCAAACCCTCTTTTGAACCAACACACAATTTTGTCACCTTGCCAGTTCCCTTGCTGGAGGGTCAGTAAATTTCGCCATAAGCTCAGGAGCAATTTGTGCTGAGAAATGTGGCTTCAGCACAACCACTAACAACCCCCAGCATGCTCAGTCCTGTGTCATTCCACACACGTGTGCATTTCCCCATAGGCTGCATTCCCAGGAGGGCGGGGAATGGGTGGTGGCTTGGCAGCGAGCATCCTTTCCACCTTCTTTCCTCAAAGGCTGGTAAGTGAACAGCTGCATTTCCTGCTTCCCTTGCAGCTAGAGTTCTAGTTGTGAATTGGGCTGTGCCCACCGTGTGTTCAACCGGCTCTCAAAAAAAAAAAAAAAATTATAAAGTACCCTGTGGTTTATAGTGCCTGCTGATTTTCATGGTATAAATACTCTGACCGTGGTCAGTGTCAGTCGAGCTGTGCGTATGATGTCACTGACCATGAAGCTGGATTGCTGTGTACCATCGACCCTCGCTGGGGTCAGCTGGCTCCAGCACACGCCCAGCGCTGCCAGTTAGCTGCATGCGACTATACAGTTCAGGGCCAAGAGTATCCCCCTGCTGCTTTTGGCTGATCCTGCTGGCAAACGGGGCTGTGGTGGTTGTTTCTGCTCCAGTGGAATCCAGGGTCCGTTGAGTCCATTTGTGGGGTCAAGAGGCAGGTGTGGAGGCAATAGTGGTGACCTCCTAACCCCCACCTGGCTGCTGGGGCTGAGGCAGCAGTACCCGGCCACCTGGTCCCCAGGCTTTGTTCTGGGCATCACTCCCGGCGGCCTGGGCCCACGCCTGCTCCTCCGGCCCTTTCAATAAAATTGTAAGCCCATAATTTCCTGTCTAAACCCCCTTTTGCTTAAGATTGTTTGAGTGGCTTCTATTTCCTGTAAGTAAACCCTGGATGATACAAAGTGGAATCTGAAATCATTTTTTCCTCCCTTAAAACAGACAGGCATTTTTCTCAAGCCTGTTCCCTAATCTGTGCAGAAGGAGGTTAATGAGTCATGAGGTCTTGGAGGACAATAATAAAGGCATCGGCACTTGCTAAGCTCTGCAAATCTGCCAACTCTGGAGGGAAGATCTGAGAAGGAGAGCCCCCCGCCCCCTTCCAGAGTGTTCTCTGTTCTCTCACAGCCTCTTCTCCTGGACCCTGCTCAGGCTGCCTGCATTCACAGGGCAGAGGCTGCGCCGTTGGCTGCTAGCGCCGGCTGGGGAAGAAGCTAGATTTTCTTGGCCCCACATAACCAGACACATGAGGGTGTGTCATGCAGTTGCTGCTCTAAGTGCACTTTGAGGCTGAATTGTCTTTGGGGTCTCTCTCTTGATTAGCCTCAGGCAGAAGTCACGTTCGGGGAGTAAACTACTCCTGGGGTGATACGGAGGAGGAGGGATGTGTAGACAGAAGATTCTGGCAGCGTAGTAGAGGCATTCTTTTAGGAAGTACTCCCTTGGTTAAAGGGAAATACATCCTGTGAAAAGGGGCTGTTATCAGCTCTGGGCACCTTAGTGTGAAAGAGTTTCCAGGTTCTGTCAGGCTTATGGCAGACCCTGAGCTGAGGACAGTGTCCTGGGAGTGTGACCCACCTGGGGTGAGTATGACAGCAGGAATGTGGTGAGTAGACTTATCAGTGGCAGCAATGAGGGAGGCCAGCCTGGGTGGGATCCCACAGGTGGGAAGCTAGGCCCCGAACCAAAGTGACAGAGAACTGGGGTCTAGCAGACCCAGCTTCAGGCTCCATTCCCTCCTCCTGGTCCCTGCACAAATCACTCACTTCCCTGGGCGTGTCTTTCCTCATTTATAAAATGAGGAATATAATATCTAACCTCATAAGTTTCTCCTGAGGGTTAGCTAAAATAGGAACTACAAGGTATTGGGGAACACAAAGTATAGGGCAGCATGATGGGGGCCATCTGCCTGGGTTTAGGCAATAAAGAGGGGGCCATCTAGAAAACTCGACACTAATGACACTGACACCAAGTCAGACTGCTGTCTTAAAAAGCATTTTTTTTTAATGTTTATTTAATTTTGAGAGAGAGAGACAAAGCTGGGGAGGGGCAGAGAGAGAGGGAGACACAGAATTTGAAGCAGGCCTTTACATTTATGGGTATGTTTTGTTTGTCCATTCATTAGTTGATGAACATTTGAGTTGTTTCTACTTTTTGACTATTGTGAGTAACGCTGCTGTGATGATTCACGTACAAGATTTTGAGGAGACATAGTTTTCATTTCTCTTGGGTGTATGGCTAAAAGTGAGACTGCTGAGTATGTGATAACTTTGTTTACATTTTTGAGAACCCGCCACACTGTTTTTCCAAGGTGGCCACATGGTTTTGCATTCCCATTAGCAGGGTTTAAGTGTCCCAATTCTGCTACATTTTCGCAAACGCTTATTATCTGCCTTTTTAAAATTAGAGTCATCCTAACATGTTTGAAGTAGAATCTCATTGTGATTTTGATTTGCGTTTCCCTAATAACTAAGCGTGTTGAATCTTCTTGTATGTGTTTTTGTACAAATACTCATTGTATATCTTCTTTGGAGAATTGTCTGTTCAAATCCTTTTCCATTTTAAAGTCAAATTATTTGTCTTCTTCTGAGTTTTTAGAATTCTTTATGTATTCCAGAAGTCAGTCTCTTATCAGACATATGATTCACAAATATTTTCTCCCATTGTTTGAGTTGTCTTTTCACTTTTTTTGATGATGTGCTTTAAAACACGAACATGTTTAATTTTGATGATGTCCAACTTATTTATTTACTTTGTTGCTTATGGTTCATATCTAACAAAACATTGCCTGATATACGATCAAGATTTATGTCTATGTTTGCTTCCAGAAGTATTTCAGTTTTAGCTTTCACATTTGGGTGTTTTTTAAAATCGATTTTGAGTTAATTTTTCATATGATAAGAGTTGGGGGTCCAATTTTACTTCTTTACCGATTCATATCAATTGTCCCCAAATCATTTTTGAAAAGGCTTTTCTTTCACCCATTGACTTGTCTTGGCACCCTTAGTGAAAATCTATAGACCATAGATGTAGCTATTTGAAGTTTTATTTCTGTTTGTCCAAACCCCCTTATTTTGAAAAATGTTAAGTTGACTTGCGGCGCCTGAGTGGCTCAGTTGGTTGGACTTCCAACTTCAGCTCAGGTCATGATCTCATGGTTCATGGTCTCATGGTTCGAGCCCCATGTTAGGGTCTGTGCTGACAGCTCAGAGCCTGGAGCCTGCTTTGGATTCGGTGTCTCCCTCTCTTTCTGCCCCTCCCCACTAGCACTTTCTCTCTCTCAAAATAAATAAACATTTATGAAATATATTTTAAAAAAAGAAAAATGTACGTTGACTTGACCTTGACTCTTCTGTCTTGTTTCAGTCAGATATTCTTTCCAAAGAGGTCAACAGGTGGCCCCACTCAACAGCCCTGGTTGTTGGTTGGGCTGTTGGCTCACCGCCTGGGTTCTCCTGCATGTGACCTCTCCAGCAGGCTGGCTCCGGCCTCCACACAGGGAGGTCCTAAGGAATGAGAATGGAAGCTATGAGTCCCTTGAATTTTTTCCTGGAGTCACACAGCATCATCTGTGCCACTCTGTTGCTCAAAGCAAGTGTACAAGTTGGCACATATTAAAAACGTGTGGAAATAGACCGTGCCTTTTGATGGGAGAAGCTGCAAGAATCTTCAAAGTATCTGTGGCCATAGTTCACAGCAATCTCTAAACACACCAGTGTGTATCTTCTAAGAACAAATAAATTCTGGATTATACATGGATTACACATCATTGTACAAGGGGTGTCCCCCTTTTCAGGGGAAAAGCCATTTGATAGAGACCTCAGTGATGGGAATACAGCATGGGGAAGAGTATTTAAGCCAGGAGGAAGAGCATGTGTAAAGGTCCTGGGGCAGGAAAGCATTTAGTGTGTTCAAGGAACAGCACAGAGATCAGCGTGACAGGAAAGAGGTGGGGCTCTTGTGAACATCAAATCGAATATAAAATATGTAAGCAAGTTATATTATGGGATGAGAGAGGTGGACTATTTCCTGTCACTGTGATTCTCCCAAGATATTTCCAGAGGGTGAGAGAAGACAAAAGAAAATATCTTTGGTAATAACATCCAGCTAGATCTGGGCCAGGGACAAGCATGAGGCATGCCACATTCCCCTTAGTGTCCAATGCCTGCTACCCAAAGTGAGCACTGTGTTGGGAACCTGGGCCAGTTCTCCCAGATGGGCTGAGGACCTGCTTTGGATCCCCTTTCTTCCTGGCAGCTCAGCCCCAACTAGGGGGCTCTCTCGTGTGCCACAGCTAGATGGCTGCCCAGGCTACCCTGGCTTTCAGGGTCCCTGATTCCAGTGACTTCTAAGGGGCAAGAGGGTTCAAAGGTCTTAGCATTACAGGGTACAGGGCTTTCCCTGGGGCTGCTCTAGGTCCTGGGGCCTGTGATGGGATCCACGGGAAGCCGGTCATGCTCTCAGCGAGGGCACTTACAGAGCCACAGCAGCCTTCTAGGTGTTGTCAGGTGGAGGGGGTCCTGGCCACTTGTGCTTTTGGAGCGTTTCAATATATTAGAAAGAAAGAGAGAGAGAGAGAGAGGGAGAGAGAGAGAGAGAGAGAAAGAAAGAAAGAGAAAGAAAGAAAGAAAGAAAGAAAGAAAGAAAGAAAGAAAGAAAGAAAGAAAGAAAGAAAGAAAAGGAGAACAAAGAAAAAAGAAAATAAAAGAAAAAAGGGAAGGGAAGAAGGAAGGAAGGAAGAAGGGAAGGGGGAAGAATGAGGAAGGAAGAAAGAAAAGGGAGAGAGAGGGAGGAAGAAAAAATAGGATTCAGAAAAAACAAGACGGCAAGCATGAGGTGTGCTCTCAGTGTAAGAACAAACTGGATGGTGTTTTAATACACAAAACACAGCTGAAAAAAAGTGCAGTGCGCTATTCACAACACAGCCACGGACTTACTGAACCCTTATTTCATAGCACAGCCCAAGGTTCCTTCCATCCCGTGTGTGACTCTGCGTCCAGCTTCATTTGGAGAGAGGGTGGCCGATGCCCTCCAGGGCACGGTCAGCGGGGGAGGGGGCTTTGGTGGCGGGGAGCTCTGGGGAGTCGGTCCCACGTGAGGGGAGGGGGGCTGGGGGTCCCAGGGCTCAGGAGGGACCTGACGTCCTCACTCTGCTCTCCGGCTGCCTTGACCCTGTCTGGGCGTTAGAAGGTCTCTTTCTCTCTCTCCTATCTCTTTCTATCTCTGTCTTCTCTCTTCTTTGTGTGTCTTTCTTTTCTCTGTTTCTCTCTTGCTCCTTCTGGAAGCTGATGCGGGGCCTTCCCGCCCCCCCCCCACCAGGCCCCCCAACAGTAAAGCTGTGGACTTTCAGGGTTGGGAACCAGAGAAGGTTGCCGGCAAGGTGGGGACTTGCTGCTTTCCTGCTTTCCTCCAGCAGGAGAGCCGTGGCCTGCCTTGCCCCGGGACCCTGCCACGTGCGGCAGCTGGCCTGGGCCTTGGCCAGGGTGGCCGTGACTGATGTGTCAGTGGGGCCAGCATGGCTGGAGCAAGCCAAAGCCAAGGATTCAGGACTGCGGGTTCTGGTATGGCCGCCCCGCTCTTGTGCGGAGAGAATGCTCTGTTGGGGCGTTTCTTCTCCTTCTGACCTTCTTTCCAGATCAGCCTGTTCTCCCCAGATGCCGCGAAGTGGGGATGCTCATGGATGTCACAGGGTTTCTCCTCTCTCTAGGCCAGGCCTGGCCCCTCCAGTGTTGGGTGCACTAGGGTGTCATCATCCTAGCCGGCCGAGGGCAGCCGGCTTACCTCCGAGGCCCGGCGCGGCCTGACCCAGCCGCACAAATGTGGTGGTCAAATATTTATTTTTAGTGGCCACCGGTTAAATAGAGCCTGCACTTTGATGGGGGAAACCCTAGAAAGTAAAAATAAATCAGATCTTTGACTTGTCAGGAAATCCTACCAGGATGGACCCTGAGCCCCGTCCCCAAATGTCCAGGGCAGCTGTCAAGGCTAATGATGTGAGGGTCCCTCATGGAGCCAGGCAGGCGAGGACTGCAGCCCCTCACTGGGAAGGCGGCAGCCCTTCTCTCCCCAGCCTCCCAGCAGCTCCCAGCTCCCAGCAGCCACAGCTCACCTGCCTCACGTTGGTTGTGGACCAACCATCAGAGGCTGCTGTGGACCGACACCAGGGGCTGAGGGTCTCACATGGGCACTGGCCTGGCCTCTCTGACCTCAGGTCAGGTCAGGTGGTCCCGCCTGCTCAGAGAAGCACACAAGAGTCTACTGGCTTAAACGCTCTGGAAATTCATCTGTGTGACCTGACAGTACCACCTCTCAGGGTGACAGAGTGCTTGCCTCACCGCCTGAAGGGGAGCTGGCCCCTCATGGGTGGGTATTGGGGGCCACTGGCCCAGAAGCCCCAGCCAAACCCTCTCTTATCCTGCTCAGGCATCCCCGCCCAAGAAGGGCTTTTCTTGGCCCTTGGTGTCTCTAGGGTGCAGCCGGTCTGCCTTGGGAAAATGACGCCAGAGGACAGAGACCACCTGATCGTTACCAGTGCTCTGGTTTTCAGATGTGAAAGCTGCCTTAGAGGCACCAAGTTCCTTTTCCCAGGCCAGAGCTCATAGAAGAATGTGAGTTCAAACCCAAAGTTGTTTCTAGATGTTTATTTTTTTATTTTTATTTTTTTACTTATTTATTTATTTATTATTGAGAGACAGAGCATGAGAATGGGAGGGGCCAAAAGAGGGGAGACACAGAATACGAAGCAGGCTCCAGGCTCTGAGCTGTCAGCACAGAGCCTGACGTGGGCCTCGAACTCACAAACTGCAAGATCATGACCTGAGCTGAAGTCAGACGCTTAACCAACTGAGCCACCCAGGTGCCCCTGTCTCTGGGTTTTTGACCCTCTTCCACTCCTCATGGAATCCCTTATTGGTTATTGACACCTCAGACAGGATTGATTATTTTATCACAGTGTTGTTTTTTTTTTTTAAAGTTTATTTATTTTGAGAGAGAGGGAGAGAGAATGCAAGCAGAGGAAGCACACAGAGAGAGGCAGACAGAATCCCAAACAGGCTCCAGGTTCTCAGCACAGAGCCTAACAGAGGGCTTGAACTCACAAACCATGAGATCATGATCTGAGCAGAAACCAAGAGTTGGGGGGCGCCTGGGTGGCTTAGTCGGTTAAGCGTCCGACTTTCACTTAGGTCATGATCTCGCGGTTTGTGGGTTTGAGCCCCGCGTCAGGCTCTGTGCTGACTGCCGGCTCAGAGCCTGGAGCCTGTTTCAATCTGTGTCTCCCTCTCTCTCTGACCCTCCCCTGCTCACACTGTCTCTCTCTCTCTCCTAGAAATAAATTAAAAAAAAAAATTAAAAAATAAAAGAAAAGAGTTGGACACTTAACCGACTGAGCTACCCAGGTGCCCCTTGATCACAGTGTTTCTTAAACCCAGATAATGCAGGACCCTTCCCATTCCACTTTTAGAAGAAAAAATTACCTTGGATGCCTAGTACTGATCTAAACTATTTTCATTATAACGTTACTTAAATAGATGAAAATGTGAAAGCAGGCACGTCCCTCTCACATTTGTAGCTCTTATGGACCCTTCTCCTCAAGACCATTCAAAAGTCTCAAACAAAAGGAAAAGAAGAGACTCTGCAGAACGGCATCCACCTGACGAGGTGGGTGACGCCATTTTGCAGAAGTGAGTCCCTGCTTGCTGTGACAGGGCCTGTGGCGTCCCCGCCCAGTGCCTGCATGTGAGCTGTGGGGCCTGTTGGTACCTATCACACGGTGGTGTCACTTGGTCCTCTGCATGTTCGTGACATGAGCTTGCTCACTCACCCAGCCCGGTCCACGGGACAGAACACCATGGGAGGTGTAATTAGGGCCTCCGTCCTGGTCACCGAGCAAAGCTCCAAAGACACGTGGTGCTGGCCAGGGAAGTGCTGGTGCAGGATTGGAACAAGGAACCTAAAGGCCTAGTGTGGGATGGGAAGTCCTGGGCTTGGAGTGGAGGAGAGGCGGGGAAATCTTTAGGCCAGAACGAAAGCGGGCAGGAAAATCTCCGGGCCTCTAACCTGCAGGCACACATGAATGGGTGAAATCAGAATGACATTCCTGTCTTTTGTCAATGGAAAGTTCTAGAGCCCTGCTGTGGCTGCTGCCTACTGGGGGCTCCTGGAGATGGGTCAATTGGGCCAATCAGTCTTGGAGGTCCTGTTGGGCCTTCACAGCCCCTGTGAGCCTCTGAAAGTGAAGAGTCCAGGCAGCAAAGAGCCAGGCTCCCAGAAGGACTGCCGGACAGCGTAGGGATCCCCACCCCCAACCGGAGAATGACTGGCAGGTCAGGAGCGGTAACACCCCCTCCAGTGGCTGACTGACAGATCCGAACCTCACACGGATGGACGAACAGACCTTTTCTGTCTCTGTTCTTGGTAACTGCCCTCATCAGCCCCTTCTCAGGTTGAATGGCGCTGCAAGACACATGAGACCCTTTGTCTCTCTGGCCTTCTGTTTAGAGCCTCTCCATTTACTAGCTGATTGTCCTTAGGTTTGTCAACTGATCTTTCTGGGCAGCGGTTGATGGACCTGAGTGTGAATCCCACAAGATAATATGGATCTTCTGCATTGGATTCTGGCTCCCCTTCACCTATCTATAATATATGTGCGTGCACATATATGTACATGTGTAGATACAGATATTATTTTATAAGCAAGCTAAAAACAGCAGCAACGACAATAACCGCGAACTTCTCTCCACGTGCTGGGAGCACAAGAATTTGCCTCACTAGAGGCCCCGAAGCCATGTGACCCACAGAGGAATGAGCTGGGGCAAAATGGCGGACGTAGGCAGAGAGTGTCAGCAGCAACACGGCGATACAGCAATACATTCGTTTTGTTTGTTCCCGGTTTCATCTGGGAACACGGGAAGAAAGACAACTCAACTTTCCTGCAAACTGGTCACGTCCAGTGCGCCTCAGCGAGGAGGTCTTGCTTACTGGTGGCTCTCGGCTAGTTCCAGTTTCCTTGGCCTCAGTTCCCCACAGTGGGCATCCAGTGGAAGACCTCTACGGGAAATGCAAAAGAGCCAAAGTGATGGGGTGCCTTGGATCTCTTTTGGAAGTAGATGATGTGTAAATTATAACTAAAGGAGACACAAACTATTACAGTAAGAGTTTTCATGCCCAGAACCATCCTGGGTAGCACAGGAAGCACCAGAGCAGTCTTCTGTGTCTCTTGAACCTGCCCCTTCAGGTCTCTGCTGTACCGGAATTGCCAGAGCTTTTACCTTCCCAGGAAAGACCCTGCTCTCAGGCACCATGGACTGGATGGGGACAGAGCTTTACTTTGCCCAACCCCGAGGACCAGAAGGCCACCCTTCCACGGGGTCCTTCCACGGCAGAATGTACATTCCTAGCTCCCTTCCTAATGGGGAGGCCTGTCTATGAAAAGGCCAAGATGGGAAGATGAAGAGGGAGACGTTGAGACATGCCTGAAGCTATCTACTCAGATATTTGGGTTAAAAAAAAATTTTTTTAACGTTTATTTTTGAGAGAGCACGAGTGGGGGAGAGGCAGAGAGAGAGGGAGGCAGAATCTGAAGCAGGCTCCTCACTGTTGGCACAAAGCCCGACGTGGGGTTCGAACTCACAAACTGTGAGATCATGACCTGAGCTGAAGTCGGATGCTCAGCCAGTCGACTAAGCCACCCAGGCGCCCCTACTCAGATATCTGTCATATGAGCCTCCCCTCCCACCAGCAATGCCACCCCCCCCGCAACCCTTTTCTTATAGAAGGTGGTTTTTAGCAGAAAGCATCATGACCACTACAAGTACCGTTATGGATTAATAAGTGTGTGGGCCTGCTGATCATCCACTCGCTGGCTACCATCGTCCCAAGGCCTGGGATGGATGCCAGGGGCTCAAACTCAGTGAGGACCTTGCTGGGCCGAGGGGGCAGATTGGAGACAGACCCACGCTTAGGCGTTAGAGGAGAGAGGGGTGGGGGAGGGGAACTGAATCAGAGAGGGCTTCCCTGAGGAGGTGACCTGCGCCTTGAACTTGAGGGAAAAGGTGGGGTTTGGCTAGAGAAAGAAGAGAACACGGAGGCACTGGCCAAGCAGCTGACAGAATACGGAGTGTGTGAAGAAACCACAGGCAAGGAGCTGGCGGCCAGCGTTCCCGGAGCCGGGGAGGCCGGGAAGACAGCGGCAGTTCGGCTGGCTCCCACGGGGGCCCCGGGGCCGGCCCTCCAACTCCTTCCCTGCCAGTGGAGGAGACTGAAGGGAAGCTTGGGAGGACGTGCACGGTTGAGCACAGCAGCAGAAAGGACGGGGGGTTATGGCCATTTTTGGGGGGCTCCTAATAGTAAAGAAATGACTTTCGCCCTGCACAAGCCAGACTTCCTGCAGCTGGGAGAAAAGGCACTAATTCCATGTCTTACTCTGCCTGGCCTGGCGGGGCAGGCCCGGAGCAGGCTGGCAGGCTCACAGTCGGCCCTGCCGTCCTCGAGGGCACAGCGACTGTCCCTCTGGCCCGGAGGCCCCCACGTCCAGGCCGGAGAAACTTGGCTCCGTTTGGTCCTCTCAGAAGAAGTGGTTTTTATTTCATGTTCACCAGGGAGGTTACAGAATATAATTGGGGCTGCTGCTTCGCATATCGTTTATGCAATGCTCGCCCATCTCCCTGCCCCAAAGCCACTCACAAAGCGGTCTTTGTTCTCTGTGAGTTCAAAGTCAGCTTCTCCAGCGGGAAACGGATTGGCGATCACAAGGAGGAGACTGAGTTTTCCTGGCTGTCCCACCAGAAATATGGGACGCATCAGGGTTCCGGCAGGAGCCAGGGCCGGTGTGGTTTGCAGGCCACAGAGGCCAGTGTGAATGGATTTCCAGTGTGAGTCGAAGGCAGGCTGTGGGGGGCAGCCCACATCTGCCTCTCTCCCTGCGGCCTCAGCACACGCTCTGTCTTGCTTCCCACACCCATAGTGTGGGGTCCTCCTCCCCTGGACTGAAAGTAAATCAGAGGGTTTCTTTGGTTTTTCTGGGGTTTTTCAGGGCTGAGTGGGGGGTGTCTCGTACCAGGGTGGGCAGGGCTCACCTATCCCACTTCTACTCTCCTGAAGTTTTGATTGATTGAATGAACGTCCAGGTTGGACTTTAAGGAAGAAGCTTTTTCAAAGAGAGTTTGTAAAGGGCTGACCTGGGTGATCTGGAAGGCCTGGGAGATGCTGAGACCCATGAGGTTGTGGGGGTAGGAGACTCAGAGCCCTGGGGATCTGATGCAACCTCGAGCAGGGTGGCTGGCCTTTCTGGGCCTCATCTGGCCCGCTGGAAAGCAGAGTCACAGCTGCCTGATGGGAGCCGAGCACACGGCTGGGGACCACAGGGACCGCAGGCTCAGAGGTGCAGAGGCTTCAGATCACCCTCATCTGGTATCTATTGTATGGTTGAGCCAGGCTTTCACAGGGTGGAGAGCCTGCTGGTGGCCCCTGCACCATGCATAGATCAGGCCCATTCCCAATGTGGGATTGTCAGGCCAGCAGCCCTGGGGGCCCTGGGCAGAGACCCTGGCTTCAGCCCAAAGGGGACACTCCAGCTCAGACCATCCTGCCGTGAGGGGGCCCTTTCCCAGTGTCCTGGAGGAAACTAAGTAGGTGCACCTCCATGGCCGCAGCTAAGCTGGGCCTCCTCTCAGGCCCACAGGGGCCCTCAGGGAGGATGCTGGCTTCCTTGGCCATGAAACTGGCCCAGGACCCCCGCGTGGCTGGGATTCTTCAAGGCAGTGGCCGTGGCCTAGGCTACCCTCTGAGACTCACTCCCTGGTGTCTGACCTCTTCACCCTCCCCTGGTGAGCCTCCAGATTGGGGGCTCACAACTCCCCAGCTTTCATTCCAGCAACAATAGCCTAGATGTTTGGGGGTTTGGTTGAGGGAGTGGTGTGTCTCAGCTGCCTGGCCTGGCCTCAAGGCTGTTTTCCGTCCTGGTGTGGGGGCTGTTGGCCCCCTGGGGAGGTCACTGATGTGTTTCTGCAACTCCAGGGCTTTACTGGGACTGAGCAGGAAACTGAGGGTGGGGGTAGGATGGGCTTTAGGAAAACCAAACCTCCCCCCAGCCCCTCGGAAGAGATGCTGAGCCTCCTATGGGGGAGAGGAGGCTCGAGTGAACTTCACAGAAGCTAGAAGGAGATGGAGGGTCCCTTAAAGGTCCTCCCCACCTGGCTCCAGGATTCCAGATCTTTCCAGAGCACTTGCCTCACAGCCTTTCAAAGCAGAAGCCAGACCCAGATGGAGGCTGACACAGAGGCCCCTGCCTGGGCTGGAGCTTTTCAGAAATGGCACTTCCTGTGGCTCCCAGACTGCCTCCCTAGGTGGCCTCACTGTCACCGCCGCTGCCGGCCGTTGCACTCCCTGATAAACACTGGATCTGGCAGTTGAGACATCAGGGCCCATGTGAGATTTTGTGCAGGCTGGAGGCCCTCCGCTAAAACCACATCCCGGGGGTGGCCTCTCCACTCACACCGTTTGTGCAGGAAAGCAGCTGTTTTACAGTAATGACTTCTGCATCCATGGAAAGGCCACCAGCGGGGTAGTAGGTATATTCTCTGCAGTTGCAGGCCCTTTTCCACCTTAGACACAACTCACAGTGGGAAGCCGCATGCTCAGGCAGGCTCACCCTGGGAGGGCCATCACCTACCAGAGGACGGATCATGAGTCTCCCCATTCTACAGTCAGGGAAACTAAGGTTCACAAAGCCAGGAGAGGTTGGGACTGGGGCTTGGGTTCTGTTGAGGTCTGCTTGCTCCAATCCTGGTGTGCTCACAAGGCACACTGTCTCGTACTGAGCATGCTCGATGCCAGGCACTTTACCTGGGTCTCCTCATTCAATACTCACACCACACTTGGACTATAGGTATTGACCCATTTTACAGATAAGAAACTGAGGCTCAGAGAGGTTAAGTAGCTTGTGCTAAGTGAACTAGGATGGAAATTCAGACCTCTTTGACCTCAAAGGTCTCACCCACTCCACCCCTGTGGGGCTTTGCTGGCTTCCTGTGCTGCTTTCCCTAATGCTTTCCCTGACTATCCCTATGAGAGCTCACAGAAAGGGCTATGTCCAGACTCCAGCCCCAGAGATTCTAATCTGCTGGCAGCGATGTGGCCTGGATGTCAGGACCTTCTGCACGCAGGCAGCCCTGACCTGCCCAGGAAAGCAGGGCTGGAGCTGGGCTAAGGTCCCTGACCTGCACACCCTGAAAGATGTTGAGTTTGGCTAAGTTTCAGCCTCCTTGGATATTTCCCCTTGGATCTGGGGTGATTGCTTCAAGTGAAATCCCAACTTTTCTGGCCAACACTCTGAGTTTTTTCCACCTCCTCCGGCCTCCTGATGACCCAGCCTGACACTGCACACCTCGTTCCAGGAACTGTGTCCCACTGGCCCTAACCTCTTCCCACCACATATGGTGAACTGCAGGCACTTGCTCATTTGTTTCTGTACTCATGAATGTCAGTCTTCTGTTGGAATGGACCTCTGAGGCAGGAGGGACCTTGGCTGTCACACCCATCACAGGGTTCCTGGGTCGTGCACAGTGCCTGGCCCATGAAAGGTGCGTGATCCGGGTGCGTGGACCAATGAATCAATGATAAGAGTGGGATCCATTCATCAGGGTTCAGATGTCCTGTCTGGCTTGATGCTGAAACACCAAGACCCCTGGTGACTAAGCCAGTCCTGAGGAACTGTTGGCCCAGTGGACTGAGCAGGACAACACCAGAGGACTAGCCCTCTAGTAGGGTGGTGTCTGCTGCTTCCACCCCAGGGTCCCTCTTCCTGTCTCTGATGACCTTGAAACCAACCCCACTGAAGGGCCAGGTCCTCTGAGAGCCTGGGGTCTTGTCCAGGACAAAGGGGGGCTGGCAGACCCCAGACTAAGCACCAGGTCAGCCTGTGCCAGGCCCCAGGAATCTGGGGCATCTTGCTCACCCTCATACGCTGAACTGCCCCCAGGAAGGTTCCCTGAGAGCCCCGGTAAGGGGCTGATGCACAACTCCCTTGGTGAAGTTAAAATAGCTCAACCTGAACGTTGAATACTTGGCTTGTTAAGTTGTGCTTCTGCAGCTGTTCAGAAGGGTGTCCCAGATGTCCCATTGTAGATCTCAGCACCACGGTGGGGCTGTACACACCTCCATTCGGAGCAGGCAGCCCAGGTCCCCAGATGGGGTGGGGGGGGGTGGGCAGTGTGCCAACAATCGGTAACCAGGGCTCTCTAGACTGTGGTCTTGGTCAGGGAGGCTCCCCAGGGCCTGAGCTAATGCCCCTTCCCTCCTTCAGTCTTCCTGGCAGGTGCAGGGCTGGCTGAGGAAGAGGCTCGGTCTCTGGCCCTCAACTCTTGAGGAGCTCTGAACCCCTGCATTGGAGCTGCTGTGAGCTCTTCTGATGCCCAGCACCCATGTCTCCCCCAGGGAAGCCGGTCCCTGCAGGTGGGAGCCCAGCGCCCACGTCTCCCCCAGGGAAGCCGGTCCCCACAGGTGGGACCTGGCTTCAGAGGCTTCACAGGGAATGGACTTTTCTCCAAGTAACGGGGATGCTCTAATTTCTGCGGTTGGCATGTTTTGTTCTAATCTTATGGGTGTGATTCATTCCGTGTAATTTCTAGGGCATTTGGATGGCACGTGGGGACACCCGGGAGGAGTTTTTGATATCAGGATGATCTCAGGAAAGTTAGGGTGTCTGGTGATCCCCTCGAAAGTTTGAGGTGCAACCTTTACCCCCAGCCCTCACAGTCTGGACAGGCTGAAGTTCCCCTTTCTTCAGATTAGCCTGGGGGGCGCAGGGCCGCTGATGGATGCCGGCTGCGGATGGATGCCATAAGGCAGCAAGAGGAAGGGCTTGGCGAGGGGCAGGCTCCCGGGGTAGGGGTGGGGTGCAGACCCCTTTCCTCTACATCTACACCCATCCTTCTGAGACCCTGCACCAGGACACGCACCATGGCTGCCCTGGCAGTTTTGTTGCTTAGCAGGGAATAAGTCCCAGACAGGTCACCCAAGGTGGAATTTCTCCATCCATGGGGCTCACAGCAGCAGCTGAGCAGGGAACTTGAGTGCCGGGGGTGGGGGTGGGGCCCTACATTCCTCCCCTGGGGGCTTGGGCTCCCCTGGGCCTGTCCCTAATATCTTCAGGCCCTGAGTCAAGGGCACAAGGGAACCCGCACATATGATAAGCAAAAATATTTACTAAGTTATAACGTAAGCTATATATTTTTTAAAAATATTTTTTATTTATTTCTAGGAGAGAGAGAGAGACAGCGTGAGCAGGGGAGGGTCAGAGAGAGAGGGACACACAGACTCTGAAATTGGCTCCAGGCTCTGAGCTGGCAGTCAGCACAGAGCCCGATGCGGGGCTCGAACCCACGAACCGCGAGATCATGACCTAAACGAAAGTTGGATGCTTAACCGACTAAGCCACCCAGGCGCCCCCGTAAGCTATATTTTTAATAAAATATTTTCTCCCTTCCTACCTAGGTAGATACATTTTTGTAATGACATGAGAGGCCTGCTTCAAATAAGGGAATTTCCTGCTTTATAAAGTCTGCACATGAGAATGTGATAGAGAAGAGAGGTCTGAAACCCAGCCACGGCCTGTTCCCTTCTCCTCCCACCCCAGGCTCTGTCTGTGAAAAGCCACGAGCCCAGATGTTTGAGTTTTATCCAACCCCTTTGTGTGCACTGTAAGCGTACACCATCAGTAGCATGGCCTCCCTAGAGAGGACTGGTCTGGGAAGTAACCCATGCAGGCTGGTGGATGGTAGGGGGGTGGTTCTGGGCTCTGGGGTGGAGGCTTTGGGTGGGCCCATCTGTGCACCCACACGCCGCTGGCCCAGCTGGAAGAAGGCTTGAGCAGGCCTCATGAACAGTGCTTTCCAAGGCAGATCTTATTGCCTTCACACCGTCTTTGGTCCCTGCTGCAATTGCTCACTGCTTGCTGGCTGGAGACATCGATACCCTGACGCCTCTTCCGAGTTGGCCCCGTCCCCTGGAGCCCAGAGAGACAGGACACCCTCGTCCCTCCAGGTGTAGCTGGTGCTTCCTCGCAGATCTGCTCTGAGCAAAGTAAGGAAGATTCTTTCAGCTTCTAACTGGGGAAGTCAGTGCTTGGGTGTAGGGTATACAGATCTTATACCCTTGGGGGCAGGAGGAAGGACAGCAGTGTCTGAGCATCAGGCTCAGCTGGCAGCAGGGGTGAAGGAAGCTGGGAAACGAAGGGAAATCAGACCTAGCACAGGTCTCAGGTTTGGGGCACAGGTGTGGGGCTCCATCCCGGCAGCCCCCTGGGGTAGACCTGGGTTAGACCTGAGGGGCTTCTTCAGTGTTCCAAGTCTTCCTGAAGGGCTAAGGGGGCCAGGGCCTCCAAGGTGGGGGTGAGCCTGTCTCGGAAGGAGGAGGGAGGGGATGGGTTCGTTCACATTGTAGCAGGTACCAGAATCTCCTTCCTTTTTAAGACTGAGTAATACTCCATTGGATGGATAGGCCACATTTTATTTATCTTTTCATCCATCAGTGGACATGAGTTATTTCCACTTCTTGGCTATCGTGAAAAATGCTACTGTGAACATTGATGTACTGCCTTTAAAAAAAATTATGTCATGAATATTTTCTTTGCTGGTGTCTGGCTACAGCAGGCACCAGGAAACAGAAGAGAAGCCTTGAGAAGGAGTTCTATTGTTTTGCCTCCAAGGTGTCTCCTTGTGTGATGCTGCCTTGGCAGGGACACAACATTTTCAAAGGGTCACAGAATCAGAAAAGATGGTGTGATGAACTCAGGGCTCCAGAGTATGTATGGCCTTGGCTTGAGTCTGCTGTGGGTGGAGGGGAAGGGAGTTCTGACTGTTGAGATGTTAGACAGAGTGTCCGCAAATGACAGTATCATTTGGCTAATATTGGTCTCAAGCAAATGAACCAGTTGGCAATTGACACTAAACAATGAGACCAGTTTTGAAAAACAGATGTTGGTGAAAGTGTAGTCAGCCAAACAGAGAGTGATCAACTTCCCAAAGACATTTTGGTCCACGTGGCAGGGATGAAAGAGTAAGAGTGATGCAGCCCTGAGAACATGGCGGGTGGGGTGCATAAGATTACCTTTGAGTAAGTGCCCACTGAGTGCCATGAAGCATGTGGATGGCTTCTTAGACACAAGGTAACAAAAGGGAGAAAGATTGGTCCAGCAGTGGGTTGAATGGTGACTCCCCAAAACATGTCCACGTCCAAATCCGTAGAAACCTGTGAATGTTGCCTTATTTGGAAAAAGGGTCTTCGCAGATGTAATTAAATTAAGGATCTTAAGATGGGATTCCGGGGGCACCTGTGTGGTTCAGTCAGTTAAGCGTCTGACTTTGGCTCAGGTCATGATCTCATGGTCCATGAGTTCGAGGCCCACATTGGGCTCTGTGCTGACAGCTTGGAGCCTGGAGCCTGCTTCAGATTCTGTGTCTCCCTTTCTCTCTCTGCCTGTTCCCTGCTTGCATTCTGTCTCTCTCTCAAAAAATAAAATAAAAACATTTAAAAAAAAAAAAACAAAACAGATGGGATCATTCCAGATTACCTAGGTGGGTCCTAATCCACAGACAAGTGTCCTTGTAAGACAGCAGAGGGAGATACTGGCACATAAAGAAGAAGCTTGTGTGATCACTCGGGTGACTGAGTCACCAGATCATCCCTAGAGCCCCTGGAGGTGAGCATGGCCCCGCAACCCCTTGACTTGGGACTTCTGTCTCCAAAGCAATTAGAAAAGAAATGCCCGTTGTTTTAAGCCACCAAGTTTGCAGTAATTATTGCAGCAGCCCCAGGATATTCATATAGCCCCTTGAAAATGAAGTCATTAAAATCTGCCAATGAGGGGTGAGTGGTTAAATTGAAGTGAATTCTGGGATTGTCTGTTGGTTTGTGATCAGCCAGCACCTGGCCTGGGTGAGGCGGGACAGAAGGATGAAGGGTTAGGAAGAGGAGGAGGTTTGCTGAACGGAGTGGGAGCAGCCTGCACGAGGTAGGTTGCAGAACCCTGGGGTTCTGCAGGGGACTGCCCACGTTTGATTCCAATTTCATGTATCAGATTTCTAACTACGCGTGACCTTGAACAATGCATGTTTGAACTGTGTGGGTCCACTTATACGTGGATTTTTTTTGCAGTACAGTCCTGTAAATGTATTTTCTCTTCCTTATGATTTTTTTTAGGTTTATTTAATTTTAAGAGAGAAACAGAGAGAGAGAGAGAGAGAGAGAGAGAGAGATACAGGTAGAGAGAGAGAGAAAGAATCCCAAGCAGGCTCGATGAGGAGCTCTGTCTCACAAACCTTGAGATCATGACCTGAGCTGAAATCAAGAGTCACATGCTCAACCAACTGAGCCACCCAGGCACCCCTCCATTATATGATTTTCTTAATAATGTTTTTTTCCCTTAGTTTACTTTATGGTAAGAATACAGTATATAATATATGTTGATCTATTGTTTATATTATTGGTAAGACTTCCAGGCAGCAGTAGGCTATTAGTGATTTAATTTAGAGGGATTCACAAGCTTTATGTGGATTTTTGACTGTGGGGCAAGAGAGTTGGTGCCCCCAATTCAACTGTATTTGCAAATTGTCCTGAAAATCTCTCCCTCTCTCTTCCCTGGCCTCTCTCTCTCACCTTCTCTCCTATGCACACTCATTCACTGTGACCATCTATTTACACATCTGTCTGATCTGTGACACAGGTCTTGAGGGAGACTCTCTAGTGTGTCTGGAACTTTGGAAGTGTTTCTGTGTCCAGGTGTCTGAGGACAGGCGGTTGAGACCCAGAGAAGCGTGTTTCTGGCTGAAGTGTGGACGTGAGCTAGTCTAATCCCACACTGGCTGTGTTAGGAAACTGCCCTCTACTCCATTCAGGTCTGTGCCAGATGTCAGAATAGTGAGTCCCATGCTTGTCTCCAAGCCTCCTGTGCAGGCACAGACTGTAAATGAAGTCAGACTGTGGACAGGGGGATGGCTCTGGGCTGCCTGGCTTCTGGATTATGACCAGAAAACCCCATGTGCTTTAAAACGGTCGGGCTATCTGCATGTTCTCTTCTACCTTTACGGCAACTCCAACATTTGCTGCCTAACACCTGGAAAGGGAGCCGCCCCTGTGAGTGCACGTGAAGCTCTGAAAGTTGCGGTGGTGCAGCTTACACAATTGGCTTTGACATTGGTTGGGAACGCCAATGTAGATCTGAAAGGGAAGTTGCCTTTAATTTGGAATTGATTGAGCATGCCTCCTCAGTTCCTATTAGCACGTGGGGCTTTGAAAAGAACTTCCAAGGGGTGCCTGGGTGGCTCAGTCGGCTGTGTCTGACTCTTGATTTTGGCTTTGGTCATGATCTCACATTTCATGAGATCCAGCCCTGCATCGGGCTCTGCGCTAACAGCATGGAGCCCACTTGGGATTCTCTCTCTCCCTCTCTCTCTGCCTTTTCCCCACTCAGGCACACACAGACTCTCTCTCTCAAAACAAATAAATTAACATTTTTTAAAAAAAGAAAAGAGCTTAATAAATCCCCTAATATGGTAAGAAATTAATGTTTTAATTAGCATTCAGAGCAGACAGCCATTTCCAAGCAAAAACCTCCCAGCGTAGTCGGTATGGATTTTCTATTTCAAACCTCTTTGGGAGAGTAATAACATTGCAGGTTTTAGAGCACCTTTCAGACATTCAAATGTAAATGGTGGGGGTGGGGGAGGGAGTCCAGCTCCTCTGTGACCCAGTGGAGACAAGGTCCGGGACCTCATGGTCTGAGGAGGGTGTCTCCAGCGGGACTCCAGAGGCAGATACATGTACCACGCCCTTCAAGTTCCACCCCCGTGGCAGACATTGCCAATGGATCGCAGCGTCTCTGTCTGGCTCACATACCTTCCTGACACGGTACCTCAGCGATGCTTCCAGTGAAGCAAAAGAGGAAAAAGTCCTTACAGTCTAAGAAGGGACTGCTGTGGTGAGAGGCCCCCAGGAAAACACGCACAATGACACCGGTGGTAGAAAGAGGGGTGAGACTAGGATCTCTTGTCCTGGGGATACTGACGAGTGACAGTTGAGTTCTGGAAGATAGATAGGTAGTAGCTAGGGGGAGGAAAGGCGTGTCCAGAGCACAGAAGGGCCAGTGTAGGGGCGCCTGAGTGGCTCAGTCGTTCAACATCCGAGTCTTGATTTAGGCTCAGGTCATGCATGATCTCATGGTTCGTGAGTTTGAAACTCATCAGGATTTGCCCTGATGGCAGATCCTGCTTGGAATTCTCTCTCACATTCTGCCCCTCCCCTGCTTGTGCTCTCTCTCTCTCTGCCTCTCTTTCTTAAAATAAATAAATAAACTTAAAAAAAGAGAAAGAAAAGCAAGGCCAATGTAGCTATAGCAGAGATGGGCTACGATTCTGGAGAGACAGAAGGACCAGACCTCATGCATGGCCTTGCAGGCCTTGTTGAGAACCACTGTCTTCATGGAGAAAGAGAAGAGCAGCCCCTGGTGTCCAGGAGCTGGCCCTGGCCCCCTAGAGCTGGGCCCTGGTCCCCTGGAGCTGGGCCCTGGTTTGGGTGGGACCTGGTGACATTCCCACCCCAAGGCTGGTGTCCCATGGGCACCATGGAGCACCCACACCAGGCAAGATGACCCCAAGCCCAGGGCGAAGTGTCTCAGAACAAGGGCACTTCATAACCGTGTCTAAGCACACACACCAACAAGGTCGGGGTGCAAACCACAAAACAGCAAATGTCCTCTCACGATTAAAGTCAGTGACCACTGCTTCTTCACCTTGCTCCCGGCCGCCCTCCCTGCAGACAACATTTATTGCTGAGACATGCAATTCCTGACCTTCACCTGCTTCCCGATGACACCCAATCTAGGGCAAAGTCCTGCTTCCTTGGACCAGCCCCAAAGTCAGCATGTAAGCAGAGCCCTCTGCCTTTTCTGACACCCTCTGCCCATGTGGCCCTTGGTCACTCTGGGTGTCAGCCTATCTCCCTGCTTCACCGAGGTGCTCACCTGTTTCTGGAGGTGTTCCCAGGAAGCCCAGAGGTGGGGAAAGGGTGATGTCTACGTCATCTCTTCCTCCCCCTCCTCATCTTGCTCAGGATCTGACGCCCTCAGAGGGGAGGAGGGGGGAAGGCAGTCAGGAAGCTATTACTTGGCTGGTACTGTCATTGTCATCTCACATTGGCTCCCGCTCAACCTGCCAGCTTTTCTAAAAGAACTGTCTTTCCTGAGCACTGTTTGAGCTCTCCAGGGAACCCTCCTCTTACGCTCCCCGGGGTAGGCTCTGCTGAGTGCCCTTGACCTCAGTGAGCTCATTTCTGTGAGGCCTGGCCTCTCTCTCACCGGGCCCCTCAGGAGCTATCCATGACAAATGGCCCACGGCGCTTAAAGTTTGGACGGCTTTGGGGATGTGGTCTTCTCTCACGCTCTCTCTACCATCAGACCAGTGTGCCAGCCCACCGCACGGCTCCGATCATCCAGGGGGGTATCTGTCCATTGTGTGCCCTATGCTGTAAGGGACAACATGAAGGTTATAAGAGATCCACTCTGGACCCTGCTTGTGAGATTTGAGGGGCAGGGGAAACACCCTTGACTCTTCTTCAAGGGAGGGTAGAGAGGGGACTCCCAGGACAGCAATGGCTCTTTCTAGAACTCAGCTTCTCATCCTCTGTTATCCCTGGTGCTTCCGACCCTCAGTGTGGGTGAGGAGTCTGGCTGCCTTTGCGGTTTCCTCTGGAATGTGAAATCAATGGTTCTGGCATTTCTAAGGAAACTTCTATAATATTCAGATGGACCTACTGTCCCCACTTTCTGCCCCTGCCCCCCCTCAGAGGTACCTGCACTGGAATGAATAAGTGCCCATCTTGTACATCCTTATCCTGGGGCAGCTGCTAGTGCTGGCTGTTCTCCCAAAGACCAGGTGTTTGCCTCTGTCCCATATTCCTTGGCACTGAACCCTGTGGCCATCGGTTCAAAGCAGAGCTCCAGAGCCAGCGTAGGCGGTGAGACCCGGCTGACAGAGAAGCCAAGGTACCAGACTGCTTCTTCTCATGACAAGAGGCTGTGACAGCCAGCAGTATTCTCGGAACTGTGTGGTGGACCCCGGTTGTCTTCCTGAAATGCATGACCATTTAGTTGGAGGGGACAGTAGCGATCCCCACCTCCCCCAACAGTGGTTCAGAAGGCTTCCAGCCTCACGGCTGTCTTCTTCGTTCTGCAGGGGAAGCCGTGCCAAGGCCCAGCTGTGGGACAGTCTGCAGTTTCCAATGCCATCCACTTAGAAAAGGTCTTGGCACAGCCAGGGGCCAGCGTGATAGGGAAAAAGAGCCCAGTTTTCTTTTCTGGAAGTTCCAGCCAAATCGGGCATGTTGAAGCACTTCACAGAATCCCAAGAG
This sequence comes from Proteles cristata cristata, assembly GCA_017311185.1. Classification (NCBI taxonomy): domain Eukaryota; kingdom Metazoa; phylum Chordata; class Mammalia; order Carnivora; family Hyaenidae; genus Proteles; species Proteles cristata. Next base: position 223,618 of record JAESUZ010000537.1, on the reverse strand, counting down.
AAAGACCCTTTGCTTCCAGCTCTGGGTGTAGGATTCCTGTTCTCCTGTGGATTCTCTTCCATTGGAATTTGGAGACAGGCCTGGATGAGGAGGCTGTCACCCGTTGCGTGATCACAGGCAAACTGCCCAACCTCTGGGAGCTTCGGTTTTCTTGTTTTCATGACAGGCGGCAGGAAGTGTACAGGTGGTGAGTGGTTTCTAGACTCCAGGCACCGTATCAGCGGCTCTCTCACCTCTGGCGCTCGCCATGAGCAACACGGTTGCTTCACAGGTGGTGACTGTACCGGGTGCCTCTGGCCGGCCCCATGGGTGACTCACTCTTTTTCTTCTGATGCAAGGTCCCCAGCCTCTCAACTGCAGAGATTGTGCCTTCTGTTCCTGGCACTCAGCCCTGGGACTACCACACGGAAGGTTCCTAAGTAGAAGCTGCATGGAGGAGTGTTACCTGGGAGGGAGCTTTCACACGTGACTTTAAGTTTTCACGAACTCAGAAGTCAACAAGAGAAAATACGTAGCATTTGACTGAACACCTACTCTGCCTGGTGCTTTACATACGTTTTCTTATCTGATCTTCACAGGAGTCGTGAGGTGCTGTTTCCCATTTCACGGGTGAAGAAATTGAGAAAGCTCAGGCTTGGTCAAGATTAGTCAATACATAAGAGGGAGGGGCGGGATTTGTACGGAGTCTGACACTCCAGACTGTGCCTGTGCATTCTGCGAGGCTCAGTGATAGACATCTGGTGGACCGTGGTTGTCACAGTAAACTCATGGTCTAGCGGGGAAATAATGAACTCCAGACCTAAGTCTGAAGGAGGTGCCAGCAGAAAGTCTACGCCCCCCACAGGCTGTGGGGATAAAGGACTGGGACCAGGGCCTTCCCAGGGAGTTCCCAGAGACCCCTCCATGCTGACTGTCTTGGCCCCAACCTCTGACCAGCAGGGCAGCAGCGAGGGGAGGCTGGGCCTTGGTCTGCCAGCCCTTAACCCCTTGACCCTATAGATGTTGCATTGCAAAAACCACATTATTTTGTTTTGACTTCCTCTTGGGTTCCCAGAAAGTTTATTTACAGAAGTGAGATTGCCTCATAACATTGTTTTTTATTATGGTCAAATACACATAACACAAAACCTACCGTTTTAACCATTTAACTTAAAAAAGTGCACAATTCCATGGCATAGAGATGGAATCATACAGTATTTGTCCTTTCCTCACTGGCTTATTTCACTCAGCATGAGGTCTTATAGGTTCACCCCTGTTCCAGCCTGTGTCAGAATGTTTCTTCTTTAAGGCTGAATAATATTCCACTGTATGCTTAAAAAAATTTTTTTAGTGTTTATTTTTTGAGAGAGAAAGACAGAGTGAGAGTGGGGGAGGGGCAGAAAGAGAGGAAGACACAGAATCCGAAGCAGCTCCAGGCTCTGAGCTGTCAGCACAGAGCCTGACGTGGGGCTTGAACTCACGGACTGCGAGATCATGACTGAGCTGAAGTTGGATGTTTAACTGACTGAGCCACCCAGGCGCCCCTTCGCTGAGTGTTTATATCACATTTTGTGTATTTACTCATGTGTCGCTGGACGCTTGGGTTGTTCCCACCTTTTAACTGTTGTGAATAATACTGTGACCAACAGGGTTGTGCAAATACCTGTTTCAGTTCCTGCTTTTGGATCTTTGGGTCGATATCTAGGAGTGGAATTGCTGGATCTCACGGTAATTCTATGTTTAATTTTTTTTAAATTTAATGTCTTTATTTTATTTTGAGAGACAGAGAGCAAGCGGGGGAAGGGCAGAGAGAGAGGGAGACACAGGATCTGAAGCAGGCTCCAGGCTCTGAGCTGTCAGCACAGAGGCCGACATGGGGCTCAAACCCACAGACTGTGAGATCATGACCTGAGCCAAAGTCGGGCGCTTAACCGACTGAGCCACCCAGGTGCCCCTCTATGTTTAATTTTTTGAGGAGCCACTGTCCTGTTTTCCATAGTGGCTGCATCATTTTACATCCCCACTGACAGAGCACAGGGCTTCCCTTTTCTCTACATTCTTGCCAACGCTTGCTATTTTAAGTTTGTTTATGTGCTTTTATTTATTTATTCTTAAAACTTTATTTATTTTGAGAGCAAGATCAGGGGAGAGGCAGAGAGAGAGAATCTCAAGTGGAGATTGGGCTCTGACAGTGCAGAGCCCAATGTGGGGCTCGAACTCACGAACTGTGAGATCATGACCTGAGCCTAGGTCATGACCTGAGCCGAGATCAAGAGTCAAACCCTTAACTGACTGAGCCACCCATGTGCCGCTGTCTGTGTGTGTTTTTTTTTTTTTTAATTTTTTTAATGTTTTATTTATTTCTAGGAGAGAGAGAGAGAGAGACAGCGTGAGCAGGGGAGGGTCAGAGAGAGAGGGAGTCATAGACTGAAACAGGCTCCAGGCTCCGAGCTGGCAGTCAGCACAGAGCCCGACGCGGGGCTCGAACCCACGAACCGCGAGATCATGACCCAAGCGAAAGTCGGACGCTTAACCGACTAAGCCACCCAGGCGCCCCGCTGTCTGTGTGTTTTTATAAGAGCTACCTTAATGGTGTGGTTTTGTGCCTCTTAACTTTTTAGAACCTTCATATCCAATTTAAAAAATCTAGGGGAGCCTGGGAAACTCAGTTGGTTAAGTGTCTGACTTTGGCTCAGGTCATGATCTCGTGGGTTGTGGGTTTGAGCCCCGCGTCGGGCTCTCTGCTGTCAGCACAGAACCTGCTTCAGAGATTGTTCCCCTCTCTCTCTGCCCTTTCCTAGCTCATCCTCTTTGCCTCTCAAAAATAAACATTAAAAGATCAAAAAATAAAAATTCTATTTGTCTTACTTTACTCATCATCATTATTTTTTTAAGAACATATGTGGTGCCTTAACATATTCTTTAGAAAAAAAATACGAAGAAATGGACGAGTTGGGTCCAAGGGTTGTGGATTTGAATGTTTAATGGCTACTGTCAAACTGCTCTCCAAGATGGCTGCTCTTATTTACGTTTCCACTAGCAGTATACAGAGGGTAAGTTTTCCTCACATACTAACTTTTGATATTATTAATCTTTTAAAAACTTGACAATCAGGGGCGCCTCGGTAGCTTAGTCGGTTTAGCGTCTGACTTTCGCTTAGGTCATGATCTCGCGGTTCGTGGGTTCGAGCCCCGCATCGGGCTCTGTGCTGACCGCCAGCTCAGAGCCTGGAGCCTGTTTCAGTCTGTGACTCCCTCTCTCTCTGACCCTCCCCTGCTCACGCTGTCTCTCTCTCTCTCCTAGAAATAAAGCATTAAAAAGAATTAAAAAAAAAAAAACTTGACAATCAGCTGGGTACAAAGAGCTTCGTAAGTGGCTAGATTTCTGAGATCGCCTTATTCGATGTCTCTTGGATCCTCGCAGTCTGCCCTTGGGCAGATGCAGGATGCAGCAAGGTCATGTTGCACCAGCTCCTCTCCCCTCCGCCTGGCTGCCCTGTCTCACTCAGCCCTGCCAGTGGGTGTCCAGGGTCCTTCTTCAGCCTGGGCTTCAGTGGAAAGGCAAGCACAGTGGCATATGGAGAAGGTGGGGTGAGGAGAGCAGGCAGAAGGTGGGGTGAGGGGGGTTGAGGAGGCTGGGGCCGTGGCTGGGAGTTAAGAGAAGGTTTATCTCAGCAAAAATGCCCAGGATGTAATGAGTGGAAGGAACTTCCAGCTGGGCTATGCTGACTTGATTTCTTTTGAAACCAGAGGAGCTGGAATCCTGCCACAATTGTCCCCCTTACTCACCAAGAAGTCTGGAGTCCTGTCCCACGCAGCTGCATTAGCGCTGTTTTCTGGCCTGATGTGACAATTAGTTGAGCGTGTGTGACAACATGAGCTCATGACAAATGACCCCTCCACCCTGAGATTTCTAAGTTTCCAGAGAAGGGAAAATACAGCAACCGCATCAGATCATGGGGAAGGAACTCAATCGTTTACCTTAATTCAGGCCTCAATGCTGCCGACTGAGCGGAGGGGACAGATCCCCGCAGGAAGCATTGGCCCTGGGTGGGAGCCTTGCACGGGTGTCTGGGAATCATGCAAGGGTTTCCACTGGAATGTGGCCGCTCTCTGCCCCTTCGGGCCGTCTGCAAGCCGTGCTGTGTCCTGGAGCAGAATTTTAAAAAGCTGATTTGGTTCAGGCTTTTAAAAAATCAAAACAAAACAAATACCCAACTGGGGTGAACTGCAACTTTTTCCCAGGGAGCGAGCAAGCCCCTCGGCCAGGTTGCCCCTGGTGACGACACACTTTGGGTGAGCTGCTCGGCTGGGTCTTTGTTTCCCTCATGCACAACAACGGGGGTGGGAGAGGGTCAAGGTCGTTTTCCGGCTGCACACTCTGGGAAGCCAAACCCATACCTTGGGGCCTCTCTCCTGTCCCAGAGCCCCCCTGGTGGGGAGAAGAAAGGCCTCTGTGGAACTGGTTTCCCAAGTTCACTTGCCTGAGGGCAGGTATCCAATGGCTAATGAAGATGGCTATTGACCACCATGGGGCCCTGACTGCTGTGGACAAACTCGGGTCCCCGAAGCACTGGTCCAGGCTACCCGGCCCTCTGCCCAGCTCCATCTCTGCAGCCACAGGGACCTGACACCCATTTTCTGCTTCCTGAAAACCTCCACTCATCTGTCTCCTTCGAAGCAGTGAGAGTGGCTGATGGAGAGGAGGGCGGAGCCCAGGCCAACAGCAAGGGGCAAAGGCCTGTTCCCTCTCTCGGTTGACCAGTCCATAGTGCTAGAGATTTGCTTGCTGTTCATGAGGACTTCGTTGCTGCTGTAACTCATGGCTTGAGCTTCCATGCATCCATCCATCCGGCTCAGAAGCACTGAGTACAGCCTGTCAAATGGAGCTCACAGGGGGAATGGCCAGTTCTCGGCCACCAGTACCCTCCTCGGGCCTGGGAGCACGTAGGCCAGCTCTCCACGGGGCCCTATGGTTAAGCGGCCCCATACGAGACAGCTCTCAGCCCAGAGCCTGGGTCATTAGTGGCTCGAGACGAGGAGGGGCGGCTCTCCAAGGGACCTGTGGCCTCGTAGGTCCCTGCAGCACCTGTGAAAGGAGAAAGGACGGGAGGGTGGATTGGCACAACTTTTCAGAACACCGTCTAGTCCAGTTTCTGTCAGAAATAACCAACCAGCCATCCCTAAACTTCATAGTGTGTAACTATCTTCCAACACTCACGGTTCTGTGGGTCTGGAATTTGGGTAGGGCAAGGAGGCTGGCTCACCTCTACTCTGTGGTGTCTGAGGGCTCTGGCAGCAGCAAAAGGGTGGCCAAATGGCTGCATTCATCTGAAGGCTCCTTCTCTCATGTTCCCCCCACATGGTGCTGGCTGCTGGCTGGGATGCAGCTGGGGCTATAGGTCAGGGCACCTCCATGTGGCTTGAGCTTCCTCACAGCATGGTGGCCTCATCATAGTCACACTTCTTACCTGGGGGCTCAGGGCTCCAGGGGTGAGCATCCAGCTTCATTGCCTTTTCTGGCCGAGCTTTCAAAGTCACATGGCGTGATTTCCATGGTATTCCTTTGGTTATTAAACAAGTCTCAAGTTTTCCAGATTCAAGGGAGGAGGCACAAACTGCCTTCCTCCCCTTTGATGGGAGGAACGTCAAGGCCAGGTGTAGTAAAGCACACGAAGTGGGGGTACTGTTGTGGCCATTGTTGGAAAACATGGTGGAATGCACCACTCAGCGGTTTTCCTCTTAGCCTGCACAGCTGGCCTTGACCAGGCCTCTCCCAAGTTTTCTTTCCTTCTTGACCGGTGGTGGGGCAGGTCCTCAATAGGCCCGTTAGTGAGCTGGGCCACACAGTTGGGGGAGGTCCCCCACCTCTGCCTTTCTCCCAGTGGCTGGGCACGTTCAGGGTTGACTGGCGTTCAGAGAGCCACTTGGTTTAGTGGAGGGGTCTGACTGCTGGGGCTCACCCACCTCCCTCGGCATCTGTGGCCGTCCGTGTGGCTTTGGGTCTTGTGTTTCTTGGCTCTTAACCTGCAACTCTGGGATGAGGGGGCCAGGCAGGGCCTCACCCTGGAGCTGAGTGGCCTGGGGGCCATGAGCCCCCGCAGTGGTCCAGAGGCTCTTCTGTGGATGGCTGCCCCTCTGTGGCTGTGCTTCAGGGCACTTAGACAGAAGCCTTGATGCGCCCTTTCCTATTCATGTAAAGGTTGTTTTTGTGGATGACGATGTCTGTGGGGCTGAGACTGAGGCGCCCTCATGCCACACACAAACACACACACACCACACCACACACACCACGTGTCCATGCACACACACATACCACACACATGTACGCCACACACTCACACATCGGGACTCACACCACACACCTCAAACACATCCCCAGCCACCATATGCACATGCATACATACACATATGCACACATACATGCAGAGAAGAGACTCGTCACACGCCTGTGGCATATGCAGGAAAGCCAAACCACATTCTTAAAACTTGCTAATTCACAGAGAATGCAAGATGTCAATTAGAAAGTTCCAGGAAGTGGAGACCATGGGCCCCGCCTCTCCTCCAGCTGGCCCCCCAGGCACGCCGGGGTTCCTCTGGGCCTCTGCCCACCCTAGCAGCTTGCTTGAGTGTCTGTATTTATAGACATCCACACGTAGCTGCAGGGTTCCTTCTTCCCCAGATGGGCTCGTACTTGGGAATACTTGGTAAAGTAAACTCATCAAGCCCACAAACTCTCCTCAGAGGGCCAGGAGCCCAGAGGCATCCATTTCTCAGCAGGCGCTGTCGAGGCTCAGAGCGCAGGGGCTGGGCCTCCTGGAACAGGGCGCACCCTGGCCGCGGATGAGGGAACTGCTGGCATTGAGTCTGGTGAACTTGGCAGGGGGAGGTGGTGTCTGTAAGGAATGGGGGTGGTGTGCAGAGGCTGCATTAAGTCCCTTCCTCCCTTGGGCTCCACGGAGGGAGAAGAGCTCCTATGTTTTGGAAAACATCGTATCCTCTGGCTCCGCACCCGGCAGCTGGCCACCGCCATTTGCCCAGTTCTTTCTCTGCTGTGGAAGAGGCGGGACCCAGCCCCTGGCCTTACCCCAGGCATTACTGGCACCATCTGGGGCCTCCTGATAACTGGGGCAGACTAGCTTTCAGAGAGGGCCACATCCGGGAGTGTCACACATGGTGGGTGGAGGACGCCTCTGTGCCCCTCTACATTGCTCTGGACCAGGGTCCACCTGCCCGTCTGACTCTCTTTAACTCATAGGTCCTCTGGGCCTGGCCCCTGACCTCCATGCTATCCCTCCTAGGGACCAGGAGGGGACAATTCCAGGAAGAGGGGCAGGCACATGTGGCTTTGGGTCTTGTGTTTTTTGGCTCTTAGCCTGCAAACCTGGAATGAGTTAACCTGCAACTCCTAACTTACATCTAGGTCAGCTCTCCTCCTTGGCTTGAGCAGAAGTGGCCAGGGGGAGATGACTCTGCCAGCAGGGCTCACACAGCCCTGAGCCCTGATTCTGCCAATGCGAGGAAAGGTGTATGTGCTCCCGTGCGTGTGTGCGCGTGCACACGTGTGTGTATGGGTGACGTGCGTCTTCAGCTCTGGTCTGGGGCTATCACCCAAGAAGTGTCAGCAGAAAAGGGTCAGAGGCCTCCTGCAGGCCCCTGACATAGATGGGGACCCCTGGCTTCCAGAGGCATTGTGCCCCCAGGGGTTTGACGCTCATGTCGTCCTTTCCACGGGGGAAAGTCGACCTATGACGTGTCCTCACAACCTGTTGTGAGGTTGTTCCAGGCCTGTGTGGGCCCTTAATCCTGGCCGCTATCCTGGACACACACACACACACACACACACACACACACACACACAGACACTCCTGGGCATACAGCTGGCTCAGAGGCTTTCACTTTAACTGACTCTATTGTGTGCCTCGATCTGTCACTATGTCACCCTTGAATTCTGTGACTGAGGACACAGGGGCCACAAAGCTGAGAAACTCTCTGGGGCCTTTCAGGGCAATTGGCAGAGGCAAGATTTGAACCTGGGTCTCTCTGTGTCTCCAGACCCTTCACTTGCCACCACATTGGGGAAGAGCCACTCCCTTAGACCTTGGCAGCCCTGCAAGGGAAGTTTGGGGTGAAGGTTCTGGGGCATTTGGCCTCTGGGAGTTCAGAGAGGCCGACTAGAGAACCAGGCAGGGACCTTTAGTGCTCCTTTTCTGTGCTCGGGATCTTGGGCTTTTGTGTCCTGAGGACACCATTCCCACTCCCCCAGCCCCTCATGCGGGGGCAGAGTGGTTTGCTGAGCACTCACCATGAGCTCTTTGTCACTGTGTCACCCAGGAGGAGGGTGGGACCAAGGAGTGGAGCTCCCAGGAGACAGGGGCTGCTGCAGAGCCGGAGGTGGTAGTTGGAGGCGAGGTCTAGTTCCCAGACTCCCGCCCTGGCTGCTGCTTTACCACGTTGCACAATTCAGTGTGGCTCTATTCTCTCGGTTCCCACCGCAGGACACAGCAGCGAATGAAAGGGAAAGCTGCTAGCAGGCAGCCTCAAGGACAGGAGTTTGGGGGATGGGAGGCCTGGGGGGGTGGGGAGTCCAGAGATGGCCAGAGGCCCTGGTCCCCACCCAGCAGGCCCCTGTGGAGAGATGTCTCCCTCACTGACGAGTGAGGCTGAGGTCCAGCCCGTTCTCTGCTCCACCAAAGGCAACAGCCACCCAGTGTACTTCAGATCCAATTTAGACCATTGTGATAAATAAAATCCAGATAAAATGTGATTTAGTTTTACTTGTCAAGCTGCACTTGGTTGGAAGCCTCAGTGTCCTGGCCCAGCTATTGGAGAGGTGGAGGTGGCTTTGAGTTCCCAGGTGCGGAATGTGTCCTCTGGGGAAGCTCCTACCCCACCCTCCCTCTGTGCCCTCTCCCCACCACTGATCCGAGGGCAGGGTTGACACAGGCTGGCCTTGGCTGGGCTTGAAGACCGGGGATCCATTCCTGGCTGGTGGGAAAGATGTCACCTTGCCCTGCACTGCACACAGGTTCCTGGGAGGCCACCAGAGGAGGAAGTGAAGAAGGTGGCTCCCGGTCCCTGTGCAGTGGAAGCCAGGCCACCAGGTAGAGCTGTTTAGAAGCTTCCTGAGAGATTGGTGTGTCCCTAGAGGGGAGAGGAGGGGAGGGCAGGACGCAGCTGTCCAGGGCCCACAGAGAACCACCTCCTGTAGGTTCAAAGCGTACCCGGCCCTCCCCACCCATGTTCTTTCCAACTTTACTGAAATATTATTGACAAATAAAAATTGTGTATATTTAAGGTGTACAACATGATGTTTTGATACATGTGAACATTGTGAAACAAATACCATGATCAGGTGTGGTGAAAACACTTAAGATTTACTCTTTTTTTTTTTTTAATGTTTAATTTATTTCTGAGAGAGAGAGAGACAGACAGACAGCATGAGCAGGGGAGGGTCAGAGAAAGAGGGAGACACAGAATCTGAAGCAGGCTCTAGGCTCTGAGCTGTTAGCACAGAGCCCGATGCTGGGATCAAACCCACGAACCACGAGAACGTGACCTGAGCCGAATTGGATGCTTAACCGTTTGAGCCACCCAGGTGCCCCAAGATTTACTCTTTTAGCATATTGTGAGCATACAATACACAGCAAAACCTTGGATTCCAAGTAATTTGTTCTGAAAGTGTGCTGCAAGACAAGGAAACATTTCCAATCAATTTTAACTTGATAAGTGAGCCATGTCTTGTAATACAAGTAGTACGTGATGATGAATGTCAAATGATCACAGCTGAGCCAATGCTTCTTTTCTCTCTCTCTCTTTTTTTTTTTTTTAATATTTTTTTATTTATTTCTAGGAGAGAGAGAGAGAGACAGCGTAAGCAGGGAAGGGTCAGAGAGAGAGGGAGTCACAGACTCTGAAACAGGCTCCAGGCTCTGAGCTGGCAGTCAGCACAGAGCCCGACGCGGGGCCCGAACCCACGAACTGCGAGATCATGACATAAGTGAAAGTCGGACGCTCAACCGACTAAGCCACCCAGGCGCCCCGACTCTGTCTCTCCTTTGCTCTCTCTCTCTCTCTCTCTCTCACTCTCTTTGGGATTGTGGGTGATCGTCTCCCATGCTTGGATGCTCAGTCTCAAGCCGCAGTGTTTGGCAGAAATCAATGATCCTTCAGAACGTTGGAAGGTGCTCACAACTGGCACTGATGTATTTTTTGCCACTTCAAAGCCCCTATGGACAATCCTTTGCTTTTCCATACAAGAGTAAGCTCAGGAATGCTTTGCTTCATTCTAGGTCATTGGATAGTTCCTTGTTAAAGCTGCATGAAGAGAAAAAGATTCCACTGAGCCAATAGATAGCAGTGATTCTGGTTAGTGATAGTGAAAATCATCCTATATAATAACTCTCCTCTTATCTCCCTTGTACCAGCCAGGAAGGTTTTCAAGGTTAAGTTCAGGTTAATTTGTTTATTTTTCTTTATATTTTGTATTTTCTTTATTATTTTTTAATTATATCAGTATTGCAATCATTTTTATAGAAATATTTTATACAGATGTTTATGAATATTTTTATATGACTATTTCGACATATTTATACGTGGAACAAAACATCTTAGTTTCCATTATTTCTTATGGAGAAATTCACTTTGATATACAAGTGCTTTGGGTTACAAGCATGTTTCCAGAACGCATTATGGTCCCAAACCAAGGTTTTACTGAATTGCTATTAATTACAGTTATGATGTTGTACACTAGGTTTCTAAGACTTATTACTGAAGATTTGTACCATGTGACCAACATCTCCCCTTTTCCATGCCCAGCTTCTGGTAATTATCATTCTACTCTGCTACTGACTTTGACTCTTCCAGATTCCACAGATGATACCGTGCAGGATTTGTCTTTCAGCTTCTGGCTTATTTCACTTTGCCTAGTGTCCTCCAGTTTCATCCACAGTGTTGCAAATGCCAGGATTTTCTTCTTAAAGGCTGACTAACATTCCATTATATATGTGCATACACATCACATTTTCTTTATCCATTCACTTATTGATAGACACTTATGTGGTTTCTAACCAGGCTACTGTGAATAATGCTGCAATCAACATGCAATGCAGATATCCCTTTGAGATGGTGATTTAATTTCCTTTTGGATATGTACCTAGAAGTGGGGTTGCTGGATAAGATGATATTTTTAAGTTTTTGAAGTGTCTCCATACTGTTTTCCATTATAGCTGTAAAAATTGAAGTTTCCAGAAGCATATGAGTGTTCCCTCTTCTCACATTCTCACCAATATTTTTTATCTTTTGGCATTTTTATAATGACCAGTCTAACAGATGTGAGGTGATATCTCTTTATTATTTTGATTTGTATTTCCTCATGATTAATGACATTGAGCATCTTTTCACATACCTGTTGGCCATTTGTATGTCTTCTTCACAAAAATGTCTATTCAGGTTTTTTGCCCATTTTTAAATCAAGTTGTTTGGTTTGTTTTTGTTTTTGCTATTGAGCTGTACAATTTCCTAGATATATTTTGGATATTAACCTGTCGTTGGATATACGGTCTGCAGATATTTTCTTCCATTCTGTAGATTGCCTTGTTACTTTGTTATTGCTTCCAAAGTAAAACAGAAAATTTTACTTTGATGTATTCTCACTTGTTTGTGTTTGCTTTCGTAGCCTGTGCCTTTGATGTCAAATCCAAGAAACCACTGCCAAGACCAATGTCAAGGAGAATTTCTCGTATGTTTTCTTCTAGGAGTTTTATTGTTTCAGGTCTAACATTTAAGTCTAAATCCATTTTGAATTGATTTTTGTGTATAGTGTAAGACAAGGGTCCAATTTCATTCTTTGTGTGTGGATATTCAATTTTCCCAACACCATTTATTGAAGAGAGATGATACTTCCTCCGTTGTGTTTTATTCTTCGTGCCTTTTTTGAAGACTAGCTGACCATATATGGATGGGTTTATTTCTGGGCTTTTCATTGTATCCCATTGGTCCATCTGTCTGTTTTCATGCCAGTACCATACTGTTTCAGTTATTATAGCTTCGTAATATAGTTTGATATCAGGAGGTTTGATATCAGGAAGATGTCTCCAGCTTTGTTCTTGCTCAAGATTGCTTTGGCTATTTGGGATCTTTTATAGTTTCATACAAATTTAGGATTGTTTTTTCTATTTCTTTGAAAAATTCCATTTGAATTTTGGTAAGGATTACATTGATTATATAGATCACTTTGTATAGTATTTCCCATATTAATTCCATGAACACAGTATATCTTTCCATTTTTCATGTCTTCAGTTTCTTTCACCTATGTTTATAATTTTCAGTGTACAGATATTTCACCTCTTCACTTAAATGTATTCCTAAGTATTTTTTAAATTCTATTGTATATAAAATTGTTTTCTTAATTCCTTTTTTGGAGAGTTCATTTTTAGTGAATAGGAACACAACTGATATTTGCATGCTAGTTTTGTATCCTAAAAGTTTACTGAATGTGATGTTAGCTGTGGGTGTCGTATATGATCTTTATTATGTTGAGGTACATTCTTTACATATCTAATTTGTTGAGAATATTTTTTTTATCATGAAAGACTGTTCAATTTTGTCAAATTTGTCTATCTCAATAGATCATATGATCTATTCATATGATCATATGAATTTGTCCTTCATTTTGTCAAATGTGATGTTGATACATCCTTACATCCAGGGATAAATCCCACTCACTTGTGGTGTATGATCACTTTAATGTGTTTTTAAATTCGGATTGATGTATTTAGTTGGGGATTTTTGCATCTATGTTTGCCAGAGATAGTGTTCTGTAATTTTATTTTCTTGTAGTGTCCTCATCTGACTTTGGTATCAGGGTCTTGCTGGCTTCATAAAACGAATTTGGAAGTGCTCTCTTCTCCTGAATGTTTTGGAAGAATTTGAGAAGAATTGGCATTAATTCTTCTTTAAATGTTTGGTAGAATTCGCTAGTGAGGCCGTCTTGTCATGGCCTTTTCTTTGGTGGGAAATTTTTGCTTATTGACTGAATCTCTACCCTTAACAATCTGTTTAGATTTTCTGTTTCTTCATGATTCAATCTTGGCAGATTGTGTGTTTCTAGGAATTTATCCATTTCTTCTAGGTTATCTTATTTGTTGGGGTATAATTGTTCATAGACTCTCATGGTCCTTTGTATTTCTGTGGTATCAGTTGTAATCTATCCCTTTTGTGTCTAATTTTATGTGTTTGTTTATGTATTTTGTTTCTTTAGCTAGTCACTGCCAATTTTGTTTTATTTTTTCAAAAAGCAAGCTCACTTTCATTGATATTTTCTATTGTTTTTCTAGTCTCTGTTTCATTTATTTCTGTTCTGATCTTTGTTATTTCCTTCCTTATGCTAACTTTATTTTTTAGTTTATTCTCTTTCTAGTTCCTTGAGGTGTAAAGTTACTTTGTTTACTTAAAATCTTTTCTTTCCTTCTTATTGTAGGCATTATCTTTGTAAACTACCTCCTTAGAATTGCTTTTGCTGCATCCCATAAGTTTTGATATGTAGTGTTTCCATTTTTGTTTGTTTAAAGATATTCTTTAATTTCTCTTTCAATTTCTTTTTGATCCAATGGTGGTTTAAGTGTGTGTTGCTTAATTTCCACATATTTGTGATTTTTCCAGTTTTCTTCCTCTTACTAATGTTTGTTTCTTACCATTGTGGTCAGAAAAGATACTGGTATGATTTCAATCTTTTTAAATTTGTTATGACTTGTTTTGTGACCTAACGTATGATCTATCTTAGAAAATGTTCTGTTATGTGCTTGAGAAGAATGTGAATTCCGTTGCTGTTGGATGGAATGTCCTACATATGTCTGTTAGGTCCATTTAGTCTCAAGTGTAGCTCAAGTCTAATGTTTCCTTATGTCTTTCTGTCTGGGTGATCTATCCATTGTTGAAAATGGCATAACAAAATCCCCTACTATTATTGTATAGTTATCCATTTCTCCTTTCAAAATGTTAATACTTTCTGTATATATTTTGTGCTCTGATATTGGGTGCATATATTTTTACAATTATTATATCCTCTTAACGATTTCAACCCTTCTATAATGACTTTGTTTGTTATAGTTTTTCACTTGAAGTCTATTTTGTGTGATATAAGCTTACCTACTTCTACTCTCTTTGGATTTTCAGTTGCATGGAATGTCACTTTCCATCTTTTCATTTTCAGTCTATGTGTGTCCTTAAAGTTGAAGTAAGTCTCTGTAGACATCATGTAGTTGGGTCCTGTTTTTTATCCATTCAGCTAGTCATTGTCTTTTGGTTGGAGAAATTAATCTATTTATTTTGAAAAGGACTTACTATTGCCATTCCCTTAATAGTTTTCTGCCTATTTTGTAGTTTCTTTGTTCTTCTCTTCCTCTCTTGCTGACTTCTGTTGTTATTTGATGATTTACTATAGCCGTATACTTTCATTCCTTTCTCTTTATTCTTTGTGTATCTACTATACATTTTTGCTTTGTGGTTATCATGAGGCTTACATAAAACATCTTTTAAGAATCTGTTTCAGGGGTGCCTGGGTGGCTCAGTTGGTTAAGCGTCCAACTTCGGCTCAGGTCATGATCTCACGGTTTGTGGGTTTGAGCCCCGCATCGGGCTCTGTGTTGACTGTTAGCTCAGAGCCTGGGGCCTGTTTCAGATTCTGTGTCTCCTTCTCTCTCAGACCCTCCCCTCCTCACGCTGTCTCTCTCTCAGAAATAAATAAAACAAAAAAATTTTTAAAAATCTGTTTCAAGCAGATAAGAACTTAGCTTGGGTCACATATAAAAACTCTACCTTCAGTGGGCCATGATGCAGACGGTGGCTTCTGGTGGGGGTCTCTGTTCTGCAGTCCTCAGGGTGGGAAAGGGAGGTCCTAGGGCTTCATGGTGGGGGGATGGTGCCAGGCCATCCCTGGCCTCCCCAAATGCAGCTGAGTTCTACCCCTTGAAGGTTCGCCTCTGCAGAATCACACAGATGTGTGCAGAAGATCCGCTGTGCTGATCTTTTTTTTCATCCCTCAGACCTCCCCTCCACCCTCTGTAGGTAGAGGGGAGGTGGAGAGTCTGTCTTGGAGTGGGGTAGGTGTGACTTTGGGGAAAAGTGGGAACAGGATGCCATCTTCTTCTGGAGCTTTCTGGCCCCCAAACCTGAGGTTTGTCCATTTCTGTCTCCTTCTGCTTGCAGTTAACTCAGACCTATGATCATTTCCTGGGGATTGGGATGTGGGCATCCTACCGGGCTCATGTGTTACTGCCTGACACTACTGAACTTGGATTAATAAGGCCTGTGGATCTATCAAATACAAAACAATCAACCCATCTCTAAGTGTTATACTCCTTATATTCCTAATGCAAAACACCTGAGTTTTGACCAATTTCTCCAATTAAATATTGATTTAACATTTTATCGAATCCCACTATAAACATTTAACTAAAAATCAAAGTCTGAACTATTAGATTACCTTCAGTGCCTTAAATATCATGAAAGGCTACATCTGCTACCCAGCTGATTACTTTACTCACTCTAAAACTGACCCAAATTCTACTGCCTTAGGTTCACATCTTCCTTGTTTCACATGAGGCTCCTTCTTACGTATAGCCATGGTTCTTCCAAGGGTTCATGAGCCTTCCTAGGCTATAGTGACAGGGGAGAAGATGGTCATGATGGGAGCGAGTCCTGGGCCTGGGGTGGGGCTGGGCTGGGGCTATCACATACACTGCATTTCCTGATC
Organism: Proteles cristata cristata; assembly: GCA_017311185.1. NCBI lineage: Eukaryota > Metazoa > Chordata > Mammalia > Carnivora > Hyaenidae > Proteles > Proteles cristata. The sequence goes on along the minus strand of JAESUZ010000537.1, from coordinate 207,886 downwards.
ATGACAGGGTAAGCATTGCTATGGCCATCTCACAAAGAAGCAACCAGGGTCATAGGGTGGGCTAGCTTGCCTCAAGTTGAGGGTTTAAACTTGTAGGACATCAGAGCTGGCTTTTCGGTGAGTAGGATGCAACCCTGGACCTCTCTGTAATTGTGGTTAAGAGCTGTAGACCATGTCCAACTCTTATGGTGCAGAAGGAAGCTCTCGGCACAGGTCTGGCTACAGAACGTTCCAATCCATCATTGTTCAGATTCTGCCTGAACATTCTGCCTGAACTGGAACAGAAACTTGTTAGGGCCAGCTTGAGAGCATCACTTGTTTGCCTTCAGGGCTCTGGTTGTGCTAGTGGAAAATGTACCTGAACGTTCAGGAAAGGCACTAGGCTGCTAGTAATGGGGAGCTGGAAAATACTGATGTAAAGCAGGAAGTGATTTCCTGGTCCACGAGGTAACGAGGAGACTGGAGGTCAGCTTCCAGGGCTGGCATGGAGGACTGCCTCCCCCTCACTGTCCCAAGGTCTTCCCAGCCTCCCCAGAGGTCCCTGCCCTCATGCTCTATAGGTTACCAGGGAGGTAGAGGCAGGGCTGAAGCGGCTCCCACTGAGTCAGCCCTTCGAGGGTGCTTCCTGGGGCCCTACTCAACCATCTCCACACCATCCCTGGCTACGCTTAGTCCTAGGCTCTCCCTGCCCTGTAAGGGAGGCTGGGAACTGATGTACTGACGGAAGCAGGGTCTGTTACTGAGCAGTTTCTATCAGTGGTTCTTCAAGTGCTATTTTCATGAACTGCCCACTCCTCCCCTATGTCCTTAAAGACCACTCCATTCTGCCCAGGATGGGAAATACCATCAGGCACTTAGGGAAGTAGAGGGTTTGAGGCCCCAGGCCCTGACATGCCAGAAGAGGTAGCTTCTTCCAAGACAGCAGCCTGTTGGCATTTGGAGGGGTTTCACAGTGCTGTTTTCGGTAGCCTTGGTGGGGGGCTCTGCACCATTGTACTTGCTCGGGTGGGGGGGGGTCAGCAGATGCTTTCTGCAGGAGGAACAGCAGCGAAAGCAGGACACACTCCCATTTGCCCCAGGTGCTGTGCAGGGGGGTGGTGTCATGCACACTCTCAGGTAGGGTCAGTGCAGAGACTCCAAGTAATCAGTGGCCCTGGAAGACTGTGACCAGCCTGTGATCGTCAGCAAGGCTGCTGCCTTCTCGGGGTGCCTGGGTGGCTTAGTTGGTTAAGTGTCTAATTTCAGCTCAGGTCACAATCTCGCATTTGTGGGTTTGAGCTCTGCATTGGGCTCTGAGCTGTCAGCACATAGTCTGTGTCTCCCTCTTTCTCTGCCCTTTCCCCACTTGTGCTCTGTCTCTCAAAAATAAATAAATGTTAAAATTTTTTTTTAAAGGCTGCTGCCTTCCCTAGTGCAGGGCAGTGGGTGGGAGCTGGGTGCTATCTGCTGCAGGAGAGGTCCTGACCTTGCAGTTGGGCTGTCCATGTTCACGATATCAGGGCAAGGGCAAACCAGGGTCAGAGCCCACTCACCTCTGCCAACCATCCCCAGCCCCTCCCCCGTCCTCTCTCTGTGGACATCCACCTCTGCCTGGGACTCTCTGCCTACATCCCAAAGATGGCCAGGGTGGGCTCTGCTTGAGCCCTGATGAGGTCAGATGGATGTGACAGATTATTGGCCCTGCCCCCAGGACCTGGTATCTTCCAAGGGGGTCAAGGGCCCTCATGGAGGAAAGAGGGCAGGGGGGTGCTTCTCATTACCTGTGGACACCAAGGCTGAGGTGTGTCCTTCCTGGGGTCCAGGGGAGAAGTCCGTCCCAGCGTGGCTTACCATCACGGAGAGACCTCTATACAGTTCAAACAGTGCGGTGAGGAAAGTGTAAGGCGAAAACGAACGACCTAGCACTCTCTGCCCCCTCAGTTCTCCCCAGAGGCAGCCAAGGTCGACCAGACTCTGAGGCATCCTGTGGGACATTTTTCCTATGCGTGCCCATGTAGCTGTACAATATTTTCTACTCAGATAGTAACTCTATACATACTGCACCGTGAGTCGCATTTTAGAAACACAATGCAATTATTGTACTCTGGAGAGCGTGCGGGACCAGCGTCATTAGCACCGCCTCCTTCTCCAAGAGGCTCCGAAGTGTGGCACTGTTGGAGGTTCAGGCTGGCTCCTGTTTGGGGCCATTAGAGGCAATGCTGCAGTGACACCTTGCTCTGTACCTTTGGGCACTTGCACGGAAATTTCAGGATCAAATGCTTAAGGAGGACTGCTGGGTCAATGGGTACGTGTGCTTGAAATTTTGATGGATATGGCCAAAATGCCCCCTGAGGGGTGGCCCTCCTGGAGATATGCTCCCCATTTTCCACTCAGCAAAGTGATTTTTAAAGATAATTAGGTCATCTGACATCCCTGTTAAAACTGCCAGTAGCTTCGATGGAGATCCATGCCTAGAAAGCCAGGCCTAGCGGGTTCCTCCTGAATTCCCCTTCTTCCAAATGCCATACCAGCTCTACATCTCTCCTTCCAGCACAGCAGCTCATCCTAGCCACAGGGCCTTTGCACGTGTGGATCTTCTGACCTGGTGCCCTCAGGTCTCTGCAGGAATGCCAGCATGAGGGTCGTAAATGACATTTTGTTGCTGTCCTCCTATTTCCTGTTGGGTGGCGTTGAGTGCTATTTATGTCTTCTGCCTGTTTTCCTTTGTGTTTTCTCTTTCTTATAGATAGGTATGAACTCATTGTTTATAAGATAAATCAGCTATTTGTCTCTCATTTGCCACCAATATTTTTTTTACCAGTTAACTGTCTTTTGACTTTGCGGTAGTTTTTCCATTTAAGGTCTCCACTTTTTATGTAGTGAACTCCATTACACATTTCCTGCACAGGTGTCTAACTTTTGTAAAGAGCTGGCCTGAGCTGGTTCTGTGAGGCCGTTGGCTGATGGCCTGGCCTCTCCTCACAGCAGCTGGGGCCTTGGGCTGGAGGAGGCCAGGTCAGAAAGGCGGGTTGGGACTGGATTGTGGGGGCCCTGAGTGTCGGCTGCTAGCAGTCTGGCTGTGGGTTGTAGAGCACAGGATTGGGGCAGGGCCAGGACGGGGCCCGGTTTGCATTTCAGGGGCAGCTGGGCCACTGTGGGGTGCTGGGATGGGAAGGAAAGGAGAGGAGAGCAGTGACCGCCAAGGCCCAGTTGAGGGACCACGGTGGGACAGTGGCGGTGACGTGAGCGGCTGTCTCGCCCACATAATCTACTGTGGGGCTTCTTGCACAGGGGTGGCCATGGGCAAGGGGGCTGCTGTCCCTCCCACCCTTGCTGGGAGCGGGCCTGGGTGGGGTAGAGCCCGTGCTGGCGTAACACACACTCTACAGACAGAGGCTGTGACGTCGTTTGCAAGAGAGTCTGTTTATTTTCAGATAAAAGGAACCACATTTGCCTGCATACCTCAGCAAACCTTAAGTTTGATTTTCATAACTTAATTTTAGAAAAAGATCAACAACTTGAACTGGGGTATGACTTCCCGGTCATCCTGCCATCCCGGGTGAAGCAGCCTCAAATGGTTACCCTCGGTAACGATGGGGTACGCGTGCGTGCGTGTGCGTCGTTTGTAAAAATTCTTGTCGTCACACCCATACGCCTCCATTAACAGTTTCAGCTTTTCAGTTCTGCTGTACACGTGTGTAGTAAATGTTTAGCAAATACATAATTTGGTTGGAGCCCTATACAATGTGATTTCACAACTGAGGCCCAACCACTGGGCTATTACTTAATTTGTTAAAGTGATAAACAAGATTATTATGTGCAAACAAACAGGGCTTGTGTTCCAGCTGCGTCCAAGTTTATTTTACAAAGCTATAAACACACGGCCCTTTCTCAAGTCCTGCTGATTGAATTTCCCCTGCTTTTGTCCGCAGGAAAAGAATGTAAAGGCGGAGGCGGTGCCCTGGGCGCTGCGCTAGCTCCCTAGCTCCGGGCTTTCCGACTGTGTCACTTAAAGGAACTCATTCATTCCCCAGATTGGGCAGTGCTCCTTGCAGAGGGTCCTTCTGAGGGTTTCTCACACAGAGACTTTCCTGAGCTGGAGACATCTGATCTCCGCTTGCCCAAGTGGGGCCCCGGGCCCCGGGGACCCAGGGGCTTGTGAAATGTCCTGAGAGCCCGGAGGCCACTGGGGGGAAGGGGTAAGGGTCATCACCCTCCCGCCACCCTGCCCCGAACTGCTCCCCAACTGAGAGCCTCTAATGTAATTCCATCCCAGATGCAGGGAGGAAAATGGGCAGGCCTGCTCTGCAAAGGCCCAGCCCACGCCCCTGCCTCTGTGTGACCCAGCGCAGAGTGGGATCGCCTCCCCTGCCCTTGGAAGTGGATGGAGGAGGCAGGGGGAGTTTCTCCCAACAATCATCTCTCAGCAGGCAGCAGGAGAACGGAGGTAGGCAGCTAACTCTGCCCTGGAGAACGGAGATTCCCCAAACCCCGACCGGGCGGTAACTTCTCAGTATTTCTAGCAGCAAGTGGTTCACGGGAGAACCCAGTCCGTCTCCTGGGTCCTCAGGAGGCTGTGGGCTGCGGGCAGAGCGCTCAGGCTGCGGGCCTGGGGGGCGGCCACTCTGCACCACTGTCATTCCATAGGAATTACCTTCTCTTCCGCATGCAAGCCTCCAGCCGGCCCAGCTCCTCGTAGGAGTGGTAGAAAACATCAAATTCCCTGGTGCCCCAGCCCCTCCAGACAGCCAGGCACCACTCCATGTTTTCATTCTCAAAGCCGCACACAACCGTGTCCTTTGCCACCACGGCTGCATCCACAAGCACCCTACAGAGAGAGGGGGGGTCTGAGAAAAGCTATGGGGGTCCCCACCTGGTTGGGGCCAGGACCCCTAGCTTGCACCTTCTTGGGAGCCTGGCTAAGGGGATGCATCTGTCCATCCCGGGCTGGCAGCAGCGATGTGCTCTGACACCCTGCTTCCCCGGGGGGTCCAGTCTGTGGGCAGAGGCTTCCTAATGTCTGAAGAAGGTCCTAGCATGTCAGTGCACACTGATGGGGACTGTCTGTAAGGGTCTCAGGAAGGCTGCAGATGCAATGAGAGCAGGTAGTCTCTATAACTGGACCCAGACCCTCAAGGGTCTGGAAACACCATCAACTTGGACTCCTGCTTGTCAATAGCCCATAGTGGATTTGAAGCACTGACTTCCATTGCTGTCTGCCTAGGCATGGCTCTTCTCCCATGAAAAGTGCCCAGTGCTTAGGAAATACAGGGTGGTATATTGGGCAGAAGACCTGTGCCAACATGTCCTAACTACACGCACTTGTTTTTTGAGGTTGTGGGTTGTTTTGCTGATCTGTGCATGTACCAGTTTTCCTTCTGGGCCCCTGCCGGACCGTTGAGCCCACTTCTGAGCCCTCACTGCCTTGCCCTAAGGCCAGCACGCAGACCAGCCTGTGCAGGGCCTCTGGACTCCTCAGGGCCTTCACACTGCAAGCCTTCACTAGCTATTTGCTGAGAGAATCAATGTCTCAGATGTATTGCAGAAAGCTGTTGGTATCAGGCTATGGCCCTCCTGTCAGCCGGCCACCTGCGCTGCTTTCTCCCTACGGTGAATGTGGGAGGGCCTGGCTCCTGCCAAATCTGCCTTTTGGGGCCTGAATAGGAAGAATGACACCAGGGAAAAATTCAGGAACACTAATGACAGGCAATTTGAGGTCCGCAGGCCTGGGCTCTACAGACCCACCTGCTCCCCCAGAAGGCCCACTTGTGATCTGGTAACCACACTGGCCTGCAAACTCAGCCACGGCTCAGCCAAAACACTCAGATCTTGTTTCTGGAACCACTGGCCCAGCAGGGATCAATGGATCTGGTGACTCCCTGAGAATGCTCAACGCTTTCAGGCAAGGTGGGGGGTGGGGGTGGGGGCGGGCTGCCATAGATGTTTCCCCCTCACTGTTGTCCTGCTCTGGGGAAAATGGGCCAAATGGTATTGGAGGCCCAGCTGAGTCCTCACTTAGGCATGGTGAGGGGTGGTGGGTGCTAGGTCTGTGGCTTCAGTAGGTGCTATATGGGCAGGTGGAAGACCCAGGAAGGGCCCTCCTGCTTAGTGGGAAGGACAGTGAATCACCTGGTTCCCCGTTTCAGTTTCAGCTGAACTCTGGCCCTGGAGACACACCCCAGGCAGGACACCTGGTCCATAGGTGCATGAGGGATGCCAGAAACAGCCGGCCATGACCAGTGGCGGATGCCTGGGTCAGCTGGTATTTGCTGAGCCCCTAGGTGCTGCCTGGAGGGCCCCATTTTGTTCCTTCTCTGCCTTATGGTCATGTTGGTAGATGTGGCATTTATTTGCGGGGGACAGAAGGGTAAGAGGCCATTGTGCTGGGATGTGGCGGCGGAGGGGGGGCTAGGTTCGCCACATCACACCTCGGGTCCTAAAGGAGGTGCCCTCAGTCTTACCCATGTGGAGTCAGCTCACGGGCTTTTAAGACGGCGATGACGCGGCCCCGCTGGCCTCCGGCGTCCTTCTCCAGGCCAATGACGATAACATCGCCGCCGCGTCTGCGAAACCAAAACCGAGAAGGGGAAGCGTTTTGTCCAGGGCTGGGCTCTCGGGGGGAAACGGAGCTGGCGTGCACAGAGCAGGGCCACAAATGCGCAGTCTCTGCGAATGGATTGAGTTACCGGGAGTGCACTGAAGCCGGCCCCAGAAGGCCTTTCCCAGCGGGAAACCCAATCGCCGCTGACCGCGGCTCTGCCTTGTGCTGCCGGCCGCTCCCCGGTGATCAGGTGAGCATCAGCGCAGCCCTTCTCAGGTTTGCTGGAGAGATCTCTCCGGGCTCCAGCACAGAGGGGCGGCCCCCGACGGGCCGTGACAGCATCTGAACGTGCCCGCGGGCAGCACAAGAATGCGCCCCACTCCTGGGAAACGTACCTGGGGACCCAGATGACGTCTTTCACGGCTAGAATCCTCACCGCCTGTAGGTGCTGGCTGAAAGCGTCCCCATCCACGGGGGTCAGGTCGTGCTCGGACCTATCGGAGCCCACGGCGGGCTCATGCAGCCTGTCGGAGTCTTCGTAGTCAGTGGAGAAAGGCACGCTGGAAGAGCTTGCCGGGGAGCAGGGCAGGCTTGAGGACGAAATGGGGGCCCGGTGGGGAGAGGACGAGGAGGAGGAAGACATGGAGCAGTAGTCGGTCAGCGAGTCCTGGTGGGTCAGGATCTGCGTGCCCAGCTCCTTGCTGTACATGATGCTGACGTCGGCAATGGAGTCCCCCTCGGGCTCTTTCAGGATGGCTGTGTGGCTGCCGCGGGGCTCTGGACCCAACGGGCACACAGGAAACATGTCTCGGAGTGGGCTGGGGTCCCCGCAGAAGTACCGGGCGCACAGCTGGTAGGTAGCTGCGTGGTACATCACCAAGGAGTTGGCCCTGTCATCCAGGCACCAGACGACCTCCTCCCCCCGGCACTCAGAGCTGCCCACGACCGAGGTGACCACTGAAGGGGCTGAGTAGGGCTCCAGCCTCCTGCTGATCTCCAGGGCCACACAGTCGATGACCAGCAGGCCTGGCCCGTTGCTGTACCAGACCTCGGAGCCGCTGTTGACCACCTCCATGGCCTTCACAGGGTAGGGGTTCTGCCGTGTGTCTTCATCTGGGATGCTGAACTTGGACCTGTTGGCTGTGTGTGAGCACAGGTAGGAGCAGCTGTCATCCGGGGCACCCCGCACCACGGGGAACACTGCCACAAGCCCGTCAGCCAGGCCTGCCAGCACCAGGTAGGAATTCTGCAAGGAGAGAAGGCACGCTCGTTGGTCTCACGCATTCAAGGAGAGAAACAGCGCGGGCACGGGACTCATCTCTGCACACACCCCAGTGCACCCCAGAGGAGCAAGGCTCCTAAAGAGGTGGGCCTGTCAGTGGGACCTTCTGGGCATGCTCCCAAAGGACGTGCAACCAACCCCAGCCCAGAAGAGCCACGCCTGCCCGTTTGCTCAGGAGAGGAACGTGTCTGGGAAGAACGAGGCCCGCGGCACCCAGGGGAGGGGCGCATGCGGCCTGAACCACATGGCCTGCCTTGACTCAGGCTGGGTTCTTGCAGTGTGAGCAGGAAGGACCTGCTTTCTCTCTCAGGTCACGGGGGCCTCCTTCCGAGGTAGGACATGGCTCCCCCTGCCTGTGAACTCTGCTTGTTCCTGGTGGGACGGCAGTTCCCGGCAGTGTGCAGGGCTGCTTGCCGCTTCCTGCCTGCTGCGCCCACCAGGCGGGTGCTCCATGACAGCAGGCTCTGTGCGCCCACCCCTGCGCCCTGGGTCCCAGCCTGCGCAGGCAGGGCCGGGTCTCATCCATCTCTCTGGCTCCACCTGGTCTTCTGCCTCCAGAGACAATACGGGCCTGCTGGCTTTAGTTATTCTTGAAGAAATTGCTTCCGACTCAACCCTCTTCGGGGGCACTTCTTGGGCACTGCGCCTGCACTCCCCACTTACCACAGCTACCCTGAAGTGCCTAGCTGGCGGTGCAAGGGCCCCTGGGCTGCCCTCTGCGCCTGCCGTGAAGCACGCGGTCTTCTGTGGCACCAGAGATCACTGGACAAAGTTGCAAGAACAGCGTTGAATACTGGGACCCACCCAGGCATCCCAGGAACATCTCTGCGGAGCTAGGGGTGGAGGGCAGTTTTGATGCTGGATGCCCAGCTGGGGCTGGGGTGGGACAGGAGGGGTTCAGGAGAACAGAGCTGAGGCCACAACAGAGCAGGGATCCGGGCCCGTGTCAGCAAGGGTGAGTGGCAGAGGGCCCCCTTTCTGGGGCCTGAAGCCCCTCGGGAACCTGGGAGGCAGGGCTGTGCAATGTAACAAGGGAACCAGCCTCTAGCGCAACAGCGAGATTGATAAGCCCTAGGAACGTTTATCAACATCCATCTTCAGAATTTTAAGAAAGAAAAGCGGCCAAAGCCAACAAGTGCATTGTCTCTCTCTGTATCCGGCCCTGGGCCCCAGTCGGGGTGGCAAGCCCCACGGCCGCTGGGTGTGAATGTGCGCGTGCAAGAATGCAGGGGCCTGTCTTCGCGGCCACAGGGCGGCCCAGCCTCTGAGGGGCAGGCCCCTGACGGGGAGGCTCCGCACAGAGCCGGCTTTATTCCCTCCGGTCGCGCGGGCGGTGGTGCCCTGGCTCGGGGGCTCTGGCCAGCAATGGCCTTAAATAGCGCTTTGTGTCATGTTCTCCTGGGCTCTGGGGCGGACCGGTCTTGCACTGCCCAGCCTCGCCCTTGGGGCCATGGTCGTAAATGACTCGAGGGTGGATTTCAGACTTTTTTTTTAAAGAAATAAACTGTAGTCGGATGAAGAACGTATATATTTCACCACTGCCAGGAAGTAATAATAAGGCTCACATTTATCCAAGTGCACCGTGGGGCACGGTGTGCCCAGAGAACCTTCTTATCCTCGGTTTGCAGATGGGAAGACTGAAATTGGATGATGACAGCCAGGATGTTTTAAACAAACACCACCAATAATGACACCAATAATGACTCCTTGAGCATCTACCATGAGCACAGAGGACGACCAGCAAAGGCAGGAAAGAAATGTCAGGGTTCAAAGGCCCAAGCGGCCTGAGAGCATCACTGAGGGGCTGGGGCTGGGGCAGGCCAGCTGCTCAGAGTAGGGTCAGGGGTCTTTGATCTTGAGAACTGAACAGAAGGTAGTCTGGCAGAGGTGTGTGGGGCAGGGTCCCCTCAGAGCATAGTGCTGGACGGGTGGGGGAGGCTCGCCAGCCTTGCAGAGGGGCCTGGTCCCACCAGAGGAGTGGCAGAGCCCGAGCCCAGGGCTGTGGAGATTACCACGCGGGCTTCCATTTCAGAGAGGTGGGGGCTAGAAGGTCAAGAACATGGACAAAGAGGGACCCGGGTCTCAGGCTGACAGTGGGCACTACAAGTGGGGGGAGCTGACTGCTCCCCGGGGGGGGATGGGGGGCCACCACCTGTTAAGTGGCTCTGGGGAGGCACTGCCCCCGCCACTATCAGAAAGGGCAGGACACACCTCTGACTGCTCTTTACATCATTTGTACCAAAAAAGCATTTCACTCTGGGATAGTGGCATTTGGAGGCAAAGTGCAAGGTTCTACTCAGCCCTCAGCTTTGCCTTGCTGGTTACAAGGGTTCTTGACAAGGCACTAATGATGGTCTGTCTTTCTCAGGCTGACTGTGGCCTGACCTGGGCTTGGTGGTCCAGGAAGGCCTGGCTTTGCTCCCACTCCTCATATCCTTCCCCCTAAGCCAGCGGGTTGAGGGAGACCCCCACCGACAGAAGGAGTGGGGAGAATCAGACGGCTGGACAACCACCTTCCCCCTTACCTCACCTTTTTAATAACAGGCACTGCCAATAAACAGGTGACGACAGCGGGGGTGTCCAGAGCCCGCTGGGGTGTGTTTAAGGGGCACATGCCCTTGAGGCTATAGATGTAGATCTTCTGGTCCTGTGGAGGCAGAAGAGCCAACATGAGACCCAGGCTGGAACACGGCTGCCATTTCCTATCAGGGACATTCTGTTCTGGGAACCCCTTTGTGCCTTAGAAAGTAACACATATGGAGGCTATCTGGTTGGCTCTTTCCGTATTCCTATTCTTTGCAGGAATGTTGAGAACTACAGAAGAGTTTAAAGAAGAAATGCAAAATCACCCATAGCCCATTACTTGGAGAGAATCTCCATGGGGACTTGGGGCCCAGACTCCGCTTCCTACGGGTATCTGTGTGTGTGTCCTCATTCCTGGCAAATGTGGGACCACACGGCTGTGCCGGTTTCCTCACTGTTCTTGCCAAGGTCCTGGCAGGCAGAGGCCCTGGCCCTGCCTGGCCCGTGAGGGAACCGTGTCTGAGCGCCTCTGTGCTGCCTCTCACTCAGGGGTGCTGCAGCCTGGCTAACCTGTCAGGAGCTCAGGCCGTTTCCAAGCTTTCATGACCAGGCGTTTCACTGGGGTGAATGTCAGTCATACAGACACGTCTGCCTGGCCTTCTCTGCACCCATCCTCCTCGCCACCCAGCCCCACAACACCAGGAGCTTCAGAGCATTTGTTTGGGGGCACCGTTCTCTCCTTTTCTCAGAAGACAGCTTCTGGGGCTTTCCGCTGACTTCTTTGACGTGAAGGCAAAATGCCTTCAGAGCTGAGTGCATTCGCTGTACAGACACGGCCACTTCACTAACCTAATGGGGTTCTCCTGTTGCCATCCTGCCCCTGATACTTATCTCAGCTGAGTCTCGGTCACCAGGAAGGGACAGGCAGGCTGTTGGCCTTGGTGAGAGCCTGCTGTTGCACAGGGCTGCTGGCACTGTGCCAGGGGCCTCACACATACGGGCGGTGTGAATCTGACATTCAGATGTACCTGGGCCTCCTGTATTTGTATTTGCTAAATCTGGCTTCCCACGGACTGCACCCTGTGCCGCCCACCGCGGTGGCCCACCCTGCCTGGTGGCAGTTACCTCGGTGGCTGTCCACAGGGAGTTCTGGACCTTGAGCTGGCAGCTTAGTCTCATTCCCGCACAGCTCATCCGCTGTACCTCCATAAGGCCCTTCTCTGTGTTCACCACTGTGTAGTTCCTGCAACGGGCAACACCGTGTGGTCAGCTCACGGTGGCCAGGGGCCGCCTCCCCGGTCTTGGCTCTGGGCCTGAAGCAGCCTTGGAGGAGGACGTCGGCTGTGGGCCTCAAACCCAGGGCTGGGAGAACCCAGGTTCTGAGAGAATCAAGAACTGTTCATGGCATTGGGTGCAGGAGGGTCCTGGCCTCACTGGTAGTGTGTGAACATCCAGGCAATGAAAGGGTCTTCCTGATGGGAAGAGAGACTCCTGTGTGGCATTGGAGGGTTCAATGAGTTGCCCCCCGTGTGAAGAAGGGGCACAGCTGGCTGTGCCTCCACCAAAGTCACTCACTGCCCTCCCATTGGCCTTATCTGCTGCACCCCAGTAGCAGGGAGCCCCTCACTGTCACAGTAGACAAAGTCAAGACTAAAGATAGATGGGTGAATTTCAGAGTAGGCTGGGGCGGGGGGGGGGAACTCAGAACACACCCTCCAACATAAGTGCTCTGAGAACGAAGCTGTCATTTATGAGGGCAGCTGTGCACTCTCTGGCCACCCGCCAGTCTAAGGCAGAGACTGAAGTTCTTTATCCAGGTCGCACACGTCTTTCACCCACATTTCCACTGGTCTTTACGTCTCTCGTCTGTTGACTGACTTCCTTCCCCTCTTCCTCTTTTTTCTCCTTCAGGTTAAGTCCTGAGGATTCCAGGTGGGGGTGGGGGGTGTCCTATGCAGTCCCCATATCTTGGGGTGCCATCTGCATCAGTCCCCTGCCCCCAGTCTCAAGTCTCAGTCAGATTCTGTTTGATTTTTTTAGGTAAGAACATTTGCTCACTGGAGCTGTGGATTTCTATTGGGAATGTCTGGTTCTCACTCCTTTTGCGACCATTTATGATCATCGTCTACATCCATTATTTCAATAGAGATGGCAAATGGCAGACATTCTGCTTCTGGCATTCCTTCCTCATTTATTAGCTTCATTTATTCTCAAAAGAGAAACTTCCTCCTTTTATCTCTTTTGTTACCCTGCGGTACACACAGGAAACACAGAATAAAACCTTGATGCCTTCTGTGTATGCCGACTTTCAAAATAATGTGTTGGTTCCTAGGAACTTCCAATGGTAATCAATGAGGGGTTTTTGTTTGTTTGTTTTTCCTAAACAGTATTAGAAACTCATGAGTGTAAACAATTTGATGTAGCTCAATCCACTGCAGTTCCTCTTACTCATGGCCGACGGCCCAGTCTTTGGCCAGTGGGAACCTCTTTGTATTGGCTCCTAAATCCCTTCAATCCATCCTCACAAGTGTCTGATGGCATCCTTGATTCTGGTGTGCCAGATGCTCCTGGCTGTCTTCCTGTCCCAGACCTGAGTCAGCCACTTCTCAAATAAGCCCTGCTTCCCCATGGTACTTTGAGACCATCATCATGTGGGTCCCAGAGTTCATCATTGGTATTTAGTCATTGTTTCTAGGCTTTTGCAATGGGCAGGACTAGGAAACATAGTTCATTTTTCTTAGATATATCATGAGACCAAAAATTTAAATTCAGAACTACAACTTTTTAAATTTAACCTCTCTTTCATACTTCGCATGCCAGAAGCCCAATGTGCAATGCATAACACCATTATAATTACCCATTCACTTTACCCTGCAATTACAAGCAAAGCCTTAAAATAGTAATAACAACACTGCTACCCACAATGTAAAAACTGAAAATGTATATATTTACATATAAAAATAAACATACATAAATACACACACACATATACATATTTCTAGATCATGGTTCCTTAGATGGTATCTTAGGTCAGAGCACTTAGTCTCAGTGGCATAAAACCTGATGTGAAGCTCACCTAGACTGACCTAAGGAAAATGGCGCATTTCCTTCCCTTTATCTCATTGTGTCTCAAGCTTCACTTCATCTGAGCCTTATCAGATTTTAGCACCTGCAAATATTGGCCATGAGGCTTACCAGAAGACTGCTCATGCCATCAAATGCTCATCTGAAGATGTCACACTAGGCGGGTGGGAGAGACCACACCCCTTGGCCAGGACTGATGGGTCTCACATCAGATGGTGGCTCTGGGGACTCTGTAAAGTCTTTGCTGCCATCTTTCCAATACACTGGCATCTTGGTCCTGTGACCTCCTCCTTGTTTCTCAATGATCTCAGCCCCACTGGACCCAGCCAGCCTTTCCCAAAGTTGCATATCAGATCTTGCCTTTCCAAATATTTTCACCCCTCTACCCACTCGGTGTCAAGCATCTGTTTTCTGACCACTACCTCCTGGTTTTCCAGATTACTCCACCTACTACCATAACTCATTACAGGTGTGTGTGTATGGGGGGTGGGGGGGTCTGCCAAGACCTGGGATTTTCTGGTACACTCCATTGTATGGCCTCCCTTAGGTTCTATGATCCATCTCTATCATGACTCTCTTGAAAATACTCACACCTCTCATACCTTTCTCTCCCTCCTGGCAAAATCCCAACTCTGCCTATCTTGCAATGGTAGGGCAGCAAAGCATGCTGAGGGAACATAACCCCGCTGACGATTCTCATTCCAACACATGACCTCCAACCTCCAGTGGGCCTCAGTGTCATCCAGCAATCACCTTGGTCTCATGCATCACTGCTCATGTCACATGTCATCCTTTTCTCCTCAAATATTCAAAACCTCTCCCCATGCTTCTGACCCTCCTGTCACTTCACTGAGACAAAGATGCAGCTAGAAGGGAAGGTCCACGAACTCTTATTTAAGGGCAACGATCGTGCTTGGCTCTGGGTCCCCTGCCCCTCTCACTACTCAGCGACTCCACCCCGGTGACTGTCCTCTCCCTCCAACCCCCAGCATCATTGACTTCTTCGACTATCAAGCTGCAAATAGCATCCATCTTAAAACAAATTCCCCTCAGGACAGGAGAGCTACTACAACCAAGAAATGACCCCAGGAATGTTGCAGGATACATAATTAAGATAGAGGAATCTGTTGTGTTTTTATTCAGAAAACGTTCCCATTTGCAACGTCACCAAAAAGAATAAAATACGTAAAAATAAATTTAATCAAGGAGGTGAGAAACCTGTGCTCTGAACAATTAAGACATTGATAAAAGAAACTGCAGATGACACATATAAATGGACAGAGTGTTTATGGACTGGAAGTATTAACAGTGTTAAAATGCCCATGCTACCCAAAGCGGTCTATAGATTCCATGCAATCCCTCTCAAAATAGGAACAGCGTTTTTCACAGAACTAGAACAAATAATCTCAAATTTTGTATGGTGCCACAAAAGACCCCAAATAACCAAAGCAAGCTTGAGACAGAATAATAAAGCCAGAGGTGTCACAATCCCTGATTTCAAGCTATACCACAAGCAGTGGCAATCCAAACAGTGTGGCGCTGGCACAAAAATAGACACATAGATCAGTCGAACAGAAAAGAAAACCCAGAAATGAACACACAACTGTATGGTCAATGAATCTTTAGAATTTTTTTTAAATGTTTACTTATTTTTGAGAGAGAGAGAGAGAGAGAGAGAGAATGAACACAAGTGGGGAAGGGACAGAGAGAGAGGGAGACACAGAATCTGAAGGAGGCTCCAGGCTCTGAGCTGTCAGCACAGAGCCTGATGCGGGGCTTGAACTCACAAGCCGTGAGATCATGATCTGAGCCAAAGTCGTACGTTTTACTGACTGAGCCACCAAGGCGCCCCAATGAATCTTTGAAAAGGTAGGAAAGGTGTCCAATGGGAAGAAGACAGTCTCCTTGACAAACGTTGTTGGGAAAACTTCACAGCAACATGAAAGAGAATGAAACTAGACCACCTTCTTACACCATACACAATATAAATGCAAAATGGATTAAAGACCTAAATGTGAGACCTGAAACCATAAGACCAAAGGAACACCAAAAGAACACATATGCAGTAAACTCTTGGACATCAGGCTTAGCAGTATTTTTTTAAATCTGTCTCCTCAGGTAGAAGCAACCAAAGCAAAAATAAACAATGGGACTGTACCAAATTCAAAGCTTTTGCACAGTGAAGGAAATCATCAACAAAATGAAAAGGCAGCCTACTGAATGGGAGACGATATTCACAAATAATATATCTGATAAGGTGTTGGTATCCAAAATATATAAAGAACTCGTACAACCCAACACCAAGAAAACAAACCATCTGACGAATAAATGAGCAGAG
This sequence comes from Proteles cristata cristata, assembly GCA_017311185.1. Classification (NCBI taxonomy): domain Eukaryota; kingdom Metazoa; phylum Chordata; class Mammalia; order Carnivora; family Hyaenidae; genus Proteles; species Proteles cristata. The sequence goes on along the minus strand of JAESUZ010000537.1, from coordinate 192,139 downwards.
GACCTAAATAGGCATTTTTTTTCCAAACAAGACATCCAGATGGCATCCAGGTGGCCAACACACACATGAAAAGATGCTCAACATCATTCATCATCAGGGAAATACAACAAAAACCCACAATGAGCTATCACCTCACACCTGTCAGAAGGGTGAGTATCAAAGAGACAAGAAACAAGTATTGGTGAGCATGTACAGGAAAGGAAAGCTTGTGTATCACTGATGGGAATATAAAGTGGTGCAGCCACTCTGGAAAACAGTATGGGGGAGTCTGGGTGACTCAGTCGATTAAACAGCTTCCAACTTCGGCTCAGGTCATGATCTCATGGTTTGTGAGTTCAACCTCCACATTGGGCTCTCTGCTGTTGGCAGAGAGCCTGCTTAGGAGGCTCTGTCCCCCTCCCCCCTGTGCCTCCCCCTCTCTCAAAAATAAAAATATTTTTAAAAAAGGAACAGTATGGAGGTTTCTATAAAAATTAAAAATAGAAAAAGCATACAATCCAGTAATTCCATATCTGGGTGTTTACCTGAAGAAAATGAAAACACTGATTTGAAAAGATACATGCACCCCTGTGTTTACTGCAGCATTATTTACAATAACCAAGATATGGAAGCAACACAAATGTCCATCTATAGAATATGGATAAAGATACTTCACACACACACACACACACACACACAAACATACACACGTAGAATATTACTCAGCCATAAAAAGGAATGCAATCTTGGCATTTGCAACAGCATGGAAGGACCTAGATGTATTTTGCTAAGTGAAATAAGTCAGAGAAAGACAAATAACATATGATTTCAATTATATATGGAATCTAAAAAACAAAAGGAACAATAAAACAGAAACAGACTCATAAACACAGAGAACAAACTGGTGGTTGCCAGAGGGGAGCGTGAGTGTGAGAGAATGGATGAGATAGGTGATGGGGATTAAGACACCACAAAACAACAACAACAAAACAACAAAAGCAAAGCCCTCTGTTGACCCCACCCCCAGCAGACACCACCTTTTCTTTGCTTCCCTTAAGTGCAAATGCATACATGCATGTCTGTTTGCATGGATTCAGTTTTCTCTGGAGTGAACTCCATCAGGCTTTCAACCCACTGTCCATAAACATCTCTCACTGTGGTCAGCTCTGAGTGTTCCCCGAGTCCATGGTCACCCCAACAAGGCAAAGTAAGCCTTGAGACATTACCTGGACTCCTCTTTGCCGTCCCAAAACACCACCATGTACTCCTGGCCCTGGGACGAGAAGAAGGCAGTCTGCTTCCCACAGGGTAGCCGGTACATGAACGTTGCAAAGGTTGGGTCCTTCATCTGGCTCACCACTGACAGGGCCAGTGGGCGCTGAGGGAGAGAGGCCACCAGAGCCGTGAGCAAGGGTCACTTAAACCAGATTGATACCTATCCTGCCCGTGAAACCAATGGTCTTCAACAAGAGAGGAAGGTCTAGAAACTGCTCAAAACAAGAGGCCGAAACAACTTCAGGTGCTAGAGTGTCTGGGTCATCACTGTCGATGGCAGCTTGAACTTTGATTGTTCAGTTGGCTTAAACTCTAATATTCCAACCTTCATGCCTATGGACATACAATCTTGTAAAGAATTTTTCTCAGATGTTCTTTTACTCCCAATACATTCAATTAGTACCATATAGTTTGATAAATGCATTTTAACCTTGAAACCACTGGCCCATAAAATAATAATATGACTGGGCGCCTCGGTGGCTCAGTTGGTTAAGCATCTGACTTTGGCTCAGGTCATGATCTCATAGCTTGTGAGTTTGAGCCCTGCATCAGGCTCTCTCCTGTCAGCAATGGAGCTTGCTTCAGGTCCTCTGTCCCTCTCTCTCTTTGCCCCTCCCCCGCTTGCTCTCTCTCTCTCTCTCTCTCTCTCTCTCTCTCAAAAATAGACATTAAAAAAATGACAATATGACTCTGGCTCTCATGAGCAAACTTGCTCCTCATTACTTTAAAAAGAGATACATACCTTCTCTCTGCTCTTGCACGGGGACTGTACTGCTATAGAGGGGCTGGTATGTTTTGCTTGCACGATGGTGTGACATTAAAGTTGGGGAGGGACAAAAAACTCATTATTCCTGAGAGTAACATATACACAAAGAAGATGAGTGGATGTATCTCTTTCTAGAAGGGGTGAGCAGAGGAGGGTTGCCCAGTTGTTCTAGATCCTTAGACGCAGACCCTCCACCACTGTGGCAGGAGGTGACTGGCCCCTGAGCCCTGGGTCCCCGGTACCTTCTCGGGCTTTGTGTCCCAGCACTCCATCATGAGTGCCTGCAGGCGATGGAACTGCACCTCCTCAGGCTGCCCCAGAACAGGGCGGATGCCTTTGGACAGCTTCTTGGCGATCTGAAGCTGGTGGTGGCCCAGCGCTGGCCGCTGTCCCGACAGCAACTCGTACAGCACCATTCCATAGGAGAACATGTCTACCTGGGCAAAGAGGCAAGCCAAGTCAGGTCCCCTGCCTGGGCCCAGCACCTCTCGGAAGCTGGCCCTGAGATGGAGGGAGCAGGAAGATACTGTTAGACAGGGGATCCTGCCCAAAGGGAGACAATCATCAATCCATCCACCAATGAATGCAACCATCATTTCCTACCTGTTGAAACATCTGGCCAACCACCTGACCATGCAACATTCTGTCCCTTTAGCCATCCATCTTTCAATCTTTCCTTCCTTCCTTCCTTCCTTCCTTCCTTCCATCATACATCTATCCATTCATGCACCCAGTTGCCTGTCCTTCTGCATATTTATCTGTCTATCCTCCTGTCTACCCATTTATCCATCTATCTGTTCTTCTGTCCCATTTACCTATCCATCCTCCCATACTTCCTTCCTTCCTACCTTGATTTCTATTCCTTCCTTCCTTCCTTCCTTCCTTCCTTCTTTCCTTCCTTCCTTCCTTCCTTCCTTCCATTTCCCCTTCCTTCCTTCCCTTCTTCCATCTATCTGTCCACCCACCCACCCACCCACCCATCCATCCAATAAGCACACACTGAGAACTTGCTAACTGGCAGGCTCTAGTTAAGGGCTCCAAGGATGCCATGCTCCTTTATCCTTGAGAACCAAGACAAGGTAGGAGAACACGGACCCTAGCTTAATGCGCTTGGCACTAGAACAGCAGTGTATGCAAATCACAAAGGGGGCGTGTCTCCTAAATCACAACATGTGGACTCCTCTAATTTTAATATTATCCAAAGGCCCAACAGGGAGAAGTTAGTACAGGCCTTCACAAGGGCCAAGAAATAACATGTTAGCAGGAGAATGGCTGAGACAGATCTGAGAATTTTCAATGTTAAGGTTCTGTTGTCATCTTAGTTTCGAGATGCCTAGTCTGTGTCACCTGCTACTTAAGCAGCTCTTATTTTTATCACTCTGATTTGCCTTTTCTATTTTGGTTAATAGACACAGGTAACAAGTTAACCTGCACATGCTAAGGTCATTCTTCTTCCTGCTTTATTTGAAGGTGGTACAAACTTTCAGTTATAAAATAACATGGGGACGTAATGTCCAGCATTGTCATTTAGGCCACTCCTGAAGCAATTAGTCAATAACTCATCTGCAAATCACCAAGTAATGAAAAATTATAGACCGGGGGTGGGGGATAGCAGAGGTTTCAGTGCTGGGTGGTTAGGGCAACATGGTGTTTAGTTGCCCATGTGGCTGCATCTATTTCAGGGAAGAAGGTAAACATTCAGCCATCAAGTTGGCGGAGGCTGGCTGGGCAGCCACTCAGGGAGCCTAGGCCTATACTCCTAGGATTCACTCTCTTCTCCTGGCTTTGGTGATGCTGTCCCAGCCATCTCTGCCATTCAGTTCGGACAACACCTTGTCGACAGTACCTACAGGCAGGGAGCCTTTGCCATCCTTACTCTGTCTGCCCCTCACAAGCCCCCATGAGGCTAGTCCACTGTCTCTAGTTTACACATCTAAATGGCAGAGGCTAGGACCCAATTCCAGACCCATTTCTGTCTTGGACTGCATTGTCCACTGTGTGCCACTTTCACTATGTCTCTGAATCAAGTTTAGAGAATTCAGAGGCTAAAGCACCATTCCTGAAGCGAAGGAAAAGTCAACCTTGACATTGCTAGGTGAACACAGGCCCCTGTGCACTTCTGGCTCAAGCCACGGGGGGAGAGACTTGTGCCTGGGGAAACATAGAAGTCAGAGGCTGCCGGTGCCTGGCCTCACCGGTGCCTGGGCTTGGCTTTGGGAATGGGCTGGGTGGGCCAGGGGCTGGCAGTGGGCCAGGGTGGGTACCTTCTCATCATACACGATGCGAGGCCGGATCTCGGGGGCCTGGTAGCCGGGGGTACCCTCCACGCCGAGTGCACCCTCATGAAATGATTGCCTTGAGATCCCATAGTCAGATAGCTTGATGTTGATGTGGTCCTTGACATCCAGAGACCAGACCAGAATGTTGTCCGACTTCAGGTCACAGAAGATGATATTTTTCTTGTGCAGGTAGGCCAGGCCAGAGGCAATCTGGTAGGCTATTTTTTGGGTGAGCATGTGTCCCAGGGGCATAAAGGAAGAATCTTTGCAAAGGAAAAATATAAACAAACTATCATTACAACAACAGTCTTTTCTAACCTTCTCTCTTCCCAGATACTTAAATTCTACTGACATTTCTCATCATTATCCCTGTTGGGTGCTGGAGGAGACAGAGAATGACCTTCTGATGTGAAGTAGTATTTAAGACAGACATGCTTGATTCCCAGTATCTCATGTCTGGAATTGTTGATGTTTTTACTAAAACAGCAAGGAATTCAAAATTCCTAGACTTTACTGCAGGCCAAGTTTGCTATACTGTCAACGGGTAGGTTGCAGGAATAAGAGCTTCATTTTTAAAAAGCTTTCAGGGTGCCTGGGTGGCTCAGTTGGTTAAGTTTCTGACTTCAGCTCAGGTTATGATCTCACAGTTCGTGAGTTCGAGCCCCGCAGCGGGCTCTGTGATCAGAGCTCAGAGCCTGTAGCTTATTTCAGAGTCTGTGTCTTCCTCTCTTTCTGCCCCTCCCCTGCTTGCACTCTGTCTTTTTCTCTCTCTCAAAAATAAATAAACATTAAAAAATAAAAGCCACAAAGCTCTCGGGGCACCTGGTTCAGTTAAGCGTCTGACTTCAGCTCAGGACATGATCTCACAGTTCATGAGTTTGAGGGGGCTCGCTGCTGTCAGCACAGAGCCCACTACGAATCCTCTGTCTCTCTCTCTGCCCCTCCTCCACCTGCGCTCCCTCAAAAATAAATAAACATTAAAAAGTCAATGAAATAAATTTAAAAAGTTCTCTTCCATCGAGGGATAAATGATTTGAGCTTAATTGCATTTCTTCTTCCTGAATCAAGAGATGGCTACCTCTCTCCTTCTGTCACCTTTTTGGAATTTAGTTACCAACTCATTTCCCAAGGAAAATTATTTTAAAATTCCCTTAAAAAATAAGATAAAACTGACCCCAGTGTCTCAGAGTTTTGACAATGATGGACACGTGGCTGGTGGGCTTATGGGGCCAGGCTGCCGCTCGGGCCCTCCCCGGGCCATCTCACTTGAGACCCTCAGTTGCCCCCCTCAACGGGGCTGTTCTCATCCTCCTTTTATAGGCCAGCAAACTAGGCACCAATTCACTGTATGAGGGCTGAGAACCAGGACTAGGAACATGGTTCCACTTGACTCCAAACCCTAAGCTTCCCCAGCCTTGCCAACAGCACCATATAGGGTGTAGACCTGGTGAAGTGGGTGTCTTCACTTGCAGGGAGTTGGCACTGTGAGCTGTTGGGGGCACAGATGTGCTCTGCCCCAGGCAGCCAGGCCCGGCGGGAGGAGGGAACCCCCAGGGATATGGCTTCCTGGGGAACTGTGCTACCCACCATGGGCTCTCCGGCCCCCAAGGGGCTGATCTGGTGGGGCGGGGCCCCAGGCAATCCCCTTGGAATGTTCTGGGTGTGCCTAGTACCTTTGGCATTCTCTGACAGCACAGTGTTGAGGCTGCCCAGTGGGGCCAGCTCCAGGGCGAAGCAGAGTGGGTGGATGCTGATGCCGATGAGAGACACGATGCAGGGGTGCTGCAGGGCGTGCAGCATGCTGGCCTCTTGCCGGAACTCTGAGAAGTTCTTCATGGCATCTGTAGCCCGCAGGTGCCTCAGCATGGTGTCTGTGGGAGAGGGCACAGCCATCAGAGCCACCCGGGGGGTGAGGGACACAGAGCACCGGCTGCCTTGCTGGAAGCCCACCTCGGGCCACTCAGGGGTCCAGCCACACTCAGAGGCACCTCATGGGGACTTGAGGGGCCGGAGGGCAAGATATATATTCTAAGGCACTTAACACATTAGTGATTGCAACACTGTCACCCAGAGTTTGGCCCCACATGGTGGCATTCCTGAGGCATTCCAGGCTGGTATCAAACCTCTCCTCCTCAGGTACTAAGTCAGGCCCAACACAGTTCCTGCCCCCTTGATGGAGAACTGTGCAGGTCCCTGTCCTTGTCACATGGGTGTCACTCCTGTAGCCCTCACCGCACCCCACTGCTGGCTACTTGAGGGTCATGGCTGTGGCCTATTCCAGTTCTGCATCCCTGAGTGTGGCCCGGAGCCTGGTCCAGTCAGCATGGCCAAAAGGGTACTGAGCCAGGTAAACGACTCTCTGTCAGCAGCCAGGACTGCTGAAGGCAGAAAGAACCAGCGCTCTCTCTCCTCAGCCACAGAGGAAACTGGGGTTGTCACACGCCCGTGACACGTCACCTCGGGCCAGAGGAGCGGGGTCTCTGGGCAGTGGTGGGCGATCTCCAGTATGCACTGTAACCTGTTAAACCCATGGTTGCTACAACCCTCCCACGCCCCCACCCACTGAGGGGCCTCTCCCATCAAGTGGGTCACGATGCTGCCCACTGGTCTGTGGCCAGCCCTGAAGTCACCGAGCAGGGTCCACCAGGCCCTTATCCTCTGCTGTCCCTCTCTGTTTCTCCCCTCTGTTCAGAATTGAGAATCAGGGATGTTTGGACATGGAGGTTTAAACAGCATGAAAAAAAAAAAAGACCTTGGAAGTTAAAATGCATCGGTTGTGCCAGATTTGTGTGAGGGCTGGCCAAATTCATTTTTTAAGTACAAAAGTTTTGTTTTTCACATGAGGTCTTTAACCCATTGTAAGTTTACTTCTGACTACGGCGTGAAGTCTGACCCAAGTCCCTCAATTAGGGAACACTCAGCCTTTCCCCTCTGACTCACGATGTCACCTCTGCTAAGCGTCAGCTTCCCACCCCCCTCCCCCACCACACGCGCCTGTGTCTGTTCCCTCTGTGGGCCTGGCCGAGCCCCAGAGAGCACTGGCTTCACGTCTGTAGGGTTCTAAGTCATGACATCTGTGGGGCAGGCCTCTCTGTCCCCCACTGTAGGATTGTCTCAGCTGTCAGCTGTCCTTGGGATTTTGTCATCTCATACGCATATTTTAGAATCAGTGAGATTTCCCTCCCTCTTTCTCTCTGTCACACACACACACACACACACCCCTCGCTGGGATTTAAATGGGAACTAAACTGAATGGTATATACTAATTATCTCTCAGTACTTTGTGGTTTCATCGCTGCCACGGGGACATTTTCTAGCAATGGGTCATTGCCATGCGTGGGAATGCTGCTGACTTCTGAGGTTGAGCTCACGTCTGGCAACTTTGTGAAACTCTTCCTGGCTCTCATTTTTGCCAGTGGATTTGCTTAGATTTTCTGTGCAGGAAGTCATTCTCTTCCCAGAGCAACGATGTGTCTCTTCCTTTCTGATCTGTTTTCTTTACGTTGTTCTAGGATTCTGCTTTTTCTACCAAGTGTGTAAATGACCTTAATGATCATAAAGATGAATGTGCTAGGCCAAGGACAGTCAAAATGTGAAACTCAGCTGGCTGGAAGCGAGGTGGCTGCCCAGCCCCCACGCTGGCCAGGTGTTAAGAGGTGATGGGTTGCTCTGGGTAGAGAACACCTCTGAGCTGTGTGCACGTAGTGTGTGGACCCAGATGTGCCAGGGCAAGATGGCATTCCCTTATGCCTGTGGGCAGGGGAGAAGTCACCTCATGCTGGCTTCCCCATACATTCATCCAAAGTATCACCTCCCTTCTTAGTGGAGATGACCAAGAGGAGCCCTGCAAGGAAAGGGGTCCACCTGAGGGCTAAGTGTGTGCCCACCACATGCAAGGCCTGTGCTGGCCATGAAGCAAGCAGATGATGGGAACTGTCAGAATGGCCCATGCTCTTGGGGGCTTGTGTCCAGACAAGAAAAGAATTTCCCAAAATGATTTCCGGGCCTTGCTCAGCCTGACCTTTCGGCCTATCCCACATCCTGCCAGGAGCTAAGCAGGCTGGCCACCCAGGGGCTTCCGGTGGCCTTATTGACCCCCCCAACCCCCTCATTGCCATTCCTAAGGTGACAGGGAGTTTGGACCATGGGAGCACATGCCTGAAAAGAAAAAAAAAAAACCAACGTAGGGCCCTCCCTGTTCACCTGCTGGGACATTGGCAAAGTTCTTGAATTTCTTGATCTGAAATCGCTTCACTGCCACGGGCTGGCCTTGGTACCGGGCCCGGTAGATGACGGTGCCGCTTCCGCCTTGGCCCAGGACGCTGCTCTCGTCCTCGCTGTGCTCCAGCTTGCTGTTCTCCAGGAAGAGCCTGCCGCAAACACAACACGTGGGTCAGATCAGACCTCCCTAACTGCCCCCTTACCCAGACCCCTAGAGAGGCCTGCTGAGGTTGGCGGGGCTGGTCCTGGGATGGGTGGGTGTGAGGATATCTGTGGTCATTTCTCCCCACTGCAGGGAGCCATGGGTCAAAGCCGCCTGTGGGGTCAGACAGATCCGGGCTAAACCTTGGTTGTGGGCAGGTCATACGGCCTCCACAAACCTTCTCTGTAAAGTGGGCTCATAATAGAAACTGCCTCCTGTGTGTAGATGGTGGCTGGCACCAGGAAGTGGCCTACCCACCAGGAAAACAATTCTTTTGGATGTTTTCCTCCAAAAGGTTCTCTGCTTTAAAAACTGGTATCCATCAAGCTACATTTATCTACTGTTAGGTTAGTTGTTTCCCTGTTTCTTTTTGTTAAGCAAAGAATTATATAAGTGGACATGGAGAGCTTCTTTTCTTTTTTAAAAATTTTTATTTAAAAAAATTTTTTAGGGACGCCTGGGTGGCTTAGTCAGTTAAGCGTCTGACTTTCGCTTAGGTCATGATCTCGTGGTTCGTGGGTTTGAGCCCCGCGTCGGGCTCTGTGCTGACTGCCAGCTCAGAGCCTGGAGCCTGTTTCAGTCTGTGACTCCCTCTCTCTCTGACCCTCCCCTGCTCACGCTGTCTCTCTCTCTCTCCTAGAAATAAATAAAACATTTTTTAAAAAAAGCTTTAAAAAAAATAAAAAATAAATTTTTTTTTTTAATGTTTTGTTTATTTCTGAGAGAGAGAGAGACAGCATGAGCAGGGGAGGGTCAGAGAAAAGGAGACACAGAATCTGAAACAGGCTCCAGGCTCTGAGCTGGCTGTCAGCAGCCCGACATGGGCTTGAACCCATGAATTGTGAGATCATGACCTGAGCTGAGTCGGATGCTCAACTGACTGAGCCACCAGGTGCCCTTAAATGTTTATTTATTTTTGAGAGAGAGAGAGAGAGAGAGAGAGAGAGAGAGAATCCCAGGCAGGTTCTGTGCTGTCAGTGCACAACCCGATGTGGGGCTTGAACTCATGAACTGTGAGATCATGACCAGAGCTGAAATCAAGTCAGATGCTCAATGGATCAAGCCACCCAGGTGTCCCAAGCAGCCAAGAGGGCTTCTCACTAGCATGAGCAGTGTCTGCACAATCGATGGCTAGGATTTCACCCAAGGGCAGGCAGTTTAGACCTCACTGGTCTGTGTGTTCTAATCCGGGCAAGGGGGAGATTTCTGTGGGGCTTTGGTAAGACTGCAAGTTCTTCCTGGAAGGGAGGGAGATGGAGAGGGATGATGGAAGGCATAGGGGGAGGGCGAGATACCCTCCCACTTCAGGGCCTCCCCTGGCTCTGCTGAGGTCTATCTGGGTTCCACATCAGCTGCCTGTGCCAGAAGTACCCACTGGGGCCATTCTGGCCCCACAGGCCAGCCCTGCTAGGCTGGTGTTTCCCACTCCTTCCAGGAACAGATTCCTCAGCTGCTCAGACTTTGCACAGCTCAGCCGCATGCATTACACTCCAGGCGGGTGCAGCCGCACCCCTGGCGGCCCTCAGTGGTGCAGGGGAAGATGAGCGGGCTGCTCTCCAAGGGTCCACCCCAAACCACCTGCCTGGGCAGTGTGGGCACATGGGAGCCCCCTAGGATAGGCATGAGAAGCCACAGGACCATCGGGGCTCCCTCAAGGGCATTCAGTTAGGACTCCTGTGAGCTTGGAAGCCACAGGACAGGGCTCCCTGGATGCCATGTAGCTACTCTCCCAACCCCCACCTGCCTAAACCTGAAGCACAGGGAGTGTGATTCTTCAGGGCCATGGTTGGGGCCATAGCCCAAGTTTCCAGTCGGCCTCTGCTGGGCTGGGAATCCTGTTCACATTGTTGGTCTTTTCAACTCCCAGCCAAGTACCGTCATTTAAGAACCACACCATAGCCTGTAATTAGACCCACACCAATAGGGACACCCAATCTGGCTTTCCAGACTTCATACAGTAGAGGCCACAGCCCAGATGCAGTTGGGGCATAAAACCTAACAAAGTTCAGCAAATACATGAAAATCCTAACATTTGGGGCTGCCTAACTGGGCACCCTCCCCCAAGAAATCTGATTCACACATATACAAAACTCTGCATGTGGTCTCTGAGAAGTGAGAAGCCCTCACTTTGGAGTTCTAGGAGTAAAGGGAGCTCATTTTGCAGAAGAGTGGCATTTTATTGCTCTTTCTACCAGTGAGGTAACTGGGGATATTGACAAGGGCTATGGGGAAGGGGACATCATCCAAAGTAGGAAGCAATTTCTTAACCTGATAGACTCATCCAGACGCAGGCTTTGGAACCCAGATTCTATAATATCTCAGAGTACTCTGCATGTATTCTTTGGGATATGGAGCAACTTGGAAAAATGAGAATATAAATATTCTTATTCCCACCCCAAAAAGTGTACTTTTCTTTGAAGAAGCCAGATCTACTAATCCTTTGAATAAAACAATAGGACTCCATAACTCCAAAATAGTTGGTAATCTCTAATATCGAATTGTCTCCAGGGAGACCATACCATAGTTTCTGGTTTCCACGATTACAGAAGATTCCATCTTTTACCAAGCACTTGGATTTTGTGACTGTTTCCTGTTGGATGGGACCTCAAAACATTCTCTATTTCTCCGGCATTCTTTGCCCAACCATTATCTTAGGTTATAGAGTAGACTCAACTTTAAGAACAGATTTAGAGGGGCTGCCTGGGTGGCTCAGTCCATTAAGTGTCTGACTTCAGCTCAGGTCATGAGTTTGTGAGTTCAAGTCCCACATTGGGCTCTGTACTTACAGTGTGGATTCTCTCTCTCTCCATGCTCCTCCCCCAATTGTGCTCTCTTCCCAAAATAAATAAATAAACTAAAAAAAAAAAAAAAAAAAAAAAACCCAGATTGGGGCACCTGGGTGGCTCGCTCAGTTAAGTGTCTGACACTGACTTAGATTATGATCTCGCTGTTCTTGAGTTCGAGCTGCATTGGGCTCTGTGCTGACAGCTCAGAGCCTGGAGCCTGTTTCAGATTCTGTGTCTCCCTCTCTCTCTGCCCCTCCCCCACTCGCATGCTGTCTCTCAAAAATAAACATTAAAAAAACAAAAAAGAACAGATCTAGGGGATCCAAATGATTGCATTTGCCAGGAAAGGAAAATGAGGCTGTAGATCTGGGAATGCCCCCTTCTCGAATGCCACCAAGGAGAATTTGCCTTCTATTCCTTGAGCCGGCAAGAAAACGAGGAGCCAGAGGGAATGGCAAGCTTAGCAGAAAGGAGCTCAGCTGATGTGAGGGAGACACAGTGTGGGGGATCCAGAATGGCTTTCCCCTCCAGGTGATCTGCTTAGCTGAGCCTGTTGTGCCCTTGAAAATGGCAAGCTGACAGCCTGGTTTGCTTCAGGCAGCCTAGGACAGGGACCTGAAGGTCACAGGAGACTGCACGGGAAGCAGTGGTTATAGCAGCCCCAAAGCGGGGGCTGGCCATGCAGTGCAGCACTGTGGCCTACCTGGCCGGGAAGTCGGTCATGAACAGCTCGGGAACCAGCTCCTGGAGAGGCACGGGGAGGTCAGGGTGTCTGGGGCAGGAGATGAAGTCCTGCTCAATGGCTGTCAGCACACAGTCTTCCATGTCGAAGTACTGCACACCCTCTGCTTTCTCACTCGGGTCAGTGTGTTGGGCCCAGGACGTCTCGCAGACCGGGCAGGGCACGTACTGTTCCATGAGTGGGGTCCCGTCGCTTTCCGTAGCTGTCAGGGCTGGATGGGGACAGAGCAGGAGATAGCTCACATGCGGTCGGCTGCTGGGGGCACCCTGCAACTCCGGGCTGGGTGGGCTTTTCACGGGAGAGGGTCTGTGCGCCCCTGCCTGGAGTTCAGCCCCAGGGAATGGCTGAACCAAGACTTGGGTTCTCTTTTGGAGAGCGAAATCCTTCATCCCAAAAGACGTGCGTGGGGAAAGGTCAGGGATGTACTGGGCAGATGGTGGGTGGTCTAGACCCTGAGCCGGCTGGCCGAAGCGGGGCTGGGAGGTTGGGGACCTCTCCTGCACATCTGGGCCCTGAGAGGATGCGGCAGGCCCGGTCGGAGCTATGCCACGCTCCAGCAACCGAACCACAACCAATGAGGAGCCGTTCTTAAAATTAGAAACATAAGGCTTGCAATTACTCCGATCCTTCCTAGAAGAGCCATGCAGGGGGAGAAATGAGTACAAATTAAAATAGACAGAACCTAGTCATTTTACCTGCATTGTCCCGGGCAGGAGACACACAGCTGTGCTGCCTGCCTCTGAAGGGAGGTGCAAAGAAACAGCCTCCCCTCTAGAGGAACCTTCAGGATGAGCTGATGGCCTGTCTTGTGCAGGGTAGGAGGGGGACTCCTAGAAGCTTCTGGGCACACCTGCTATCTGCAGCCCCATGTGTAACACATCCTCCTGGCTGGTGGTGGTGCGGTCTCCTGGGCAGCCCTGTCCCAGGTGCTCAGTGCAGCCCCTCCTGTCTCAGGTGATTACCTGATGCTCCCCCAGCCCCGCCCCCACCCCCCATATCTCCAGAAGCACCAGCTGTGGGGCCCACTGGTTGGCAGGGAGTCCCAAGCCCAAGGAGGCTCATATGGACCTAGAGGCTCCCTTGGATGGCGAAGCACACCCAAACTGCCTTCTCTTGGGCTTCTAAGCTTTTTTTCCATGTAGGTCAGCTTTCCCACCAACCCTAGCAGGATCCCAGGCCCTGGTGTCCAGAGCCCACATCTTGCCATGTCCTCTGATGCTGCCTTGGGATGCGGCCAGCTCAGGGAGGTTAGAAGGCTGGCCCAGCAGGTCTTGGGGTCCAAACCCAAGATGGCTCTCTCAGCTGCCAGCCTTCAGGGGTTGAGGGCTCAGGGGAGGAGGCTGCCTGGTTGGCCTCAGACCGCCTCCTCTCCACAGGACACCCTGCGGGTTTGTCTCCACTCTGGTAGCCAAACAAACAGAGGGCCTCAAAAGCTTCACTTCAAAAGGTGTTTTCTTTGGGTGGAGAGTCAATGAAGAAACTGATCAAAGGGCCACGTGGGTGGTCGATCACCTCTGGGATTTGGGGGTGGGGGCAGGCAGGAGAGAAAAGGGGGGGTCCTTGACAGGTGTGGCTCTCTCGTCTCCCCACCCCTGTGTAAGGGTTAAATCTCCATCCGTGGGGTCCCCCCAGGTTTCAGCACAAGCCTCACTGTGCAGACAAGACCCACATGAAGTTCACATGCAGGGTCTTCTAGGACCACATGTGGTACCCAGGGTAGTCTTCCTTCTCACACACTGTGTGCAGCCAGGGGGCCAAGTCCTGTACACACGTTGTGGGGCCCGGGCCCTCGTCTTCCCCATAGCACCCACGCCCATGACACAGTCAACTCCCCCAGTAACAGGATTCTGCCAAAGGGCCATTAGGACCTCTCTGGTTTCCTTGGGCTGAATCCCAGTGAGACTTCTGCTCCCCAAATAACATGCCCCACCCTGATTCATAAAGAAATATTAACATGAGCAGAGCCTTGGTTCAAGAACATTCTCTTACCGGGAAACCACTGATCGATCAAGGAATTGACGTGGTCTGTGATAAAAGCCATTGCAGAGAAGTCCCTCATTTCTGACTGGCAAATGATTTTAATTCCTCCGCTTTTTTTCTTTTTCCAGTTCACGTCTGAAGATTCCACACTGCAACCCAGATAGAAGGAGTCCACTGTGATCTGCTCGTGGAGAGCCCTGGGATGATCTCCTTGCCTCTAGGGCAAGACCCAAACCCACGGACCCCACCCCCCCAACCCCAGGACCCTGTGCCCAGGCATGACTGTCAAGGGGACCCCCTTGTGTGCCTGACTCTGCCTTGTGCCCCCACTACTTCCCAACACCATGAGGTGGACGTAATGAGGACTTGGCAGTAGGGATGCTCAGGCTGGAATCAGGTTCCGAGGTGTGGCCTTGGGGAAGGGCCTCACCTTCTCTGAACCACAAGGTTCTCATCTGCCAGGCAGCAGCTGTGAGCTTTCAGTGGGAACATCTATATGAAAACGCCAGGCACAGAGAGGGGCTCAAGTCAGGGCCTCAGAAGAAGATACATTACTCTTCTCCTCCTCTTCTCATGGAACTGAAGAATGTCTTGAAAAACTCATTGCAAATATGAAATGATTGTGTTTATTAAAACTGATTAAAAGTCACTCATTAAACCTCTTGAGTTGACTTCATGTCTTTCTGTCTCTCAAAAAAGTAAACAGGAAAAGGGAGCTAAATTATGGATCTTGTTATGCTGCACGTAGGTTCAGGGCTGGGGAACTGGTGGTGTCGCCTGGGCCATCGTCACTTAGGACAAGGGGACAGGGATAGATGGCTGCAAGGCGCCTGCAGATATCACCTAAGTGGCCACGGGGATGCCGGAGCTCAGTGGCCACCCACTTCCCTCAAGTCCTGGGCTGTGGCCACCACACCCTCCCTCACCTTTCCTGTCCTGTAAGGGGAAAGGAAGGAGGTGAGGAGATGGGGAGCCTATGGATATTTCCAGGGGAGGGTCTCATATTTCTACAAGCTGCCATGAAGAGCTGCTCTTGGGAACAGAACTCTGGACACCAAGTGGACAGTCTCCCGGGAGAGGCCCCCACAGGGCTATTTCCATGGCACTGGGTTGGCCCAGTTGTGTGGGTTCTCAGGTGTCCTACCTGAGGCGGCCCCATCCAGTCATGTGTGTTCTCAGTCATGTGTGTTCTCAGGTGTCTCAGGTAGGAACACCTGAGGTGGCCCCGTCCAGTCGTGTATGTTCTCAGGTGTTCCTACCTGAGGTGGCCCCATCCAGTCATGCGGGTTCTCAGGTGTCCTACCTGAGGCGGCCCCCGTCCAGTCATGTGTGTTCTCAGGTGTTCTACCTGAGGTGGCCCCATCCAGTCATGCAGGTTCTCAGGTGTTCCTACCTGAGGTAGCCCCCATCAAAAGTGACCAGCAGCCCTTCCTGCCAATAGATGGTCTGATTTCTTTTCACTCTGAATGTACTGCAGCGATTTCTCTGGTTTCCCGTGAAGCTGTAAATGGTGACTTTCCTATGTCTGCTTTTAGTATTCTTCCTGTTTTCAAAAAGCTGAAAGACAGAGAAAAGATGCTGCTTAAGTATTCCAGCCTCCTCGCTGGCCCTGGACAGGGCTCTGCAGAAGCTCACGCGGCCCCATCCTGATAAATGACCCCCCATCTTTCCCACCCCCTCCTCCCCCACCATGCATCCTGCTGCCAAGTTAAACACTGCATTATCTGACGGGTCTCCAGGATACTCTAGGAGCACATTTTCCCCAAAGGATTGATAATAGGCTTCTTCTGTTTAAATCTTTTCCCTCCCTGACTTTACGAGCAAAACTTTCTGTTAGAAAATGTAGAAAATACAGAGAAATGTGCAAAAGAAAGCAAAACAACAACCTAACACTAAGCAAAGAGATTTTGGTATATTTTATTTTATTTTTTTAATTTTTTTTTAAAATTTTTATTTATTTCTAGGAGAGAGAGAGAGAGAGACAGCATGAGCAGGGGAGGGTCAGAGAGAGAGGGAGTGACAGACTCTGAAACAGGCTCCAGGCTCTGAGCTGGCAGTCAGCACAGAGCCCGACGCAGGGCTCGAACCTACGAACCGCGAGATCATGACCCAAGCGAAAGTCGGACGCTTAACAGACTAAGCCACCCAGGTGCCCCGATTTTGGTATATTTTAATCCCAGATTTTTTTTTTTCTGTCTACATGTATGTTTAGAAAATAGTTAAGGCCATATTTTCTGACTTTCTATTTCTAATTTTCTAAATTTCTAAATTTGTATGCTTTTAAAAACCTCACTTTTCCTATGCAATTAGTAACATATAAAATTCATTTTTCTAAAGCTCAATATTTTGTGAAGCGTAGTAACTTCTTGGGGCATCTGGGGGGTTGGTTAAACAGCCAACTCCTGATTTTTGCTCAGGTCATGATCTCATGGTTCGTTCGCGAGTTCAAACCCTGAGTCTGCGTTACCAGTGCAAAACCTGCTTGGGATTCTCTGTCTCACTCTTTCTGACCCTTCTCTGCCCGCGCTGTATCTGCCTCTCTCAAAATAAATAAATAAACTTAAACAATGAAAAAGCCTTATTTGATAATGAAGATTGTGAAAGCCAATGGAATGTGAAAAGTCACAAAATTTTCTCTGACATCAAGTGATTTCCTTAGTTCACAGTTTTAGCAGTGGGATTATTGCTTCAGAGGGTCTGAACACGCGTAGGCCCTGGATACGTACTGGGCAATCGCTTTCGAAATGATTAGACTGTATACACTCTGACCATGGTGTGTGAACTGTCTCATGGTTCTGGCAACACTGTGGCTTTACTCTTTGCTGATTTGAGAGGTGAACAGTGGCCAGCATTTTATCCTTGCTTGAATTTGTATGCCTTTGATTACTCCTGAGACTGAACTCCCTCTCATCTGAATTTCAATGGGGCTTTCCTCTCATTTTGAGTGAGGGGTGCTGCCTGGAAGGGCATCTACCCCCTCGCCCAGCTGGGCCCCCCATCCCTAACACAGAGCCCACTTGGGAACTCAGGCCTCCCACGATGACAAGGACGAGGACACTGTTGTGACCTCCCACTTAGAACGTGGAAAGAAAACAAGTTCAAAGGAAGGGCAGAGTGACCCAATCGGGACTGTAGATGAGCCAACTCATGCACCCACTCTTTCCATCAGTGCACCCTGGAGGCCTTGCAAACAAGCACCCCTCCCCGCCAATAACATGAGCCACAGCAGTTAGGATTTTCAGGCTTTTATGTGTATTTTTAAACATTTCAGTAAAATGGGGAAATCAAAGAATATCTTTTGCCAAGGAATTATTAATTCCGTAAGAGCTTTTTAATTGGAATGTGGTAAAAAATAGATTAATACTGAATTTAATGCCAGTTATTCAATAGTCCAAGTTTATGCCAGGGCGCTCATATTGTAGAGTGGGTCAAAATCGCCTGGAAAGCTAGTGAAAAACAGAGCACTGGCCTCCATCCTGGAGGTTCTGATGTCGTGGGTCCAGGGTGGGCCTAAGAATTTGCATTTCTTACCAATTCCCATGAGAGGCTGCCTCTGCTGGACCAGGAACCCCACTTTGGGAAACAACACTCCAAAAAAATGCTACTTTCGTGTTACTGTTTTGCACGAAATTCACATTGATGGAGAGCCAGGATGCCTTTCAACCACCCCAGGGGGAACCCGCTGAAAGTAACTTCTTGGGTTAGGTCTTCGTTGCTTCTGGACCAAGTTAAAGCTCTACACTCCTGGTTCTCAGGCTTGGCTGGATGGTGAAATAACCCGGCAAGCTTTAAAAACTGCCGACGCCTGCGTGCTGCCCTGAGAGATTCTAAGTCAAGCAGCCTGGGCTCTGTCCATGTCTGTTAGATGCTGCCCAGGTCCCTGCCGGCTTCTAGTGCACAGCCTGAATGGGCAAAACCAGGGTTCTAAAGCCATGGTTGTCCAAGTGCGGTCCCCAAACTACCTGGTGACATCATTGGGACAACGGTTAGGTATGCAAAATGCTGGGTCCCAGTCCATACCCACCTCACTGAAACCTCTCAGGGGGCCCAGCCATCATTGCTCTAACAAGCTGGGGATTTTTTTTCTTTTTGAGAGAGAGATAGTACACACATGTGCGTATGCAAACAAGGGAGGTACAGAGAGAGCAGGAGAGAGAGAATCCCGGGCAGTCTCCATGGCTGATGTGGGGTCTGTGAGATCATGACCTGAGCTGAATTCAGGAGTCAGACTCTTAACCCGCTGAGCCACCCAGGCAACCGTTCCGGGATTTTGGTGTGGCTTGGTTTATAACCACTGCTCCTAAAATGAATATTCTGAGCTAGTGAGTGCTGATTTGGTATTCGCAGAGTGGCTCAAATGGGTCTGCCAGCCTACGGAAGAGAAGGCAGCAGTGCCATGCTGGCCTCTTGGCCCCAAGTCTGTAGTTTTGCTGCAGGAAAAGGGGTTTCGCTCAAGCCCCTCCTGTGAAGGGCCATCTCCTTCCCACGAGGGCAAAGCTACAGCTGCCTCTCCATGCATTCCCCCTACCCCCCCCCCCCATGCAGAAAAGGCAGCTACCTGGAGGTCCATCTCCGCCAGGCTGATTAGCATCCGTGCTATAAACCTTTGCCAGAAGCCAACAGGAACGAAGCTCATCTTAAACACTCTCTGGATGGTATTGGCCTTGGGGTGCCGCATTCCATGAGTGTCCAGGCCGGGTTTCGATGGAAGAAGGTGTGGCAGAAGATAGCTGAAACACAACAAAGGGGACAGGTGAATGGTGCGGCCCAAGCTCCGCTGTGGGGCCGGGACCCCGGCACACATCTGGCTGGGGCACACTGCCCAGGTCCTTCCCCAGCTCCCAGCCTGCCCCCTCCACCCCCCCGCCTCGTGGCTCCGGGTCTTTGGGATTTTACTTTACAAAAAATTTTTTTAACATTCATTTTTGAGAGACAGAGAGAGACAGAGCACACGTGGGGAGGGGCAGAGAGAGACGGAGACACAGGATCCGAAGCAGGCTCTAGGCTCCGAGCTGTCAGCACAGAGCCTGATGCGGGGCTTAAGCTCACCGACTGAGAGATCATGACCTGAGCCAAAATCGGCCACCCAACTGACTGAGCCACCCAGATGCCCTAGGATTCTAATTTTATTTTATTTTTTTAATTTCTTTAATTTTAAAAATTTTTTTTCTTTTGTATCTTTTTTTTTGCATGCCTTTTTATTTATTTTATTTTAGGTTTTGTTTTCTCCATTTATAAAAATTTTATTATTGCATAATTGTTTTGAGTATATAAGCACAATTCCAAAAGTCAAAACTATCTGGGAATACTCCGTGTCACTCCCTCGCCTGTTTTTTTTGTTTTTTTTTCTCTCTCTCCTTTTTTTTTTTTTTTAACAACAAAGAGTTTATTGTCAAGTTGGTTTCCATATAACACCCAGTGCTCATCCCCACAAGTGCCCCTCTCCGTGCCCATCCCCCCTCCCCCCCCCATCCATCAGTCCTCAGTTTTTGTCAGCATTCAAGAGTCTCTCATGGTTTGCCTCTCTCCCTTTCCCCCACTATTTCCCCCTTCTTCTCCCCCATGGTCCTCCGTCAAGTTCCTCCTAATCCTCCTATACGTGCAAACATATGATATTTGTCCTTCTCTGCCTGACTTATTTCGCTCAGCATAACACCCTCAAGTCCCATCCATGTTGCTACACATGGCCAGATTTCATTGTTTCTCATTGCCATGTAGTATTCCGTGGTATAGATAAACCACATCCTCTTGATCCATTCATCTGTTGATGGACACTTAAGCTCTTTCCATGTTTTGGCTATTGTGGAGAGTGCTGCTATGAACATTGGGGTACATGTGCCCCTATGCCTCAGCATTTCCGTATCCCTTGGGTAAATTCCTAGCAGTGTTATTGCTGGTTCATAGGGGAGTTCTATTGTTAATTTTTTGAGGAACCTCCACACTGTTTTCCAGAGGGGCTGTACCAGTTTACATTCCCACCAACAGTGTAGGAGGGTGCCCGTTTCTCCACACCTAGGATTCTAATTTTAGAAAGAGGCAGTAGTTTATGTGTTAAAAATAAATGCTCCAAGAGAAAATGAAGATGGCTACAGCAAATACACATATCAGGGAAGGTCCCTAAGGCGGCAACTAGAATATGCTGAGGGAAGACATGAAAACATCTGTAGTCATAAACCCGTCAGACATAGCAAATCATGGTTCGCTCTCTGTAAAGTGGGTTGTGATGGGGGAAATTGCTTAAAATTAACCTTGGATGGTGGAGGAAAAACAAATACAGCTGCACAGCTCCAAGGACACTGCAGATACTGGGGTCAGAGTAACGTTTTTGGCCTTCCAAGCTATTTATTGTTCTTGGACAGTTGAGACAACAGGATCACCTTCAAAGTCAGAACAAGGCTGTTTTTGCACAGAGGGATGGTTTATGAGAGCACTCTTGCTCATCGTAAAAGTGCTGAGTCACCGAGTCAGGGAGCCGTTCATGACTGTGGTCAGTTGGAAACAGCTGAAGCCTGAGGAGGTCCCGCTGAGGGAGGGCATGAACACCAGCATCTTCTGTGTGTGTGTGTGGAGCCGTGGGGGCAGGCCCAGGGCGGCCCTTGAGTGTGCCATTTTCTTAACAAAGGCCTTGCCTCCAGCTCCCCTGATGCTTTTAAAATACATCAGTTTATGTCCAGTAAAATGTCTTTAGAACTTTCTGGAAGAGACCCTCGAAAATACTGTAGAAGCCTTAATCCCAGCTCCGTATTTTCAGCACGTGGTATAATTGTGTTGAGATTCTACCTCTCTGACATGGGATGAGAAAGGACACCTATCCCACAGGGTTGGCGCTGGATGGACAGGGGCTGTGCGGGTGAGGCCCAGAGGGGGCGGGCAATGAAGTGCTAGGGTTTTTTTAGCCACTTCAGATCTTGAGTGAAAGGACCTTCTCAATCACCTCCCCTACCCCCGGCCTTCGCCAGCAGGACAGCCTGATTTATTCCTTCATGTCCCGAAAAGTCCTTGTAATCTATCTTCTCCGCATCCCTCCCCCAAGTGGGAGGCCCTTGTCAGTGCCTTGCATGACTGGTTCCACTTCTGCCGCCCACACCACACTCGGCTCAGATCTTACGCTGCGCACGTCCTTGTAGGGGTCACAGTGAGTGGAATGAGTGTGCTCTGGGCGTAGGAGCCCCCCACAGGCAGCACGGCGCACCCAGAGCAGGGGCTCAATATTTCCAAAGGCAGAGATGACTCGGAAGCTGGCATGGCAAGTGAGGAGATCCAAACTGGAAACGAGGCTCTTTTCGAGGTGCGTGGACAGTGCCGCGGACACCTGCTAACCTGCCTGGGAGCAATTACTCATTGGGAAAGGCCAAACCAGGGGATGATCAGAGCATCAGCAAAATGGGGGTTAAAGAGGTGAACTCTTCATGTGCCTTTTGAAAGTAAAGCCGCGAAACCTGAGCAGGGCAGAAACCTGGGCAGGGCACCGGGTCTGTACCCAGGAGCTGGCTCACTCACGCTGCATCACCGTGGCTGCCCTAATGGGACGGGAGCTCTCAGAGACGGTCAGTGGCATCGTCGACCAAATAGAGGCTTATGCACAAGGAGGCAGAACTTAGCCTGGAGCACAAGGGAACCACTATACCTGTGCTGAAGTGGAAACTGGACAGACATTCCTGGCTTTATATGGAACCAGATGCCACTTGCTAGGAGCACTCAATGCAAAGGAAGAGGTGACAATAAATAGTGCTGATGACACCTGATGTAAAGACATCAAGTGCAAGAGACACCTTGAATACTCTACATGTATTATCTAACTTTATTATTATTATTTAATGTCTATTTATTTTGAGAGAGGGTGAGAGAGAGTGGGGGAGGGGCAGAGAGACAGGGAGAGGGAGAGAGAGAATCCCAAGCAGGTTCTGTGCTGTCAGTGAAGAGCCGAACTCAGGACTCGAGCTCCTGAACTGTGAGATCATGACTGGAGGTGAAATGATGAGTCAGCTTAACTGACTGAGCCACTGAAGGACCCCAACATGTATTATTTAATTTAATCCTCACAACAACTGCAATACTAGTTGGTAAAAGGATTGTTCCCATTTTATGGATAAGGGCAAGAAAGGCAGTTGGAGTTTGTACTCAGGCACCCTGGCTCTGTGGTCTGACCTGCTGTGCTATAAGCCTCTTTGGAGACTTGGCCATGGCCTGGCTGATTGTATGGTTCACTGGTACATACTTGTGTGTACAACTGACTTGCTCTTTTTGAGTGCAGGTATTCCCTCCTTTCTCGTCCTATCGATAAAATGTCCAGAAAATCGTCAGATTTTGGTAATACTGTCAACTCGGAGGCTGCCTCACGTTGCATGGACCAAAGTTCAGGACATCCCCTGGGCCATGGTACCTTTTGGACTTTCAGTTCCTCTTTGGGGTTTCTCTTTTTGACTCACTCATGGCCACTGGGGAGCTGGAGGAGGCTCTCTCCTATAGTTATAAGGTCGAGTGGCTATCTGGGTCGTGCCTCAGGCACAGTGGTTGAGGTCTGGCTCCCAGGAGGCCCCAGTCTATGCAGGCAGAGTCTCTGGGCTGGCCGCCCAGGCTCCAGGCTGGCCTCCCAGGAGACTCCAGTGGGCATCGTCCCAGAGCTCTAGGGTTAGGGGGTGGGTGGGGACACGGTCTACAGCAGGTGTGTGGATTTGGAGTCCTGGCTACTGGCTCTGGGGCAACATTGGTATTAGACCCAGGAGGAAATGGCTGAGACTAAAATTAGGGCAAGGAGGCCCTGAGCACCCAGCTGGTTTAGATGTATCACTAGCTCAGGCTGTGAGTACCCTGCCCCCAGCCCCACCCCTGCCCTCTCTGCATTTTGAAGCCAGGCTGTGCAATTAGTGTACATACCCTCATCACTTACCCCATTCATATTCACCAAATGCCCAAGCAGTCACCCTCTAAAATGTGAACTCCCTTCCCCCCGCCCCCAGAATATCTTTAATGCCACTCTTGCAAGTTTTCCTGCACTTTTTCAATAAATGCATTTCCTCTGAATCCCCTGAAAAGGGACAGCCATGGCATAGGAAGGAGTAGACAGGCCAGGCAGGTGGGTTCTCAGTATGGCCCATCCCTGGAAATATTGTTCAAGCCACCAGTGCCCCCAGCCCAACTCCTTCCTCCAGGGAGCAGTGCAAGTAGCCCCACCCAGGGCTCACCTGTCGTTGGCCACAGGCAGGGCGATCTCGAACTTGGCCAGGAACTGGAAGTACTGCTCCTCCGTCTGCTGTGTGAAGCCGGTCCCCACCAACAGCATCCTGAGGTCCTCTGCCCGGATCACCCCATTCTTGGCCACCGAGCGGGAGCCCTTGATGTTGAAGATCCTCTGCAGACATTCGGACAGCCAAATGGGGTCGAGAAAGTAGAGGTTCCTCAGGCCATGGCTGGTGTCCGGGAAGTGAAGCAGGGTACCGGTCTCTATGAGGAAGCTGATGGCTGCCCGGGGCGGGTGGGGGGGGGGGCGTTGGGCAGGGAAGAAGCGGCATCAGACAAGGGATGAAAGGGACTCTGGGGTGGCCTCATTGGGAGAGGCCCAGGTCCCACATCTTCCTAGGAAAGCAACCAATGCTCCCAACACGCATGGCTCTTTGGATGGTCAGCTGCCCAGTCTCCTAACTCTTGTCCAAGTGTTGGGCCAGCTGGGGAGCCCCAGTCCTCGATCTCTACCACTAAGGATTCCATCTTTGCAAACTGGCCTGCTTGTGACAATTTTTTTTGTGGCCCCCAAAAAACAACCACCCAAAGTGCTTTGACAGCCATTGGCAGACACCCCTGTGCCCGCCGCAGCCGACCTGTGCCGCTGGCAGCTCCCCTCCTCCCCTAGCCTCACCCAGCCCCCCCTTCCCCGCCTCCTGAGGCCTCCCACCTCCCTCCCCCCTCCCACTGCCCACCCACTCACCTGACTGCAGGTCCTCGTAGTCTTTGATGTCGTTGTCCGGCGTCTGCTCCACCAGCTGCTCCAGCTGCCTGTCCGTCAGGTACTGCACATCGTCGCTCAGGCTGCGGCGCTGCTGCTCGGCCAGGATGGCCTCCTGGAGGCTCAGGTAGCTCCTGGGGATCTGGGGGACAGATGGGTGGCTGGGACCCTCAGGTCCTGAAGCCCGCCCAGCCCTGCCTGCCAGCCCCTGAGGCCAGAATAGGTAATTCTTTTTTTTTAAAAAAAATGCTTGTTTGTGTATGTATGTATGTATTTAATTTAGAGAGCACACAGAAGCAGGGGAGGGGCAGAGAGAGAGACTGAATCCCAAGCAGGCTCTACACTGCCAGCCGGGTGTGGGGCTCGAACTCACCAACCATGAGATCATAACCTGAGACTTGAGCCAAATTCAAGAGTCAGATGCTTAATCGACTCAACTGCCCCGGCGCTCCCCCCGCCCCCAACTTCCCCCAGGTGAATCTCTTCTCTCACTGCCCCAGCCCCTCGCCTTCCCCTGGAAAACTGCTCTCGCACAGCACCTGCGGACCCAGCATTCTGTGTTTTACAGCAGGGAGGGAGGGAAGTTCGGACTCCCAATGAAAACAGAGGGGCCCCTCTGGATTCCGTTGGAAGCGACAGGTACCCACCAGCCTCCCAGCGAGTCTCTGGCAGCCGATGGTGCTGCCCACGTCCTTCATGTTGCACGTGACATGGAAGATCAGCTGGCGCAGCCCTTCCTGGCCTTCCAGACTCTTGCAGGAGAGCTCGCTGCGAGTGTAACACAGAAGGCAGTCACTCATTACATCTCTTGACCCTCTGATAAGCTCTGCAGTGTCTGTTTCCCCAGGTTTTGTCCCTAATGCTGGCAAGTCAAGGGAGCTCATGAAAGGTGGGCACAGAAAAATGTATCCGGGTCTCTCTGGGAGCAACGCGTTAGGAGTTCTGTCTGAGTGCGCCCATTTGACAGAGGAGGAAAGTGAGGCCCATGGGTGCAAGATGACCTCTAAGGACACAAGCTGGAAAGGAGGAGACTCGGTGTGGACCCACGTGTCTGGTCCAGACCCAGGACTCAGGGGTGTACTCAAGGGCACATGAAGAGTTCCTGAAACTCTGCATCAGGATCAGCCAGATCCCACATTCTGAGTGGGGCAGAAGTTGACTCAGGCTGCCCCCTGCAGCACGGCCCACGGCACTGCACCCAGAGTGAGGGAACCCAAGAGACATCAGCGGGGCTTTAGTAACGCACACTTGATTCCTATGAGAGAATGCTTACTTCACTTGCTGGGCTTGTTTTATCATCTGGGCACAACGGTCCCTATAACTTACAGGGTTGTCGTGAGTCCAAGGTCAGAAGGTGAGAGAAGTAACAAGCCCGGGACACCAGTCTCATTGGCACTGGCCAGGACCACTCAGTCCCAATGTGAGGGCCAGGACCTGTCAGTCTTGGTCAGAGATCAGCAAATGTGATGCGTGGTGCATGAGCTCCTATCTCCTGGTCCCCTGGGGGCCGTGCACACTCAGCACTGGCCACAGGGGCAGAGGGGACCAGGAAGGAAGCATGGAGTGGGTATGCCCAGGCTCTGCCCTGACAGTCCTCTAGCGGTTCCTTGCCCTCCCCAGGGCTGAGTCTGTTCTGGGGGCTGAGCCTGGAAGGGGTCCCAGAGGAGCCCAGTCCCCCTCTTGGGAGCCCCTTGCAGGCAGATCCCAGTGTCCCCAGGGAAGACAGACACCAGAGGAAGCAGCAGCGCCAGCCACAGCCTCAGGGACAAGGTAGGAGTGAGCAGGACACTCACTGTAAGTGTTTGAAGGTGATGTCCGGGAAGCCCGTGGCCCTGGACCCGGAGGGTGAGCGGCACAGCGCCAGCACATAGGCGCGCAGGGTTGCAATTCTCTCCACTCGGAATTTGGTTTCGATTAAGTCCAGGTGTGTTCCGACCACCAGCACCACAGCGTTGGGGGCCTTGGCCTGCCAGAGAGAACCCCAAGGCTGAGCTTCAGAGCCTTCTGCTCCACGAAGGGACCAGGAAACAGCTCCCAGGTGCGTGGGGGAGCTGATGCTGGATGGCATCCAGGGGGGCACCCGCACTCCTCTCTGCAAAACCTGTTTGGCACTGAGGGGTTCCATGAAGCACCCCAGAGGGCCTGGATTTCTGACCCCTCCAGCCTGCATGTCATCTCCCTGGGGCAGTGGTCTGAATCCAGGCTCTCATCACCTTTTTTCATGATAGGGAAGCTCTGCTCTCCTTTTGGGTTCAAGGGTGGGGGGCTCTTAAACTTGAGGTAGAAGAAAATTTTGCAAGAGCACCACCAACCATCTGGCTAAAGAGCTTTTTTGCTTTTTTTTTTTTTTTAACAGCAAGAGCGAGTGAGCGAGAGAGAGAGAGAGAGAGAGAGAGAGAATCCCAAGCAGATTCCATGCTCAGCACAGAGCCTGATGCAGGGCTCAATCTTGTGACCACGAGATCAGGACCCAAGATGAAATCAAGAGCCGGGCACTTAGCCAACTGAACCATCCAGGTGCCCCTGGCTGAGGAGGGTTTTAAGTGTTTCACTGTGACCTAGGATCCTGGGTCCCCTAAAAACCTGCCCAAACGCAAAGTGTTTCCCCCGGACCATTTCTTTCTTCTTTTTTTCTTTTTTTTTTCTCAATGAAAGGGGCTGCTTCAGGGAGGTGGTGGACCCCTGTGATGCCCTGAGGACTGGGAACCGCAGGGCTGGCTGGCGCCTCCTCACCTCGATGTTGAGCAGCCAGAACTGGAGGCTGGCCACGGCCTCCTCCCCCAGCGCCAGGTTCCAGACCACCACATACAGGGCCTTGTCTGTGAAGAAGCACTGATTGACGGTGGCCATGCTGGCAGGGCCACCGATGTCCCAGACGGTGAATTCCACGGACTCAACCTGCTTGAGCAACAAGGGTAGCAACAGGAGGCATTTAGGAACCAAGGCTGTATAGTCAATCAGATCGAGAGAACTGATCATTGCAGACGCTGGGCTCGGGGCCTAAAAATGGCACAGCAGTGGAAGGGCTTTGCCCCTCCTGCTGTTTGTCTCAGGAAGCCAGTAACTCAAGGGAGGAAAAAGTGCCCAGCAGTGTGGAGGTGGACTTCTAGAAGCTTCCATCTACCCTTGACAGAGCAGGGGGGTGGGACAGGCCCTCCCTGGATGGCTGGCTCCCGTTTGTGTCCACCTGATTCTGCAGAACACTGGGGCACTGTCCGGCCTCTGTGTCTGCTGCAGACAGTCAGGAGACATCCAGACTGGGAACCCCGTGCTGACGTCAGCGCCCACGCCAAGGCTTAACCTCCATCTGTGCAAGGGCGAGGCCAAGGAGACGGGCCTCCGGACTTGAGGAGGCCAGAGGGCGGTGCCCACCAAGGATGATGGGAAGCTTCCCCGACGTGGGAATCAAACAAAAGATTAGCTGTAGTGCTGCCGGGAAAGGCTGTGTAAACGGTGGTTTCTCTATCGTTCTATGAGCTAAGGGTCTGGCCCCACCAGCTAAGGCTGCAGTTTTCTGTAGCAAAGAATCATTTCCAAGATGCTGCATTTTGGCCTCCAAGACAAGGCGTGCTGACCTGCTTTTGCAAAGAAACGAAAATGGCCAGCTGCTCTAAACTGGCGGAGGGCCCAGACACACAGGACGTTACGGGGCTCGGCGTCTGAAAGATCAGATGGTTGTCCTTCCACTGAAGGAGAGGAAACGATAATAATGGCAGAAAGGAAGTGGGGGTCAAGGGACAGGAAAAATGGAAACTGCAATTCACCTCTCAGACCTCAGACAATCATTTGCTAAAAGAATGGCCAGGAGAAAGTGATATTGAGTAGATTTGCTTAAAAAACCAGGAGAGAATTCAGAGATCCTGGCCATTTTAGTGAACCTATGAACATAAGGTAGTTAGATTCACTCCTGGGACCTTCTGAGGGTGGTAGAGGGGCTGGTATTGTTTACTGTTCTGGCACTAACAGGCGGGACTCTGCTCCTCAGAGGACCAGTTTCTGAGTCTGTTAAAACATACAGCCTGACTGCCTAACGACCCGAACTGGAATTTCCCACTTGGGAAGTGACTTTGTACAAAGGGCCCTAAAACAAAACCTGTCTCTGGTTGGCGCTGTGCTGGGGGCAGGGGCAGGGGCGGGGAAATCATGCAGTCTCTGGCCACAACGCCCCGAGGTTTCCCCCCAGTGGCCTCCTTGCACCTGGGTCTCTGAGTGGCCCCTGTGACTGCAAATAACTTCGACAGGTGAGGGAGGCGTTCCAGGTGTGCGTTCCTCCCCCGCATTGCTGCTCGCAGTTCTGCATTCTATATTCTGGGATATTCTACCGCTGCATCCTTCTATAGGCTCTCTTCTCTGATTCAAGTACAAGGCAATTTTCATTCTCCTTTGTCTCATGCTGAACGCAAAACAAGATGATCCACGGGTTCACCAGGTAGGGGCTTGAAAACAAGACTTTTCAGAACTTGGGGTGAAAGCCAGTGTCAGATAGGACAGTGTGTTTATTCCAGGGGGTGCGTTCTCAGCCTCCTCACAAGGGCCAGGTGCTGCCGCATCTCACTGTCTGTAGCAGCAGTTTGCTCTCGGCTCTGGGGGGCAGCTACCCCAGACCACTTGAATTGCAATCCTTAGAGCCAGGAGTGGCGAAGCCTGGCCACCACTGTCTTCGAAAGCTCATCAAAGAAATCTAACGGATGGCCAAGGGTAAGAACCACTGGCCCGAAGCTTCAGCTTAACTATAACAGAACTATGAAGTTTAAGAAATTATTAAGAAATTATTTACTGCCCTTGGCAGGAACTTTGAAACAGTACACAGCAGCCCCCGTAAATATCCTGGGCCCCAGACACCAGGCTGTGAAAATCCCAGGCTCTCTGGAGTGGAGACAGAAGGCGCCCGGGAGAACTCCCTCCCACCATGGGGACTCTGCGCGCCAACCATCCTTGACCTTGGCTCTCGAGCCAGCTGGCCTCTGGAGCTCCCACTTGGTGGTCCTGATGGTGGCCTCGCTGTGCACCACCTGGGGGACCCTCCCCGTCTGTAAGATCTCCAGGAGGGTGGACTTGCCCTGGCGTGGAGGACCCACGATGATCATTTTCATCAGCTTGCACTTCTCCGCTTTCCGCAGCTGAGCGCGCAGGTAAGACAACATCGCTTTGGGGCCTACGCAAAATCACAGAGCGGGGATGGTAGACACTGTGGGCACACAGGCGAAAACATACAGCAAAATCCTGTCTTGAAGGAACACTTTGCACGTGCTCTAATAGGCAAGTTGGGGAGAAGGTGTGATACTAATTACCCCAAAAGTGGAGTCCCAAGTCAAGGTTGTAAAGACAATAAACTTTCTGCCCACAGGACCATCGATACTTCCATCATGTGATCAATGGCAATACTGCGGTGCTCAGCAACTATCACTTTCTAGGTGATTTTACATTTTATTTATTTATTTATTTGTTGAGAGACAGAGAATGATCAGGGAAGGGGCAGAGAGAGAGAGAGAAGGAGACAGAATCTGAAGCAGGCTCCAGGCTCTGAGCTGTCAGCACAGAGCCAGACGTGGGGCAGGAACCCACAACAGTGAGATCATGACCTGAGCTGAAGTCAGACGCTCAACCGACTGAGCCACCCAGGCACCCATAGGTGACTTTATACCAAGCTGCTTCCACCCCAAGGTTCTTAACAAGTGGACTTGAGTCATCTTTCCCAGGGGGCAGTGCTGAGGAAGTCCTACCTTCCTTTCTGATCTCCGTGGGCACGTTGCTGATGTTCAGGTCTTCAATGTCCAGCTGCCAAAGGTTACCCAGCTGCCCCAGCTCTGGAGGGAGCTCACGGAGGCCAGGATTGCTGAAGGCATGCACACACACACCATGGGAGAACACATGCGCACACACACACGCACGCACACACACACGTAGCAGCCTGTCAGCCTCTGGGGCCCTGCACCCCAAGCCCAACATCTTGGGCCCCTGCTTTCTCGCATTCCATTTAAACAGTAATTCCAAAGTCTTTCTCCCTGGGAAGCCAGCGGTACAAAGGGGAGCCTTGTCTTCAAAATCCCTGTGGCTTAGAACTGGATTCCCTCCCCCAATGTCCACCTCTTTTCTATGTATTACGATGATCCATAAAGACCACTAGTATCTCTTCTCAAAAAGGCAACATAACCAGAATTTTTAAAATATTTTCATCACTTTGCACACTGTCTGAACCGTCTTCCCCCCACCCCCCCACCCCCCCAGCAGCACCTGGCAGTAGGTATCTGGTAAATGGAAGGATGAGGAGCTGTTCCTCTCATTATGACTGAGTCAAGTAGCAACGGATGCATCAGGGGATCACTGCCCAACCTGGCCCCCAGCCCCCACCTCTTTGACTAAGTCTGATTCTCAAAGTCCCCCTGCTACTTCCTGGTACTTAGATGGCTTCTCTCTCCCTGTGTCTGTGTCCTCAGATGGGAGCAGGACACCCTGCCTCCCCGGGCCGGCAGGGCCAGTGCGGCTGCTCTGGCTGGGTACTCACTTTCCCAAGTAGAGTTCTGATAGGCTCTTCAGTAGGCAAACCGAGGGGGGGACTGCGTCCAGATGATTGTCGTTCAGACAAAGGACTTCCAAAGACTCACTCAGGAAGGTCGGAAATTCCAGTACGCTGGCTGCAAAGAAATCGCAAAGCAGATTGGATATTTGCAGATAATACTGACCGGGTACCTGCACAAAATGGTGTGTCCTCTGGAGGGCATTTTGGGCAAGACCATCTGAATCAGGTGCTCATCTGACTGACCCAGGGATTCGAATTCGAGGGAATGGTCCTACAGACACTGTTGCCCGTGTGCAAAGACGCAAAGACAGGACACTCAACGGCACAGCGTTTGTAATAGCGAAGGCAGAAGATGGCTTACATGTCCCCCTCACCCCCCAAGGGGGGTGGCTAATGAATAATGGGATAGGGTTCAACTATCACAATACACGGGGCAGGTCTACACGTGCAGGCATGAAGGGATACTCAAGAGCTATTGGTGAACTGAAAAGCAAGGAGTGGCATCAGGCATCCAGAAGGCTTAACTTGGGAGCCGCAAGAATGTGTGCAGGCATGTGAGCAAATACACACCCATGCATTCGTGTGCATATGTTACATGTACGTGTGCTATCTGCACACGTATATGCTAGTGTCATTTATGTGCACACCACACAGGCACACAGGTACGTAAGTGTGCTCTATAACATAAGCATATGCACACACACCACCCACGTGTGTGCATGTTACGTGCTGCTATAGGCATGTGGTTATACACAGGGACGTATGCACATACATGTCTTACAAGTATATTAGACACAAACATATCTGTTACTTGAGACACAGCAAATTCCGTAGTTGTCTCTGGGGCAGGGGATGACTAGGAGGCTGGATATCCATGCCACACCTTTGGCACTGTTCAAAGATTCTGTTTACCATGGACATGCATTACCTCTTCAATTACAAAAGAGCCAGGCAACTAGAAGATAACATGATCGGCTCAATTTTTAGGCTTCCTAAGATGGCATTCTCTGAAAAACTAGCCAGCTGTCTGGTATTTAAGCGACTTCATTAATTAGGCTAATTAGGAGACTCCCATTAAAATCATGTCACATGTGCTCTTCCCAGGGGCACCGGAGGGTGGGAGTGGAGAAAGACCATGGCAGGGAGCTTGAACTTGCACGCTGATGGGGATGAGAGGCTTAGGTTTCTAGTAGGATCTCTGAAGTGCCTTATCCTCCCTGGTCAGAC
Source organism: Proteles cristata cristata (assembly GCA_017311185.1). NCBI lineage: Eukaryota > Metazoa > Chordata > Mammalia > Carnivora > Hyaenidae > Proteles > Proteles cristata. Next base: position 160,219 of record JAESUZ010000537.1, on the reverse strand, counting down.
AGGGAGGGGGACAGAACTGATGGCCCCTGAGGGTCTCTTTCAGCTCCAGTTCTGAGAACTCAAGATAAAAGACCGGCCCAAAGCCCTCTCTTCCGGCCTTCTGCCAGCCAAGCGAGATAGAGAAGCCGGGATTCTTTTGTTGGGCCGAAGCGACTTTCCGCTGCCCTTGATCACAACTTCCTCCCTGCGCTCTGGCTCTCCTCCACACATGTGGCCGTGGTATCAATGCTAATGGGGGTAACCTGGCATCAGAGGATATTCTGGGAGAGATGATAACAGAATACTGAAAGCAGCGCCCAGAAACCCCACCCAGTCAGCAGCCACGGGGGTGGGGGGGACTCAACGCAGTGGCTCCTTTAGAAATAAAGGTGCGACATGCTTTTTATTTTTATTTTTTAATGTTTTATTTATTTCTAGGCAAGAGAGAGTGTGAGCAAGGAAGGGTCAGAGAGAGAGGGAGACACAGACTCTGAAACAGGCTCCACGCCCTGAGCTGGCAGTCAGCACAGAGCCCGACGCGGGGCACGAACCCACGAACCGTGAGATCATGACCTAAGTGAAAGTCGGATGCTTAACCGACTAAGCCACCCAGGCGCCCCCGACATGCTTTTTTAAAGAGTTGGCTTTGGACATAGGAAAATGCTCAAGAGGACTCTTTCTCCCCAGTGAAAAAGAATGATCAACTTCAGCCTGCCCCAAGACACGCTGAAAGAACATGACAATGAGAAAGGCTCCCTTACTTCCCAAAGAACACACTCTGAACACCTGCCCTCTGTGAGTTCCGATTTTCCAGTTTGACCTTGGTGTTTACGAAGCCTCTCTAAGTAACGGACGGATGGAATCAGCAATTACCACTGCATTGACAGCACCTGTCACGGCGTGCCCGGCCCGGTGCAGAAACTATGGAAACGGGGCTGCGTGAGCATGGCCTGAGGTATTTATGAACTGTAATTATTTATTCATAAGTAATTTATGACTCCGCTGGTCTCAATTTTACCGTAAAAACAGCCGTCCAAATTATTTTTGGACGAGGCCGCTGCACAAACATGACTACTTGAACGTACATAAATCTCCCCGGAGTTCTACTCTCCATCTGCAAACAAGTTATCTTTTATAGATAATTCCTTACCCAAGGATCCACAGCCCCGAGAGAATCACCCCACTGAGGAAGAATTTGCAATCCCAGGTGAGGGCCTCAACTCCTGAGACGAAATCTAGAGACTCAAGAGGTCTTTGTCATGTGCTGATGCTACGACCCACCTCTGCCAGGGAAACTGCCAAGCCGTGTGGCCCTCCCCACCCAGCTCCCCAGACAGGCTCCTGAGGGGCCACCAGCAAGGTCATTTTCCAGAATGTTGGTGCGCGCTCCATTGTGCTTCTCATGGTGTGCCTTTGGCCTTGTGCTCTGGGAGCCTCACAAGGGAGCAGCTGGTCCTGCTTAGTGTTGGGCCCACCTCCTCCTGTGAGGCCTGCATTTCTAAATTGGAGACACCTTTCTAATCCACTTGTAATGCAGGAGGCTCAACCCGCAGCAATGGAAGCATGACTGAGAAGCAGCCCTGCTATGCTTCTCGTGCATTATCATCATCCCGTTTGGGCATCGATGAGAAGAAAGTGTTTGTTTCTCCTTCCTTCCGAATGAAATCCCTGTGTCTAGACTCAGTTTCCAAAGCCCTTCATTTAAAAAACAACCAGTTATGAGGGGCATGTGAGTGACTCAGTCTGTCGAGCGTCCAACTTTGGCTCAGGTCACGATCTCATGGTTCGTGGGTTTGAGCCCCGCATCTGGCTCTGTGCTGACAGCTCCGAGCCTGGAGCCTGCTTCGGATTCTGTGTCTCCCCCTCTCTCTGACCCTCCCCTGCTCACATTCTCTCTGTGTCTTTCAAAAATGAATAAAAACGTTAAAAATTTTTAAAAAAGAACCAGTTATGAAATTCCCAATTGTGTGTCCCCAGTACTTGGTTCAGGGCCTCTTCATTTGTTACAGGCGCCATTTGGACTCCCTTTTCTGCAAACTGTTTATATCCATTGCCCTCTCCTGTTTTTTTTTTGTTTGTTTGTTTGTTTTTGCAGGGGGGGGTTGTCTTTAAAAGAAAAACCAATTTGTAAGCAGTCTTTGTATATCAGAGACTTAACTCAATTTATGTTGCCACAATTGGCGTTGCAAACATTTCTTGTCTGTTTGCATTATGATTTGGTTTATGATGCCTTTTACTGAATAAACCTTTTATATTTTTACAAAGCCCAAAGTTTTGGTCCTTTTTCTAAAGACTTCTGGATTTCCCATGTAGTTTTTAAAGGTCTTCTCCACCCCAAGATTATACATATATTCTCTTAAATGTTTATTGTTTTCTTTTCCTTTATATTTAAATCTGAAATCCACATGAAAATTGTCATAGTTGATATAAGGAAGGGATTCCTGCATTGTGAGTTCTCCCCTTCCAACTGGACAGGCAGTTACACCACAGTCTTAAAACAATCAAACGTTTTTCCCCTACTAAATTGAAATGCCAACTTTGTCATATACTAAACTCCTATATTTACTTCGGTCTGTTCCACAGATGACATGTTACTTTTTCAATCATATGTAAACACCCACACTCGTACATGACTGCTATATATGCATATATGTACATATACACACATATCAGTTCATCAAAAGGCCTAACAGGTGGACAGCCTGAGTCACCTCCTGCAAATGTGTCTTGGCCTCTGGCCGTTCTTGTCCCCACCTTACACCATCTGTGCTGAAAGCACTTGCCAACCCAAATCAAGTCAAAGAAGAACATTATGTTACATTTCAGTGACCTAAATATTCGTTCCTGTTCTACGGGACAGCACCCTGAGGGACATTTCTGTAGCCACCGCTAGGTTTGGAAGGCTCAGCTTACAGGTTAAAAAAGAGCGCTGGCTGAGTGACTCCAGGGACAGGTTCACACCTTCCCCCATACCTCACAGAAGACAATGAAACGAGAAAAATTTGGTTTTCCTGGAATACTGTCTGCTGAACTGGTCTGGTTCTAAGACTGGTAAAAATACTCCAGGAAAAGTTCTGTTTCTGATGATTTTGGGGGAAGACCCTAAGCTCCCCCCCGACCGCCCCCGAATCTCAGGCTGGCCAGGACACCATGCGGGGATGGGGTGGGGTGACTGTGTGGCCACATGGACTTCACGTGGATGCTACCGTGTGGCAGCAAGGACTTCCCAGTGCTGCTCTTCCCAACCTTGGGGCTGGGGACCCATGGTGCTGGGCTGAAAGCTGGTGGTCACTGAGCAGCCATGGGACCACATCAGCCAGGTGCCAGAGACTGAACTGTGTTCCTCCCTTGGTACGTTGAAGCCCTAACTCCCAAAGTGACGATATTTGGAGTCGGAGGCTTTGGGAGGTTATTAGGTTTGGATGAGGTCATGAAGGTAGGGTCCCCAGGATGGGATGAGTGCCCTTATAAGAAGAGACACCGGCGGGCTCAGTCAGTCAGTCTGTCTGTCTGTGCGAGAAAACAGCAAGAAGGCTCTCACCAGGAGCCCACCGTGATGGCACCCTGATCTCAGACTGCCAGCCTCCAGAACTGTGAGAACATAAATTTCCATTGTCTAAGCTGCCCAGTTATGCTTTGTTATGGAAGTTTAAGCAGACGCAACACACTGGAAGCCTCAGTTTCCTCACCTACAAAACGGAGAACCCCAATTCGTGCCTCACCTGTGGGCTTTCAAGAAAGGCTCTAATACATGCACGGTATCTAGGATAGTGCTCGCTCACGGCAGAGCCATCCACTCAGCAGCTACCAGTCTCATCGGACTGCAAGCAGGAAAGGGGGTTCAGGATACTTGTAGGCCAAACGGGGAGAAATGACGCCCATGCAAGGGCGACCTCCTGTGGTGGAGCAGGGAACACCCGCCCAGCTGTCTCCTCCGCCCACACCGCCACACACACACCTGTCTCCGTCCCAGAACGCTGGCGCCCTCTGGTGGTAAAAAAGGAAATACGTTTGGTTTTGAGTCCGTCTTCATTTCTGTAGGGGCCAAAAAAAAAAAAAAAAAAAAAAAGGTCAGATTTTGAGGAAAGCATGGCAAAGACATTACTATTTTGCTGTGATTATATAACGCCAAGCCATGTAGAGATAAGGGAGAAAATTCAATCAGCAGGGTGTTCGGGCCCCCTGCCGCTGCTACATAAGCACCCACAGCCCCTGCCTGCTAATTGCACTAGTGATGTTCAGAAGTCTTTGGGGGGGAGAAAAACCCTAAAGGAGGTGATCAAACATTGGCATGATCAATGGCGATTTCCATTCTTGAGCTTCTCCATTTCAGGCATGAGTGAGGATTTCTGTGCCTCTCAGGAAGGCCTTTTCCAGTGGTTGGAAATTACACATTCTCACGGGGGAGGGGGCTCTCTTTGGGGGGTTAATTCTGCTAAGAAATGGGCTTCAGCAATTGAAATCAGCAGGCTGGTCTCCAGGGCCCCAAGGGCCAGCTGTGCTCGTCCTCAGATTTTCCTGTTTTATTACACAGCTTTGGGAGTGATTCTTATTCACTGGATGTGCATTTGGGCTGGTGATTGGCCAAAGCTTTGGAACGGAGTGATAGGTTAGGCTGACGCTGACATGAGAACAGTCTCCAGGAGCCTTTAAAACTTAGAAATGGCAGGACACTGTTTTGAGTGCGTTGTACCCTCTTCCAAATTATGTTTTGAAGTCCTAATCCCCAGTATCTCAGAATGTGACTGTATTTGGAAGCCGGGTCCTTAAAGCGGTGCATGAATTAAAATGAGGTCATACAAATGGACTCTAATCCAGTCTGACTGGAGTCTTTCTAAGAAGAGATTAGGATACAGGGAGACAATGTGAGACATAGGGAAAAGGTAGTTATAGTTAAGCCAAGGGGGAGAGGCCGCAGGAGAAATCAACCTTGCTGGCACCTTAGTCTCAGACCCCAGCTTCCAGAACCATGGGGAAATACACGTCTGTTGTTTGAGCCCCCCCAGCCTGAGGTTCTTTGCTATGGCGGCCCTAACACGCCAGTGCAGGCACCAGGCCAGGGGCGGCTTGACTGCGGATACATGCACAGTTTAGAACTTGCCAGGGTAGAGAGACCCCATACTTACTTGCCAAATTGGTTTCTGGAAAGATCCAGGGTTTTAAGTTGTCTGCAGGTCCACTTCTCTTGAGGAGGCAGTGCCATGAGCTGGTTGCCCTGTAACCTCAGGAACATGAGGGCCTGGGAGGGAGGGAGAAGGAGAGAGAGAGAGAGAGAGAGACAGTGAGGGAGGGAGAGAGAGGCAAAGTTACCATTAAACACCAAAAGGAGCAGAAACTGAAGAGAAAGGTCAGTTCCCTGACAAAATGCAGCCAATAGATTAGAATGGATTCATTTTTGCAAAGATTCCAAGAGTGTGGGGCTCAATAGTCTCTTAGAACTCATGAAATTAAAAAAAAGAACTCATGAAATTATATTGGGGGCATGTGGGTGGTTCAGTCAGTTCAGCGTCCAACTCTTTAAAAAATTTTTAACTTTATTTATTTATTTTGAGAGGGGGAGGGGGGGCAGAAAGAGAGAGAGAATCTCAAGCAGGCTCAGTGCTGCCAGCACAGACCCCAATGCCAGGCTCAAACTCACAAACTGTGAGATCATTACCTTCACTGAAATCAAGAGTCAGACATTTAACCGACTGAGCCACCCAGGCGCCCTGAGGGTCTGACTCTTGATTTCGGCACAGGTCATGATCTCACAGTTGTGGGATGGTGCACACCCCCTCCGTCCCCTGCCACATACACACAAAAAGAACTCATGAAATTATACCAAACACAGCAAACAGGACAGTTTATACACAATCCTTCCCTCCAGATCAATGGGAGGCAGTTAATTTCAGAATGAAAGGAGTCCAAGTGCTTCTCAGTGTTGGGCCTTCTCAAGAGTGACAGTTACTCATGGGCCTGGCCTGGGAACCTCAGCCGATGCTGAGGAGGCAGGAGGCAGAGGCATCACACCACGCGGAGGGGGTGCAGCACAGTGCCGGATGCCATGGCCTCTTGCGACCTCCTCAGGTGATGCCCCTGCTGGGTGGGATGGCAAGGACACAGAGACCAGCCGCCCCAGCTGGGCGCCCTCTGCTGGCCAGGAGCCTGAGGTGCCCCCAGCTGACTACTTGGACTCGGGCCCTCCCACCGCCCACCAGTCACTGAGAGGCACAGACTCTACCCTTGGACCTCTAATGTGTTTCACTTGAGATTACAGGGAGCAGATTGTGACCTTTCTTTTTATTTTTGTAAGTTTTTTAATGTTTATTTTTGAGAGAGAGAGACAACGTGCGAGTGGGGAGGGGCAGAAAGAGAGGAAGACACAGAATCTGAAGCAGGCTCCAGACTCTGAGCTGTCAGCACAGACCCTGACGCGGGGCTTGAACCCACGAACCGTGAGATCATGACCTGAGCCAAAGGGGGACGCTTAATCGGCTGAGCCACCAAGCCTTATTGTGACCTTTCTTGATGCCACCAGTAGGAACACCAACTATCCTGTCCTCTATGATGGTGGCTCAGGAGTGTGAACAGGCTACCCGCTTTAAACTCTGCACTCCATGCACTTGACTCTTCCCTTGTCAAAGGGAGCCCACGCCCCCTCCTCCGCCCGTCATGGCAACCAGCTTGTCACCGGAAGTCGTGCAAGGCTTCCCAGTACCCCCATCTGGAGGGGAAGACCTTGGGCAAACGCGAAATCCCCCAGGCCGAGTGGTAAGGTTCCAGACAGAGTTCTTTCCCCTCCTGATTTGCGCTTCTGGCCCTGGTGGGAACCAGAAAACGGAGTTGGCAAGCTGCTGGTGGGAAGAAAGGGACCCAGAGCTGGGGATTGACACAGAGGCTCTCCCCCAAGGGCGGAGCTGGAGCCGAGGACTGAGCACATGGGCGGCGGGGGGGTGTGTGCCCCGGAGGGTGGCAGTGACCCCTGTCCTCCCCTATCAGGGCCCCCATCGAAACGTGCACACCCCTGCACTTGGTGCCTGATGGCCGCCCTCCCTGAGAACACCCAGATGCAAGGTGGCTTCTTGGCCCTTTTGGGGTCCCCTCACTTTTCCCTGCAGGAGAACCTGGGGGGGCTCAGGTGGCTGTTGAGGCAGGACGGGGGCCGAGGCCTGTGCCCTCTGCCAGGGGCGGCCCTGACGCCTTCCTGTAACACTTCTCAGGCCCCGACCTGGGGCTGGCGCCCAGAGCCATGACATAAATAGGATCTGTGCTCTAGGCCTTTAGGGGCTCCCGTTGGAGTGGAAACAGGATCTGCAAACACCCCAGGATGCAAAAGCAGCCCCCGTGGGTCGGGGTGGGGGAGAGACACAGAACTGTGGCAAAAGGCACTTTCCTGAATTCACATCCAAAGAAACTTCTAATCTCCAGGAATTCCAGCTCCGCCGCCTTTGGGGAGGGAGACGGGGACGAGAAGGCCTTGCCCAGCAGTGCTCCCTCGCTGTGCACACGGGCTTCAGGGGGCCCACCGGGGTTGGGGTGGGGGGCAGGCGAGGGAAGGACAGAGACAGAAGAGGTCAGACAGACGGTGCTGGGCTATGCTTACAGTTTTCACCCTGAAGAGTCCTGGAGGATAAACCCTCACGCTCTCCCTTCCCCTTCACATAGCTGTTTTCAGTTTGCTCACTTCCTCCCAATCCTTGCTCATAAACATGCACATTTTTGACAGCTCAACTGTTTGTTTTTTTTTTTTTTTTTCTGGTCCCAGAAGCTCAGGAGAAGCATACAGATTGCGCTGCAAGGTGGAGCGATTTCCTCACAAAAGCTGAAAATGGGAAATAGAGGGCCTGTTAGACTCACATCAAGCTGGAAAAGCCCCAGGGGGACTTCTTTGAGAGCGTTTTCTGAGAAATCCACATCCCTGAGGTGGTGTTTCCAGAAGACGGCCATTTTGTCTGGTAGAGATTCCAGGCTGTTTTTGGATGCTCGACAACATTTCTAAGAGTTTGACAAGAAAGAGAATGAGTCGTTAGCTTTTCAAGCACGTGGAGCCCATGAGCAAGACCGTTTCCAAATCTGATGTTAAAAATCAGAATACTACAATAAGCCTCTGTCATAAGCGCCATGGAATTAAAAGGTTACAAACTGTCATTGTCCCATTTCCTGTCCCTTTGCTCCAAGGAAGGGACAGGAATGGTTTCCTGAGGGAGACGAAGGTGGCTCATAGCCCTTTCCCTTCATTCTAGAACATCTGGCCCATTGTCCTTGGAGATAATGGCATGATTCAGGACCATGCCCTAGAGAGGAGCCCATTTCCCACACACATATGGTCCCACCAGAATGTTAATGCTAGTGAAGGAGAATTTCTTGGTTTAAAACCAATGGCAATAAAACATAAATATTCTTTATGCTATTCCATCCGTTTTAACAAGCAAACTTCCCAAGAAGCAGAAACACCATGTAACTGGCAGTGCCGTGGAGGCAGATGATTTCTGCCTCCCTTCTTTATTCTGATTTGACAGCTCTCTGAAAGGAACTGTGCCCCCCAGAAGTCTTCCTACACCAGATATGCAAGCTGTGACTGTGGAAAGTTCTATGGGTGTCATGGCACGAACCTCAAGCCTGGAGCCAGGCGCATGGGCCTGGGAGCCACCTGCCTGAGACACTCTTCGGCTGTAAGAGGGGAACAGCAGTGATACTACCCGGTATGGCCACCGAGGGGCGCAAGTGAGCACACTGAGAGAGCCCTGGGTAATGACCAGCCCTTCCCGACTTCTGGTACAATACTAACCAAAGGGCAGGCCCAGGCATCTGGAAACACCTTCAGGTTATTTCTGGAGACATTCAGATAACTGAGTGACTTGAAAGAATGAAGGAAAAGGGCAGGGAGTTCCGTCAATTTATTGTTAGAAATATCGAGTTCCTGCAGCTTCCGCAAACCAATCCAGTTAGTGGCTAGGGGGAAAAAATAAATAAATATATCGGTAAAGAAAAAAAAAAGGTCCTATCAAGAAGAACACCACGGGGCGCCTGGGTGGTTCAGTTGGTTAAGTGTCTGACTTCGGCTCAGGCTATGATCTCACAGTTTGTGAGTTCGAGCCCCGCATCAGGCTCTGTGCTGACAGCTCAGAGCCTGGAGCCTGCTTTGGATTCTATGTCTCCCTCTCTCTCTGCCCCTTACCCGCTCATGCTCTATCGTCTCTGTATTGAAAATAAACAAAACATTTTAAAAATTAAAAAAAAAAGAATACCATGATAAAGTCAGTCAGGTTACTGATGATATAACATACCGTTTTCTTCTTCAAATAATTTCTCCAAGTAGTTTTTTGAAGCTGTCAGTTTTTGAAGTTTTAAGAGGTGCAGGAACCCCGGTGGGAGATGGGGCAGTTTATTGCTGGAAATGTCAATTTCCAGGAGCCTGTGGTTAGGGAAGAAGGGAGTCAAGGCATCAGAGCAAAGAGGTGAGCACCACTGTTTTGTGTGTCTCTGTATACGTGTTTCTCTTTTCCCCTCACACCAAGCCGAAGAGTGTGCACTGAAAATGCAGTGGTGGGGGGCGCCTGGGTGGCTTAGTCGGTTAAGCGTCCGACTTTCGCTTAGGTCATGATCTCGCGGTTCACGGGTTCGAGCCCTGCGTCAGGCTCTGTGCTGACTGCCAGCTCAGAGCCTGGAGCCTGTTTCAGAGTCTGTGACTCTCTCTCTCTCTCTGACCCTCCCCTGCTCACGCTGTCTCTCGTTCTCTCTCTCCTAGAAATAAATAAAAATATTAAAAAAAAAAAAGAAAGAAAATGCAGTGGTGGGATTTGTATTCATTGAATTCATCGTTACCACGTCCTGTGTAGACAAAAAAAATCAGCTGCCTCTGGTGGTCCCTGGTCTTATTGACTGATTGGGATGCAGACCTCTCTCCATATATGATAGCAAAGGAAGCTGGGGCCCTGAAACCTCCTGGATGGCCACAGGGCGGTACTTTTAGGCACCTGGACCCTGGTTTGATCCCTGCTCAGATGCCACTTGATCTTTAAATGTGTGTGCTCGGGGCGCCTGGGTGGCTCAGTCGGTTAAGCATCCGACTTTGGCTAAGGTCACGATCTCACAGTTCATGGGTTCGAGCCCCCCCGTCAGGCTCTGTGCTGACAGCTCCGAGCCTGGAGCCTGCTTCAGATTCTGTGCCTCCCTCTCTCTCTGCCCCTTACCTGCTCATGCTCTGTCTCTTTGTGTCTTAAAAATAAATAAAACATTGAAAAATAAAAATAAATAAAAATGAATGTTTGTGTGCAGCCTTCTTCCTCACGGGTTATGTCTGACCCCATGTTCTTTGCAATATTCTCCCTTAACTTCATTTAGAGTCATAGCTCGAAGGCCCAAGTCCTTTCGAAGATGAGGCTTTGCAGGTAGGTATCATCAATACATCCATGAAGGTAAGGTCCTTCCACTGCTCACTGCGCTGCAGGGGGAAGGTGCAGGCCTCTTCCCAAGCTCTCCTCCCCCTCCCCAAAAAAGGAGACCAGGAGCTGCCCACACCATCTACCTGCTGTTAACTCTTTCTATGAGGCCCTTCCCACTTGACTTTCTCTGGGAGGTGGACTGAAAACCTTCCAGCAGCCAGTATCTCAGCGGCCTCTGATTCCTGTGTGCAAGCCCAAGACTGGATATCTCGGGCAGGCAGGTCCACGTGGCCACCAGTGAGAGTGTAAATGTGGGCCAGACAAACCACCCCTCTCGACTTCTCTGCGTTCCTCTCGAAAGGAGTCAGGAGGCCTTACTCCTCAGATCTTGTATAAGGGCAGGCGGGACTTCTTTCCCATTCCTGAGAGTTTGTTTTCAAAACCACAAAGGACATTCAGAGAGCTCATGTGGGGGGGTCAGGTCTGGCGGCTGGGTGCGGATGTCCCCAGACCCACTCCAGGGGGGCCTGCATGTGCCGAGTACCTACCTGGAACAGATGATTTCATCCGATGACTGCACGCCAGGCAGTTCCCCCAGGTGGTTGTTGGAGAGGTTCAGCTTCCGGAGGTTGATGAGTCCCCAGGGGATGACGGAGGGGAGGGAAGACAGGCAGTTGTCAGAAAGGTCCAGCTCCGTGATCTGGCAGGAGATGTCGATGAGCCAGTCTAGATCCACCCAGGGCAACTTGAGGTGGGACCATTTCACACGAAGCGCCTGGATTTGGAGAAAGGAGAAAAGCACCCTTGGATGGTGAGCCCACGGCCAACGTAGGCTTGGGATGAAGCAATGATTTGTTCATGTGTGAGTCTGCCGGAGTCCCCAGATGTCAGGATCTTGGCGGGCTTGTAGCTAGCACTGGGGACGTACCTGTTCCCATCTGCACCTGCGTCTCACAGGTAATCTCTGCAAGACTCCACCTCATTCTCCAGCCTCTAGAGGGAGCACGTGTTGCCTCTTACAGGGCAGGAATCTGGCACCTGCTGTGTACAGAGGGAGGCCACCCATACTTAGAGGAGCCTCCCCAGACTGGAGAAGAAGGCCGAAGTTCTTCTGACCTCCCTCCAAGGACCTCCCTGTGATTAGAGACGCTACTGCCTGCAACACAGCAGGCCCTGCATTTGGTGCTTTGTGGATGGACTGCTTCCCAAGAGTGAGAGAGAGAGAGAGAGAGACTGAATACACAATGGCCAGGCCATATATAAAATATGGAACTTGGACCCACAACAAATGGCAACCTTCCCAGGAAACTCACTCCCTGTAACCAGCCCAGGAAGCCAGCCTGCTCTAAGCCAAACTCATAGGAAGCCAAGCCTCCATGGCTAACATCAATCCAGGAAGCTGCGCAATAGCTTCTGGAGCAGTCAGATCATAATGGAGAGCTTCACTTTGGCCCTATGTCCAACTTCAATCGACCAGAGAAAGCCAAAATGCTCCCCCTACCAAACACGTAGAACCCCCCTCCCTTCTATTTAGCTGCCTCCAGCTTTCCCATTGGCAGCCTCCAGTTGGGGGACACCCAAGGCTTTCCCTTTTCCCCACTATAAAGCTTTCTCACTCTTCTGCCAAGACACAAGCGAACATAGTTGACTCCCTTCCTAAAGCAAGCTCTGAATAAATCGCCTTTGCTTTCCTCCTCGGGTTGGTCTTTGTTTATGTCCACAAGAGAGAGTCAGAAAGCCCAGCAGCTTGCTAGCAGTAAAAAGAGATCTGGTTAAATACACACGGACAGGGCTTTTCTCTTTCTTCTGGATTATCAAAGCATTTGGGGCTCAGTTAGGTTTCTGGCAGGGGGCAGGGAGGAGGAAATCAGCTTTTGGGCTTGTTTCTCCAAAGCAGCTGGAAAGGCGTATGAGGAAATTAAAGAAACAAAAATCAGTGCTTGGCAAATGGGAGAATGTAATCACCAAGCCCATGGCGGGAAGACCAATAACCACATGGGGTAAATTTGCTTTCAAAATTGGCAATAGCAGGCAGATTTCCTTATGTGGCCACTAGATGGTGCTATGTGTTGCCTTTATCTCCTTAGCTGAGCTGTCAGGATTGGAAAGGGTCTGTCTATTACACTCTCTGAAAGCTCTGGTCTTTGAACCAGGGGATGAAGAACTCTGTCTCTGTCTGTCTTATCGCTCTCTCCATTCACGTGGATGAAGAGGGACAGGTGATGACATATTGGACTTTGGGTCAAAAGAATGGAGTTTTAACTTCAGCTAACTTTTTAAAAAAGACAAGTCACTCTATTGCTATTTCTATTGTCATTACTATTCCCCCCCCGCCCCCACAATTTTTAATTTAAAAAATTTCAGGACTGCTGAAAAGCTGAACTTGGATACAGCGAGGACCCCTGAAATGCCCTACCCTTAGATTCCACTGTTAGTCTGTCACACTTGTTTTCTCTCCTTTTTCTCCACAGACATTTTTCATTTTTGGCTGAATCATTTCCAAGTAAATTATCGCCATCATGGCACACTTCACCCCTAAATACTTCAGCATGTATCTCTGCAGAACAAGCATAGTTTCCTACGTGACCATCAAGTATTTATCATTTTCAAGGAACGAACTCAAAACAATATTATCAAATCCACAGTCCACATTCAAATAGTCCCAGCCATCCCAGAAATAGCTTGTATAACTATTTTATGTCCTGATCCAGGATCCCGTCAAGAATCACACATTGCATCTATTGGTCATGTCCCTTTACTTTTCTTTAAGCTAGAAGGGTCCTCATGGCTTTTAATGTCGTTTGCAACATTGGCATTGCAATTTTTCAAGTCATTTCAGTTGTCTTGTATTATACCCCACAATCTGAATTTACTCTGTTGTTTCCTAATGTTTAGATTCAAATTAAGCATTTTTGGCAAAAATCTCAGACAATGAGGAGTCCAATCAATCGGGCCCCACCCGAGGGCAACTGATGTCTGGTTATTCCCCTGTTGGTGATGCCGGGCCTGACCTCTTGTTGAAGGCAGTACCCGTCAGATCCCTCCTTTGTAAAGGTGCATTTTACTCTTTACGACCAATGAGCAGTCTGTGGGGTGATACTCTGAGACTAGTGAATATCTTGTGTTCCTACATCATTTCATTCAGTGATTTCAGTGTCCACTGTTGATCCTGGCCTGACTCAGTACAATGATGCTTGCAAAGCAGTGATTTTTCTAAAAGGATCATTCCTTCTACACTTGTTACCTGGCATTCTTCTGTGCAGAAGGGCGTCTCCCTGACCCTTTTAAATATCAATATGGACTCATGGATTATTATTTTTTTTTTACTCAAAGGATTGCAATAACTATTATCATTATTTCTTTTGCTGCTCAGGTCACCCCCAATTTGGCTAGTGGGAGTCCCATCAAGGGGGCTTCTGTGTTCCTTTGACACGTCCCTACATGTTTTGGGCATTTCCTCACTTCCCGGCAAAGTAAGATGCTCCAGTCTCCTCTGGTGCTTTCCAAGCCCCAGCCCTGGAACCAGCCCTGATTTCCTTTAGCATAAAATGGTGTTTAGAAACCAACATCTGGTGTTAGGTATACCCACTGCTACTGGGGTGTCACTGCCTCTCAGCCCATCGATCCAACACAGCTCTGTATTACACATGAGTGCATCCTGATGCCTTCATTTCAAATCCAGCCACAAGTGCTTCTCCTTGATCTTTCCATAATTCATAACTGGACTACCCTTTGTCTGGTTATTATTGGCTTTCATCTGTTAATTAAGTGGTTTGGATCAGATGATGGCTAAGTCACTTCTAGACCCAGGGTTCTGTCTGGCTTATGTCCCCATGTGGGACAGCATTTGCCTGCCGGGAGCCTTGGGATAAACAAGACAGCCAACCCAGGAGCAGGCTGGGAGGAAGGTCACCATATCTTGCGATGCCAAGTCAACGAAGACCCTCCGACGGCCTGGCTACCTCCTATTCCTGGGTTCTTAGACACACACAGGTCCCAGGCCCAGGCCCAGACAGCTGGACACGAAGCCAAGGGGCCCCAGAGTGCAGTCTGACTCTCCCCTCACCCTGTGTGGCCAGTCTGGTCAAGCCAATATCAAGTGGATTGGACTTGAATGGAAACAGCAGCCAAACATATGTAAGCTGACGAGGAGGCTGGTTTTGGATTTGATTTTTAACAATAAATCTTAGGCGTCTATAGAAAGTCTTATACATAAAACTACAGGACCATCAAAAGTTAAATGAAAAAGAGAAATGACTCAGATTATTACTATGACATGAACTACTTATGCTACAAATGCACTAAACATCCTTGGCAGATAAGCTTAGGTGTTCTTCCCCGACGCTGGCCATCTGCTTCCCGCATCTCATCTCCTGCATCTCTTGCACATTCCAGGAGTCCAGAGCTGCAACTTATAGTTGCATAGAGAACAGGGACTTGACCTCATGAGACTTGGAGCCCTGCGTCTGCCTCACTCCACATGGGGGCCTTGGGCAAGTTGTGGTGGATTTGGATATCGTCTTGGGCTCTGACTGGCTCAAGTCCCCTTTTATGAACTTGCCTGCTGATTTTGTACTGCGCTAACTCAAACCAAGGGTCATCCCTGATGTGCCAGCAGGTATGGCTTGTCCAGAACCTGACCCACGTGCACCTCCGTGCACCGCCTTGACCGACAGTCTCTGAAGGTCAGCAGCATACCTAGCATGCAGCAGACACTAAATAAATGTGCACTGACAAGAATCAAACCATCAAGAACTGCAATCTAATCCATTTTCACACCTCTAACCCGATTGGTCATCCTAAAATGTCAAGGTCCGCTCAAAACCTTTCAGCCTCCCCGCAGCCCCCACGAATGCAGCAGGACATCTGAGCTCCTTCCCTGGGCAGCTCCACACCCACTCTCCAGCTTTACGCCTCACTGCCTTCTTCCCGCCCTCTGCTTGCCCTCTGCATTCCTGTTGGCACAGGGCTTGTGGAGTTAATAATTTGTTGTAGGTAGAAGAAATTGGGCAGTGGGGTGTGCTCTCAAGGGCAGAGGACTCAAGGCCAGGGAAAAAGCACCAACTAAAGCACCAAAATGGCCTTTTCGTGAATGAACCACAGGGCTCAGAAAGTGGACCCAACACTGAAATTCCTAGGTGGGCTGTGGGGACCACAGGAGTGTGGCCCCGCTGTCAGTAATGGCCTGTCCCATCTGCCAAAGGGCTGCTGGGGCTCCCAATAGTCCCCCTGCAACATGCATTGTCTGGTGATGCTTGGACACTGTGGCAAATGCCATATGGGCCTGGTGCTGAGACAGGTTTTGTAGAAACTTATCCCAGAAAACTGGCCTCCTTTTGACAGTGGGTGTCGTGAGGTCACTCAAGGATCTAAGTTTCTGCAGGCCTGGCTGGCTGGCCTCTGCCTTCACGCTCTGCTCTGCCACCATGATGAAGGGGGCAAGGAGCCTCCTCCTGGCTTTGCGCCCCGCTCCGCTTTCTCTCCGCTGGAATTCGCAGTTCTCTTACCTCCTGTCCAAATCCTAGTACTTGTGCAAGCTTTGGTGCAAGGACTGCCTTCCTTATCCCCAACTAGGGTCTGCGTTGCCTCCAATTATATGACAGGGACCCCACCTTGCTTCACTTGCATTTGAACATTTAGTAATGTTTGCTGAGTACCGCAACGTGTAGACCATTCTGTCAGCACGGGGGCAGATGAGAGATGTGGACTTGCCAGATGGAACCAATAGTTTAAAGGGGAGACATGTGTGTGTGTGTGTGTGTGTGTGTGTGTGTGTGTGTGTGTGTGTGTGTGTGTCCAGTGTGCAGCTGGTCGCCCTAACTCATAGGTTTCTTGGTCTTCATGGACTATGAGCAGGTGATATTGACCACAAAGCCAAGAAAGAACACTTGTAGGCAAACCGCATGTGCTTCTTTTTTGGGAGTCCTATTCTAACAGAAGAAAATCATCAGTAACAAGTGAGTGGCTATGTGCCACTGAATTTTCCAGACACGAGGAAGAGGGGGAAGCAGATGCTGGCAGTTCCTAAAATCGAGCTCTTTCTGGGTCTTACACCCACCAGACAGCTTCTGTAGGGTTGGAATCTGTTAAAGTCAAGCTACCAGAGAATTCAGAAAAAGCAGAAGTCCGAAAATAGGAAAACACACTCAGAATGTCAATATCCTTGTGAAAAGATTTCTGGGCTTGGGAGCTGAAAATAAATGGGTGAGATTTCTACCTGGCCTTGGGTGGGTTTGAAAGCTTTCATTTACAAAAGTTATCTGGGCGCACAAACATTACAGGGTGGCCAAGCATTTACAGGACGATGGAGAAAGGAATTTAACCCATGCAGGGCGAAGATCACTCTGGAAACCAAACCAGATAAGGCCCCGAAGCCTTCATGACTTATTCATGTTTAGTCCAGGCAGGATCACAATAAACAAGGTTCTGGGGGACAGAAGCCAGCAACTGCATAATGAAATCCATGCACTTTGAATTGCAACATCAAAGACAGTGGGATGTGGAGACCCCCCTAACAATTCACCAGTGACGCCGTGGTTAAGGCACCTCCACTCCAGAACAAACAGACAGAGATGGGCTCATGTTTGTCCTCAAGCATGAGACCTTTAAATTTCGGGCCAAAGAACTTTGGCTCAAGTCATGATCTCACAGTTCGTGCGTTTGAGCCTTGAGTCGGGCTCTGTGCTGACAGCCAGCTTAGAGCATGGAGACTGTTTCAGATTCTGTCTCTCTCTCTCTCTGACCCTCTCCTGCTCTCTCTCTCTCAGAAATAAATAAAACATTTAAAAATTTTGAAAAAAAAATTCGGGCCAAAGAGAAGGTGGTACTGCTCTTCCAGAAGGTGCAGTGTGAGGACTTAGAAACCTGCTTCCTGAGACAGTGCTAGTGATTAGGATCAAATCAAGAAGGGCTAGATGTATGTAAAGACATGGCTCAATACGGACAGTGATGTCTGGGGTGCTTCTGTGTGTATGGAAGACCTCCTTGTCCTGTAGCTGAGGCTGCCGCCTGGGACAATCCCGCCTTTACACAATCTTTCTTGAAGCCACCAGACATAAAGTGTCACAGTGAGAAAGCCAGTGGCCTGCATGATATCACTTATGGTTGCTTTTATGTCAGTGCAACCTTTACTGGTGGAAGAAAGGGAATTGATAAGTGGGGGGCTGTGGTCTGCAATGCTTTCAGCCTGGCTTTTAACCTTGACGGTCGCAGGTTGGTGGGGGGAAGGGAGCTGAGTGCCTCTGCCATTGGTTAGGTGGAGAACAGCCTCACCAGAGTCAAGCTTCAATGTTACATCCTTACTGGTCTCTGCAGGGCCCACAGAGCAGAATTCATACCTCTTCTCCCTGTGTTGCCAACTCATCGTTCCGGCCAGTTGGCAGCATTTGACCTGTGATCTATGGTTGACTGTGTAAGAATCTTCCCTCCTGGAGGCTATAAATCCCTTGAGGTAACTGACTAGAGCTCCATGATGTTAGGGAATGTCACAAAAAGGCAGCGTATAGAATTAGTCTATTCAATCAAGACACCCATGTTAAAACGGGATGGGGGAGGGGTACCTGGGTGGGTGGGCCGATTAAACGTCTGAGTCTTGATTTCTGCTCAGGTCATGATTTCATGGTCCGTGTTTTCCAGCCCCACATCGGACTCTGCATTGACGGCACGAAGCCTGCTGGGGATTCTCTCCCTCCATATCTCTCTGCCCCTCCCCTGCTCACACATGCTCCCCCCCAACTCAAAATAAATAAGTAAACTTAAAAAGGAATAGAAGGGGATGGGGAATACATAGAATCTTCTCAAATGTATTTGTGAATCCTTGGGCAACATAAAACCCAAGCCTTTCTTTCTAGGATTAAGCAAAATTCCCTTGAATGATGGCAGAGGACCTTCTCCTTGTTGAATGAGCCAGAAAGACAGGAACAACTTTCTGATGTGGAAAGGAGCAGTCAGGGCAAGCAGACCGCTGCAGAGGTGGCGAAACCAACACATCTAATCTCAACAGAACTGACTTACTAAAAAGCCTGAGGAACAAGCCCGAAAGAAACTGTAAAAGTGAAGGTGCCTGCAAATGTTCTCTGGGAAGCCAGACTGTGAGAGGAGACCATGGATGACAGGGGTTTGGCTGGACAGAGGCTCAGCACGTGGGGGATGGGGGCTCTGTCCCAGGGGTCCTCGTGCACGTGAGGGCTATGACACACAAGAACTGACCGTGCCTACCTCCTCATCCCTGGGAGGAATCCTTCACGTGAAACTTCCAAACACCTGCCACTCAAGTGATTGCACACTGGCAGGGAAAGGCTCTCGAGAAGAGAGGGAACAGTCAGCACGTAATGATGAGCAGGACATTGGATGTCTGCCCATGCACATGAAGTGGCCATGAGTGGTGGACTCACGTCAGGCAGTGGAGGAACGGCCACATGGATGGTGTTACGGGCTGAACTGTGCTCCCCATGAAAGATATTTTGAAGCCCTAACCCCCAGTACATCCGAATGTGACCTTCATTGGAAACAGGGTCTTTACAGAGATTATTAAGTTAAAATGAGGTCATTATGGTAGGTCTTCATCTAATATGACTGACTGGTGTCCTTATGAAAAGGGGGAAATTTAATCACAAAGAGATGGGGTGATGTGAAGACATGCAGTGAAAAATGGCATGTGGCTGGGGTGCTGGATTTACAAGCCAAGGAAAGCCACAGAAGGCCAGCTACCAGCAGAAGTTAGAAAGAGGGGAGGAGGGACCCTCCCCTAGAGCTGAGAGGGAACACAGCCCTGCTGCTGACATCTTGATGTCAAACTTCTGACCTCCATAACTTGAGACAATACATTTCTGTTACTTTAAGCCAACCAATTTTTGGTACTTTGTTACAGTACCAGTGATACAGATGATAACAAGTCAAATGAAGACTAGAGAAGTCAAGACCTGAGATCTTGGAATATTCCATCAAAAGGGGGTCCCCACATTAAAAAAGGAAAACAAAGAAAGAGAGATTTTTGAAGCCCAAAAGGATGCCTGTTGAGATAAGTAGATTAGAAATATGATGTAAAAAAAAAAAAAAAAGGTAAGGGAAAGGACAGTAAGTAAATTAGCAAAAAGCCTGGGAGGGCCCCATAGTGTAGAGGACAGTTTCAAAAGGGACCTGAGTATGACTACAGGGAGTAAAGGAAGGGACAGATAAAGGGAAAGGGGAGGTCAGCCTTCTTTTCAAACTCACAGGAGGAAGATTAATTCAATGAGGCAGTTAATGAAATGACTGAGGAAAAACAATGTAATCCATTCTGAAAAAGCATGTCTGCTCAAAATGCTGCAATATCAGAATTAGCGGAGTGGTTTGCTGCCAACATCATTCAAGACAAACAAACACAAGGAAATATTACCATAGAAACCAGATCAATGTGAAGCAGAAGTACGAAAATAACAAGGTTTACAAGCAAAACTATGATGGCATGTTTAACAGTCAACACGGAACAATCTGTTGCCTCCAAGGGCTCACTCAAGGTCAGACTGTAGGGCAACCATCTGGAAGTTGAGCTGGGATCACGGGATGACACATTCTCGGAGACTCTTTGCAATGCATGCACCGACTTCTGTGCCCACTTTTTCAGCTGACCTTCACAGTAACCTTGTAAGGTCGGGCACAATTTGCACATAAGGAACCTCAATTCACTCAAAGGTAAAGAACCAGGATGGTGATGAAGGTGCCTGATTCTCTGTGTTGTCCCCTCCTACCATACCACCATGTTCCCACAGCCATGGAAAAGCTGACACCGTTTCAAAGGCATGAGAAGAAATAACCAAGGCTTCCTGATAGCAATAAAGCTACTCGAACAACCCCAACCCCAAAATACAGCCATGCTAAGCCTTTGCGTTCCAACCCAGGGCAAAATAGAAAAGAAAAACTAACAAAAATTGAAGAAAAATACTAGCAGACTATGCTAGATCAACTATGCAAAAAATGAAGGGAGGATTATAGAGCTACACACTGCCTTCAAAATGGGAGATCACCAATGGTAGAAGGCACAAGAATGAATTTTGTGTTCAAATAGATAGGAATGCACACATTTACTGATTACATTCTGAGTATGAAAGAAAAGTAAATAGGAAAAAAGGAAAAGGGTAAAAGGGAGCAGGGAGAGGAACACATCTCTTGAGATAGAAGATAATATCTCAGGGGCGCCTGGGTGGCTTAGTTGGTTAAGCGTCCGACTTTCGCTTAGGTCATGATCTCACGGTTCATGGGTTCGAGCCCTGCGTTGGGCTCTGTGCTGACTGCCAGCTCAGAGCCTGGAGCCTGTTTCAGAGTCTGTCACTCCCTCTCTCTCTGACCCTCCCCTGCTCATGCTGTCTCTCTCTCTCTCTCTCTCTCTCTAGAAATAAATAAAACATTAAAAAAATTAAAAAAAAAAAGAAGATAATATCTTATCTCAAGACAAAAGCAAAATAGAGGTAGAACCAATGATGGAGGCAGGATTGGGAGGTGGCCAGTTCTCTGACCATGAAAACATGCCCTTTTAAGTAATGCTTGTGTGGCAGAGAGAAACCGAGTCACAAGAGAATATATATTTAGAAGAATAAACGCATTATAAGTAATGGAAAAGAAAAGGCACAACTGTGATCAGAATTGCAAAAGGAAAAGTGAAACATCATAAGCCAACCCCGCCCTAGTTAGAATAGAAAGCTAAAAGAAAACAGGAAAATTAGAACAAATAGATTAAGCACAGAAAAACCAGAATGAAGTAAAGGCAAGGAAGATCATAAAGCCAATTCAAGGGTCTTTGAAAAAAATAATAAGGTCAACACTCAATTGACTAAATTAAAAAAGGTTTAAATGTACCTTTAATAATCTAAGAATGAAAGTGACACTCTGACAACCATGTAAAAACAATGTTTAGGTTATGGGAGGTGTTGTCTGTGGCCACAGCTAACAAACCGAATGAAGATGTTGAAATGCAAGATTTACATACAAAGATAGAAATTCTCAAAGTGACATAAAAAGAGAAAAAACAAAATCATGTACGTAAGGCACACAAATAAGGAAAATAACCAGAGGCTCCCTGCCCAAAGGCTCCTAATTCCACATATGTCCTTTTTAGTATTTTATCCCAAAGTTTTATTTTTATTTATTTTTATTAGTTTTTAAAAATTCCAGTGTAGCTAATATACAGTGTTATATTAGTTCAGGTGTACAGTACAGTGATTCAGCAATTCTGTACACTGCTCAGGACTCATCACAACAGGTGCTCTCTTGAATCCCCATCACCTGCCTCACCCATCCCTCACTTCCCTCCCCCCTGGTAACCTCAGTTTGTTCTCCATAGTTAAGAGTATCGAATGCCAAAAAGTGTTTAATAAAATTATCACTTTTTCTTCACTAAAGTTTTTAAAATGAAGACAGGGTTTTTTTTTTCTTTAAAAATTCAATGTGCTTTTTTCCCCCTACAGTATTTCAGTCATTCCTTTTAAAAATAGGAAGCTTACAAGAAATATTCTGTCACTAGTTTCAAGTTAATTTTGCCAACATCTATTTGAGAAATAGGGGGGGGGAAAGCAAGAAATAAAATGTCTGTAGTTAACTAAACTACTCAGCTTATTATTGAGAGAACCTTCACTTCCTCAACTTAAAATTATTTTTTAACATTTATTTATTTTTGAGAGACAGAGGGAAACAGAGCACAAGCAGGGGAGGGGCAGAGAGAGAGGGAGACAGAATCTGAAAGAGGCTCCAGGCTCTTAGCTGTCAGCACAGAGCCCAATGTGGGACTTGAACTCAGGAACCGTCAGATCATGACCTGAGCCAAAGTCAGATGCTTAACTGACTGAGCCAGCCAGGTGTTCCCTCTTCAACTTTTAAATAAAGACAAAAATTTCTAACTTACAAGATTATATAGGGGATTAAAGCAGAACATTTGACAAAGTTCTTTGTCAGCTATGAAGTGTTATGTAAATGGGAGGTTTACTATATCTATAAAATTTCATCCATCCATCCCTCCATCCATCCTTCTAGGCATCCATCCCTCCATCCATCCATCCATTCTTCCATCCATCCCTCCATGCATGGAACCATCTTTCATCTTTCCCTGGCCCTACAGTGGGGGTCGAACACAAAGCAAAATGGCCAACTCCCCTGCTTTTGAGAAGCTTCCATTCAAACGAGAGAGTTGACATTATACAACGTCACATCCAGATAATCTCAAATCTTGTTAAATGCTATGAATAAAGTGGACAGGAAGCTCTGAGAGACAAAAGGGGTCTGACCAGGCCTGTGGACCAAGGAAGGCTTCCTGAGGATACGTGTGGGGTTAAGATTTGCAGGGTACCCTGGGGTCATGGAACAGTGTGTGCTCTGTGCTGGGGAGTGAGGCTTCTTCCTGGTTGTGCTGTCCACCCTGTGTGAATGGTACAATTTCCTCCTGCTGCTGGACGTGTTGGTTTCCTTCCCCTAATTTCTTCTTATTATAAATAGCAGGGTTTTGACCACATTTGTGGGAATTGACTTTTTTCCCCTTTTGAATTACGTCCTAGAGGTATCTCTCTGAAAGGAAATGCCAAATTCAGAACAGTTCACTGGGAGAAAAGAGTTTTATGGCTTTTGTCACATGATGCCAATTACTTTGCACACATATGGAACAGATTTACAGTGCCAGCAGTAAGGCCTTGGTGTGCCCATTTCTCAAGTGTCTTACTCAGCATTTATATTTATTTTTGCTAGTTTAATAGGTTTCTGTCAGTACTTTCATGTTGCTTTAATCTGAATTTCTGTAATTATCATTAAAGTTATATTTGTATCCATTCCATGATTCACCACCTGTATTTTCTTATATGTAAATTAACCCTTAATTTCTCTTTAAAAAATTTTTAATGTTTATTTTTCAGACAGAGAGACTGACAGAGTGGGAGCAGGGGAGGGGTAGAGAGGAAGACAGAATTTGAAGCAGGCTCCAGGCTCTGAGCTGTCAGCACAGAGCCTGATGCAGGACTCGAACCCACGAACCATGAGATTATGACCTGAGCTGGAGTTGGATGCTTAACTGACTGAGCCACCCAGGTGCCCCAATTTATCTTAATTTCTTACCCAATAGAATTTATGAGTGATGTGCCACAAGGGCCATGGTTCTGGCTTGGTCCCTGCTGAGTTCTGAGCACCTAGCAGGTGATCTATAAACATTGGCTGAGTTAAATTCGATTATCACCTGCTATGTGATCTATTTTGGATTTAAGTTTTGGTCAGTTCTTTTTTTTTTTTTTAAATCTTCTATTGCTCTCTTTTTTATATTTCTTTTCAAGATTATATTTTCTTATAACTGTTTGGCTTTAATATATAAATCACTCATCTTATTTCTGACAACATACCTTTATATCTATTCGTCTATCTGTAAAAAATTTGGTCACGTAATCATCTCTCTTTCACAACTGGGATAAATGCCCTTTTAAAAATATATTCTGATGGGTTTCCAGGGTTTAACTCTTACCTGTTTGAAATGTATTTGCATTGCTACAAATGTAATTGTCCATCTTGATATCCACTATAGCGACCATATCTGATGCAGTTTCTTCTCATTCTTTCCTGTGTTTTCCAGTTTGTCACTTAAACTCAAATCATAGTTTTACTATTTCTGCCTCTCTGCTTTATTCATCATTTTCTCCATTTTAACCAAATACAAGTGGTTTCTATTGCTGCTGCTGTATATTAGGGTTTCAGATCTGGGAGGAAGTCCATCACAAACACCTCCTTGAAAGGCTGTCCTGTGTCCTTGCTCACTTCCTCTACTGCATAACCTTGCTACCCTATTTCAGATTTTAAGAAGAACCAATGGCATGGATGGTATCCCCAGGAAAGCGTCCGAAGAAGGAATGCATGAGGGCAGGGAAAGCTTCAGTATGTGGAAACTAGAGAAATGAGACCAGTGTAGAATCATCAGCTAACTTCCTCACCAGGGTGCAAGAAAAGCCGATTGATGGAGGCTGCAACAGTCCTGAAGTTTGATTTGACAACTTTTTGAGGGGGCAGTGAAAGGCCTTCTCTTCTTCTCAAACCAGCGAGTGGTGAGAAGGCCAGGCCGGGGTTGTAAGTCCGCTCCCAGAGCCGCCTCTTACCCCCTGGGGCACTGCTGCTCCAGAAACTGAATTCTGGGGACACCTGTTCCTACACTTGTTACACTGCCAGCCGCAAGGAGGGTGTCAGGGTCCAAGAAGGCGGGAATGTGCATAAATCGAAATACTCTGGAAGGCATAAAACTCTTTTTTATGTTTATTTATTTTTGAGAGAGAGAGAGAGAGAGAGAGAGAGAAATACAGTGTGAGTCAGGGAGCAGAGAGAGAGGGAGACAGAATCGGAAGCAGGTTCCAGGTTCCAAGCTGTCAGCACAGAGCCCAATGCGGGACTCAAACTCACAAACCGAGAAATCATGACCTGAGCTGAAGCCGGACGTTTAACTGACTGAGCCACGCAGGTGCCCCTGGAAAGCATAAAACTCTTGAGTAAAAACTTCTTTTTTGTATCAAGCATTAGGCCTAACCCGAGACAAGGGTATTCCCCAGAGGACTCAGTGTCCCTCAGAAAAGCTGCTTTCATGGAGCACCTGGGTGGCTCAGTTGGTTAAACTTCTGACTTGGGCTCAGGTCATGATCGCACGGTTCATGGGTTCAAGTCCTACACTGGGTTCTGTGCTGACAGCTCAGAGCCTGGAGCCTGCTTTGGATTCTGTGTATCCCTCTCGCTCTGCCCCTCCCCCACTTGCACTCTGTCTGTCTCTCTTTCTCAAAAATAAATGAACATTTAAAAAAAAAAGAAGAAGAGAGAAAAGGCTGCATGCCCGTGGTGTCTCAGGTGGCGTGGGGAGCATGCAGCACCCACCCGATCTGTCAGCCCATCCGTCAGCCACTCATGAAGGCCCCAGCAACAGCCACTCATGAAGGCCCCAGCAACAGCCACTCATGAAGGCCCCAGCAACAGCCAAGAGGCCCTATTTGCTGCTTCCTAACCTTTCTGAGCATCCCACAAACACAAATCCTCAGACACCACCCCCCGCCCCCTTGCCCTGATCCCATGGATGGAGAAGAGCTGCTTCAGCTCGGAAAATGTGCAGCCGGATGTTTGTTCTTGGGCGCAGACACAGGCATCTGAATGGCGGGTTACCAGGAATTTCTAAGGTATATAAGCCAGAGCTGATCCAAAAACTGATGATGACGATGATGATGGTAATGATAGTAAGTGTTCCTCTCTGGGTGAGCTGCCCAATTAAAAATCATTAGGCACTTTCAGAAGGAAATTAATACTTTCTCCATTGGGTTGTCTCAGAATTAATTCCAGCTCTTGCCTGCTTGCAATTCTCAGAGCAGCCCCAGAAAGCCCTATCGTCGGGCCCGCTAACAGCTTGAATGGAGACAAACATCATGGTTATTCCAGGACCTGCTTACGCCTTTCCTAGCATTTCTGAGTTTTCCTGCTCCTTTCTGGTCATGCCGACATCGGAATGTTGCCATTTCTCATGGCAACAAAGCAAACATTGACAGGACCTTTGCCATGAACACAGGCCGTCTCATTAGACGTCCGGCAAGGGTTTGGCAGCTTTCAAGGGGGCGCCGGCAAAGCAGAGCCAGGAAACAGCTCTGGCCAGGTCTGACTTGGTTTTGTTCTTGCTCTTCTGAAAGTATGTCCAGACCACGTGGTGTGGGCTCTGGGACCCTCCTTGCCAAAAACCAACAAAACCTAAGCAACCTGCTGTTGCCAGTGGAAAATCAATGTGGACTCGTCTGCAGTTCCCTGTCTGCCGGCAGAGGCGGGGCCTGGCAGCCTGACCCAGAGGCACGCAGGAAGGCTCTGAAGCTTTGCTGGCTCTGGCTTCCAAGGACGCAGCAGTTACACACAGAAATACCCACCGGCTGGTGGAGGTGGCAGAGCATAAACACACAAAAAACAAGAGGACTTCTTCTGCAAGGTCACTGGTTCGAACGCCAGCAAAGTCAAGGGAGTTTTCAGGCTGTGCATTTGTGGCAGCAAAGCACCCTTTTAATGACCGCCCTTGTCTAATATTCTGAGCCAAAAATGCCGGTTCAGACCCACTGCTCGTCTGGAAAGGGAGCAGCACTTACCTCTGGCTCCTGAGTCATCCTTCCTGGATCACGGGATCACTTTGGATCACTGGATCACGCTGGATCACTCTGGGCTGTGCTGCCTCCCTTTCTTCTCCCAGCAGCACAGGAGGAATGTGCTATCACAGGTTAAAGATCACAGGCAGCCAGACACACCACCGCTGGACACAAAGGTACTTGCCTTTGAAATTCACATGAATAATCAAAATACCACCTGCTTTGGGGAAGCCCAAAAAATCCTTATGATTCAGGCTGCACTGCAAATTTCATTTTCTCTTCTGGGCCAAGGAGAAGAAAAGTAACATTGTCTTTTCTTTGTCTACTCCTAACATGCAATAATCACTTCTATGCTCTATGCCTATTTTGGCAAATGTTGCAGGATTTACCCTGTAGAAAAGATGGCAGACCATTTCTGCTTTTAACCTTTAGCCAAGAAAATCAACGTCACTGGCTCCCAAGCTTGGGGGCACACTGGAATCACCTGGGGAATTTTTAAAACTAAACTGATGCAGGTCCCGCCCGAGATTCAGATTCGATCACTGTAGGGTATGACAGGAGCATGGAGATCCTTAAAAGTTCCCAGGGAGTCCACATACAGAAAAGTGTGACAACTGCTCATGAACTTGGGAGGTACAATTCAGGAATCATGAAATGGGAAAAGCCCTGAGTTAGGAGACTCATGTTCTGGGCTGAGTATTGCTGCTTAGTATTTGCTGTCCTTGGACAAGTAACAGAATGTCTCTAAACCATAATATTTTCATCTGGAAAACATATTATATCCCTGGAGTTCATGCCAAGTTGTTGTAGAGATCAAATGGGTAAGAAGGTGCTAGGAAAAACACCAAGCTAAAGGTTGGATGATCACTATTTTCTCTTACAATGTGAGGTTAATATTTAACATTTATTGTACATTCACTATTGCATACTGGTATTCTTTATTTTATTTATTTATTTTTAAAGATTTTAGTTTTACATAAGTATGGGGCTGGAGCTCACAACCCCAAGATCAAGAGTTGCATGTTCTATTGACTGAGCCAGCCAGGAACCCCTGGTATTCTTTAAAAACTAGGAAACCAGCAAATAAGGGAATGGTTAAAAGGAAATAGTGACAAATAGAGTACAAAAAGATGGAAGTAATAAGTCAATATGACAGGTACCACACACATGTGAATTGAGTGGACTCCTCAAAGACACACTCTCAGATGGGATTAGAAACTAAACGCTGTTTATAAGAAATACACCTAAGACAATGAAAAAACTGAAGATAAATGTCTGGAAAAACTTACACAAGGTTAATGCAAAAAGAAAAAAAAAAAAAGAATGTCGTGGGACCATGTGAAGAGCAGACAATTTTAATGATAGCATGAATAGGATTAAAGCAGTTATTCGACATAACGAAATAAGTCAAAATGGGTCATAAAGCCATAAACCAGGCATATGAAGCAAATACTTTTAGAACTATGTGACAAACTAGAAAAGAAAATCAGAAGTAGGAAATATATATGTACACATATACATAAACATGTATTTTATAAATATGTATATTTCCGATTCTGATCAAGAAAGCCACCACAAGTTGACAGCACATGAAAGACTTGAATAATGCAATTAACAAGCTGAAATTAGGGGGGAAAAACTGAAGTATATGACTCAGTAAATCTACAAAAGAACTCCAGTAATAATAGCTATCTTCTATTAGGTACTTATGGCCCAGTTATTGATTTTAGAATGTTACAAATATTACCACATTTAACTGTCAAGCCTCCCTCTGAGACAGATACTTTATCTCTCTTTATCTTTCTTATCTCCAAAACAGAGAACTTAAGTTACCATGTGAAGGTAGTAGAGTAGTGAAGTCTGGAGCCCAGATTAGCTCAGGAAATCTCATACCACAATACCCGAAACACTCAAAGACAAATATTCAGTACTCAAAGAGGGAGATGTGAAGATTTTAGTATAGATAAAAGCTAAAATTAATGAATAAGAAACAGAACAAATCAATCAATCAATGAATCAATCAATCTAGCAAGTCCTTTGACAAGACCACCAGAACATATAAATCCCTGGCTGGTCTGATTAAGTTCAAAATAGAAAAAGTAAAACTGTCCAACATCATAAATGAAAAGGGAAATTTATCATCAGTATTTATTATATCAACAAATTAAAGTAGAAAAGCTACATGAATGTATCAATAGCTGCCAAAAAGTGATTTGACAAAATCCAGCAATCTTTCCTTATAATAAAAACTCTTTAAGCAGAAAAGAAGACATGGAAACCACCTAAATATAACAATAGTCTATTTACCAAAAATCTATAGCAAATGCCTATAGATTGCTGAGGTCAAGATCTTTAAAATCAGGAACAAGAGAGATGCATCTCTATCATGATGATTCAACTTTTGACATTTCTAGTGATACCATGGGACATAAAATAAAATAAGTTTTATAAATATCAGAGAAGGAGGGGCAAACCCATTTGAAATTTGCTGATGACTTGATCATACACCTAAAAGTTTCAAGGAACTCTTCTAAAAACTATTAGAATTAATAAGAGAGGTTGGCAAAGGGACTGGATAAAACATAAATAAACAAAAGAGCTTTCCTGCATACCAGTAACATCAGGTTGAAAATAGAAAAGAATTATATTCCATTCAAATAGTGGCAAAAACAATAAACAAGACAGGACCAGGTTCTTTATGAAGAAAATTATAAAATCTCATTAAAGTATGAAAAATAAAAATATAAAATATAATGCAAAATCTCATTAAAGAACATAAAAGCTACACAGAGTCATTGTTGGAAATGCACAAAATGGAAGAAAATGTGTAATAATAATTTTCAAAGAAAAAACCCAAATAACAAGTAGAAAACATGCATTAATAGGCTGTACGACTTAAATAAAATGTCTATTATCAAAAAAGTATGGCATTTACCTAGAAACAGATTAATAGGCCAGTGGACCAGTAGAGAGAACTGCAAAAGGCATACAGATAGACACTGGGGAAAATAACCATGGTGACATTTCAATTCAGAAGGAAAAGGAAGTTCTATTTAAAAAATTGTGCTGGAGGGGCGCCTGGGTGGCTTAGTCGGTTAAGTGTCCGACTTTCGCTTAGGTCATGATCTTGCAGTTCATGGGTTCGAGCCCCACGTCGGGCTCTGTGCTGACTGCCAGCTCAGAGCCTGGAGCCTGTTTCATTCTGTGACTCCCTCTCTCTCTGACCCTCCCCTGCTCATGCTGTCTCTCTCTCTCCTAGAAATAAATAAAACATTTTAAAAAAATTAAAAAATAATTGTGCTGGAATAACAAACATCCATCTAGCAAAGATGAGAGCTATATTTGCTCCCTCGTACCGTACATGCAAATAAATATAAGAAAAATTAAAGCTTAAAACATAAAAAAATAAAAGAATAAAAATATTACAAGACACCCCAGGAGGAGAATATTTATATAAAATTGAGGTGGGAATGACCTTCTTATATAACCCAGATGCAATAAAAAAAGACATATCTGATTTCATATTCTTACATCTTTGTTATCACAAAAGATAACAGACAAAAGAAAAATAAGGAATTGGGGAAAATATTGGCAACATGTATGATAAAAAAGGTTTAAAATCTAATACACAAAAGGTTCTCCAAGATGAGAAGGAAGAGATGACTGACTCTTCAGGAAAATAATCAACAAATAGTAACAGGCAACTAATGTGACTGAGGGGAAATGCAAATAGTTCTTACAGATATGACAAGATGCCTAATATTGTTAATAATAACAGTGCGGCCATTAAAACAAGGAGCTCTCGTTTTCATCCAACAGACTGATGAAAATTAAAAGGTTCCTGGATATCTAGACCCAAGGTGTGGGAACAGAGATTCCCCATATAATGTTGGTGAAAGTGTGAATCTCCACAGATTTTTGGGGATGTGATTCACAAATAATCCACTTTGGGGACTTAGATCTACAGAAGCAAATATCCTGGAAAACTAGGCTGTATTACAAGAGGCCAAACCCAGAAACTGCCCAAATGTCCACAGGAAAAAGGCTGAGACAACTAAGCTACATTTACTCTATAGATTTAAGACATATATTTATTTGTTTGTTGTCTCTGTATGCCTATTTATTTATTTATTTATTTATTTATTTTGAGAGAGAGCATGAACCAGGGAGGAGCAGAGAGAAAGAGAGGGAGAGAGAATCCCAAACAGGTTCTGCACTGTCAGTGCAGAGCCTGATGCAGTACTTGATCTCACAGATGGTGAGATCATGACCTGAGCTGATGTCAAGACTCCGACACTTAACTGAATTGAGCCACCGAGGCGCTCCAGGGATGTATTTAAAAGAATGACTTTTAGCCATGTTGACTTACCTAGATGGAATAGAGGGATAGAATGCTGTATTTAAAAAGCCAAATTGGGAACACCTGGGTGGCTCAGTTAGTTAAGCATCCAACTCTCGATTTCAACTCAGGTCATGACTTCATGGTTCATGAGATTGAGCCCTCAGTCAGGATCTGCACTGACAGTGTGGAGCCTGCTGGGGATTCTCTCTACCCTTTGTCTGCTTGTTCTCTCCCTCTCTCTCAAAATAAATAAATAAACATTAAAACAATAAAATAAAAAGCCAAATTGATAATGGAAGTAACACAACATGATTTTTTGTTATTAAAATGGAAACCTAACTAAAACTACATCCTGCATGGTTTGCTAGTTTAATTCAGATATAACTGACATATAATATTGGGTAAGTTGAAGGTGTACAACTTGTTGAATTAATATACTTATTTATTGCAAAATGATTCCCGCTATAGTGTTAGGGGACACCTGTGTCATGTCACCTAATTCTCATTTCTTTCCTGCGGTGAGAACATTTAAGATTTACTCTTTCAGCAACTTTCAAGTATATAATACAGTATTATTACCTATAATCGCAAAGCTGTATGTTATATATGCAGAACCTCCTCATCTTATAAGTGAAGTTTATATAGTATGACCAACATCTCCCCATTTTCTGCATACCCTCCAACTCCTGGCAAATCATCTACTCTGTGTTTCTAGGGGTTTGATTTTTTCTGATTCCTCATATAAGTGAGATCATACAGTATTTGTCTTTCTGTGTCTGACTCATTTCATTTAGCACAATGTCCTCAAAGTCTATCCATTTTGTTGAAAATGGCAGGATGCCCTTCTTTCTTGTGACTGAAAAGTCGTTATCCACTCATCCATAAGCAGCGACAACTCACCATTTTTCCTGGACAGCTGCTGGACAAGGCACTAGTTTCAATGAAATACTTCCTGAGGAGATGTTTGCTGGGGTCAGGACTGTCCAATAAGATATAGGAACAGAAGAAGGCCCCATGCCGAAGCAGGAATATGGCGATGTCTTCATTTCCTAAAAGACAGAAAACGGGAAGCTAACGGCTTTCCAATGTAGAGTGTAGCACAGTTGTCCAAAATGGTGGATGCTAATATGTGAAATGGGAATGAAAAGGGTAGTTATGCTGGTGGAGCTTCTCTAGTCCTTCCCTTGAGATGTCAAATTTCTTTTTTTTTTTTTAACTTTTTTTTTTTATGTTTTATTTATTCCTGAGAGAGAGAGAGAGACAGTGTGAGCAGGGGAGGATCAGAGAGAGAGGGAGATACAGAATCCGAAACAGGCTCCAGGCTCTGAACTAGCTGTCAGCACAGAGCCCGATGCGGGGCTTGAACCCACGAACCGTGAGATCATGACCTGAGCTGAAGTCGGATGCTTAACCGACTGAGCCACCCAGGCACCCCGAGATGTCAAATTCCTGTTAGTGAGAGAATTTTTGTGGGACCCTGCCCTGTGGCATGCCTCCTACTACAGTCCCATTTGCCACAGTTGGTCCCTGTCAGTGAAATCCCCTTGCAGGGGTGAGTGGGGCAAATGAGGGAAGGTGCAGACATCTTGAAAAAGAAGCAATTAACAGAGTTTGCAAACATCTCCACAGAGAGCCTTCTTTAAGGGCTAGAAGTGAGGGTGAAGCCACCATCCCACATCTGGAAACTTCGAAGCTTCCCATGCGCGGGATTGGCTGGGGGACCCACCTGACTTGATGGCCGCGTAGAGGGGCAAGCGCACAATGACAGGAAACTCGTTCTTCCTGACCGCGTAGCTTTCCGGGTCGGCCCCGTGTGTCAGGACCAGGAGCTTCACCACCCCCAGGTGCCCTCGCTGGCAGGCCAAGGCCAGCATCCAGTTCAGCAGCCGCTGGGGGCTGCAGGGACCTGGGAGGAGAGGGAAAGTGTCACTGAAGGGTTCTGGTTGTTTCCGCTGCCATGTCCCCTTGGGCCGTTGCTAAAATCGTGCTGGCCTGTCTCTACCTGAAAGTCCCTTCTGTCAAGTTGATAGTGTTTTCTGGAACAGCCCCTCTCAATTGCATGGGGCACTTTCCCACATCATTATAAACCCATCACAGAATTCCAAGTGAGGAAAAGCAGCATTTGAAACAGCATATACAGTATAATGGTTAACTGAATTAAAAAAAAAATGTATGTGTAGAAATGAGACTAAAAGGTACCATCCCAGTGTTGTAACTTTATCTCTGGGTAGTGGGATTATGGCCATTATTCCCCACACCCTTTTCCCCATCCCCAGCCCTGACCTCATCCCCACAGTAGCATCATATACAGGGACATGGGCTTTGGAGACAGGCAGCTTAGGGCTAAAACATTTCAGCGGTGTAATCTTAAACACATTTCTTCACCTCTCCCTGACTCAGTTTACCTACTAATAAAATGGGAATAATAACACTCATCCTCCCAAGTTTAATGTGAGGGTTGCATGACATAACGTATGTCAAGGGCCTGGCTCAGTACATTCTAACTCATTATATGTCATAATGTTTTCAGAGTACTAACACTTTACTGCATGTCTAAAATATCTGTAAAATACATATGTTACTTTTATAAATGAAAAAAAAAGGCTCTGATAAAAGAAATAGATTTAACTATCCAGCCTAGATTTTTGAGAATCACTCCCTGCAAGAAACCACCTACTTAATTCCAGAATGAAATAACATTTAACACACTGAATGAACAGGGACAATGTGGGCTGAAGTGTTACAATATCTTCAAGTTCAAAGGAATGCAATGTCTTTTAGATGTAGTTGCTGTGGAAAAATGATCTCATCTTCCACATTGACACTTGCCAAGTGCATCATAACATTGTCTCATTTCCAGAGGCTGAAAGTCCTTAGGAACCAAAGTGCTTCCAAGCACAGAGACAGGGACCCTCCTCTCCATGGTAAGAAATTGACCAGGACATGGAAGAAATGAAAATGTAGCACACAGGGTGTCCGGCACAGTGCCTGGGCTACAGCAGATGGTAAATAAATGTCCCTTCTTCTCTCTCTGGTAACCAGAACTAACAACTCAAAGGAGGTGGTACTTGAACAGATATTAACACGTGATCCCTAACTCACTCACTGCAAGGATATCTAGAGACGAGAAATCCAGCCATCATGCTGCTAGCTTGTTGAGGATGGATGTACACCAGTCTTAGGAGGCTATATCAGGCTATATTGCAAAGCTATGATTTTCAGATGAGGAACTCAAAGCTCAGAGAGGTCTGGGAACTTGCTAAATGTCCCACAGTAAATGGCAAAGTCAAGAATTAAGCCCTGCAAAACTAAAAGATTTAAACACCTAAAACCAAACGGTTCTTTCTGAACCATATGAGACCGCTACATGTATTTTCTGAGGCCCCAATCCAGTGATACTCACAGAGAACCCCATTTTGGTCTCCATCTGACCTCTTCCCCCTTTGCTCTATCTCTGCTCAGCTACAGAGACCAAAAATTACATAATGATGTATTCCCACCCTCTGTGAGCCTTTCATCTCTTCTTCTCAAACCCTCCCTTGCTCTCTAGTTGTGTCTTGTGTGTCTTCTGGTCTTACATCACTCCTAACAATGGCCGCCTTCCCTCCAGTTTGGGAATTCACAGGGACACACACTGTTTTGCCTGTCTCTGCACTTCCTGCAGAGTCTGGAAAAATGCTCTAGACTCCTTCGGTCCTCAGCAACTCTGTCCCTAGTTGAGTTGAAGATAGGATGCCCCAGGAGCAGTTGAAAACAATGCCCAGACCCAGTCACACTCGGGTCCCTTCTCTCCAAAAGTAGGCAACCTCAGCCCTTCCTTCTCTTGTCTGCCAAGTAAGCTCCTATTCACCCTGCAAAACCTAGCTCAGATGTCATCTCCTTATGAAGACCCTGCACTGCACCCAGACAAGACATTCCGCTTGTGTGTGACCAGACCACTGTGCCAGTACTTCAGCACCTTTTGAAAAAGTCGCCAGGTCGCTCCGTGTTCCTCAGTTGTAACAAATGTATGACACCAATACAAAATGTAAATAGTAGGGCAACTTTTGCAGGGAGATAGATGGGAATTCCCTGTCCTTTCACATCAGTATTTCTGAACATCTAAAACTGCTTTAAAGAATATAATCTATTATTTTTTGTAAAAAAAGGACATAGATCCATATTTTTTATCGAATATGGCATGAGAACATTGACCTCCTGAGCTAAAGGGATTGAGACGTGAGATGTGGTGTTGCCACTGGCAGCTATGCAGTTTTGACTCTGGATTGTCACTTCGATGCCCCAGATGTCTGGACCTCCTGCTTGGGGGAAGCGTGAAGAAACAAGCATTTGGAGCAGAAACCCACCACATGCCTGTCTGATTCCTAAGAAGAGGGTGTCCTGAGAGGCGGCCACGAGGCTCACACCCTGGGATTTACCTGGCAAAGACTCGAGCAGTTCCTGCACGACGTCGGTGTGCCCAAAGTGCGCTGCCACCACAGCTGGGTTGTCGTCGGTGGGCTCCGTGGGCAGCTCCACCCGCCTCTCGGTGAGAAGGTAGCGGACAGTCTCCAGATCCCCATAGGCCGCTGAGATGCTCAGAAGCTTGCCCTGGTCCAAACAGAGCAGGAACAACAGGATTTGGGTGAGCGGGGTGCTGTCATGAAGTACCAGGAGAATCAACTCGAAATGCTTCGCCGAGTCCATGGGCAGGACGGGGCTGTGCTGTCTGGGATGGCACTATGGGTCACATGTGGGTGTCGGGGACGTGCAATGAGGGCTCATGCAAAGTGAGAGGTGCCGGGAGCCTAAAATCACATGCAATTTCAAAGACTTAGTCCAAAAATGTCAACGACCTTGTCGATAATTTTCACGTGGATCACATGTTGAAATGATCTTTAATACATTCAGATCAAATAAAATATATGATTAATCTTTCATCTGTTTCTGTTTCCTTTTTGAATGTGACTGCCAGACAATGTGATACAACTGTGGCTCCCATTCTGTTCCTTTGGGACAGCACTGCTCTTCGCTACGAGGGTCATGAGGATGGGGGCCATGTGGGTATCCCCATCTGAGGCAGAATACCAATACATGGACAAGGACATGGAGGTTCAGAGAGGTTTTGTAACTTGCCCAAATCACACAGCTAAACAATGGCTTTCAATGAGTATAGAAAAGGCCCTCACATTTCATGGGCTCACTGGGTCTGCAAAACAAATGCTGGATTGGCAGGTACAGAGTGTGACTGCATTACTGAAATGTGAAGTCCTCCTGGAACCTGACTACTCCCCATGGATTTGGGCATCAGTGTTCAAGCAGGTGCACACAAAACGACACGGGAAGAAGGCAGGCTGGGCCATCACTGACATTTACTGAGGACGGACTGTGTATAAGAAGCTGGGGTGAGCACTGAGGATGCCAGGACCAATCTGTCACAGCAAACAGCATATTTTGCTTGCTGAATAGGTTAGGAAACAAATGCTTTGGGACTTACTTTAGGGTGATATGGGCAGGGATGGGTCCACAGAATCCCAGGGATGGAAACTGATATATTAAGCCCTTATCATATGCCCAATGCTGCACTGAACATTTTATTTACACGGTCACACTTCATCCTGATAACAGTCTTATGAGGACTGTATCTGTCGTTGATCTTTAAAAAAAAAAGAAAAGAAAAGAGTCTGGGGTGCCTGGTTGGCTCAGTCGGTTAAGTGCCTGACTCTGGATTTCAGCTCAGGTCGTGATCTCACAGTTTGTGGGATCAAGCCCCATGTCGGGCTCTGTGCTCACAACATGGAGCCTGCTTGGGATTCTCTCTCTCCCTCTCTCTCTGCCTCTCACCCCTTCAAAAATAAATAAAAACTTAAAAAGAAAAAGAGCCAGTTATTTTACCTGCAAAATGAGTTTATTTGGAAATAGCAGATGTATTGCAATTCAAGATAAGCAAACTACGGGAAAACGGAAGAAGATGGCAGAGTGTTTCACTGAGTTCCCACTGGCCAGGCTGTTGCTGGCCAAGGAGAAATTCCCCCTCCTCCAGCTGGGGCCTGGGAAGTAAGCTTCCTCTCCTTGCAGAGTTTGCTACTTAGGTGAGTGGTAGAGCATGAGAACTCCCCATTCAGGGTTTCCAGATTCCAGTTTAAATGAGGTTTCTTTTATTTATTTTCACACTGTGTTTCCATCTTGTGGGTGAGGAAATGAAGGCTTGCCCACAGCGAGGGAATTTATAGTCTGCAGAACTAGCCAGGATTTGAACTGGGGTCTGTCTAGCCCAAAATCTATGTTCTCTCCATTCTATCCAAGACTTCCCAGGAAACATGGGGCCTGGAGGGAGGCCCGGGTTCTGAAGGGGAGTGAATGAGTTGCTGACGTGACATACTCATTCAATATGACCAAAAAAGAAAAATCCACTGGCCTGCCAATCTGCCTGGGGTGGGGGCCGGGAGGCCTGCCTTTCCAGGAAAGCACTTGTATTAGGGAGAGAAACCACAGGGATTGATTAAATTGTTCACCACACACAACCAACAACCATCTACACTCTAGTGGGTTGGAGGCTTAAAAGCCTCATTTTCATGAAGTGGTGATTTCATAGAAGCCAGCCTGGAGCCAAGAGGAACTAGAGGGAAGAAAGGTCAGGGCTGGCCTTCTGCATAGAGACAGCCCAGAGGCTCTGTAGTGTGTATTTATTTTAATTCAAATAGTATAGAAAAGTATAAAATAAAAAAGGAGGCCTCCCTCCATATCTCTACTTCCCAATTTCCTTTTGCAAAGGCACACACTCTTACACAGCCTTCCAGAACATGTCCATCCATATTCACACACGGGTAATCCCATGTGAACCCGAACTCTTCTTTTACTTTAGTCTTTGTAGCTTTAAAATTTTTTTAAATGTTTATTTAGTTTTGAGAGAGAAAGAGAGAGCATGAGCAGGGAAGGGGCAGAGAGAGGAAGACCCAGAATCCCAAGGAGGCTCCAAGCTCTGAGCTGTCAGCACAGAGCTTGATGCAGGGCTTGAACTCACGAACCATGAGATCATGACCTGAGCTGAAGTCAGACGTTCAAGGGACCGAGCCACTCAGGAGCCCCCAGTCATTGTAACTTTTTATTGGCATATAACACACCTACAGAAAAGTACACAAATTGTGTGTTCAGTTTCATGAACTGTTACAAATGAACCCATTCATGCAATGGACACCCAGGCCACAGAACCTAAGATTATCTGTGCCCCAAAGTCCCCCTTCTGGTCACTGTCCTACCTGGAATAGCCACTATCCTGACTTTTAATACCACAGATTCGTTCTTGCCAGTTTTTAAATGTCATAAAAGTGGAATCATATTTCACTTATTATTTTTTTTCTTTTTGCTCTGAAATAGAGATTCATAGGAAGTTGCAAAGACAGTCTTAAGGAGCATCCATGTTTCTTTAACTCAGTTTCCCCCAATGGCAACACCTTACACAACTGTAGTTCAAGATCAAAACCAGTAATTTGATGTTAATACAATGTGGGTATATAATTCTGCACTTGAGCAAACACCACTGTGATCAAGATACAGAACTACTCCCGGTGCCTGGGTGGCTCAATCAGTTAAGCATCTGACGTTGGCTCAGGTCATGATCTCATGGTTTGTGGGTTTGAGCCCCGTGTTCAGATCTGTGCTGACAGCTTGGAGCCTGGAGTCTGCTTCGGATTCTGTGTCTCCCTCTCTCTCTGCCCCTCCCCCATTCTCTCTCAAAAATAAACATTAAAAAACTTAAAAAAAAAAGATACAGAACTACTCCATTGTGAGATCAGTCTCTCAAGCTCCCGCTTTATGGACACACTCACCTTACTGCCCTCTGCCATCACTAATCCCAGCAACCACGAATCTCTCTTCCATCTCTAGAATTTTGTCATTTTGAGAATGTTATACAAATGGAATCATACAGAATGTGACCTTTTGAGATTTTTTTAAAAAACTTTCTGCTGAGCATAATGCAGGCTGAGAAGTTGGCTTGAAAAGACTGGCAGCCATAAGTTTGCATGCAAAATGAGGTTAAAAAGCCCCCCATTATGATTATGATGATAACAAGGAAATAATCTGAGTGACAACCTTCATCCAAGCCAGGCCTGCAGTCTGGCTGAAGGAGCCGGCATTGATCCTACCTTCTCCAGCTGGGACGTGCTCTCATCACAAGCCTCCCGGAGCAGGTGCCGGGCCCTGCTGGGGTCTCCTTGCTTGTATGCGGCGTGAATGCCCTCTGTCCCTGGGCATCGTGCTGTGGGGTCACTGCCTGGTGTGGACGGTTTGTTGCCCATGTCTCCAGCACCTGAGTGGACAGAAGCACACACACAATGTCACCATCACTTGCTAGTGCTGCTCAGGGGAATCCCTGGAGAGGAGAGCAGGAGGAACTCTCCAGGACATAAATCTGGGGCTTTAGGAAGAGAAAAACACTGCCCTGAAATAATGCCAGTGTCACCACAGGGAGCAGACCCCAGGATCAGCAGCCCTGTAGGAGGAACTTCCTGTGTGGGGCTGGTGCTGAGTCAGGCTGTCTGCGCAGCAGCACTGTCCTGCGTGGAGCGAGTCCAGGGCACCTGGGGCAGCTGCCTGGCTGCGGACTGCCAGGCTGATCTCACTGACAGCAACAGAAAAGTTTTGGTGGGAGAGCTGATAGTCCAGCCAAACTGTTCCCCTTCTGTTTCCCTCACAGGGGTATAGTATCTAGTGGTGGAAGAAAGACAGGTCTAATACTCAGGATTTGGAAATCTATACCCTCTCTGCCTAGAAAACCCCACAAAGGGTGTGGGATTTAGAATCAGCAGTCCTCATCAATGCCTGCCCCTGCCAAATATCCCACATTATGATGTTGGAGATTCCCTGAAACTCTAGGCCTTAGGACGTCCTTGGACCACTGGAGTGACTGGCCCAGGGTGTCCCTAAGATATCTCTTGACTCTGCCAGTCTGGCGATCTGAAATGTGGCTCAGCCATCAGGCATTATCTTGCTGTTCTCTAATGGTGGACACTGGCTATGCTACTTGGGAAGAATGGCCAGCTTTGCAGAAGGCATGTTACAGCAATGCTGGGGCATTCACTGAGCAGTCACGATTGGCTGAGCACCATACTGGGTGCTGAAGATGTATAAGTAAAGGAAGCCAGCTCCTACCCTCATTGAGCTCTCCCTTTAGAACAGGGGTTTTGTGGACCCCAAAGGCTGACAAATAGCCTTCTAAGGTTGCCTTAACATCCTAAATTGGACACAAAACTCTGTGTGTGTATGTGTGTGTGTGTGTGTGTGTGTGCACGTGTGCATGCATGTGTATGTGTACATTTTTCTGAGGAGAAAATTCAAGGCTTCTACCAGATTTCCAAATGCACAAGTAAACCAGAGTTAAAAATTTTACCTCTATAAATATTATTGAAAAGGCTACAATGAATGAGGAGTTATGTTCTGACTGTGTTAAGTGAAATACCATCCTTGGCCAAGTTCACACAGTCAATAAAAGGCAAACCTGAACTGAAGTTTGGTTCCCTAGCTCTCAGGCTGGGGTGAACCTCCTCCATCTCTCTGCTGCCTCTTTGAAGGAATGAATAAAAGAAGCATGTTCTCATGCGAAAATATGCTTGGCAGGGTTGGCTTCCAAACATTCATATCACAGAAGTGAATCACACTATACCTGCTAACATTCAGAAAATTAAAAAAAATTATTTATAATAGCATAGAATTATGTGCTTAGGAACAAATTTAACAAAAGATAGGAAGATGTATATAAATGGAAAGACATCCCATGTTCATGGATTATAGAAATAAATATTATTAACATGTCAATTCTTCTCAGTTTTATCTATAGATTCAAGAAAATCCCAACCATAGTTCTTATAGGCAAATAAACCCATGAAACAGCATAGACAGTTGAGAAATGCACCCATAGTTGTACATTCGATTGATTTTTGCAAGAGTGCCAAAGCAATACAATGAGAAATGTAGTCTTTTCAACAAATGGTGTTGGAACTGGACACCCACAGTGAATATAAAGAAATCTTGACTCCGACTTCTCACCACACACACACACACACACACACACACACACACACACACACACTAATTTGAAATGGACCATGGACCTAACATAAAGGTTAAAATTATGGAACTTCTAGAAAAGAAGCCATAAGAGAAAATATTGAATATATTTATGTCTTGAGAGTAAGCAAAGATTTCTTAAATGGGACATAGAAAGCAATGACCATGAAAGGGAGATTTGCTAAATAACACTTGACCAAATTTTAAAACTTCTGCTCCTCAAAACATTGAAATACCATTTAAAAATGAATAGGCAGTTTATATACTGGAAGACAATATTTACAGAGTGTAAATCCACCCTCCCAAAATAGAATGCTATCCAGAATACAAAAAGGACTCCAAACCTAAGTAACAAAGGACAGCCCAATTAAAAATGGGCAAAGATTGGAACAGCAGAGGATATTAAAAATATTCAAAAAGCTCAATATCACTAGTCATCAGGGAGATGCTAATTAAAACCATAAGGAGACATGACTATATTCCCACCAGAATCATTAAACTTTTAAAAGACTTACAATACTTGGTTATGGAGCAGCTAGAACACTCAAAC
This sequence comes from Proteles cristata cristata, assembly GCA_017311185.1. NCBI lineage: Eukaryota > Metazoa > Chordata > Mammalia > Carnivora > Hyaenidae > Proteles > Proteles cristata. Next base: position 118,849 of record JAESUZ010000537.1, on the reverse strand, counting down.
CTTATTGGCTGGAGTGTAAAATGGCACAACCATTTGGAAACAAGTCTGGTGGTTTCTTATAAAACTAAACATACAGCTACCCTATGATCCAGCAATTCTATTTTCAGATATTTACCCAAGAGAAAGATGTCTCAAAAGCTTATCCAAGAATGTTCATAGCAGCTTCATTCATACTATTTCCAAGCTGTAAATAGCACAAGTGTCCATCAACAGAAGAATGGATAAACAACTACTGTGACTTCATAACTACTCAGCAATAAAAAGGAATGAACTACTGATCCATTAAATGAGTGACAGAGAGTCTTAAAACAATGCTGAGTGCAAGACTGACTGCACAAAATGATTCCATTTATATGATATTGTAATCAATAGGTGAAAAAAAATGAGAATAGTGGTTCCTGGGGGACAGGGACAGGCATGAAGTTTAACAGAGCAAGAGCCTGAGAAAATTGCTGTTTGTAATTTCTCAAGTCTTATCAAACAGTCTAATGAAGATTTATGTATTTTGCTCTATATGGATTTTACCCACAGGTGCTAAAAACTATATTGAACTGTAGTTAATAATACAAATGACAAAGATTTTGAAGGTGATGTATACAGATGTTTACAACTTTAAAAAAAATTTTTTTTAACATTTATTCATTTTTGAAAGACAGAGAGACAGAACGTGAGTGGGAGAGGGACAGAGAGAGAGGAAGACACAGAATCCAAAGCAGGCTCCAGGCTCTGAGCTGTTAGCACAGAGCCACATGTGGGGCCTGAACTCACAGACCACGAGATCATGACCTGAGCTGAAGTCAGATGCTTAACTGATTAAGCCACCCAGACACCCCGGATGCTTGCAACTTTCTTTGAAATGCACTGAAACCATTGGCTTGATGGACGGACAGAGAGATACACATATGGATAGAATGTGAGAGAGCAACTTTAGAAAATGTAATGGTAGAATTTAGGGAGTGGGTAATGAATGTACATGGTTCAATTCTTTCAACTTCATATTTACATTTTCTTCCATAGCAAAATGTACAGAAGTGAAATCAAAATATCATACCCTAAAAGCAGGGCCACCATATGGCATACTGAATAAGGGCAGAAAAATCCTACTCTGTAGAAAGGCAAAGACAATCGGCTTTGATACCATTCAGGGTCTTTACAGCTCATTCTAAGACAGGACTTTCCCTATTTCAAAGGTGCCCATTCCGAAAATCCATGTAAGTGGATAGGCCTCACACAACACACCATAGAGGATTTGGGGTTGTGTATTTTTGTGAAAAGGAATCAGGAAATGGCTCAGTGTGTAGTGGTTGCACTTGTGAGTAAAACAGTTTCGCTCCCCATCACAAGCTAACAGTCCCATTAATTATTTACCACCAGAGACCCTGGGACATCAGAGAGCTGGCTGGAAGGAGAAAGGCATTGGCAGTTTGCTAGAAGGATGCAGAATCAACAGCAGCGGCATCCATCAGGAAAGGCACTTATTTATGTCATTGACCATCTTTCAAAATTAAACAAATTTTTCCTGTATCTCTGTAAATTAAACGCATGAGTGAGTGAGTAGTGTGTGTGTGTGTGCATGTGCATGCGTGTGTGTGTGTGTGTGTGTGTGTGTGTGTGTGTGTGTACACAAGCAAGTATAAAGTAACCTCTTCTGTTCACGTTAGGTACATAAATAAAAACAATTCACCTTTCAGTCCCAATTAAGTGACACTGAGAAGGCAGAACCTAGGGCATAGGGTACATGTCAAATTACAAGGGTGATTTTACTTTAACTTGATTTTTAAATAATGCAGCATATGTGCAGTAAATGATGTAATCGGAACCAAGACTCTGCTCAATTCTATTTATATATTTTTTAATGTTGTGGTGTCTTCATTTCTGCATCTGATTTTCCTAGGTTGTGTGGACAATGTATATCCACTGTCACTGATGCTGAGGGCTGGGGCGGGGAAGGGGGGTCTGGTGGAATCAAATTGTTGAAAGGACATTACAGGAAAACATCCGCTAATGTGCATGCATTTAATTTAATCTGCAAACTTCTCATAATTTCCTGAAATTATAAAGAGAATGGTTAGCATACATTTAAATGGAAAGAAAAAAGACCACAAAGCTAATAATTAGTATTAAGGATGGGCTGGGGTGGAATTAATAATGGAATTAGAAGAGATTTTTCTTCTTTATTTTCCCAATAGAATTAGATGATTATTTTATCATAAGCCTTAAAGAATTACACAAGGAATAAAAGAACACATTCTCATTGAAAAAAAAATACAGAACTACATTATATAATAAGGCAGAAGCCTGAACTCCCCACTATCAGGCACCTTTTCTTGAGGTAAATATTTACTTTCATAGTACTTTTCCCCCCAAAATACTACAGTTCTGTATTTGACAGCTGGTGACTTCTGATTTAAACTTAAAGCAGAGGATTGTATTTATGCCACTCAAGATTATTTAGTGATTTGTGCCTGTTAATCAGCCATTGTCCATAATCCTATTCTTCTCTGCAGTAAAATATGACAGCTCTAAGTATTTTGTTCATACAGATGTAAAATTCGTATTAAAAATATAAACACCCAAATGTATCCTATTCAATAAAATACCAGATAAGTAACTAGAACTAGAACCAGTAGGAAAATAACTATAGAACGTTAGAATGATTCAGTTTCAAATAAAAAAAGATTCCATTTTGTTCTCTATTGCAATGTCATTATTTTTCTATAGAGCAATGAAAATCCCCTATAGGCACGAATATACACATACTCACATACACTACAAATAGGGATCTCACTTGCTTTTCATGCAACATTAATATGATTAATATGCTTAATGAAGTAAGTAGCCAAATAAAGGAGGAGAAAGGAAAATTAAGAGCACAATTTTGATTTTGGTTTGATTTTAGGAATCAAATAATTACAAGTAGGAGCTAGTGAGGGGAGGCTACAAAGAGAGCAGATGGCAAGGGTTATGGATTCAGCTCATGCAGAATGATTGAAGAACACAAGGAACATCTACAGTAAGCTGTGAAATGACAGTGGACACATTCCTGGTTGGTGACAAATGTTAATATCAGCATAATCTGGTATTTAAATATGCTGGGCATAGACACTTAATTAAAGTTCAGAACGTGACTAAGTATTCGGTTAAAACAATATTTAAAAGCCTGTGGAAGGAGAACATCATTTTGTCCTGAAGAATCACATTCAATGTAGCACTCTATAAAAGAAATATTTTCAGCAACAGTGCGTGCTCTACATATTTAGCCATTGCTAGAAGGAATGGTTTTGGCTGCCAATAACTCAGGCTCTAAATATCATTTCTGTAATTCAGGTTTTGGAAATGCAGAATATTCTGACTGGAGGCAAATGAATGGAAATTTTTCTTCTCTTCTATTTTGGGGACATAGTAAAATAGAATTGCATGAATATGATTGAGCGATGTCAACTGTAAAAGCCATGTCACTTACACGAATGGTTCCTCACAGACTTCCCCTCTTAAAGAGAGTCCTCCTTTGTCTGTCAATTCTGACTCCATTCTGTCCCTATATCCTAAGGAGAATCTTACCTTTGCTTCTAGAACAATATTTGTTAAGTCATCCCTCCCCACCCCAAAATTGGAATAAAATTCTCTCTCTACTGTTTTGCTTCTACAAATCTAGGACAATGGAAAGGTAGTTAATATGAAAGTGACTTTAATTCTGTAAGTTCTAAATGTTGTTCTCTCATATATATGTTGAATTATATATAACTATATTATATTAATATTATATACAATTATAAATATTATAATTAATTCTCTCTTTCTCACCAAAGGGAAACATGTATGATGGAAAGAGAATGCTGTCTGTCCATATAAAAATCTGTTGTATCTTCTGTATATCCTGGAAAAGACACTAACATTTTACTTGCATATCTATGGATTTTTAAATTCCGTTTATCTCTATCAACAGAGTAGCAGAAAGTAAAAACATATCTCTCAACCCACAGTTCCCAGCAAAGCACACAAAAGTAAACTTTAGGATGCTACTGACCTGGTCATAATTGCTTAAGGACCTTGCTGTGCGTCCTCCACCGAGTCCCTGGGTAGCCGGAGCACGGGGGCGGGGGCTGTCCCTCTCCGGAGGGGACACCCTCCTGGCGTTCAGGGCCTCACCCACTTAGCCCTGGGTTTACCAACCTTCAGCTAGAAGGATGCCTCTTTCTTGGCAGCTATCACTCTAGGATTTTAGCCTCAGTAGCAGTTTTCATCTCTGGGTCATATTACGGTGAAATCCAACCCTTTAGTTATTCGGGAAAGATGCAGAGGTTGGGGCATGTGGAGGGGGATGTGACCCCCAGGGTGACCCTCGGTGGCAATTCCTCACCAGCCCCAGATGGCCAGTGCTCAGCCCCATCACGCCGGGCCACCAGGATCGACCAGCATCAGAAGAGAAAGCCCAGGCAGCGGTGGCATCCTGGCTCACGGCTCACACAGACCCACGGCCGCTCGGTGCTTCTCATACCTCAGAGCCTCACAGCACAGACGCACAGCTTCTCTGCGGGTATTCTCACCAAATGGATTTTTGCTAATAAGAGGGGGATGAGCAGTTATATAAACAAACAGCTCACACAAGGGAAAATCGCAAGGAAAAGTGCTATTTTCTTTAGAAATAAAAAATACAATTCATCTTAAGAGGCCATGTATGCCCACCTGACCTAGCAAAAAATTTAAAGAATTCTAACATTCATTGGCTGGCCATAGTGTGGTGACGTTTGTCATTGTGGGAGGCCTGCAAATTGTATGACTGTTTCAGAAAGCAATAGCAATACTATATATATAGTATACATAGCTATATATAGAATAGGGTGTTCATTACGCTAGATATAAAACATATATATGTAACATATATAGCATATATTATAGCATACATTATGCCATATATATAGCAATATTATTTGTGAATATATATATACATATATATGTGTTATATATATATACATATATATGTATGTATAGCAATATTATATAACACCCTATTCTCCTAGTAGTTTATCTGAAGAAATAACATGGCATGCACAAAAAGATACATTCTTAAGCTATGACACTACCTTGCAGAACTACCTATAACAGCAGAGGGAAGAACCCACTAACCAGGAAAATGGCCAATATCAGGGAATTAGAAAGGCAGTGTCTAGGTGCCTAGCACTAACTGCTGCTTGAGTTTTGTCATTCAACTGAATGCTCACAGCAGCACTGTGAGTAGGTGTCATGGCTGCCATTTTACAGATGAGGGAGGCCAGGATACAGATGTTGTTCACAGTGGTAGAGTTGACAGGTAGCTGGGCAAGAGTTGGAAGCAAGTCTCTCTGACCCCAGGGTTCACAGCATTCCCGCTACCCTGTTTTCCCATTTAATGCCTGTTACGAACTGCATGTTTGTATACCCTCAAAATCCATGCTTTGACCCCAACCCCTAAGGTGATGGTTTAGGAGGCAGGGTCTTTGGGAGGTGACCGGGTCCTGAAGACAGAGCCCCCACGATGGAATTAGTGCCAAAAGTCACAGGAGAGGTTATTTCGCCACTCTCTGCCTAGTGAGGATCCAGTAACAAGATGGCTATCTGCAAACCAGGAAGTGGGCCCTTTCCACAAACAGAATCCACTGGTGCCTTCACTTTGGACTTCCAGCCTCCAGAACTATGAGAAATGAATGTCTGTTGTTTAAGTCACCCAGCATGTGGGAATTTGTTACAGCAGCCTGAGCTGACTTTTTATTTATTTATTTATTTTTTAATGTTTTATTTATTTCCAGGAGAGAGAGAGAGAGAGAGAGACAGCGTGAGCAGGGGAGGGTCAGAGAGAGAGGGAGTCACAGACTGAAACAGGCTCCAGGCTCTGAGCTGGCAGTCAGTACAGAGCCCGACGCGGGGCTCGAACCCACGAACAGCGAGATCATGACCTAAGCAAAAGTCGGACGCTTAACCGACTAAGCCACCCAGGCGCCCCCTGAGCTGACTTTTTAAACAGTGCTTCAAGGTAGTTCAAAATGAGCAACTACTACAAGCCATTAAAACATAATAATGAAGACTAATAATAAAAAATGCATACATAATATTAAGCTAAAAGTGTAGAATATGGGGCACAGGTTGAAGCATCATTGGTTGACAACATTTGAAAAGATGCAAAGTAACAGAATTTACTCCAAGTTGGTAGATTATATGGAATTAAAGTGCCCTGGGGGGAAAAAAGGTTTCTAGTGTGTATAGTCTATTATTTTTGTTTATAAAAATTTAGTCTCTCTCTCTATATATGACAGTAGCAGTTGCCTTCAGCAAGTGCAATGAATGGAGATTATTAAAATTTTATGTTTTTCTTTTTTTAATTTTTTTTTTTTAACTTTTTTACTTAATGTTCATTTATTTTTGAGAGAGATAGAGTGTGAGCAGGGGAGGGGCAGAGAGAGAGGGAGACACGTAATCTGAAGGAGGCTCCAGGCTCTGAGCTGTCAGCACAGAGCCCGAAGCGGGGCTCAAACTCATAAACTGTGAGATTATGACCTGAGCCGAAGTTGGATGCTTAACCAAATGAACCACAAAGGTGCCCAAAATTTTGTGTTTTTGTGTTTTCCAATATTTTTTTTCTCACCAAGCTTACATTGACTTTGAAATTCAGAAAATGAAATTAAAAGATGAAGTATATTCAGCCCAAGGTTGACTACTTTCGAGCTGCTTTACAAGCCAGTTCTTTGATGGCATTATCTAAACCGAAACAACTCTTTGTCTTGGATATACCAATTGTTTTGGTTCTGGGTAGAGCCAGCGAGCAAGAAAGCCTCTTGGGACAATAATCTGTAATCACGTCACAGATTTAAGAGATAAGATAAAATGGTCTAACAATTAATAGTAATATTTAGTATGTCAGTAATTGGTGCCCTGTATTGAGTTCTGCCTGATGTTGTAAAAATGTGCTCCATACTTCCACCTTCCTGCCAAATCCATGCAAAGCAGGGTTTCTATTCACTGTCCTCCACGAAGTGACCAGTTCTCTGAGGGGTCAGAGAGCGGAACTGGGACTTGGACCCTTCAACACCTGCCACCAAAATCTAAACCCTTACCCCCCAGGCTGTGTGCTCCCAACCAAGCATGGGATGCCTATTTGGAACATAACGTGCTTAGCAAACATGTGGAAACTAAAAGGTGAGATGATCCTGTCTCATTAGATGGAAAAAACAGAGAGGAAACAATGGAAGTCAATTTCTCCATGAATTTTCTGCAGCGGCAGAAGAGAATACCCAGAAATACAGAGCTACAAAGATAAATTCTTTCCTATACTTAGTTCCTCTTCCAAATATTCATTTATTTATTGCTCATTCATTCTAGAAATGTTTAACACACCGCATATGCTGAACTAGCCCCTGTGGACACAGCTTACTGAGACAGAAGGAAGAGCTAGTGTGTGAGGCTGTCTTCTTCCCAGATTTTCAACATCTACAACAGAAACCACCGTCCAGAGGCAAACACCACCCTGGTAAAGAAAGAGGAACCATCCTCCTGGGGAAGTAAAACTCACAGAAGTTAGACGGTTCCTTTATTTAATACTCTCATAATATAAAATGGCACAATCTGAAAACAGAAAAAGAAATCAGTCACACTGTGGGGAGGTGATTGTGGCTATACACGCTGAGGGCCAGGCCACCCTTTGTCACAGCAACCCTGCTACTTGGGAGCTGACTCTGAGGGAATCATCCTACACATTTAAACACACTGTGCAAAAAAAAAAAAAAAAAAAAAAAGCAGCATGCATGAAGATGCCTATTGCAGTATTATTTCATAGAGCAGAGAACGGAGGTTATGCCAAGGACCTAATGCATTATAAACGCTTACCATGTTGAACACACGGAGGGACAATGCAACACCACAGAGGAAAACAGACCAAAGGGAAAGACTCCAAGATGATAATGCTGGTTTTCCTTATGTGGCGGCATTTGAGGTGATCCCTTCCATTTGCTTGGTTTTCCAGTTACTTCCATTACCGCTACAATGGAAAAGTAATGTTTCAAAATATACTTTTCAGGGATGAGCAGTGGCAGTTATAAGTAAGTGATGAATCACTAAATTCTACCCCTGAAATCATTATTACACTATATGCTAACTTGGATTTAAATAAAATTTAAAAATAAAAAATAAAAATAAAAAATGTATACTTTTCAGGTTAGCATTGTAAAACTTCTAGCTGACCCCAACTTCCTCTTGGCAAAGATGGACACAAGGGAAGGAAGAAAATATTGCAGTCTAGAAGGAAATAAGGATGAGGCATCCAGATTTTTCCCAGTGGTGTCTTTTCCCCAAGAATCATGAACTGTGCTAAAATGTGGTGACAGAAATGCCACTCGACTCAGATGAGAAGACTTGGGGTCAAGTCCTACCTTCGTTGCTGAATGGCTGCATGGTCTTGACAAGTATTTATGTCTGAATCTTGTCATCTCTTATAAAAAGAACAGCAAAAAGGCACATAAAAAAACTACTGCAGGGCGCCTGAGTGGCTTAAGTGCTTAAGCATCCGACTTGTGCCCAGGTCATGATCTCACGGCTCATGAGTTCAAGCCCCACGTGGGGCTCTGTGCTGACCATGTGGAGCCTGCTTGGGGTTGTCTCTGCCTCTCTCTCTGCTCCTCTCCCACTTGTGCTCTCTCTCAAAACAAATAAATAAACTTTAAATTAAAAAAAAAACAACTACTGCAGAATTCATGACCAAAAAAAACAAAAAATAGGGCCAGCACACAAATGGGGATTATTTCCAGGGGGCCTGCCCTCCCTTCACTGCACCCTCATTTCCTCCATGGACCCCAGGCTCTCTCAGCCTTTACTCTGGTGTCTCTCCCACCTGGAAAGAGCTCCTGCCCCTTCCCCATTTATCAAAATTCTCCTTCTGCTTCTAGGTTCACCACAGATGCTCCTCCCCCAGGGAGCACTTGCGGGGAGGGTACTCTCCATGGGCCCCCTTCTCCTTCCTCTGCCTGACCAGGCCCATCCTCTTGTGAGGGGTCTACCTCCTTTCTGCCCATAAGTGCCACAGGCTGGGCCCTGCTTCCTCAAGTCACGGGTGCCTAGCATGAGCCGTGCACAGAGTAGGTACTCATTAAGAGCTGCTTGGAGTCCATTTGTCAACCCTCCAGAGCTCTCTGCGTGTCAGTAAGGGTTTCACGTATACTTGGCTCATCTGCAGTACATTCAGCGTGGGTACCGGGGCACAGGATTCTCCTGGTGAAAGAGGAGAAAGATGCCTTCAGCCCTTGTTGGATTCACCCTCATGAACGACTTCCTTCTGGCCCTGGAGCCTGGCCTCCACCCCACCTGCTCCAGTGTGGCCGCTCCAGTGTTGCGGCAGTAGGGTTCATATCAGGTCAAAATGTAGACTGTTTCAAGATAATACTCTGGGGCTTTCCAACTCATGCAAGTAGCCCAGGACTTAGTCCTACGCAGTGGGAGAAGGAGGCCCCAAAACATGGAGAGCCACATAGAGGAGTGGAAGAGTGGAATGGTCAGGTCACCCCACTTTGCACCCAGCTGGGCAAGCACGTCTACATCACCCCATTGTGCCTCCTGGAGGTGATGGTGGCATCTACCTTAGAAGGTCAAATGAATGCAAGTATGGAAGCATGGGAATTGCTTAGAACACTACCTGACCCTTAGTGGGCTCTACATAAATGCCAGCCCTTAAGCATGGTTCTTTGAAATGAAGCTAAGTGTGGTCTGTGTCTAAAAATTGTGAAGTCCCAGATTCTATCTTATCCCTCAGGTATCTGAGATAAATCATGTGAATTCAAACGGACAAGTTGGTGGTTTTCTGTACCTTTTTTACTGAGCTCTGGATCAGATGTGAGTGGAGGGCCAGACAATGGAAGACAAAGGGCTTGCCTCCAGCACCCTTGCTGAGCTTGTGGGGGAGACAAGGTACAGAGGCACCCAAAGCGCCTGGGCATCAGTTCCAGACAGGGTAGTAGATGCCAGTGGAAACAGCCAGGCCCCTGCATGCTGCCTAGCACACAGCTAAAGCTCAATACATATGAGTATAAATGCTAACAGCCAAAATAAGGAGCCCCGATTGTTTACACTGACAGTGACCCTATCTAAAGATGCTGCTAAATAACATCAGCCAATTTCAAGTAAGAGGCTTTAGAGTTCATTTTGGTTAATAACTCTTCTTTAAAACCCCATTAGGGTTGCTCTAACAAAATTGCACAGACTGGATGGCTTATCAATGTAAGAATCTTATTTCTCACAGTTCTGGAGGCTAGATGTCTGAGATCAGGGTACTAGTGTGGTTGATGAGAACCCTCTTTTGGGTGACTGACTTCCCATTATATGCTCACATGTCAGGAAGCTCTGCGGGGTCTCTTCTGTGAGAACACTAATCCTACTCACCCTTGTGACCCAATCATCACCCCAAAACCCCACCGTCTAACACCATCACCTTGGGGGTTAGATTTCAACATATAAATTTTAGTAGGACACACACATTCAGACCATGGCAATAATCTTGTGCAAAAGTATAGAAATGCCCACTAATACTCCCACATAAGAAGTAACTTTATAGTTGATACAGTTTTTAATTCTGAAGGCAGTGCTGAGTTAACCGCTTGGTTAATCACTGTAAAATCCTTGATAGGAAATGGTTACTGTGATTTTAAAAACCTGTCTTTTTTAATGTTTATTTATTTTTTAGAGAGATAGAGACAGAGTGTCAAGTGGATAGGAACAAAGAGAAAGGAAGACCAAGAACCCGAAGCAAGATTCAGGCTCAGCCCAGAGCCATGAGATCACAAGCCAAAGTTGGACGCTTAACCAACTGAGCCACCCAGGTGCCCAGGGACATTTGGATTTTTCTACTATTTGGCTATTGTGAATAATGCTGGTGTAATTATTTGTGTACAAGTTCTTCTGTGAACATATTTCTAATTCTCTTGGACATATATGTAGGAGTAGAATTGCTGGGTCATATATATATATATCTTCTTTGTCTATTCAGATCCTTTGTTCATTTGTTTTTATTATTGACTCATAAGCAGTCTTCATATAATCTGGATACAAGCCCTTTATAGGATATACGATATGAAAATATTTCAATCCATTCAGGGAGTTGTCTTTTCACTTTCTTGACTGATGTCTGTCAAGTATAAAAATGTTTAATTTTTAGAGATCCAATTTATCTTATTTACCTTTTGTCACTTGTGTTTTTGGTTCATATCTAAGAAACCAACAGGGCGCCTGGGTGGCTCAGCCGGCCAAGCGGGTTGACTTTGGCTCCGGTCATGATCTCATGGTTCGTGGGTTCGAGCCCCACATCGGTCTCTGTGCTGACAGCTAGCTCAGAGCCTGAAGCCTGTTTCAGATTCTGTATCTCTCTCTCTCAATCTCTCTCTGACCTTCCCCTGTTCATGCTCTCTCTCTCTCTCTCTCAGAAATAAACTTAAAAAAAAAACCATAAAAAAATAAATCTTTGCCTAATCCAAGGTCATGAGATTTAATCCCTTGTTTTCTTTTAAGAGTTTGATCATTTTAGCCTTACATTTAGGTCTGTGATCCATTTTGAATTGTTTTTTGCATATTGTGTAGGTAAGGATCCAACTTCCTTTTTTTTTTTTTTTTTACACATAGATACCCAATTGTCTCAGAACCATTTGTTGAAAAGATGATTATTTTTCCTCTAAATTGTATTAGTCCTCAGGGCGCCTGGGTGGTTCAGTTGGTTAAGTATCTGACTTCAGCTCAGGTCATGATCTCACAGTTTGTGGGTTTGAGTCCTGTGTTGGACTCTGTGCTGACAGCTCAGAGCCTGAAGCCTACTTCAGATTCTGTGTCTCCCTCTCTCTCTGTTCTTCCCCCTCTCATGCTCTGTCTCTCTCTCTCAAAAATAAACATAATTATTAAAATTGTATTAGTGTCTTTATAAAAAATCATCTGGCCATAAATGTATAAGTTTATTTCTGGACACTTAATTCTATTCCACTGATCTATATGTCTACCCTTACACCAATACCACACTGTCTTGATTACTATAACTTTGTAGTACATTTTGAAATAAGTCAGTGTGAGCCCTCCAACTTTGTTCTTCTTTTTCATGATTGTTATGACTATTCTGAGTCTCTTGCATTTCCATGTGAATTTTAGGGTTGTCTTGTCAATTCCTGTGAATATTTCAGCTGGGATTCTGATAGAGACTGTATATGTAGATCAATTTTGGGAGTATTGCTATGTTAACATTATTAAGTCTTCCAACCCATGAACACAGGATGGTTAAACTTCTTTCAACCATGTTTTTTTGTTTGTTTGTTTTTGTTTTTGTTTTTGTTTTTTTAGTTTTCAGTGTATAAATTTTGCACTTCTTTTGTTACATTTATTCTCAATTGCTTAATTTTTTTGGTGCTATTGTAAATGTGGTTTTTTTTAATTTCATTTTCATACTATTCATTGAAAGTATGTGTAACTGCAATTGAATTTTTACATTTTGATTCTCTATCTTGAAAACTTGCTGAACTGAACTGATTTGTTATAAGTTTTTGTAGATTCCTTAGGATGTTCTATATAAAATATTTTGTCATCTGCAAAAAGAGATAGTTTCACTATTTCCTTTATAATCTGGATACCTTCTATTTCTTTTCCTTGTTTCATTACCCTGGCTAAGACACTCCAGTATAATGTTGAATAGAAGTTGTAATAGTGGACATCATAAGGTTTTTCCTGTTGTGAGAGAGAAAGATTCAGTCTTTTATAATTGCATATGATATGAGTTGTGGACTTTTAACAATGTTCTTTTTCAGGTTGAAGAAGTGCCCTTCCATTACTGGTTTACTAAATTTTTTATCATCAAAGGGTGTTGGATATTGCCAAATGCTTTTTCTGTGTCTGTTGAGATGATCATGTGTTGTGTTTTTTTTTTTTCCCTCCTTTCTCCCCTGTTAACTATGATGTATTATATTGATTGATGTTAAACCAAGCTTGCAATCCTTGGATAAGTTCCAGTTGGTGATGTTATATAACCCTTTTTATGTATTACTGGATTTGGTTTGCTAATATTCTGTTGAGGATTTTTGCATCTGTATTCATAAGAAATATTGGTCTGTAGTCTTCTTTTCCTTTGGTTTTGGTTTTGGTGTAACACTGGGCTCATAGATTGAACTGGGGAGTGTTCATTCCTCTCCCATCTTTTGGAAGAGTTTGTGAGGTTGATGTTAACTCTTTAAATGTTTAAATGATTTAAAAAGCCATCTGGATCTGGCTTTTCTTTGTGGGGAGTTTTTGGATTATTATTTCAATGTCACTACTTATAATTCTGTTCAGATTTTCTATCCCTTCTTGAGCCAGTTTAGGTAGCTTGTGTCTTTCTAGGAATTTATCCACTTTATTTAGGTGATTGAATTTGTTGGTGTACAATTGTTCATAGTATTTTATAATTCTTTTTATTTCTGTGCAGTTGGTAGTGATGTCCTCTTTTCATTCCAGACCTTAGTAATTTGAGCCCTTTCTCTTATTTTTCTTGGTCATTCTAAGTGAAAATTTGCCAATACTGTTGATCTTATTTTAAAACCAACATTTGGTTTCACTGATTTTCTCTTTAGTCTTTCTAGTCTCTATTTAATTTATTTCTGCTCTAATCTTTGTTCTTCTTCCTGTTTGCTTTGGTTTCAGTCTGTTTTTCCTCCTCTAGTTTCTTAAGATGGAAGGTTAGTTTATTGATTTTGGATCTTTATTCTCTTTAAATACAGATGATCATAGCTATAAATTCTTCTTCTCAGTACTGCTTAAGGTGCATCCCTTAAGTTTTAGTATGTTGTGTTTTTGTTGTCTTTCACCTCAAAGTATGCTCTAATTTCTCTTGTGATTTCTTCTTTAACCTGATTACTTAAAGAGCAAGCCATTTCATTTCCACATATTTGTGAATTTCCCAAATTTCCTTCTGTTATTGAGTTCTAACTTCATTCTATTGTGATCAGAGAACATAGGTTGTATGATTTCAGTCCTTTTAAATTTCTTGAGGCTTGTTTTATAGCCAAACATAGGATTTAAACTTGTAAGGAAACCCCCCTCCCACAAAAATCTGTGTGTCCCAGAACAGGGTAAGAAGACAAATGACAAATAAGAAAAACAATTGCAACTTACATCATAGACAAAGGGTTAATATGATGAAACAGGCACGTTCTTACATTGTTGGAGAGAATAAGTGCAGCACTTATGGAAGGGAATTTAGCAACACCTAGCAAAATTATATCTGCATTTTCCCTCTTAGCCGACACTCTGGCTTTTAGAAATTAACACCAAAGATTCAATGTCAAAAGTACCAAATGATAGCTACACCAGAGTATTCATTGCAGCATTACTGCAGAGGAAGCAATCCAGATGTCATGAGAAATGGCTAAATAAACTCTAGGATGTGCACAGAAGAGAGTCCTGTGCAGTGGTAAGAAGGAAAGGGAAGCTCTGTACAGTCTGGAGTCACTGCCTAGTGTTCAGCACTCAGGGCAACTTCTTTCCAGGGGCAGACAAACAAGTTGTGCTGGGTCTGCTCACCCTGTCCTGGAGCTGGGAAGATGGAGGCTCAGCAGAGGGGGAATAAAGACCCTGAGCCGTGCCTCCAAGTGGCAGCTCTGGCACCACGCAGTGGAGAAGCTGCAATGCTCTAGGGCTTGGTTTACTCAGACCATAAAGTGACCCTTGTTCTTAGAAGGAGAGGCCCGCTCTCTTCCTCCCTGCCACCATGCCCACGGGTCACTCTGCCAAGGATTCTCTTGATGTCTTCCTACAATCTCCATGCATCCATAAGTACTGAGGGTGGGGACTGAACCTCCAAGGAGGAGTCCCTCCTTTTCCTCCCCACCTCTCAGGTGGAGTCTGAGTGCATCTTCTCTGCGGACATATCCACAAGGCAAGCTGGCTTTGGGGGAAACACCTGGGGATCTCTGGAAAGAATGAGCTTAGAGATTGAAGACAAAGACTGTATTTTGTGAATTTCTGAGGAAGATCTGGGCAGAGGAGTTCAGAGATTTGGCTGTGAGCTTTAAATGGAATTCCCCACGGATGCCCTGTCAAGAAACTTTAGTAAAGATTTAAGGTGCTTTTTAATTTTAAGATTCTAGGCTGGAGCTTCCTTGAAATATATCATTGCATTGTGATGACAGAAGCTGCGAAGCGGCTCAGATTTCCCTGGATCTCACATAAATATTCATTTCTCTTCCGCTTCCTCCTCCTCCTTCTCCCTTTCTCCTCCTTCTCCTCCTTGTCATCGTCGTCGTCTTCTTCTTCTTCTTCTTCTTCGTCTTCATCTTCATCATCTTCTTCTTCTTCAATAAGTAGATTATAATAGAATTATGTTTTGCAACTTGCTTTTTCCACTTAAAAGTTTTTCTGTATCTGCATATGGAGACCCAGACACTTTATTTCATGGTGGTTCTTTGTCCTCACTGATGGATTTCTAGGGCATTTCTGGTGTTTTTGTAATCCCATGTCGTGCCTAACATCCCATGTGTGTGTTCCTGCTCACCTATGAACTGTATCTTCAGGTAAATTCAGAGGAGTGGGAGAAGCAGAGGATAGACTGAGCCTTAATTTTTATCCAGATTGCAAATTTGCTTTTCCAAAAGTTGAACCAATTATAGCCTTACTTAGTTATCAACTCAACATCGGTTAAAAATATGAAGAATGGAGGGGCCCCCTGGTGGCTCAGTCAGTTAAGTGTCTGCCTTCAGCTCAGGTCGTGATCTCACAGTTTGTGAGTTTGAGCCCCATGTCGGGCTCTGTGCTGACAGTATGGAGCTTGGCGCCTGCTTTGGATTCTGTGTCTCCCTTTCTCTCTCTCTCTCTGCCCCTCTCCTGCTCATGTTCTGTCTCTCTCTCAAAAAATAAACAAACATTAAAAAGATTTCAAAAATATGAAGAATGGAGCAAAAGTTATATCTTTGCTATATTAAATAATATCAAACTTTCTGATTTTTCTCGATCTGAAAAGCAAAATAATATCTCATCATTGGCATTGGTTTGCATTTTTTTCCATGTGAATGGCATTCAGCATATTTTCATACAACAACTCACCGTTTCTATCTTTTTTCAGCAAACAAAACTCTCTACTTCTATTTCTTGGTTCATCTGGAAACTGGAATGTTCTTTTTCCCAATGATCTGCAAGTGCTCTCTGTGGTATATGTTGAAAACAGTTTTTACCTGTTCATTGTCTGTCATTTGAAGAGGCTTTTCTGCAAAATAGTTCCAACGCTTATGTAACCATGTTTTCTAATTCTTACTATGTTAACTAGGTTTGGTGTTTTAGAGGCAAGAAAAGGCCTTCTTCTCTCCAAAATTATTTTAAGTCGACATTTTCCCAGACTTTTAATAGTGTTAATTCTTATGTTTAAATATTTGATTCATGGGAAATTGACTTTGGTGGGAAGTGAGAAAGCAATGTTATTTCTATCTTATTACACAATTCACTTTCTTTTCTAGACCAGTGTGAAATCTTAAACGGTAAAGCAAATTCTATGTGCATTTTGGTCTGTTTGCGAGTTGCTACTCCATTCCATCACCGTCTCTCTAGTCTCCACCCCTTTCACTACTATGACATTGTAATAAATTCTAACGTGTAGTGGAACAAATCTCCCCCCTCCTCTCAGCCCACCTCCTCTCCATGTGAATTTTCCTGGCTACTCTCACACTTATTTTTCAAGGTCAAAAATATTAAATTTTGTTCGTGTTTAGGGCACCTGGGTGGCTTAGTCAGTTAAGTGTCCGACTTCGGCTCAGGTCATGATCTCCCAGTTTGTGAGTCCGAGTCCCACCTCGGGCTCTGTGCTGACAGCTCAGGGCCTGGAGCCTGCTTCAGATTCTGTGTCTCCCTCTCTCTCTGCCCCTCCCCACTCATGCTCTGTCTCTGTCTTACAAAAATAAACATTAAAAAATAAATTGTGTTCGTGTTCCTCCCTCCCCCAATCCTATTTTATTCTAATTGCTACCGCTCTGAATTATAGAACCAGTTTGTGGAGAATTGGTGTATTTACAGTGCTGTGTTCCTTTACAAGAGGAGGGTGTGTCACTTTATTTACTCAAACCCCCTTTCTGCCCAAGGTTTGAAGTTTTCCTCAGAGGAGCCCTGTAAAGTTATCATTACGTCTCTGAATATTCCATAGTTCATTAATATTAATTTAATAATTAAATAAGAACAAAAGTAAAACATTATAGCTCCTTGAACATTCAGCATTTTCATTTCTGTTTTTTGGTTCTTTTTTTCTTTTAAGTTTATTCATTTAGTTATTTTTGAAAGAGAGAAAGAGCTCAAGTGAGGGAGGGGCAGAGAGAGATCGAGAGAGAGATAGAAAGAGAGAGATAGAGAGGCACAGAATCTAAAGCGGGCTCCAGGCTCTGAGCTGGCAGCATAGAGCCCAGCATGGGGCTCGAACCCATGAACCAAGAAATCATGACATTGGCCAAAGTCAGATGCTTAACCGACTGAGCCACCCAGGCGCCCCTCAGATTTCTGGTGCTTAAGTGGGTCTCTAGAGGGCAGATACAATCTAATACAAATTGCTCCTAGAAATTGAGAAGCAAAAGGTATGAAGAGGGGGTTCAATAAAAGCAAATATAACCAACTGTCACACATATCAACGCATGCTGAGCCTCCCTTATCCTTAGAGAAATGCACATAACACTATACCAACACACCGTTTTTCACCCATCAGATTCGGAAAAACCAGAAGTGTGAGAACAAATACTGCTGTCAGGTCTATAGGAAGCAGGCAAGCACATATACCATAGGGGAAGAGGGTAAATAGGAACAGCTCCTGTGGAGGTGACTGACAATATCTGGCAGGTTTTTGGAAACATCTACCCTTTGATCCATCACTTTGGGAATTTACTATATGGGTGTGCTTCTCTCTATACATGTAAAGACATTCCAGCATTATTTGTTATAGCAAAATATTAGAAACAGCCCAAATGCCTTTTATTATTTTTAAAATTTTTTTAATGTTTCTTTTATTTTTGAGACAGAGAGAGAGACAAAGACAGAGACAGAGCACAGGCAGGAGAGGAGTGGAGAGAGGGAGACACAGAATCTGAAGCAGGCTCCAGGCTCTGAGCTGTCAGCACAGAGCCTGACACCGGGCTCGAATTCATGAACTGTGAGATCATGACCTGAGCCAAAGTCGGATACTCAACTGACTGAGCCACCCAGGCACCCCGCAAATGCCTTTTAGAAGAAAGCTATTTAAATCAGCTGAGGGACATCTGTATGACAGAATACTAGGTGGTTGTCAAAAAGAACGATGATTGTGATGATAGCTTTTATGTACAAATGTGTGAAGGAAACAGGCAAGGCACAGAACAGTGGGTATGATCAGCTACATTCCGTGTGAAAGGAGGAGAGAGAAGAATCTGTTTTGCTTGTATACACATAAAGCAATTCTGGAATGATGTAAGAATCTAAGAATTGTAGATTGATACTTAGGGCTTTGGAACCGTGTGATCCATATTCAAACAACCAATGTTTTTTGAATCTTGGCAAGGGGGAAACATGAGGTCATTTGCTCTTCCTTCTCCTTTGCATGTCTTCAGGCAGAGACACACACCCTCAAGTTCAAACAAGAGAAATTGACTCCAGCTGATTTGCCTCAATACTGGGACCACCATCTGCCTTCCAAATCTGAAAGCAGGCATACACCAAAGAGGCAGAACCCAGGACCTGGGCTCCTCTGTGGCTCGCAGAGTTGTGGGTTGGTGTACTTAACCAGTGGGGATTTGAGGGGGGCCCAATGGGTGATGAGGCTGATTACAATGTGGCCTCTGAACAATTAAAAGCAAAAGCCACCAACACATCGTGTATGAGGTAAGGCTTAACAGAATTGAATGCCTGCAGCCTCTCCCCTTTGCCCTGCTGAGAAAGAAACACTGAGATCTTCAGGCTGAGCAAGAGCTGACTCTCCCGGGAGCCGGGCTCCTCCGAGGCTGGTGTGTTAGTGTGTGGCTCCGTCTGGACCCAGCTGCTCTGTGGTTACCTTCACAGCCTCTTTTCCTGCAATGGAAATGTCCACGCGCGTAGCACAAGCTTCTTCAGTGCAAGTGCTGGCCGGACGACAATACGGCTCTTTGTTTTTATGAGTGATATCCTGATTATTAAAGCGAGGAGCTCCATGACTCTTTGGAACCGCAAACATCCCAGGAATTCCCGGGCTCGGTTACCACGGCCCCTGGGCCACGGAAACCTGACTCCCGCCTCCGCTCCCAATGCCTCTGTGACCCGTTTCCAGGCACTCCCTATGTACAGCTTGCGGCTGAACATTGAAGATACTCAACAATATTAGAACTTCGAGCTTTGCTAGGCGAGTGCTCCCATGAGACATACACATTTTGCCAACTGGGCCAAAACCAAAATGCATTGCGGACATGAGGCAAGGAAAGATTTTGACTTCAATGAAAATGTCTTTGGTGTAAAACTTCAATTCAACAACTTTTGATTCAATTAGGTTTTAATTAAAACAATTCTATTTTCATGATTAGATTTGGGGTCATCGCTTTGTAGCCCCACACATATTCAAAAATGAGGACTGGCCACATTTTAAATCCTGTGCCTTCAAATAAAATCAGACTCTCCCCTCCCCCCATTTTTCTCATATTATTATCATTTTCACTAGCAGAAATACAGTCCAGGTGAGGCTAGTTAACTTGCCCAATAGGGGAGGAGAAAGGAAGAAACACTAATTGAGGGGCTACATCACATTGGTGTGCTGCTAAGCACTCTGCAAACACATTCTCACAATGCCTGTGTTATAGAGGAGGACTATACATGTTATAGCATGTGGAGGACCAGGACTTGAATCTGGCTCCTTCTGACTGCAAAGGCCACATTCTTGACGCTGTCACTCACTTTTTCTTAGAAATCACAACATGTCAGAGATATCAAGAAGATATAAAAGAGACACTGAGAAGATGCTAGAAGATGGAATTAAGACAGCAGACTGTACCCCGATGCAGTCATCACCTCCTGCCTCAAATCCTTGGAGATTTTGTCAAAAAAAAAAAAAAATTACCACCAAACCATATTAGCATAGGAAAACATAAAGGAGACCTCAGAGGACAGGAAACCATGGTGTACAAGGTGGAGGCGGTTTGGAGAGTGCTCCCAGGCTGCCTAGGGTGCCCAGAGGAAGCAGGAGGGCCACCAAGGTCACCAGCAGGGGACTGCAGGGAGGGGGAACCACAGTAAGCCCCAGCCAGCCTGTGCCAGGCAGTAGAGGGAGTCCAGGGTTCTGCCGCTTAAAGTTAAGTGTAGATAGAGCCCAACGTGAGGCTCGGACTCACAAACTGTGAGATCAGAAGATCGCAACCTGAGCCAAGATCAAGAGTTGGACGCTTAACTGACCGAGCCACCCAGGCGCCCCTCCTTCTTTTCCTTTTTAAAGCTACCTCTTAAACGCCAGACTCCTGGCGGCAGGTGGCAGCCAGGAGACACATGGAGCCCCCCCCACCCCTAGAGACATGCTCCAATTCCACGCCCAGGACCGCCCGCGGCAGTGTCTCTGCCCTTCTCTCCCTAGGCTACAGTGCCTGATGCTTCGCTCACAGACAGCTCCGGGGAATCCCAGCCGCAGAGACCAACATCCAACAATGTGCCCACAAACATTTAAGGAAGATAAACACCATAAGGAGAACCACCTAGTTTCACCAACGGAAGCAACAGGCAGACTACAGACGAGCAGGACGAGCCTGCCCCACCTCCCACCACCACCGCCACAGGCAGAAAGTAAAGCTACATTAACTTTCCTGCTAATTGCCAAGGACCCAGGATCACCGGAGGTACACTGGCCACCCAGACAGAAGGTGGGGCATATCTCATGGCAGCCCTCCTCGGGCCTCAGTGTCCCCAAGAGGAAGAGGGCAGCTGACAGCGGCAATGCCTGTACGAGGCAGGGTTTTGCCGGATCTGAGAGCCTCCATTGCTTGCTGCACTCTTAGATTACTGCTTGGGGTTGGGCAGGGGGGGAGCTATACAAATAATCCAGTTATGGGCAAAACCCTGATAAAACAACCACCATCTTCACCCAGGAAGAAAGGACGAGGCAGTGCGGGAGCAATTCTAAACTAACTTGTGCTCTAGCTTTCTGGCGCTTCGGGGATCCATCCCTACTCAGAACCAGTGTTCATAAAACAAGAACAAGACCTCATAATGAACATGATCGACATCTTGGAAAGATAAAGGAGGATATGGCATCTATAAACAAGGCTTGACTAAAAAGCTGAGAACTTAACACTAGGAGAGTTGCGCTGTAGAACACATGAAATGGATGACAGGAAAAGAATGGACCGGGCTGGAGGATGCAGGGGTCATCTGTGCGACCAGCCGGAAGGTGCAGCACCCAGAAACCAAGGGTACAGCCAAAAAAATTAAGTGACATGGAAGATGATGCTCGAAGCTTTCCAAAATGTGCCTGGTAAGAATTCCAGATGGGGCACCTGGGTGGCTTAGTCGGTTAAGCGTCTGACTTTCGCTTAGGTCATGATCTCACGGATCGTGGGTTCGAGCCCCGCGTCGGGCTCTGTGCTGACTGCCAGTTCAGAGCCTGGAGCCTGTTTCAGTCTGTGACTCCCTCTCTCTCTGACCCTCCCCTGCTCACGCTGTCTCTCTGTCTCTCTCCTAAAAATAAATAAAACATTTAAAAAAATTAAAAAAAAGATTTAGAGCTTTAAAAAAAGAAAAAAAAAAGAATTCCAGAACTATGCACTCAAATACATGAGAAGAATGTTCCCATTGAAAAAAGATGAGTTCTCAGAGGAAAAAGGATGCTACTCAACAAGTTGGAAAAGGGAACTTAGAAAACAAAAGAAACAGAAAATAGAAAGCAGAGAAATAAAAAAGAACAAGCCCCAGAACTGATTCTTCCAGAAGACTCATGAAACAATCTTATTAGAAGACTGACCAACAAAAAAATGAGAGGCAGGGCATAAGGAGGGGGAGGGAGAGAGAGAATAACAGTGTCTGTAATGAGAAAGGAGACAAAAGTATACAATAGAGAATTAAATCATGAGATCACCAGAGGAAACGGGGCTCTTTAAGGAAATGGCAGATGGTAGGAATGAGGCAACAAATTCCAAGCCTGGGACACCTCTTAACGTCAGAAAGCAAGAAGGTGCTCAAAGACTCTTGGGGTCATGTGAAAAGACAGAGGAACCAGCCCAAAGGAGGTTCTACTGGCCAAAGATGAATTAAGTTTAGCATCAAAAATCAAGTAAGTTAAAATTCATGAGCTAATAATGATACTATGAAAAAAATCCCTCACTGGTGGCCTTTGAAAGATATTACTAGGGAATGGACTCATTTTCAGGAAAAGGGATAAATAAATTAAGGCAAAGAATCACACATTTATTCTGACTTTCCCATCATCTCCATGATGGGAGAAATCCTTTTAGGATGGATTTCAGCCAACAGACAAGAAGGAATGATAGACTCGAAATATCACAACTTTGCAATCTCGAGTGTAGTAACTGATCTAAGCAACGATCCATGACTAATAAAGCCATTAGGTGAAGAGCTGAAAAACCATTGGACCTTTGTAATGGATTATCAGAGTGAAAACACACAAAATCACCAAAAAATGTAAACACTGAGGACAGACAATTAGACATCAATTGACTCCCAAGGTGAGGCAATAGAAAGTATAAACAACTACCTCGCATTCTTGCCAAAACCTCTTATTGAGTCTAAGCAAGCCTTTGGATCTATGGAAACACAGAGACAGGAATGTGTTAAGCCACACCCACCAGATGTAATCACCAAGATCCAGACTGTGGGAAACTGCAAGTGTGGTTTTATCAACAATTAAATTGCAAGGAAAAATTAAGTGAGGGAGAAAGGCTGAAACGAAGAACTGTATCGCCCAACAGAATGCGGGGACCTTGATTCAAAAAACCAGATTCAAACAAAACTGTGCTAAAAACACATTAGGAGGTAATGAAGGGAACACTGATATCTGATGCTATTAGTGAAACATGTTTTTATTTTTTAAAATGTATGTAAAATATACTATGATTTTTCTTTCAGTC
This sequence comes from Proteles cristata cristata, assembly GCA_017311185.1. Lineage (NCBI taxonomy): Eukaryota > Metazoa > Chordata > Mammalia > Carnivora > Hyaenidae > Proteles > Proteles cristata. The sequence continues at coordinate 95,798 of JAESUZ010000537.1, read as the reverse complement.
TTCCTAACATGAGAAGTCTCGAATTGGGTTCTAAAATAATCTAGAGAGAGAGGGCAGGGGATATAAAGAGAGGGAAGTTTAGCTATGTGTGACAGTTCTGGAAGTTGGAGCTATGGATACAAAGATACTTTTGTAATGTGTCCAAAATTGTTCATAATATAGAAAATGAAAAATAACCAAGATGAAAACATAACATTTCAAAATTCTGCCTAAGCTAAAGACTTATGAAAAGAAAAACAGCTGTTTTAAATCGAGGCCAAAAAACTGTGGTTTCTGAGGGGAACAAAAAAGTCAAGAGGGGGTGCTTTTTTCCCCTGACTTTTTTGAAAGAGAAAGGAACTGAAAGACTGAGGGCCAGGGTGGGAGGGAATACTTTTCATTATATTCCCTTTTGTACTTTTTTTTTTTTTTGAGGGAGAGAACACACCCATGAGTGGGGGAGCTGGGCAGTGGGAGAGAGAGAGAGAGAGAATCTTATGCGGACTCCACATTTAGCATAGAGCCTCGATCCCATGACCCTGGAATAATGACCCAAGCCAACATCAAGAGCCAGATTCTCAACCAACTGAGCCACCCAGGTATCCCCCATTTTTGCACTTTTGAATTTTATTTTATTTTTTTAAAAAAATTTAACTTTTTAAATATATTTCTGAGAGAGAGACTGAGACAGCATGAGTAGGGGAGGGTCAGAAAGAGAGGGAGACACAGAATCCAAAGGAGGTTCCAGGCTCTGAGCTAGCTGTCAGCACAGAGCCCGATGCAGGGCTTAAACTCACGAACCGTGAGATCATGACCTGAGCTGAAGTCAGACGCTTAACCAACTGAGCCACCCAGGTGCCCCGCACTTTTGAATTTTATATCAAATACATGATTTATCTGTGACAAATGAGTAAAATCATTTAAAAATAGGTTTTAAATCTCAAAGCCACCATGAGCTTTATGCTAACATGCCTGAAAATCCAGGTTAAATGGATGGCTATCTAGAAAAAGGTATTGCCAAAATTAACTCAGGATGAAATGGAAAATTTCAATAAACCTATAACTTTTATTTTTTTTAAATGTTGACTTAGTTATTTTTCAGAGAGAGGTGTACAAGCATGTGAGTGGGAGAGGGACAGAGGTGGGGGAAGAGAGAGAATCCCAAGCAGGCTCCACAGTCAGCATGGAGCGTGATGTGGGGCTCAATACCTTGACCATGAGATCACAACTGTGAGATCATGACCTGAGTTGATATCAAGAGTCGGAGGCTTAACAGACTGAGCCACCTGGGCACCCCAATGTATAACCTTTAAAGGAATGGAATCAATGGTAAAACATCTACCCATAAAAAGTACCAGGCTGCGATAGTTTTATGGGCAAAAGATTTTATGCAGCTTCTTGGAAAATACAGCTCTTATACTGTGCAAGCTTAATGTTGGTTGAAAAAGCAAGTTAGAAAAAGACTAGCATAGTGTGAAAATACATATTTAAAATTTTTCAATATAGAAACCATTCTGAGAGGAGTAGCATTGCCAAAACGTGACTCTGGTTAGCATCCCCTCTCTGTACCCATTCCACAAACACAGACAATGAATCAGGTGGGGGGTGCCCCCTTCTCTCAGCTAAACGGTCGGCACCCACAGTCCATTTTCCACGGGTCCAGTGGCTCCAAGCGTCACGGCCAGCATGCACACCTAGCACACTATTGACAGGCCAGCCTTCTGGGAAGGGAGGTCCGTGCTAGACCCTTTGGTGGACGGGGACACACCTCTTTGAAGGCCCGACTTGCCTCCCTGAGAGAGGATGAGAGACTGCGGAGCACCTGCAATCCATCTTGCAAACCCAGGCCTGGTGACTTCCTTTCCCTCAGTGAAGCCTTTTCCTTAACCCAGCCAGATGATGGTGACCCAGGTGGCAGCCCAGAGGAGAGTCATCTGGCAGGACAGAAATAACACTGTGTACTTACGGATTTATCTATATCTAAATCTTTATCTACATAGCAATGTTATAAAACATGGCAAAAGGTTCAGATGATCTTCAAAATAATGGCTGCCTTTGGGGGCTGATGGAGGGCAGTACCAGGCAGAGGTCCAAAGTGGGGTTCGAGCTACACCTGTCATGTTTTACATCTGATGCCTCTTTCTTTTACTCCTCGCCTGTAATCCATTATCAAGTTCTGTGGTGTATTAAAGTTGGCCACAAACTTTTTGCTTTTCCTCCCTTTAGGCGGTGAAATGTTTCCCGTAAAAACCGGACTGGCCTTTTCACCTGTTTGGACCAATGGGGTAGCGGAAGTGACGAAGAGACAGCACCAGGCGGAACTGAGAGCTCGCGCTTCTGAACCCCTCACTCCACCTGCTCTGCTGGAAGGAAGCGCAGGCCCAGTGGTTGGTTGATGGGAAAGCACGTGGAGAGAGAGAGAAGTGACACGGAGGGGCACGGAGGCGTCAGACGTGGCGGGGGAGCCAGAAGGGCCACCCAGCTGTGCCCCGCAGGCTCCTGACCCACAGAATCCCGCGAAGCCATAAATTGTTGTTGTCTTAAGCCAGTGAGTTATGAGTGGTTTGCTGCACGACAGTAAATACTTAAACAGGTCATGATAGCTTTTGCCTCAAAACAGATCCCAGGTCCAGTCGCCTCTTCCTGCTCCCGCCCCACCGACCTGCCCCCACCCCCCACCCCGGCCCCTAGTTGCTGAGTTCAACTTCGCTGCTCCTAGGCTGCATTAATTACTCTCCAAATAAAATCTGAACCGGTCCCACCTGATATTTCTAGCACTCTGCTCCAGGCACACGGGCCATCCTGCGGCTGCTCCAACTTGTCCAGCTGATCCCCGCCTCACAGACTGTGCACTGGTGGGTATCTTTGCCACGAGGGCCCTTTCCCCAGCGCTTTATGGGACAGACTTCCTCCCTCCATGCACCAGATTCTGCGTAGGTGCCACATCTCCCTAGACGGCTTCCCTGACATCTGATCCAAAAATGTGTCCTCTGCCCATCCCCGCCCCCCACCCCCATCCCCGCACACTGGTTGATTTTCACTCCTGACAGTGGTGCTTATAGTTTATTTACCGTGCTCCCCCTCTGCACGGAAATAGAAGAATTAGGAGGACTTTTTCCGGCCTTCTCAGTGCTCAGTCTGTAGAGGGTTCTGATAGAATGTGGAGTGAATGAAGGAGTGGATGAAGGAGCGTGGGAACACGTGCTATAGTGTTTTCAGTATATTTCAAAAACTCTCTTTTTCCCAGTCTTCCCGTGACTCCTTCCTTCCTTCCTGGTCAACCAAGCAGCCCTGAAATTCAGTCACCTCCTCAGAGAGGTGTTCCCAGTAAGAATTAACAACAGCCACACACTAGTGCTTCTTGAGCGCCTCCTGTGGCTGTAATGCTATCTTCATCAAGGATCGCTCTCTGATGTTCCCTGTTCTCTGTTGTCTGTTTTTCCTGCTAGAATTACAAGCCCCAGGAGCGCAGAGGCCACACACCTGCTATCCTAAGAACCCAGAACAGTGTCTACCACAGAGAGATGCTTGATACCTGTTCACAAAATAATGCTGGATTATTATTTTCTTTTTTCATTATTTTTCTTTTTTTTTAATGTTTTATTTATTTCTGAGAGAGAGACAGCATGAGAAGGGGAGGGTCAGAGAGAGAGGGAGATACAGAATCTGAAACAGGCTCTGAGCTAACTGTCAGCAAGAGTCTGATGTGGGGCTCGAACCCACAACCCGTGAGATCATGACCTGAGCTGAAGTCAGACGCTTAACCGACTGAGCCACTCAGGCGCTGGACTATTAAAACAAACAGGAAGTCAGGCTTTAGAAGACACACAGATAACAAAGGACATTAAAAAGAGCTCCGCAAGGGTTGCCTGGGTAGCTCAGTTGGCTAAGCATCTGACTTCAGCTCAGGTCATAATCTCACAGTTCAAATTATCGCTTTATCTGGAACTGATTATAAAAAAGTTTCTTTGAATGAATTTGACGTAACAGATCAATTTTAAAATGAGCTGAGAAGGTAATACGATTGACACTGAAATAAATTAACATAAATATCAGTTAGGATCCTCAGGAGAATTCAAGAAGACACCTCAGTCATGAAGCAGGAACAAAATGCTATGAAAGAAACTACCAAGAATACAAAAAGAGCTTTTTGGAAATCACAAATGGATCCTAAAATGAAGCATTCAGTAGAGGAGAGGGAAGATAAAGTCAAGAATATCTCTACAATTTTTTGGGGCGCCTGGGTGGCTCAGTTGGTTGAGCGTCTGACACTGGCTCAGGTCATGATCTCACAGTCCATTAGTTTGAGCCCTGTGTTGAGCTCTGTGCTGACAGCTCAGAGCCTGGAGCCTGCTTTGGATTCTGTGTCTCCCTCTCTTTGCCCTTCCCCTGCTCATGCTCTCTCTCTCTCTCTCTCTCTCTCTTAAAAACAAACATTAAAAAATTTTTTAAAAGAACATCTCTACAATTTTCAGAAGAAGAAGAAAAATCAGAAAATGTGAGAGAAAAGATGAGCAACACATATCATAACTAAAAGGAGTTCCAGAGAAACAAAACCAAACCCAAAAGAGAAAAAGCAGGGGAGGAAGATACTATCAAAGAGAATACAAGGAATTTTCCAGGCCAAAACAGTTGGCCTACCCAGTGCCAAGCAGCATGAATGAAAAAAAGACCCTCACCCACGTCTTGTGGTGACGAGAGTTCCAAAGATCAAGCATACAGGGAAGATTCTAAAAGCTTCCACAGGGAAGGGGAGAGGGAGGAGGGGAAACCAAAGGTCATCCACAAAGCAATGAGAATCAAACTGCTTTAGAGGACAATAGACCAGGCTCTTCCAAGTTCTGAAGGCAGACAATTTCCAGCTGGGACCCAGGAAGGGCAAAGTGAACTTGCTTCCAGGAATGCCCAGTCATTCACATGCGCCTGTGCAAGCCTGTGCTAGGAGTCTTCTGGATAATGCATGTTCAATAAATAAGGGGCCAAACACTCTGAGTAGGAGTCAGAAATGGGGAATGGAGGTAGAAAGAAGGGAACAGGTGCTCACCCCTTGGGCTCCACCAGACAAGGATGACACTGAGTCCCCAGGCTAAGTCACAGTGATGGGAACATATCACTGAACACCACGAATGCAACCCAAAGATGAGTCAACACTGACAGAATTCAGTATGGGTGGAGCAGCTGCGAGATGTGGCACAAAAGTGAAGGAAATCGTTTATCATCACAGGCAGCCACGGACACTGGCTTAGCCGATGGGGCAGATGTACAGGCATATTCCCTATAGAGAGAAACGGTGAGGACCTAGAGAACTGGAATTAGAAACAGGAAATAGAAACCCTTCTGGGGGTTGACACTGGCACTTTGCCTTAACGTCTGTTCTGTGTCATTTGCTTCTTTACCCAGGGGTGTGTATTACTTCGACAATTTTTTAATGCGCTTATTCTTTGATCCTGCAATTCTGCTGGGTCACAGGCAGTAATAATCAACTCTTAGGATAACAAGCAAAATGCAGAAATAATCTAAGGACACTTTAAAGGAAGACTGATTACATCAAGGTTATTCTAGTCATGCTACCGAATTCGGTGCACGTGAAAAAGGCTTCAAGACAACTCAAAGAAGAAACATCGCACAACACATGTACAATTGAATATCATTCATGTAAAGCCAGAAACAGATACAAAAGAACTGTGTGTGTGTACATGCTTGTGTATAAGTGTGGGAGAGGTTGGGAAGGAAACACACTCAGCTAACAGTGATCACTTGGAAAATATGGAAAAGGAGTCAAAAAGTACAATGGCTTTATCTATATCATATGAATATTCTATGAGAAATGTGTTTGTACACAAAAGCCTTTCTCTTAACTTTGGGGTGCTTCCTTCCCACTGTGGGTCAAGGGCTCTCTGCTTGCTTTTTGCTTTTGAACCCAGAGGTGCTGGTGATGCCTGTACGAAGACATGGGCAACTGCCTACTGGAGCCTTTTGATCTTGACTGCCAGGCTGAGGTAGCAATGGTCTGAGGAACCTGTCCTGGCCTTCCTCCGCAGGGAGCCACCTGTGATCACCTGCCAGTGTCTAAGTACTCATCCGGAGTCCAAAGGAAGCTACTAAAAGGAATTTTCAAGTGTCAATACATGTCCTTTTATTTTCAAATTCCAATCTCAAATTTACATCATCACATTGGTCCTTTTATTTTTTTTTTAATTTACTTGCTTTGTGAGAGAGAGAGTGAACAGGGAAGAAGCAGAGAAAGAGGGAAAGATAGAGAATCCCAAGCAGCCTCCGCACTGTCAGTATAGAACCTGATGTGGGGCTTGAACTCATGAACTGTGAGATCAAGGTGTGAACTGAAATCAAAAGGCAGATAGTTAACAGACTAAGCCACCCAGGACCCCTATCACATGGTTCTGTATTCAAAATAATGCACTACAATTTTTCAACACATCTAAATATCTCTAAGTCTCTGATAAATTCAAGATGCTAAAATTAAGTTAGTATTGTTCTTGGTTCTCTTGAAACAACCAGGCAGACAATTTTAAACCAACACCAAGTGATGTGTCCTGGCCACTGGGTGTTGGATGGCAGTAGATGGGATAAAAACTGTGAGCACAACCCCAGTAAGAATGAGCAAAATGAAGTATAATCCTAAAAAGTTATTTACAGTTGAAAATTTAATTTCTAACAAATGTGATTTCTTTTTTTATATAAATTCTTTTTTTAAGTATTATTTATTTATTTTGAGAGAGTGACAGAGAAAGCGAGTGAAGGAGGGGAAGAGAGAGAGAGGGGGAGAGAAAATCCCAAGAAGGCTCCAGGCTGCATGAGGCTCGAACTCACAAATCATGAGATCATGACTTGAGCCGAAACCAAAAGTCAGATGCTTCACTGACGGAGCCACCCAGGCACCCCAACTACTGTATGATTTCTTCTATAACATTAGGTTATGGGCTCAGGATGCTTGAGATTCATGTTTCTGGTTTCTTTTCTTTTCTTTTTCTTCTCTCTTCATGATGAATGCCAATAAATAACAAGATGTTTACGTGGGATCTGGACAAACGAAAAATAAGGGAGGCCAGGATGGTCAAGGACTTCTAATATCAGAAGCCCCCTATTTTCATCCATCAGGGTTCCTGAAAATGTGTGTAAAATCCATAAAGTTTGGACTTATATGTTATTGCAGAGGGAGGAGTCCATTGTCAGAGAACTCAAGAACTTCATAAAATTCCCTAATTATGGCTGCTTCAAGGTCTGACCCAGGTGGACCAGGAAACCAGACAGGTGGAAGAAAAATCCTTGTTCCTCTGTACTGGGACTGGGCAAGGTCTACACAGCACTTTCCTGCTCACAGACCACTGATGGCTCCATGGGGGCCCGGGTGCAGGGCTCAGGAAAAAAAAACAAAAAAACAAAAAAAATCCCCTCTCTTGGCCACTGGCATCGTAGGCAGGTCTTGGCTGGTCCCCAGGGAGCATAGAAGCTATCAGGTGGGACCTCCCTGCCCATTCCTCATAAAGAGAGCTGAGTAAGGGCCATTGACGGGTAAGGGAAGGTGGGCAGTGGGAAGGGGCTGAGGCTCTGGGTGACCTTCAGGCTCTTGCACCTAGAATGGGTGCTCCCAAGAGCCACCCATGGCAAGATGGAAGGAATGGGTGGGAGGCAGGTCTTTCCTTGGGCTCAGGTGGCCATGGCCTAATGTCGGTACACAGACCAAGGACCAAAACCCCGGTGATAACCAAGTTGAAGCAAGACGTCTGCTTTCCATTATTTCAAGAAAGGGGTTAAGGGATTCTTATCAGCCTAGGTGGGTGGAGTTGGATGCAATGAAGGCAGGACCGCCCCCGCCTCCCATAAACTTCCAAAGAGTTGCCCACAGAAAGGCTGGCATTATTTGAGAGGTGGTCAGTTTCCCATTGCTAGAGGTAAACAAGTGTATTCTGAACAAATACTCAGAAGACATAAGTGACAGACTGAAGTTAATGTTAAAAACCCCATCAAACCCAGAGCATGAAGCACAGCTGTGTTAACTGCTTCCTGCCTGGATGGATGCCCATAGCCCTTTGTCCCACCCCCAGGGCTATGGCTTGGCCTCCCTTCCCTTCACCTCACTAAGTAAGGGATTCCTTACTGGATACTGGATACGGTCCCCGGAAGGCCCAATGCTGCCCCTGAGGCCAGGCTGAGGTTGGGACATCCCTGGACCTTAGTCACCTTCCCAGCAAAGCCCCATCCACCCTCCTCACTTCCATGGTGTGCATGCAGCCCGGCACACACGAGCAGGACTCCGCCTCCAGGAACTCGGGCCGGCAGTTCCGTTCTGGAAGGCACGCATCAGTGTGGACCTGTCCCCTGTAGGATCCCTTCCAGAGGCCCGTCAAGAAAGCTCACTACCACCGGAGCCGCACTTCCTATTTCAGCCCGTTTCCTTGTCCTATTTCTGGAAGGCAAGAAGAGAGCCCCTACTTGAGCAAACCCCTTGGCTCCTAGGAAGCTATTTTTAATACAGATTTGAAAAAGGCAAAAGAAAAAGGGAAGGACGCTGAAAGTAGCTATGTAAAAACCTGGGATTTGAAGAGCTTCTGGAATGTTCGTTCTCTTCCTTTGGTCCATGCTGGTTCAGCGGAAGACAGTGCTCTCAGAGCCAGGCAGCTGAAGTGAGGACTGCTCACAGAGCGGTGGGATATGTGAGCCACTGCCAGAGACATCTGCCCAAGCCCCGCTCACCCTCCATGATCCAGAACAGGCTTACCAAGAGTTGGTAGCCTGAATTCTCTAGAAGTTTGTTCACCTCTCAACTTTCCAGGGAGCCTATCCTCAGCTGGCAAGACAGGTTTTTCCACTCTGACTGGTATCAGCCTTGGAAGAATGTGTAATGATGTGTTTGTTCATAGATCGCCCCACAGCCTCGGCTCAGTATCTCACTGACCCTCGATCTATGAGTACACACTCTATGCTCCTCCACACTTTCTAAATGTGCCTCTCGTACCGCAGGCGAGCTGACTGCTGACAGCGCTAAGAAGGTTGCAACATGCCTTCCTGGGACACAGCTGTGCTGCGCAAATACAGGACAGGCACACACAGAAGCCCCTGGAACCACTCAGCAACTGGTGAAGTGCACATACCTTCCTGGCTCTTGGAAGTGCTAGCTGTTCTCAACAGGCACAAGGTGAGGTGCACAACCAAAACAGGTAAGGGTGTGAAAAACATACCTCGTACACATCTGTAAACGCACACAATATGCCTCATCACCCTAAGCCCAAAAGAAAATAGGAGTTCTTTCCCGGTTTTCATTATTGCTTGGATCTTTTTCTAAACTATGTTTGAAGGCACCAGAATAACTTTATCATGTCCAAAGCATGTTGTCTTCCAAGCATTTTTTTTAATTTACTTCTTGGGGGGGGGGGCGGAGAGAAAGGGAGAGAGAGAGAATCCTAAGCAGGCTATGCACTGTTGGCACAGAACCTGATGCAGGGCTCAAACTCATGAAGCGTGAGATCAGGACCTGAGCCAAAATCAAGAATGGGATGCTTAACTGACTGAACCACCCAGGAGCCCCTCTTCCACGAATTTGTAAAAGAGAGAGCTTCGGTAGTGAGGGTGCGCTGCTCCTACATTGACTATAATTGGTGTCTCATTCGTTTGCTTTCTGGCAATTGTTCTTGGGTGCATTGAAGTGGTGGGTGGGAGGCAGGAGGCCAGCTGAAGCAGATTTGACCTTAAAATTGAGCAGCAAGGTGTGCCAGTTAGATCCTAAGCACAACACATTGGTATTTAAATAGTCAACACTTTTAAAAATAAATTGCAGTGTTATTCATCTGGTTGCAAACGTAATGCAAAAAAAAAACAAAAAACCACCAAAAACCAAAAACAAAACACAAAAAACAGAAAAAGGAACACACACTCAGTGTAGAAAACTTAAACCCTGCAGATGAGCACAGAGTAGTGGCTGTAATCTCCATGTGACTGTGCTACCCTTTGAGTGTCACCACGCCCACCAGGTCGTGGTGTGTGTATTTGCGTTTTGTGAAAATCAAATCCAACATGCAATTATTTTAAATTAGGCCTGAAGAGCTTTGGGGTCAAAGTGAAGGCCAGCAGGTGGGATTCACCAGGCCCTCCCCTCACTACTGCCCATCAAAGCAATTCTACTGTTAGCTGTTACATAGGCTCCAGGTAGGAGTTCAGGGGAGGAAAACACTCTGCTCGTGATTTAAATAAATAAATAAGAATATATACATAAGATACATTTGATTTTTCAAAGGATTGAAGCCCATCAACTCCCATCACAGCATACGGAATGGCAGGCACCAACTCTTCACCTCTGTCTGCACCCGCAGCCTGGTCACAGCATCCTCACAGATGGAGCGCTTGATTTGGGCCAGGGAAGGATGTCCCCTGAGCTCAGATGAACAGGAGTCATGTGGAGCAGAGCTCAAGACAGTAGTGTGCAACAGACCCCCCAAGGCACCTGCTGGCGTGGAGGCCAAACATAAACTGTCATTGGTGCATCCCACTGGGATCCTGTGTCTTTCTGAATCAGTGTTCAGAGATGTTAAGCCACTCAGCAGAGGTCACTCAGCACTAAGAACTGAATGCAGTTCTGATTAACCTCACAGGCAGACTCTTAAGCCCCCCAGCTGACATTGTGTGAACCTCAGAAGTGTCTGCCCACTCCTTCCCTCTCAGTGAAGAGAAAGGGAACACAGTCATGGGGCACAGGGGTGGCTTAAGTTGGCTGGGTAAGTGTTGGTTGCTTAAGTGTCCGACTCTTGATCTCAGCTCAGGACGTGATCTCACAGTCCATAAGATTGAGCCCCATGTCAGGCTCTGTGCCGACAGGGCAGAGCCTGCTTGAGATTCTCTCTCTCCCTCTGCCTCTCCCTTGCTTGTGTGCGTGCTCTCTCTCTCTCTCAAAATACATGAATAAACTTTAAAAAAAAAAAAAAGAAGAAGAAACATAGTCATAAGCAACCTGTGGGGTTCTAAACAAGACAGTCACAGAAGTACTTATCACTGTAGCGAACATGCAGGTAGCAGGGCCTCCGTTGTAAATAGATTTAACATCAGAGCCACAGGTAACAGATTTAACATTCCCAGTGCCCGCGGGGTCTTGTGGAGGCCCCCATGGTGATGCTGTTCTGTGGAGGAGACAGGCAAGGAGTGGGAGAGGGGTCCTCCTCTGCCCTCATTCTTCCACTGCTCTCACGGGACCTCAGTGTCAGCTGCAGGAGGCCACAAGGGGCCTGACATCTGGCTGCCATGTAAGCAGCCCACTGCCAGCAGGGAGTGCTTATATTCATCCCTGAGGGTCCCAGAGCGGGACTCCCACCCTCAGCCCCTCTGCAGCCACCTGTGGTACTTTCCACCTGGGAGTGTAGGCATAAATTTGCACTTCTTCATGGGGTCCATAGCAGAAGTCAATTACCATGATAATTCCCTAACAGAGAATATAGTTGCCGTAATGCTGAGCCACAGGACAGAATGGTCCTACGCATTGCAGGCCAGGTTCCTCTTATCTTCTTTAATTCTATGGTTTATGTGTTTTGTCCTCACAGGGATTCACAAGACATCACCTCCCCTGTGGGGCTCCTCCCTCCAACCCCCAGCACCTAGAACAGTGTCCAGTGGGGGCTGCATGACTCCCACAGGCTTCTGTACCCTTGTGTGTGTCCTGTGGTTCATTCAGAGCAGGGTGTTGGCCAGTTCTCAGGTTCCATTGGGAAAAGAGGCACCAGCAAGCAGCAAAGATTTTCCTGAGCCTGCTTTTCCCAAACGAGTGGGGAACCCTTCTATGGGAGAAGGGTAAAGTCCAGACAGACCTCGAAGGGAAGAAACAGTGGGGACTGGGAAGTTCCAGTGCACATGGACGTTTTCTGGTTACCTGTCCTATCTCAGGCCTGGAGGCAGGGCTGGATCCACATCTGTTGAGGGTCCATTGGCCCAGGTCCCTAGGATCTGTAAGAATCAGTGGGGATCCTTGGGGCGCCTGGGTGGCTTAGTCGGTTAAGCGTCCGACTTTCGCTTAGGTCATGATCTCGCGGTTCATGGGTTCGAGCCCCGCATCGGGCTCTGTGCTGACTGCCAGCTCAGAGCCTGGAGCCTGTTTCAGTCTGTGACTCCCTCTCTCTCTGAGTCTCCCTGCTCACACTGTCTCTCTCTCTCTCTCTCCTAGAAATAAATAAAACATTATAAAAAAAAAAAAAAAAGAATCAGTGGGGATCCCTGGACACCTCAGAAAGCATCATCTCAGCCTTACAACTCTGTGAGTAGACCAGACATCAGCATGGCCTGGGAGCCTATTAGAAACACAGACTCTGGGTGCCCCCAGACCTACCCAATGAGAATCTGCATGTGTCACCAAGATCGCCAGGGGACTCAAGTATATACTACAATTTGGGAAGTGCTGCTCTATGGGACCCAAACCATTTATACCCACAGATTCTCAGTTCCAGCTGCACATTAGAATCATGGGAAGGGAGTGGAACACTTTTCTTACACGCTCATGCCTGGGGGAGGGGAGGATGCCTCACCATTGGTAGTTTAGACCTCCCAGTGTTTCTGAGGGTGAGGGTGGAGACCTGCTCATTTAGGTCGTCAACTCTTGACCAGGAAGGGGACTGGGCAGATCCCCTCTGGGGTTTTTCAGTCACCCACCCAGTAAACCCCAATGTCCCTGCCCCCACCCTCATTCCTCAGGACTGCAAAGAGGAGAGACAGGTGGGATAATGGAGCTGGAAAGTAGAGGTGCTACCCTAAAATCAGGTATCATGTTCTGCCACAGGTCACCTTGATCTCATGCTAATAAAGTAAGGCCTTTCTAACAAGCAGCAAAAAAAAAAAAAAAAAAAAGACATACATTGTTAAGAGAGAAATAACTTTTCAAAAGATGCAAGTCAAACATTCTGGGAACATTTAGTGCTGGGCAATGTCAAGAAAGAAATTCTTTTCCCATTTCATAATTTGATTTATGCACAAAGAAATCTTCCAGGAACATCACCCTAGTTAGCTTTTGGGCATTTTCAATGGAGAAAAACACTCAAGTAACTACAATATCTGCTAAGCCAGGTACAACATTGGATCGTTAACTTGATGGAGGGTACAAACACCCTGGCCCTCCCAAACCCAACTTATGGGGCCGCACAATGGCCTAGACTTTAAGGGCAAGAAATTCTAGAGTTAATACAGGGTTCAAACAGCAGTTCTGTCATTTACAAATTGTTGACCTTCACCACATGTCTACACGTCTCTTTACTCTCACGTTCCTCAGATATAAAATGGGGATAAATGACCATTTTATAGGTCATTGTGAGAATTCAACAAGATTATTTCTTAAGACACTGAATCTAGTGCCTGGTATGTACTAAGGGCTTAACAAATATTTATCATTAACAAGAGTGTCTCTGCCTATCAGATAAAAGGTTAGCATCCAAAATCTATAAAGAACCTATCAAACTCAACACCCAAAAAGCAAATAATCCAGTGAAGAAATGGACAAAAGACATTAATAGACACTTTTCCAAAGACAACCATAAGGCACATGAAAAAAATGCTCAACATCACTCATCATCAGGGAAATACAAATCAAAACCACAATGAGATAGCACCTCACACCTGTCACAAGGGCTAAAATTAACAACTCAGGCAACAACAGATGTTGGTGAAGATGTGGAGAAAGAGGAACCCTTTTGCACTGCTGATGGGACTCCACACTGGTGCAGCCACTCTGGAAAACAGCATGGGGGTTCCTCAAAAAATTAAAGATAGAATTACCCTATGACCCTGCAATTGCACTACTAGGTATTTACCCAAAGGGTAAAGGAGTGCTGATTAAAAGGGGGCACATGCACCCCAATGTTTATAGCAGTGCTATTGACAATAGCCGAAGTATGGAAAGAGCCCAAATGTCCATCAACTGATGAAGGGATGAAGAAGATGTGGTATATACACATAATGGAATATTACTCAGCAGTCAAAAAGAATGAAATCTTGTGATTTGCGACTACATGGATAGAATTAGACTGTACTAAGCTAGGCAAAATAAGCCAGTCAGAGAAAGACAAATATCATTTGACTTCACTCATATGTGGAATTTAAGATACAAAACAAATGAACATAAGGGAAGCAAAAATAATATAAAAACAGAAGGGGGACAAACCATAAGAGACTCTTAAATACAGAGAACTAAGGGTTGCTGGGGGCGGGGGGGGGTCTCAGGTGGGGGGATGGGCTAAATGGTTGATGGGTATTAAGAAGAACACTTGTTGGGAGTGAGCACTGGGTGTTATATGTAAGTGATAAATCACTGAGTTCTACTCCTAAAACAATTTTTAAGCTATATATTCACTAGCTTGGATTTAAATTTTAAAAAATACTAATTAGGAAATGAAAAAAAATTTAAATTAAATTTTAAAAAAAGAATTAAAAAAGCACAACAGTGTCACTGCCATCCTCTTAACTTGTGTTAATAGTGTTAAAAGTGATAAAACACATAGGGCCGCCTGGATGGCTCAGTCAGTCGAGTGTCTGACTCTTGATTTCAGCACAGGTCATGATCTCATGGTCCATAGGACTGAGCCTTGCATCAAGCTCTGTGCTGACAGCATGGTGCCAGCTTGGGATTCCCTGTCTCCCTCTCTCTCTGCCCTTCCCCCACTCACATTCTCTTTCTCTCTCTCCAAAAATAAATAAGTAAATAAACATTAAACATTTTTAAAAAGTGGTGTAACTAACTCTAGTAGAAATCTGGCCATATGTATAAAGAGGCTTAAAAGTGTTCAAGTCTAATATCTCACTACAAATCTATTTTATGGAAATAGTCTTAAAACCATGTATAAAAGGGGGAGGGGATTCTTTGGTAAGATTCAGTGACTAGCAGCAACCTACTTACCTACATATCCCCACAGACCCAATAGGAGAGAAAGGACTGGGTCATTCATTTCACACAGTGTTCCCACATATGATGACGTTTCACTAGATCACACAAGCTGGGTGACTGATAAAGTTAGGAGGAAAAATACTATAAAATGAAAACAAAATCCATGAAGCCCAGAGAGAAGCAGACTGGAAGAGAACATGTCAAGACAGTAGCAGTGCTTATGTTTAGGGCAGTGGGGCTCTGGGCGATATCTTTTTTCCTACTTCTCTCTCTCTTTTTTTTTTAATAAACATATATTATTTTTATAATGAGAAAAAACCTTTAACCAACATGAAATAGTGGCCTGATTCTTAGGATCCTTGATGCCATAATACATTTTGGCCCACAGCCCCTTAATGCTTAGGATTTACATGAGAATCCCAAGATATGTTTTATAATGAGATTTCCACTTTAGCCTGTGGTTAAAAACCCCTGGTTCTAGACTCCCCACAGGACACGAACAGCGGGTTGTGCCCAGCATGCGAGACTAGGCTGCTCTTACCATGACGGGCCTCCATGGCACGTTCTGGACACACAGCTGAGCCCTCTGGACCCACACACCAGTACATGCTGGGTGGTCGCCGAGACATGCCAGCCATCAACCCTCGGGTGGCTGTGCTCCAAGTCAGTTCCGGCCAGGGTCACTGCCACACTGCTGCCCAGACGGTGGACTGAGGCACAGACATGCCATCATGGCTGAGCAGAAAGCGGTCTCATTCTGGTGGTGAAAAACATATAAAATCAGAACTTTTATTAATAGTCAAGTTCCTTCCTATACCCTTGCATACATGTAGTATTTATTTTATTAAAAATTCATTTAATGTTTATTTATTTCTGAGAGAGAGACAGAGAGAGACAGAGCATGAGTGGGGGAGGGGCAGAGAGGGAGACAGAATCCAAAGCAGACTCCAGGCTCTGAGCTGTCAGCACAGAACCCCATGCGGAGCTCAAACTCATGAGCTGTGAGATCATGACCTGAGCCAAAGTCCGATGCTTAACCGACTGAGCTACCCAGGCGCCCCAATGCATTTACTATTTATACATTGCACGGGTAGTTTTCTTTGCAACATTCCTGACATTCCATCTGTCCAGTCACGCCCAGTCAGGTGGGAGCAGTGAAAAGGATGAGCTCCCCCCACCCCAATTGCACCCCACTGATCATGTCTACTTAAAAACAGTCCTAAGAAACCCCAACAATGGCAGACACCTACTAGTAAGGGGCTCAGCCATTGTTCAAGCAACACATACTCCTTGTCAATTGCACAGTGACATCAATACAGTTACATGAGTCTTCCGCTTTCAGGGGCTCACACTCCAGTTGGGGTGGGGCAGATGCCTCTTAAACTGATCACAATAGAAGGCTTTCCTTTGCCCAGGACAGGCTCTTCCAGAAGCCCAGAGGCAATTACGTAATCCCAAAGAGGCAATCAGACAACAATCCTGAAGGAAGGCATTGGTACTGGTTATGAAGCCAAGTCAATGTGTGAAGCCAAGTCAATGTGAGCCCTGGGGGATAACAGAAAGGTGCCCCACACATTTTGTCTGCCGGGATACATTTGTCAATGTCTGTAGCATTGTTGATTGTCACAGCTAGGGGTCTGGGTGCTACAGGCGTCTAGCGGGTAGAAGTCAGGGATATTACCGAATATATGACAATGCGCAGCCACCCACATCAGAGAATTACCTGGCCCCTAACTCTAAGTTAGATTAAGATTTATGTCCCAAAACTAACAAGACTGTGATAAACGCCAAGGCAGGGTGCGGCTCTCTCATGCTGGGCTCCCACTGAGCCTGCGGTGGGGGGTCCCCAACCCAGGGGCCCATCCTGCTATGATGATTAAAGTTCCAAAATTGCCTTAGGGAAAGACCCAGGTCCAGCTCAGGCCTGGCCAGGTCCAGCTCAGGCCTGGCATGCACAGTGGGAAGGGAATTACTATATGAAATGTGTGTGTTTCTATTAGTGTTGATATAGAGTCTGTACTACCATGGACACATTCTCTGGGGCAGGACTTTCCAAGCTCCATGTCTCGCTGCCTTTAGGAGTATAGCCCACTTGGGCCAGGTGCCTAATTTCCAGGCTCTGAGAGGAGAAAGCCCCAGGGCTCTCCCTGCCTTATTCTGTAGCTTGCTCAGTGCCAACACTGTTCAGGGCACCTTCTAGAACCTGCTCAGAACCTTCTAGAGCCATTACATAAGTAATAGTAATTAGCAACTATTCTCTGAAACAGATACCTCTGAAAAGGAGAATGATAAAGTGTAGTAAAAAAAAAAAAAGTCAAGGTCATGTAAACCATGCCCAAGACAATATGGGAAAAAAAATTCAGTCTGAATGTCAAAGGCTCAGACTGTCTCTGTTACAGGTCAGCAGTGTGACCTCAAGCTGAAATTTATGTGTGTCTCTGTTTTCCCATCTGTTAAAAATAGACATGCACCCTCTCACCCAGGTAACCTCTCGGGATGGCTGTGTGATTTCAAGAAAGCAAATTTTCTGCCATCACTTTGGACAACAGGGCCAGAGCTGTGGTTCTTTCTTACCTGCAACACCAGCAGGATGCCTGGGAGACCAGCAAGGTCTCCCATCTGCCCTCTGATTAACAAGCTCAGAACATCAATGCTAGAGGGCAGACATTGCAGACACACTGCACCCCCCCTCCCCCCAGGTGAGCAGCTTCTAGAAGGTGCCTTGAGCAGTGTGGGCATTGAGCAAACTACAGAATAAGGCTGGGAGAGCACTGGGGCTTTCTATCAGAACCTGGACATCAGGTGCTTGGCCCAAGCAGGCTGTATTCCTAAAGGCAGGGGAAGGCGGAGCTTGGAAAGCCCTGTCCCAGAAGACTTGTCCATGACGCATCCTACCTTTCTGAACTAAAGACTGAAGTGTTTGAAACACCAAAGTGTTTGAAGTTTGGGAGCTTAAAAAATCCAAGGAGGAATGATCAATCCGGACAAAATTTAGGAGACCATTAAAGGGCTATAAACTGCAAAACCTGATTAGGAAAACCAAATTGAGACAGGAAAATCAACTTGAAGAAGGAAAATAATCTGTCTTAAAAATAAAGGCTCTAGGGGCACCTGGGTGGTTCAGTCAGTTAAGTGTCTGACGTCAGCTCGGGTCATGATCTCGCAGTTCATGAGTTCTAGCCCCGAGTCGGGCTCTGTGCTGACAGCAGAGCCTGCTTCAGATTCTGTGTCTCCCTTTCTCTCTGCCCCTACTCTGATCATGCTCTGTCTCTGTCTCTCAAAAATAAACATTCAAAAGAAAAAAATAAAGGCTTCAATTCCTACTGATCCTCAGAAATCAAGAGGCACAGCTCTTATGTGTTTTTAAACACCTCTTAAAATCAGCTACCACATATGCCTAACAACACGTCAAAAATCCGAATGCTAGTAGATGTTCCTTCTGAAAACAGAAGTGTCTTACCATAGAATGCCCTTAAATTAAAAAAAAAAAGTCGTTAAAATATTTTAGGCCAACCCTTGCCTAGCACATTTTGTTCCCCTTTTCATTTTCAGTTTTCTTTTGAAAAATCATTTTACCAATGAAGGATTTTTACCACTGGAGTAGTTTTTCAATTGTAATTTGTATGTTGGCTTAGACTCTAAGATAGAAGTTTTAAAATGAGGTAACTCAGTTTTTGCTCAATCTTTGCCCTCAAACGGATCTTTGCTTCTTCCTGCTTTTTGGGGGGTTTAGACCAATGCAACAAATCAGGGCTGTAAGTTACAGGTCTTCTTTTCATTATGGTGTATGTACATCCTTAAGAGGGCTTCAAGAGAGGTTTTTTTTGGTAATAATTATTTTAATAATTTTTTAAAACCTCACCAGTTTTCATTTGCCAGTGCTTTATACCTGCATCAACGAATAAACTTAATACTTCGTGAAAAAGAAAAAGAGGAACTTGACACTCATTCTACAGATATTTTCACTGGGCCCTTTCCATGAGGAGTGAACCACCATGAATTCATGAAACTTACAGCTGGTGGGGAAGGGACAGTTAAGTAAGTGCTTGCTACAAAGTTTCAGGCACAGGAGAAACATAAGAAACATAGACCCTGTACTGCCTCACCTGTCTCTTCAGAAGACTTGGAAAGGGTTGCCAGTACCAAAGAGCTGGCAGATGCTTGCAAAAAGCATGTGAGCAATGCTCCTATTATCCAGTAATGTTTTTGTGAATGAAAAGCCTGGTACAGATGGTTGGCCCATGGTTCTTGACATCCCTTTGGCACTGCTAGCCTCCTTGGCTAGTCACTGGTTTGCTCTAAAATGTGTTTATGGATTTGTGCACATCAAAATATCATGGAACTGCAGACCAGAGAAACATGCGGTTCTCAATCCCAGATGAGCTACCCAAGAGTTTGGGAACAAAAGCCCTTCATGAGTCTGAAACCACAAACAAGTTAAGACTGTCCCCTCACCATTTGATCACTATAACAATGTGTACTGGGCACCTCTTAGTTCTGGGAGTGTGGATGCAGCAGTGAGCAATACGGAATGGTCTCTCATTCCTGGAGCTCTGGTAGGGGCTGCCGGGTAATCAAAGGAGAAATGAAATAGATGAAGAAGGAACACAATACCAGTGGAGGTTCCAGAAAGACAGTGAGAGAGGGTTGTGAGAAAGAGGCTGAGCTTAACATGGCTTGGCCACGTGAAGAGCCAGGGGTCAGCCCTGCAGAGGCCACATGCTGGAGAGTGAGCTGGACCAGGGTGGCTGGGGGGTGGAGGGGTTGGCTTGGGCAATGGCCAGGTGGTTGATGATGGCAGAGGCCAGATCATCTTGACGGGAAGGAGGTATCCTGGATTTCATGCCAATCACAAGGAGAGACACTACGGCAGGGTTCTAAGCAGAGGACTGACACATACTGATTCACTTATTTAAAAAAAAATCACTCTGGCTGTCAAATAAAGAATTGGAGAGGGGAGGGTTGTAATCATAGAGGAAAGAGATGCTGGTACTCAACTAGGACCGAGACTGTCAGAAGGAAGGGTTGGACCCAAACACCTGGGTAAACCCAATAGAACTTGCTAACAGACTGAATTCAGGATGGGGGTGTAGGGTGGAGGTTAATTCCCTGCAACTGAGCAACCGAGTTGACAAGGGGGCTATTCCCTGAGATGTGGAAACTTGGGGGAGGGAAAGTCTGGCTGACCCCAAAACTTCCTTTAGGGACAAATCAGATGTTTGTGTTTTTAAGTTAATTTCTTCATTCTTCAGGGACGCAAGCAAAGGTAGTTAAAGTCAAATCACAAAAGGTATTTAATGTTAATGTTTTCTGAAATCGTGCCTAGTCCACGTGTCCCTTTAATGTCTGGGTACTTTGTTACAATCATTGGGTGACTGGCAAACTCTAAAAAGAGCATATTCTTTGAGAGTCTTGCTAAACACTTCACTACAGGCTCCTGTTTCTCTACCTCTCTGAGCCCTGCCGATGTTTTTGGGAAGAAAACTTCCTGGCCTCCAGCTGGAGAGGGCCAGGTGAAGCTGGCCAGACGTCCCCAAATTCTCCCTCACCATTTTCCTCTGGCTTCCTGCCTTCCCAGGCTCCGCACCTGGCCCCGTGGCGGACCTCACTGTCTCCCAACCTCTGCCAGGGAAGGTGGCCCTCACAGACCGCCACGCAGATGGAAGGGTTTTGGGGACCCGGACAGAGCCGCGCATCCCGTGGACTTTTCGGAGCGTGCAGGCGCGCTCGCCCCGCCTCGGCAGACCCTGCCCCCGTCCCGCACCCGCAGAAGGCCAGAGGGCCTGGACACACGCATTCACACTCGCCCGCACACAGGCGCGCTCACACTCGGCCCGTGCGGGGCTGGAGGAAGAGGTTCTCTCTCCAAAGGCGGAGGAGGAAAGCTGTAGACGCTCTGCTGTCTGATGTCCGACTTCTGTTTCTTGCCCCCGCTCCCCCGAATCTGTCCGGCGCGAGGTTTCGGGGTTACCCACCCCCCACCCCGGGGCCCCGCACCCTCCCCCACCCCGCGGGCCGGGGAGGCCGTGCGGCCGCGAGACGCAGATCGCCCGCGCCCTCGGTGGTCCCCGGGCAAGGGTCACCCCGAGGCCGCCCGGAGCGCGGGCCTGGGCTGCCGGGCCGGACTGCGTGCGACCCTCCCTGGGAGGCAGCCAGCGACCCGCCCTCCTCCCTCCGGCCGGGCGCCTACCCGGGCGCTTACCTGCGGCGGCAGCGGCGGGCACGGCCCGGGCGCCTGGGACGACGGGCTGGACGCGCGGGCCCGGCGGGGCGGACTCCGGAGGGCCGGGGCCTGGCGGTAGCCCTGCCCTCCGCCCCCTGCGCCTCCGGCCGCGCGCGCCGGGGCCGGGCAGGGCCCCAGACGCACTTCCTCAATCCTGCGGCCCGCGGGCGGCGCGAAGAGCGCGCGCAGCCAAGGTCCGCCGCTGCCGCTTCTGCCCGCGAGGGGCGCCAGGGGTCCCTATGGTGGCCTGCCTCAGTTTCCCTAGTCGAAAGCCGGGGGCGCCCAGCTCCACCGCTCCTGCCCGGGCGACGAGCCTTCCTCGTGGCGCGCGGGCTCCTCCAGGTTTGGGTACCCTGCTCTCTCGTCGCGGGGCAGGCGCAGCGACAAGATTGGCCGGTTCTCAGCTCAACCCGGCTTTCCCTCTGCTCTGCTCGGGAGCAAGATCCGCCAATTAACCTCTGACTTGTAGCTGTTAGACTCGCAGTAATTATTTAAAAGACCGGCAGTATTCGTTTCTGTACAACTATAGGGCGGTAGAGAAATACATATTCGTAAAGCTTTCATATTCGGCAAACTGTGCCCCTCCCATCACATGAGTTTACTACTTTAATTATGAATGTATGTATAAAGATGTCACTATTTGGTGAATCATTTTAAATTGGGTGGGGTGCTTTGGCGGGGGAGATAAAACATGGTGGAATGTTGGCAGTTTCTTGGGTTTCAACCTAACACAAGTATGTTCATCACATCCCTGCAGCCATTATACGGACGCAGATCGGAAAGACACACGTCCGTGCTGCGGGCAGGCATCCAATTTGGCCCCACGTGCCCACCCCAGCGGGAGAAGCCTGCTGGGAAAAAAGCAAATGGTTCTGCAGCCTGGCAGGACCCGCACCCTAGACTCAATGGAATGTTAGGACTGGAACATTCTCAGGATTAGAGCAAGACAGACAAATCGCCACCACCCTCACTGTCATTTCACAAACGCCAGGCAGCCGCAGGGTCCCCGCAGGATCCCCGCACGACCCAGGGGACACTCTCAGTACTGGCCCCTTGGCAAGGGCACCCCTGGGCAGCTGTGCTCTGCTCCCGAGGCCGCGCCTCCAGCTCTCCTGCCGCAGAACGCCCTTGCAGAAGGGTGGGTGCAGTTTTGCAGTCCTGTCCTCCATACTTCGGTCCCAATTCCAGCACTCAAAAGGCAACAGTGTGATTGCTACCGAAAAGTCCCTAATAATTTGCAGGGCGTGGCGTCGCCTTGCTGAGTGAGCGCGGCAATGGCGGTGCGGCGCCTCCAAGGAGCGCGGTCCCGCCATCTAGCGGCTGCAGGAGGAAGAGCACGTCCAGCACCGAGACGGACTAGTGCTCGGAGTCGCCAATGTGGCGGGGGCAGCTGAACTTCCTTTTTACGTGACTTTGAGAATAGGCTCGGGAATGTCTCCAATGTAAGAAACAGCCGAGAGGACTGTTTTGAGCTGATCGCATCCCAGGATTTAACTCTATTCGTTAGGCTTGCGTTAGTCACAGGTTTGCATGGGAAGGTTATTACAGGTCAGGTAGGACTTATGCCCGCTGACCTGTGGTCCTCTAGCTTTTGCTCTGCCTGCCCTGATTGTCAGCATCTCATGTTGGAATGACCCTTCCTAAGGTGGAGTCAGGTGGAAGCTACCTCCCTGGACCTAACATTTTTGCCTTCTGAATACCTATTGGCCGACGGCTACCCCGTCACACCACCCACACTGTCTTCTAGTCATTTCTTCAGCCGGGAACTCACTTTCCTTAGACATTGCTTCCTGGACACTGAAAAAAAATCCCTTAGGACACCTGGGTGGCTCAGTCAGTTAAGCAGCTGACTTCAGCTAAGGACGCGTTCTCACAGTTCGTGGATTCGAGCCCCACATCGGGTTCTGTGCTGACAGCTGGGAGCCTGGACCCTGCTTCAGATTCTGTGTCTCCCTCTCTCTCTTCCTTTCCCCCATTCACACTGTCTTTCTCTCAAAAATAAACATTAAAACATTCTTTATCTGCTATCAGGAAAAGCTAGGCTATTACAAAGGGTCTGCTTTTAGAGAATGTGCCCACCTCCCACCACAAACACACAAGTGCAGGCATGTACATCCACACACATCATGGCCAATCTGTGCCCCTAGAATGGTACCAAACGAAGGAAAAGGCCATTTTTCTAGAATTTTCTGCTCACATTTAGATTGACAAATGGAAGGTCTCTGAAGAAACTTCATGCATACATTAAGTGTATACATTAAGACAGATCTGATTCAAGCCTCCCTTTGGGTTTCTTGTCAAAGCTGGCAACCTTTCACCTCATGGCCAAAGTGAACAGAGGATGCTCTCCTTCCAATCTGTGTCAGTTCACGACTTGGTGACTGAAGCTTCTTGATTCAAAGCCTTAGAAACTTAAGGTGGCTGAGACCCAAACACCTAGATCCTTGCAACAAAAATGCAAACCTGTGCACACAGAAGCAGGACGCAGTATTTTCCCTAAAATCTATTTTCCCTCAATTCCCATGCCATCCTCTCCACTGTTTGCCACAATCACATGCTCACTGACAAAAACAGACAGCATAGGTGACAGCCTCAATTTCACCTGCTAAGACACAGAGCATCTGAAACCAAGGTTGCTGTCTCCTCCAGCCCCAAAACCACGTAAGCGGGTTTCCCACACAGGCTAAATGCTGGCCTGATCGATTGAGCCAGTGAAATTTTCATCTTAAGCTACTTAAGATACTGCTTTATTCCAAGCCATTTTGTGCCGAAGTTCCCAGAAAGAGAAAGATCAATCACAGAATTAGAATGAGTTGGGCCCTTAAAGGAAAAAACACGTTTGTCAAATATCCAATTTTATTTTATCATCGTTGCCTTGTTGAACGCAGTCTGCAGTTAGGGTCAGAATTCCCAGGCCAATAGATTTTTTAAAACCATACCACAGGAGTAAACCTTAAAAGAAGTGAAATCTAATACTATATAGATTTCCATTTCTAAATACAGTATATTACAGAAGGTTAAATATACCACCTCTGTTTACTTACAACTATAAAAAGATACATTAACTATACCAATTATAAATAATGTAGCATTTCATATTAAAGGCATTATTGTACAATGAAAGATTAAGAACCCTCTAATGTATTACTATCAAGGTTAGTGTCTATAGTCGCTTGAGACAAAATCCTGAAAATTCAGCGTATGGAGTCGAATCCTGACTCAGCAAGTTGCTGACAGTTTAGGTGGTGTTAACTATGCAGAGAA
Organism: Proteles cristata cristata; assembly: GCA_017311185.1. Classification (NCBI taxonomy): domain Eukaryota; kingdom Metazoa; phylum Chordata; class Mammalia; order Carnivora; family Hyaenidae; genus Proteles; species Proteles cristata. The sequence goes on along the minus strand of JAESUZ010000537.1, from coordinate 71,466 downwards.
GGTGAATAACGTAGTGCCTATTTCTGACAAGAATGATAACCCCATTGCACTAGGACTTTCTTCATCCATACACTGCTTTTGATGTTGATTTTCATTTTATTATTGCCCTCCCCCCAATTTAATTCTCAAACATGATTTAACTCCCAAACATAAGCACCATTAGAAAAGTACTAGAAGTAATGGCAAAAGTATCCAAATTACGCAATGACATTTGGTTTTTGTTTTTTAAAAAGCTATCTGGGCACACATTAAGACTTGGGATTGCATAGCATTTGCACACACAGAGAGGAAAAGAAAATTTCGCAACATGTTAGTGCAGTACTCAGACCACTGTAGTAGGAGAACCCAGTTCTTCCATGGAGTCTGGGTGTTATTTGTTAATTGATCATTAATTAATATCAAAATAGGACTTTAAAAAAGCCAGGCTGTATTAAAACAATGGCCTTTCCAGTTGTGTGTGTTTTCCTAATCTAAACCAGATAACCCGACTGGAGAAAAAGAAAATTACATTGGCTGATCATAAACCATTAATGCAAGTGGTAGAAACTTATAACTTGTAAAAGTGGAGTGTGGCTCTGATTTGTCAAACGCAGGAGTTAATTTTCCTAGCATTGGCTATGCTCTTGTAGTGTCAGAGCACTGGGTCCTTAGCAGCAACGGTGACACTAGTGATGTTCTCTGCCTAAGAAAGTGCCTTGGTTAAGGTCGACTGTGACATAGTTCTAGATAAGCATTTTGGGTGTTGATTTTGATCATATTCCGAAAGAAATACTGGTTTTTGAGCTGAGTCCCATGGTCAGTGTCGAGATGCAGTCCTTGAAGACCCACTCCTGTTCACACCCAAGATCTGCAGGGCCCTTCCACGGTACTTGATTCCCAGAGCTCCCCACATTGGCTCCTGACAGCCCTGCTTTTGTTTTTGTTTTTAACTTAGCTCTGTTTCTTTCCCACTGAATGGTAGGAGGGGCTTGTTCTGTGGGTAGGTGACCCTGAGGAAGCCACAGGTACAGGGCTCTGTTTGCAGAGCAACCGGGGAGTTTTTCCAAGTTCTTACTGGAGTCAGAGCTGGCAAAACATTTGTAAGTGACCACTGGATACTTGAAATGCCACTTCCCGTTGGCCACACCCTGAGCCTCTTCACTGCCCCGCCCCAGGACCTGGTTGAAAAGGAAACACAGAAATGGCCAATAGCCCCTCCCCCAGGCAGGACTACAATTTCACACACAACATAATGGTCAATAACACAGGAGTGTGAGAGGAAAAGAAAAATCGTTCAAATCCAGTAGATGTAAAGTCTCCACGACAAAGTGACCCAGGAAGGAGGGCAATGCAGGTTTTCTTCGGCAAGTCTGATCTGCCATATTCGGCCGTCCAACGTTAGAGGCAGGAGAAAGTCTTTTCCTCAGGGACTCTTGTCATCGAGTTTGATGGTGACTGTTTTCACTTCTGTGTATTCAGCCAGCGCATATTCACCACTGCAATCACAGAAAAGAGGAAAATATAAAACGGGCGTGTCACTTAGCCGTTCCGTGGGGACTATGTTCCAACGCTTGGTTGGTCGGTACTCTGGGGAGGCAGTTTGGAGTCTATGCAAAAAGTCAAAATGTGATGATTTTATAGAGGAGTAGCCAAGACCCTAACGTCATTAGTATGTCTAAGTAACAGGATCTATAACTTAAATTTAAATACCACTTTCTTGGGGTGTCTGAGTGGCTCAGTCGGTTAAGCGTCTGACTCTTGCTTTCAGCTCAGGTCATGATCCCATGGTTTGTGAGTTCAAGCCCCGCACTGGGCTCTGTGCTGACAGTGCAGATTCTGCTTGGGATTCTCCCTCTCCCTCTCTCTCTCAAAATAAATAAATAAATTTAAAAAAATAAAATAAATAAATACCATGTTTTTCGGTGTGTGATGCTTCAGAAATATTCAGAAGGACTAAGTGTTTATCTTAAAAGATGAAAAGGGATGGAAATAAAGAGGTGGATTCCCTGGATGGGGAGCACAGAGTGAGAAGAGGGCCTGCATGGGTGAACAAGGCAGGGGGCTGGACATGTGGCCTGAGGACCCGCAAGGGGCAGGGACATGGAGGGCATGGAGTTGACCTCAGAGTCTGCAGGCGAGGACCAGCTCGAAGAAGAATAAGGCCAGCCCAGAGCGGCGAGGGGAGCAGACATTAGCACAGCCTGGACACCAGGGGAACCACAGCCTTCAAGTTAGCACCCTTGCTATCTGTCCCTTCTTTAAGTTTTTGCAGAGCCCAGGTGACCCTTCTCGGGCATCATGGGCCATCCTCCGAGCAGCCCCTCTTCCCAGAACTGGGATAGATGGCTTTGGATAGATGTAACTGCCTCTCCAACACTTGCTCTGCTGTGAAGTACATAAAAATGTGTACTTGTTGAGGAAAAGAGGTAGTAGCGGAGGTGACCCCTGGAGGCTCTGTTGCTAGGAAGTCTTGAGACGTTATCCCATTCCATCCCTTAGATCAGTGGTTCTCAAAGTGTGGTCTCCAGACCAGCAGCCTCAGCAACACCTCAGAACTTGCTTGAAATGCAGATTCTCAGGTCCCCTACCCTGCCCCTGCCCTTGATATGATTCCCCCGCCTTCCAGGTGACCACATCTCAACCCTTAGCACCTATGTGGCAAAGGAGATTAAGGTTGCAGATGGAATTAAATTTGCAAATTAAAATAGGGAAGTTATTCTGGATTATCTGCGGGGACCCAGTGTAATCACTGGGATCCTTAAAAATGTAGAAGGGAGGCAGGGGAAGACAGCCAAAGGGAAAGGAGACTACAAAACCAGGTTTAGAGACATGCGACATTGTTGGCTTTGAACACAGAGGAAAGGGCTGCCAGCCAAGGAATGTGAGAACCTTCTAGAAGCCAGGAAAGGCAAGAAAACATATTCTTTCCCTGGAGTCCCCAGAAAGGAAGGTAGCCCTACAGACTGTCAGATTTTGAGCTTACAGAACTGTATCAAATGACAAATTTATGCTGTTTAAACCACAAATTTTGTGACAATTTATTGTATGAGCAATAAAAAACTAATACACCCTCCTAAAGTGGGGCCCAGAAATCTGTGGGTTTTTTAAAACCTTTTTAAAAAGTTTATTTATTTTGAGAGAGAGAGAACATGCACACAAGTGGGGGAGGGACAGAGAGAGAGAGGGAGAGAGAGAATCCCAAGCAAGCTCCATGCCCAGCGCAGAGCCCAACTCTGGGCTTGATTTCACAAACAGTGAGATCATGACCTGAGCTGAAATCAACAGTTGGACACTTAACCGACTGTGCCACTCAGTCACCCAGGCACCCCCAGAAATCTTTGTTTTAACAAACCAGGGAATTCTGATGCAGCTCAAATAGGAGAACTATTGGTTTAGACCGATGTAGCTTATGCAAGTTCTTTGCCTTCCCTAAGCCTCCATTTCTTATCTTTAAAATGGGCATATACCATCATGTCCTTGCAGTTAAAATGATTAGAGATAATTTAGTATAGAGCACCTCCTATGTGCTAGGTAAAAAAATGAATGGCAGAAAATAATAGCATTATTTTTAATTAACATGTCTTTGAGATTTTTTGGTAGTTCCCTAAAACAAATAGTTCAAGAACCCATAAGAATGAGTGAATTGCTTTTCAATCTTTTCTAAATGTAACACAGAACATGAAAGCCCTGTACAGAATGGTGAATTCAACTTCTGTAGAATAGAAAATCCATCTAATCCCTTCCCCTACAAATGACAAACTAGAAAAAAAATTACATTCACAATTCTATTCTATGCGAGAAACAGTTCTGTTTTCCTTAACATACAAAGAGCTCTTAAAACTCAGTTTGAAAAAAAAAAAAAAAACCCACATGCAACCAAATGGAAAAATCAACAAAGGGCATGGTGAACAGTCAGTTCACAGAAAAACAAATACAGATTATTTAGTAAGTATTAAAAATGTGCTTAATACCCTCACAATTAAAGACAGGCAAACCAAAAGAGTGGGAAGCTCATGTTCCATGTGGCAGATTACCCAATATTAGGAATTTATTCTGAAAACAATCTCCCACGAGTGCATAAAGATTTCTGCACAAAGAAGTACACCAGCATGGTTTGGAGTAGCAAAAGCCCTTGGAAACAACACAAAAGTCCATCACAGGAGACCCTTAATGAAAAGAATGGAAAGGTATCCAAAGTCCATTCTCAAAAGCAAAAGTAGCTAGCTCCCATTTCCTTTGAAACCAGCAAAGAACACACATAGGCACATCTGCCGTATGCAAAGAAAATGCACAGTAAATCCTAACAGTGAGCATATTTGTGTTGCATTGTTTAAAACTCAAAGTGGTCAAGGATTTATCCAACTTAGTAAACAGAAGTACACCAAGTGACGAAAGCGCGTTGAATTAGCTCATGAACTAATAAGTCCAGTATTAAACTATTCCTATAAGATTAAGTACATGAATCACCTCATTCTTCCTAGTCCTGCAATCACTGCCAGAGTTCACGTTCTTGCTGCTCATATTCACCCCACTGTGGCATTCTCCTAATGAGTTTCTTGCCCAGTCATGACAGTCTTGGCGTGCAAAGCCATCCACGAGCCCAGCCGTTCTCCTAGTAGACTCATCATAATGTTGGAAGGAGGAGAGACCAATGATACTATGTTCACTGCTATGTGATCAGAACCCAGCATGCGACTGGCACACTAAAGGTGCTCATCAAATAGCTGCTAAGTGAACGAAAGAGCACATGAACAAAATGAATGACGGAACAGTGGCCACCTCTAACAAATGGGATTGAAGATCAGTGGCAGGAGGTCTAGACTTTTTGTTGGTGTTGCTTTTTGTTGTCGTTACTGCAAAACAACCAAGAAAACGGCCCAGGAGGAAGAGGATTTGTAGGCTTCAGCCCAAGACCTGCACAGGAACAGCCCCCGGAGGGGCCTGTGGGTGGGCGGCAGATAGCCAGCCCAGTCCAGGCGGCCAGACACGGGGAAAACCATGGAATCCACCGTGCAGTGCTCCAGCACAGAAAAAAGGAGAACTAGATGCAACGTGAAGACATTAATCAGAAACAACTGAAAATGGAAATTGGTTTGCAAGTCAGTTTCCAGGCTCCCTGGGAATTATGTTAAAGTACTTTATCTAAAGCCTTGGGAAAATATATGCCAAGGGTCAAAAAAACACAACGAAAAAAGTCCCGACTGTGGCAGGATGAAACATGGGCTATGCTCTGTGCCAGGTGGGGGTGCTGAGGCCCTGAGGCACTGTTAGCACAGGGGAAGGGGACAGAAGTGACACAGGTGAGGAAAGTACTAAGCAATAGTTGGTGTGAGTGAGTGCACGCTAGAAGTCAGGTGGGCCCCACACACCCTTCCCATGGCTTCCATATCCAAGGTTGTCTATTTGGGGGCCAAAATTCTTGCTGCAGCAGGAAGCTGTGTCTGGCCTCTGGGAGGAGGACTGTGTGGGGTTCTGGGGCCCTCAGGTGTCACTGGTTGAAGGCAGCTGATTAGAGGACACCAATGACCACGTACGTCCTGGCTGACATCATTCCAGGTGGCTTACAGGGATGACATCCCTGTTGAGGAAGGCCTTGTAGTGTGGTGGGTCCAAGGGTTCAACCCCACTTCTGTCACTTACTGGCAGTGTGTGACCTGGGAAAGGCATGGACCCTTCCTGGCATCCTTGGGTTTCCTCATCCAGAAAACAAGGGTAGTAGTACTCGCCATCTACAATGGGCAATGCTTGTGTCCACCTATAGTTCGTACACTGAGACCTTGACTCCTGAGGTGAAGGCATTTGGGAGTGGGTGATCCTCACCAATAGGATGCGTGTCTTTATGAAGGAGACTCCAGACAACTCCCTCACCCATCCACCATGTGAGGACAGCCCTCTATGAACCAGGAAGCTAACCCATGCCAGACCCCAAATCTGCGGGCACCTCGATCTCAGGCTTCCAGCCTCCAGAACTGTGAGGGATCAATGTCTGCCATTCAAGTCCCCTGCCTGTGGTGTTGTTATAGCCACCAGAACACACTAAGACACCGTCTCATAGATGGTGTGAGCGTGGAATCAATTAACACATGCGAAAGTGCTCTTACGGAGCCTGGCAGACCCTCTGTTCAGCGAATGCCAATTATCACCCATACTATGGCTGTCGGGGGGCCCTGAAGGGGACCCAGGGGACCCTGGCCCAGGCCCCATGTCTCTCTCTTTTTTTTTTTTTTAATGTTTTATTTATTTCTAGGAGAGAGGGAGAGACAGCGTGAGCAGGGGAGGGTCAGAGAGAGAGGGAGTCACAGACTGAAACAGGCTCCAGGCTCTGAGCTGGCAGTCAGCACAGAGCCCGACGCGGGGCTCGAACCCACGAACCTCGAGATCATGACCTAAGCGAAAGTTGGATGCTTAACCGACTAAGCCACCCAGGCACCCCACTCCATGTCTCTCTTGAGCAGGAGGTTGTGAAAAGAAAATGAGGCAGAGGCTCACAGAACACACCACAAACAAGGCACTCGGGACGAAACATGATTTCTGCAAAGGATTTTCACCGCCAAGAATTTACTGCAGTTTCCTAAAGGGGAAACTAGCCACTGGGATGCCGATGACACCAAGGGACACCTTCTACTCAGATGTTCAGATGGTCCTGGCATATTTGTCATGACTCAGGAATGGATTAGAGAGAAAGACCAAGATAGAGGAAGGGGCCCCAGGGCTGTGACACTGGTCAAAAGCATTTGTTCAGGAAGGGATGCCAGCCCCACTGTTTCATAACATCTTTATTAAGAATCTGGAAGGGGAGGGGTGCCTGGGTGGCTCAGTCAGTTAAGCGTCCGACTTCGGCTCAGGTCAGATCTCACAGTTCATGGGTTCGAGCCCCTCATCAGGCTCTGTGCTGACAGCTCAGAGCCTGGAGCCTGTTTCGGATTCTGTGTCTCCTTCTCTCTCTCTGCTCCTCCCCCACTCATGCCTCTGTCTCTCTCTGTCTCAAAAATAAATAAACTATGAAAAAATTAAAAAAAAAAAAAGAATCTGGAAGGGGAGTTGCCCGAAGGCCCTGCTAGGGCCTGAGCTGAGGGGAAGCACTGAGTGCTCTCACTGGAAGATGCACAAACAAGGACGAGGTGATGCATTTGTATATAAACAATACAAACTGTTTAACTAAGAGGAAGAGCTAAGAGCCCTCGGAGATGTTCCAGGAGCGGCCCTGCATGTTGTCACAGATGGTCCCCTGGGAAGATTGATCCTACAAGCTGTTTGTCCACAAAGACTCATAAAACCCCCAGCACCACCAAGAAGGATGTAGGGGAGAAGGCAGCGTCCAGCTGGAAGCGGCTTTGTGTCCACTCCTAGAACGCTCTGTCCAGCCCTGTGTCTGGACCTTTTATCTCAGGCCAGACCCAAGAAGGCCTGTCCATTAGTCTATGCATGGAGTTCGTCTGCCCAGCGGGCAAGACAGAAAAGAGCCTTGGAAGAATATGAGTGGGTTTGATGGAACCACAGAGGACAGGGCAGTATGTCTCCCAAAGAGGCACCAAGAAGGGGCCGGAGTAGCCCAGAGTCTGTCCCCAGAGCCTGTGCCGGCGGAGGGGGGCCGGGGCGGACAGTGCCAGAGCCCAGCCTGGGAGAGGGCCCATCTTCCCTGCTGAGGACCGGGGTGTATGGGAGTCTGGCAAAGAGTGCACTTTTCTAGTTCTGCCTCTGTCCTCACACAAGGAGCCTATGTTGAGTCTCAACCGAATGTCTCCACGTGTGGTGGGTGCTGGGGAGGACACAGGAGCTGAGACTAGAGGTAGGTCCTGGGGCTAGAAGGGGTGAGGCATGAAGATGAGGGCAGGGAAGGGCCGGGGTAGGAAGGCGATGGAGGATGGAAGGGATCAGGCACAGCCCCAGAGGGAAAGGGGCGCCAGCCTTCCTGACATAGCTGACCCAGCCTGCCACTCAGGAGCATGGGGCGAGGGCACTGGACTGGAGTACATGTTCCCACCACCCTGCGAATGTAGTGGTTTTTTATCCAACTGCTGATGGGCGTGCAATGACAGAAGTACTTACAGTTCTCTGCCATTTCCTGACATTTTAAAGCCACCGAATGGAGCCTGTGCGTAGATGGCATTATAGCAGTTGATCCTGGAGGAAGAACAGAAGAGACTCATGATTGCCTGGAGAAGACCAACCCGGGGCACTGTGTCTCGGCTCCCAGGCGCTTGAAGCAGACTATTGCCTGAAGAGTGACTTTTAGTCAAAGTTTTAATAATGGGAACAGGTATGTTCAACTTCTGTCTTCTCATTCTTCCCATCAGAAGCTAAAATTCAAATATTCTTAAAAATGAAGCTTTTCACTGGGATAGAAAGGGAATGTTCAAGGGGGAGAAAAAAGGAAAGGGACATTATGGTATAATGGAATAAGATTTAGCTTTGAAATGAGCCAGACATGACTTCAAAGTTTTCTTGCTAGACCATAGGATTCTGGGCTTGTTACTCAGCCTCTCTGAGCTCCCATTCATATTTATCAGCATTATCATCTTTAAGATGAGGATAGGGGCACCTGAGTGGCTCAGTCGGTTAGGCATCCAACTTTGGCTCAGGTAATGAATTCACAGTTCATGGATTCAAGTCCTCCATCAGGCTTTGTGCTGACAACTCAGAGCTTGGAGCCTGCTTCGGATTCTGTGTCTCCCTCTCTCTGTCCCTCCCCCCCTCAGTCTCTTTCTCAAAAATAAATCAACATTTAAAAACATTTAAAAAATTAAATGAGGATAATGTCGTCTTCTGGATTACTGGTAAAGCAGGGAATTTCATCCACACTTTGAACAAGACCATGCACTGATTTTAGAATCAGAATAAAAAATTAAAGTGAGATGGAGTGAAGTCCAAGGGCAGCATGGCATGGTGGTCAAGGGCATGGGCACCAGAGCTACACGGGCACCAGAGCTGGCCGGCCCGCTGCGGTCTCTGCTCTGCCCTGTACTAGCTGTGTGACCCTGCAATCACCCAGCCTCTCTGTGTCCACTTTTCTCATTTGGAACATGGAGACGATAACGCTCCCTATCTCAGAGGCAGTCATGAGTATCAAGCAAAGCACTAGGACGATGCTTGGAACATAACATACAATTAGCAGCTCTCTGTCAATAGAAGACTAGTGAACTGAGCAAGTCAGCAACTCAGAGGAGCGGAAACATGCACAGCCTCTACTCACCAGACTGTCCCAGACTCTAACGCGGAAGCCAGCTTCAGTGCCTTGTCGAGGTTTTTTGTGAACACAGCTGCTGTGAGTCCATATTCAAGGCTATTTGCCCTTTTTATCACTTCTTCGATATTTTTGAACTTCAGTATTGGCTGCACTGGTCCAAAAATCTAGGATTAATTAATTGCAAGAATGACAATGAGTCATGATCGAATGAAGCACATACACTCTGAGCAAGCACTGCCTTCATTTTATGCCTTTTCCATATACCTAGAGTGCTCATATGCAGCAGAAATGATGACCGGAGAAAAAAGAATGTCCAGAGATCTTTTTATCTCTGTGATGGTTGACATTTGAAGGGAAGGATTACAATTAAAAATTAAAATGTCAACTGAAAGTATATTTCAGGCTTATGATCTCTTATTGTCATCAGGGCTTCTGAGAAGCCCCAGCCCTTGAGCTTTGGCATTGACCCTGCATGCTGACATGCACAGAAGACAAAACTTTCCAAATTTTTCTTGGAGAAAGTTATTGCCAAGGGTGTTTGCAGGGCATAGCTGTAGAACTGTGTGCCCCGACCTCTTGGTGGTGCGTTTTCCATCAATGAAGATGTCAAAATATTTCCCTAAGAACTCCCAGGGGAGGGGATGAGACAATGCTCCTTGCTATGCAAAATAAAAATAAGAATCCCATAAAAATCTCTAGGAGAAAGTCTATAAAATACCCACGCAGGAAGCCCTCAGCAGTGATTCACTTTCTCACATGTCCCAAAAGACCACATCCCAGGATGGAACCACCCAGGACCCTAGGTGGGAACCAATTTCTGGCTAGATTAATGGTAAGATTGAAAGGCAGGGGCGCCTGGGTGGCTCAGTCGGTTAAGTGTCCGACTTCGGCTCAGGTCATGATCTCGCGGTTCGTGGGTTCAAGCCCCGCGTCGGGCTCTGTGCTGACTGCTAGCTCAGAGCCTGGAGCCTGTTTCAGTCTGTGACTCCCTCTCTCTCTGACCCTCCCCTGCTCGCGCTGTCTCTCTCTCTCTCTCCTAGAAATAAATTAAAAAATTTTTAAAAAAAGTAGGCAATTGTCTATTAAAAAAAAAAAGATTGAAAGGCAAAGTTAGAATCACACTCTTAGGGGGGGTCCTAAGGAAGTCATATGGAGGTCCACCGTTTGCAAAGATGCTCATGGTGGAAAACTTCATAAAGAATTCCAGCCATGATATGTTCTTTGCATGAATACACTTGTCATTTCAGTTCAGTCTTGGGGGACTGAAGGCAGCTTTGGACTGTGAACTTACAGGCAGCAAGAGCCCTCCAGCATGTGCTAACTTGAGGATGTGTCAGAAGACAGAAGAGGGACAGCTGATCCCCAGGGATGTGTGAAAATGGGGGTTAGGACAAACTCTGCACCCACTATATAGTGCTTGGGGTTTCCAAAGGCAGGTACACAAGATGGCTTCTCTCAGGACCCCAAAGGAGAGAAAGAAGGCAACAAAAGAAAAGAAAATGCTCCCCTCACAAAGACTTCTGGGATCCCTGAGCTCTAGAGAAGACTTCTGTTTGAAAGAATCCCTCTCCCCCCTCAAGTCCTGTAAGAGTCCCCATGGGATGAAGCTTTTCCTGCAGTGCCCAGTACCTCTTCCTTGGCAATCCTCATGGTGTCAGTAACTTCTGAGAAGACCGTGGGTTTAATGAAGAGCCCACTGTCTTCCATAGCTGAACCCCCACATTCCAGCTTTGCTCCTTCCTTCTTCCCACTCTCGATCAGTTCGAGGATTTTGTCAAACTGCTTTTGGTCAATCTGCAAAACACAATGAGAAGTATGTCCTGGATTCCTTCTGGGTAGTGGCTGCCATCTTAATGGGTCCAATGGCTTTCCACACGATCAGCTGTCCTACCCGTAAGTGTCCTTACCAAGTCATAAGTCATGGGACAGATGTGCCTTGTATACAAATATTCTTCTGATGTACATACCTAGGCTCTTTGGAGCAGGGGAGGGATGGGGAGATAGGCTCTTCTCACCCTCTCCAGGTGTACAGTTTATTCATATGACTGACTTCTTCCATGCTGTTAAGCAAATCCGTGAATGAAATAAGATCTGAAGTGGTCACATTCCTTCCTCTCCCAACTCTTTGCATCCTGGGAAGGTTGCCAGATTTAGCAAATAAAACTACAGGGTGCCCAATTAAATTTGAATTTTTGAAAAGCAACGAATGACATTTTCAGCATAAGTATATATCAAGTAATGTTTGGCATATACTTATGCTGAAAACGTCATTCATTGTTTATTTGAACCTCAAATCTAGCTGAGTGCCATGTATGTTATCTGGCAGCCCTGTGCCCTTCTCACAGGGCACCATGGATCTGCGTTAACAGTTACTAGAAATCTTCATTCATGATGTGGAGAAGTAAGAAGGAAAGCTGACCACTGTACCCAGCACCCTCAGAAAAAGAGTGGAGTATGCTTGAAGGTGAGATGGGTGGGCTGCTTGTTTGTGAGGCATCAGATTGTCAGAAAGGCCCCACCTTCCGCCGCCTTGCCTAGGAATTTCCTGGGCTAGAGCGCACCCTGTACCACTAGGCTAATAATCTGCATTTGAACATGGCACCCAACTAGCTGTCAAAGAGCACCCTTTTTGGGAGACTGTGCTCAAGGGAAGAAGTGCTATCTCCATCTCCAGTGGTCCTTCTTCCCAAATCCACAGATGTCCTGTTCTTGACCATGACCCTGTTGCTAGTCTCTTTGGTTGAGAGACACAGGGTTTTGACTGTGATTGGGTTGCTGTAACTGAGATTTTTAGACAGAAAAACTGGTTTTGTTAAAACAACTTTAAATTAAAATATAAGCAAACCAATTGTGTATTTGGATGACTGTTCCTGAGGAGCAGGCTGGCTTTTTCAGAGTCAGTGGGCACAAATCATGCACGTCCCTGACCCAGTCATTTCTGACATGTGTTAAAATTCCAAGTTGGATCCTTGTACCCAGATAAATTCCAAACATAAAAAATTAGACCATGAAAAATGAATACAGGAAAGTTTTCAAATTCTCTCATGTGGGAGAACACTTCTAAAAATATTGGGTGATGGTCTTTCTATGATGTGAAATCCAGAAGCCATTAAGAAAAGATGATAAATTGGAGTATACTATTTTAAAAAAAGGCAAAAACATCATAAGCAAAGTCAAAGGGCAAAAAAACAAACTGGAAAAAAATGACAAGTCATATCATAGAACTAGAGCTAATTTCTCTAGCATTTAAAGAGTTATAGGAGGGGCATCTGGGTGGCTCAGTCTGTTAAGCATTCAACTCTTGATTTAGGCTCAGGTCATGATCTCAGGGCTCATGAGATCCAGTCCTGTTTGTGGCTCTGAGCTGACAGTGCAGAGCCTGCTTGCAGTTCTCTGTCTCCCTCTCTCTCTCTGCTCCTCCCCTGCTCTCTCCCTCTATCTAAAAATAAATACATATTTAACAATAAATAAATAAAATAATGAGTTCTTGGAAATGATAAGAAAAATGACTAGAAATATAAGAAAAAAGTATGCAAAGCACCTGTACAGTTGATGGAAAAGGGACTGAAAACGGTTTTTAAACATGATAAGATATTCTGCCTTACTCATAATAAGACATACATGCATATTAAAACTAAGTGAAATACTGTTCTTAACTATCAGATGGGCAAAATCCATATACTGTTAGTAAGTCTGGAGAAACAGACAAGCTCATACAAGGTTGGTATAACATAAGTTGGTTCATCTCCTTGGAAGGTGATTTGGCAATGCTTATAGAAATTACAAATGTGCTCCCACTTGGTAATCCCACTTGGGGACTCTGTCCCACTGATGTCCCTGTATGTTTGCAAAATGACACACTCTACAACATTGCGCGTAACTGCACACACCGACACATTCATCAGAACTTGTTATTTGAGGAGTACCTAGATGGCTTGGTCAGTTAAGTGTCCGACTCTTGTTTTGGCTCAGGTCATGATCTCACAATTTGTGGGATCGAGCCCTGAATCAGGGTCTGCGCTGACAGCGCGGATTGGGATTCTGCTTTGGATTCTCTTTCTCCCTCACTATCTGCCCCTCCCCCACTAGCCACACACATGCAGCTCCATCCCTCTCTCTCTCTCTCTCTCTCTCAAAAATAAGTAAACTTTAATTGAAAAAACAACATGTTAGGGGTGCCTGGTGGCTCAGCCGGGTAAGCATCTGACTTCAGCTTAGGTCATGATCTCAGGGTTCATGAGTTCGAACCCCACATCAGGCTGTGTGCTAACAGCTCGGAGCCTGGATCCTGCTTCAGATTCTGTGTGTGTGTGTGTGTGTGTGTGTGTGTGTGTGTGTGTGTGTGTCTGCCCCTCCCACACTCATGCTCTATCTCCCTCTCAAAAATCAATAAAACATTTAAAAAAAAAGAACATGTTGGGGCGCCTGGGTGGCTCAGTCGGTTAAGCATCCCCGTCTTTGGCTCAGGTCATGATCTTGTGGTTTGGGACTTCGAGCCCCATGTCAGGCTCTGTGCTAACAGCTCAGAGCCTGGAGCATGTTTCAAATTTTGTCTCCTCATCCCTCTGCCCTCCCATGCTCATTCTCTCTCTCTCTCAATAATAAATACACATTAAAATTCTTTCTTAAAAAAGAACTGCTATTTGAATTCTGGTGAATTCATATAGCAGAATTCTATGTACCTGTGAAAAAGAATGAGGCAGATACTCATGCCGTATGGAAAGCCCTTTAAATTTCTAATTAGAACACAAAAATCAAGGTGCAGACAGTATAGATGTCACAGTTGTTTTGTGGGTGAAAACAGGGGCAATTAGAATATATATTCCTATTTGCTTATATATACATAAATTCTGGAGGGCTATGTGAGAAGCTAAGACTGCGTATGCACAGAGGGAAGGTGAAGAACCAGGTCTATGAAATGAGGGAGGAGGATGCAAGAAAGCTTTTTCTCCTCTGACATTTAGATGCATTCTAGGTTTGAACTCTTCTGTATATATTCCCATCTAGAGAAGTAATTCAAACAACTGTAATGGATCCAGTAATATCTCAGGGTTCTCTCAACTTCTCTCCGGATGAACCTGGTCTTGGGTTAAAAGTTCCAGGATTGCTCTTTCCTCCTCCCCAGAGGCTAAGAGGGCTTGTAGGGCTTTGCCAAACTATGGGTCCTGAGTGGCTGTGACCATTCTCTGCCTGTAAGACCAGACTTCTTGCCTGTCCGTCCTGTAGGCAGTGTTGGGGTCCCCATGGAAAGCCTACATATCCAGACTCAACTCTTTCTGCGGAGTCCATGTGAACACATTGTTTAAATCTTACAGTCTTCCAAGAAATGGCCGCTGGTGCCTTCCAGTGCTGGAAGAAGAACCTACCAGAAGTGAAGGGCATGGCGGGGCACAGCACCAGAGATGGAGTCAGATGGACCCCGAAGGACAGGTCGAAAGCTGCACTGGGCTCTGCTAGGGAGGGCAGCAGATCTGCCCACCCCCCACCCTAGGTGGCCTGTGCAATGTTTATGTACCTCATTGCCAAATAAACCTGAAAGATGTTGGGGCATTCGGCAAAGCAACTGCCTGCAGTGGACACTGGTGTAGGTCAGCTAGCTGTTTTACAGGCATGAGACAGACAGGACTGACTATTTAGACAGCTGTAAATCCTCTCTGAGTAAAAATCTTATTACCATAGATGAAAAAGCACTTTGGGAGAAAAAAATCCAACAGCGTCCTAAAATAATATGCTGAGGTTAGGCGGCTTAAGTGAGCTTTCAAAAGGACTTTTAGCAGCGGCATCAAAAGCACCGACGAAATCAACACCCATTCTGCTTGGATCTGCTCTCTTGGAAGAGATTTCTGTATCTGGCTTCAAAAGTCAAGCCTGGAGCCTTGGAAAGAGACTTATGAATAATGATGGGGTGAAAGGGTTTCCTTAGTATGGGATCAGCTCACATATTTCCCACGGAGTCTGGATTAGCTTTACAATCACGGTGGGTTTGATAATGACTTGTGGCCATGTTTGCATTCAGACCTGAAATCCAACCAGGGCCACTGGACAACTTTGTGTCACTGGCCGCTGGGTTTGGAGCTGAGGTCTGGCAGGGTGGGGAATTTGGGCCACAAGCGGAGATGCTTCTCTCCACCAGGGTCACGTGGCTTTGGAGCCACAGAGCATGTGGGCCAGGAAAAGGCAAGGATGGGCACTGTGGCCAGAAATGCACCTTTTCCACATGGTCCTCCCCCTTCACCAGCCAGGCTGTCCCCACGGGATGCACAGACATTTACTGCCACCTAGATCAAGGAGCTCATCATTTAATGCTCTGTCCCCCCCCTTTAAAAAACAAAGACTTATTAGCTGCCTTGAAATATTCATAATAT
This sequence comes from Proteles cristata cristata, assembly GCA_017311185.1. Classification (NCBI taxonomy): domain Eukaryota; kingdom Metazoa; phylum Chordata; class Mammalia; order Carnivora; family Hyaenidae; genus Proteles; species Proteles cristata. The sequence continues at coordinate 55,935 of JAESUZ010000537.1, read as the reverse complement.
TCATCCATCACTCCCACTTTCCAGATGAGGAAATTGAGGTTTGGAAGGAGTTGGGACTTTCACAATGTCGCAGAGCCAAACTTGCACTCAGATCCATGGCTTCCCATGTAAACACATGGTGCCACTGCAGTGGGTAAGCAGCAAGCTCGCAGGATATAGACACAAGTAGGTGAGTCTTGACACGTGATTAGAAACTTCGTGGCTGGGACAGGACTTTGGCTATGAGAAAAGTGGGTTGCTGTCGAGCTCCATTTCAATAATGCATGGGATGGTCAGGCTGCCCTCTTAAATATTTATCCATCTGCCGCACTGCATAATTAGTAAGAAAGTGATACAGGATGTGCCCTTTTAAAGAGGTTATTAAACCTCGTGGTTATGATCATTTTCATCCTGTCGTTAGTTTCGAAAACCAGGCCTCCAGAGACATGCTCCGCCTGCCCAGAGATACGTCCGGGTTCCCAGAGCCCTCTCCACTGGGGCTCTTTGGTTTCTGATGGTCACCTTGTCCTACAGGACACGTGAGCTCGAGGGTCTGGAGGCTGAGACTGTTGGCTCTGGGCACTTTGCTCCTGTCTGTACTTTGCTGCCTTCCGCCCAGGGTTACAACCCCTCTTTTGCAGGGAAATCAGCCAAGTAAGACGGCCTCTGCCTGAGTCTCTCCTCTGGGGATCCCTGTGGCTCAGAAAGTGGATGGCCCTGTTGGCTGGAGGGTGCAAGCGTAAGGCCTTCTGAACCAGGAGTGCCTCCCTCCAGCCAAGGCCCTGAGCTTGGCATTATTTGCTGCAAAGAGAAACAAACAGGGGGTGTGTGACCACTCCCACTTCATAACCACAGGGAGACCTGATGGCACTATACTGTTCGTGGATGGCATGGCATCTAAACAAAAGCCTCAGGTGGCCAAGCAGCCTCCCTTCTGCTTTAAGACGCACCCCACCCACCCCCACACACACTTCTGCTTTGAGAGGGACTGGAAGGTGGAATCAAAAAGCTCCAGAGCTGTAAGGGACCAGGTCCAAAGGGACTGCCTGGTTCAGCCTCCAGACAGGCAAGCGGGGTGCCTACACATTAGTAGGTTACCTGGGGCCCCTGTTCCGTTCTGACGTCGAAGGGATCACCGACGGGACGTTTCTTGGCATATTCTACGCTCCGCCTGACGAACTCTGCGTAGATCTGCTCCTCCACGAACACCCTGGAGGCAGCCGTGCAGCACTGACCTTGGTTGAAGAACACTCCCTGATGGGCGCACTCCACAGCCAAGTCCACTGGAGGGAGGGGGTGGCGGGGGCAAGAGGAAGCGATTAAGTCGTTAGGGCCGGACTGGTGACAGCTGCAGCTCTAATTGCCGGGGCAAGAAAACAGGCCCCGGAATGACTGCGTTTCAGAAATTAATTTTATTCTCAGCATTTCCCAACAGAGACGATGGGAAAAGGGATTTTCTGGTGCACCGGGAGTGGGGCATGGGGCGTTAAGTGAGTCCTTCTTCAGACTTCTGGACTTCTTTACTATACTAATGAGCACGGAGAGTTGTAGTAATGCCCCTTCCTCCACCCTCCATTCACCTGCTCATGGATCCCTCCCCTCCCCCTTTCTGGAGGACTCGCATGTTCTATAGATTAACCTTTGGTAAGTACCGATGTAGGCATTGGTGAGAGCTTACAAATTTTTTTTAATCCTTATTCATTCTTGATAGTGAGAGAGAGACAGAGCATGAGCAGGGGAGGGCCGGGCAGAGAGGGAGACACAGAATCCACAGCGGGCTCTGGGCTCTGACCTCTCAGCACAGAGCAGAGGCAGGGCTGGAACTCAGGAATCCTAAGATCCTGACCTGGGTAGAAGTCACTACTTAATAGACTGAGCCACCCAGGCGCCCCTCATTGATGACAGCGTTTAAAGAAGCCCATATTTTCCACCTTAAGCTTCCTTCACTTATCAAGTCCTATTAAGCAAGCTTCTTTTGCTTATGAAGTCTTACTAAGTAACATGAACTCCATGTGGAACTTATGTGGGTTAAAAAAGAAAGCAGGGATCCTGCCTCATGAGGGCTGAATCTGAACTGTAGAGCAGGCACCAAGTTAAAACTAGAAGGGTGCTTAGTAAGTAAACCCTTTGGGGAGGTCCTTCATGAAGAAGAAATGCTCAGTGGGCTTCCCTTTAGGGTTCACAGGATGGCCTCTGGTGCTCCACTGTTAGCTGGTTTTTCCACATCCCCCGCCCCTCCAGTACACACACTGTTGCTTAAGAAAAGCAGCTTTCCCATGAGCAGTTGATCCACAGACACCCAGCACTGCTCTTGGGGCAGGTCCAAGGGCTGCTGGCCTCCACCTTGAGAACCAAGCCATTGCTACTAGGCAGGACAGTCTGTAGAAGTCCCTGGAGCAGCAGATGGCACCCTAAGGTTCTGGCTTTCTCTGACCCTCACCTTCTCTGTGTCAACCGCCCCTCCTGCATCCTGATGGGAGCCATGGGTAATGGCTGCAGTGATGGAGAATGGGGACATGTGAACATTGATACTATGTCTGGATGCCAGTGACGTCACTTTTGTGCTCTGGCGTGGCCCAGATGAGGAGCAGGAGATGGCTATGTAGGGGGTTTATGACCCTTGTAAAACCAACCCTCAAACATGGAGGAGTTTAGTATTTTAGCTGCAGGTTATTTTCTCTTTTTTTCACTGAGGGGGTAATAAGATGAGTTGGGTGCAGACGGGGCACCCAGATATGGTGGCACAAGAATGCAAAACAGGGGTCTTGGCTCTTTAGGATTGGAGTTGAGGAGCCCGAATGTGCTAATACCCAGTATTGTTTCATGTGTCTCCAGAAACCATCAGTGACACCAGTGAGTGATGCTCCCACAAGGGCCACCAACCCAGGCAAAAAATGAGCAGCTTGTCTTCATGCCCAGATTCCCCCTCCTTCCTTGAAGTTTGTTTCCTCCCCTAGGCCACTCTCCCATTGAAAGCCAGCTTCAAGGAGAGGAAGTGATATCAGTCATTTACATTTTAGCAAGAAATTGGGCTAGGGTCATTTTTCTCAGGGATATTTGCAGTTCCAACCTTGCGTGGAATGGAAGGTTTTGTTCTCCATGAGAGGAATTTCTGGCACTAGTGGGCAGGGGGAGGCTCCTCTTTAAGGGCTTCAGGGTATTTGGGAAGTCACACCTTGTGACAGATGACCCTATCAGCAGGTAAATGAATGCCTGATTTGGCCCTTTCTTCCTCCTTATGGACACGCAGCCAAGAATAGCATCTATTTTCATACTGTGCCAACCATTAAGCTCTAGAAGACACAAACTGCCCTCAAGCAGGTGGGCAGGTTTGCTTTCTCAGGGCAGAGGTGGAGGGAGAGAGACAGCACCCAGACTAGGGAGGTAATTTTAAGGGTCAGTCACCACCGTCTTCTGATTTGCCAGGCCTGACAAAGAAGGAAGAAACATCTCAAGTCTTTGGAGAGCCTCGAAGCATGGTAGAAAATATTGACTGCGAGGGTAGAATGATGAATGTCTGTGAGCAGGGAGCATCTGCCCTGCTCCTCCTTCTCTTGGCCCCCTCCCTGCACACAGGACTCTGGAGAAGAATCTGGACTTGCTTCCCATAGCCCCAGCTCTGCAGGGACAGGCGATGTAAACTTAATCTTCAAAAGCAGAAACAGGCAGCCTCTCTGCCACCACACGGGATATACTTTTCTCCAAATGCAGCTTTCTATCAGCAATAAAGCTGGTGTTTGGATCTCCATCTGCCTACTTAGGGCAAGATGGCCCAAGGTAGAAAAACAGCACCACTGTGTGTGTGTGTGTGTGTGTGTGTGTGTGTGTGTGTGTGTGTGTCAGCTGGTCCTGAACTTGGGCAAGGAAGCAGGGAGAGGTTTATGGATCCCTTAAAGCCCCAGCAGTGCCCACAAAGGGAGACTCACAGTCAGCATCAGCACACACGATACAAGGGTTTTTGCCCCCAAGCTCCAGCGTCACCCTCTTCAAATTGCTCCGGGAGGCGGCTTCTTTAACCAGCTTTCCAACCTGCAGGATAAAAAACAGACCCAATGAAACCTTGGATGGGGCCAGGCATGGCCTGAACATTCTGGACGAGCTGAGGAGGCAGCGAGTACTGCATGCCCAGGGCTCCCTGCCTCTCTGCCCAGGTGCCCTGGGCCGTGATGCTGTCTTCCCCTCTCCCTGTGTCTCCTCATGCATCAGACCTTGACCTCACTGGAACACTGGCCCAAACTGTTCCACTTACAGGGGTGGAGTAGGAGCCTTTGGAAGGCCCAGTGGTTCACCCACAGCCACAGAGCTGGCGAAGGGCACGGCCAGCTACCCACTTGTCCTGGTGCCCATCCATCCTGGCAGCGACGTCCAGCTAGTCTGGTAAGGGGCCCGAGGGGACCAGCTCCCACTAGCAGGGAAGGTGGTTCTGTGTGGCTCTGTGGTACAATCTCAGGAAACCTCTGAATATTATGGTAATAGGGAAGCTGACCTTCAGGATGAGAAAGAGCTGATTGTCTGGAATCAGAGTCAAGCCTGAGGCTTCCCCAGGGGGAAGGGAGAGAATTGGTGCGCTGTGCAGTAACAGAGGAACCACTCACCAACTTCCTTCATGTCCCTGACAGGTCTCTCCTGTCATTCCACGTACTGCTAGAGTTAGGCTGGGCCCTTCACACAGCTGGTGCCACACACTCAGAGCTGGGAAGACTCTCAGAGACCAGTGTGCACACGGAGGCTGAGAGCCAGGCAGCTAAGCTAGCAAGAGGCAGGGCTGGACTCTTCTAGGGCTGGGCTCTTCTAGGGCTGAGGCTGTTTCCCCAAAACCTAGGTGTGAGTGCATTTTAAAAATTGGCCAGTTTGGGGCACTTGGGTGGCCCAGTCCATGTTGCGTTGGACTTTGGCTCAGGTCATGATCTCACAGTCTGTGAGTTTAGAACCCCACGTCAGGCTCTGTGCTGACAGCTCAGAGCCTGGAGCCTGCTTCGGATTCTGTCTCCCTCTCTCTGTGCCTTCCCCTGCTCTCACTCTGTCTATCTCTCTCAAAAATAAAATTTAAAAAAAACATTAAAAAATTTTTAAAGAAAAATTGGCCAGCTCACAGTTGATTGACCGGAATGATGCTTGGAATAGTTTCAGAATGACAGTGATTGTCCCCAGAGAGCAGCAAAGCAATACCAGTCTGCCATGGGCTGGCGACTCCTTGTGGGGTTGAGGGATGTTCTCACAGATGGACAGAGCGGGGACACTTAGGGTGGGCAGGTGTGCTGAGTGCCCCCGGCTGTGGTGATGCCATGCTGGGCCCCAATTCGGCTCTTACTAGACTTCTCTAGCAGTGCTCACGCCAGCCAGCAGAGGAGAGTGGATACGGTACTGGCCTCTCAGGCTCTGGGGGATGAATCTCAGGGGGAAGATGGCGACACTCACTGCATGGGCAGTGTTCGTTCATTTCTTTCTCAAGGACAGAATATCAAAAAATAATTCCACATGCATATGTGCATCAGTTAAAAAGGGGGACGTTCTCGTCTCCCCTCACCCTGAGCCTCAGGACCTGCACAGAGGTGGCCCTGGTTAAGAATTTCTTAGGGATCCATCCTTACGGATAATTTCTATTTCTCTGCACCTACGCTTTTACCAGTGGGATCGTCCTGAAGACACTTTCCCACAGTTAACTTTTTTGTGCTTCAACCACAGATGCCGGACAGTTTTCCTTATTGTAAGGGCTGCAACAGAATGGATACAGAATACTTGAAAGTATGTCCTTGAATGGAGAATATTTCTCAACGTACTTGCTTTGAAATGGCATTTCTGGAGCAGAAGTTTGACACTTTCAAATTTGTGGTCAGTGCTACAAAATTGCCCTGCACCCTGGTACTGGGGTGAGTGAGTGCCTGTTTCCCGATAACATCAATGACACTGGATTCCAATTTTTACCAATCTGACAGACAAAACCAGGAACTTAGGTCAAGCTTGTGGAACATTCAGCGTTTCTCTTCTCTGAATTACCCATTCTCTCACCGTTCAGTGTGCTCCCCCCCACCATTTGACTTTTAGGGATATTATAGATTTTAAGCCTTGGAGAGCTGCATGAATTATGACTGGCTTTCCCCCAAATTGCTATTTATCCTTTCACTTCGATTCTGATGTTGTTTGTCCTACGGATGTTTTACATTTTTATTTTATCTTATCTACCAATCTTTTTTTCTAAGGCTTCTGAGTTCTATTATATATTTATTTAGTTTGGAAACTGGACCAGTGACTTTATTTATTTACTTATTATTATGTTATCATTATTTTTACTGATTGTTCTGTGTTAAATAACATGGTCATATTTAGAAGGATAATAAACCATAGTTTAGCTCCTCAAAGGAAAAGTTCCCAGGTCTCGGATCATTCAGTGACTTCCGCTTTTGCCCACAGCCGGTGAGGAAGTACCTCTGTGGATCCTGTAAAGGCTAGCTTGCTGATCTGAGGGTGAGAAGAAATGGCCGCTCCCACCGTGGGCCCAAATCCTGGCACGATGTTGACCACTCCTGGAGGGAATCCGACCTGGAAGGAAATTGAGGTGGCATTCAGAGGAGGACAATGGACGAGTATCTACCACAGATCACGAGTGGCCAACAGGCCAAGGGCTGTAGGATGTCTGCAAGTCCAGCGGCCCCCTCACTGGGAAGCCAGGGTCCGAGTCATACGTCCACCCCAGGGCCCAGACCCAGGCGGCCAGTGTGTGGGCTGGGACAAGGTGAGGCATAACCCTTGCTTCCAGGCAGCACTTAACCCAAAAGGGCCTCTGACCAAAATGGCGGTGAGCCTCTACAGCTGAGCACCATTCTGTGCGTGTGCACGTGTGTGTGCATGAGTGTGTCTGTGTGTATCTGTCTATGTGTGTGTTGGGAGAAGAGATACACCTTGCTCACAAGCCCCAAAGCTCAGAAACACCTACAAAATATCCTCTATGAGCTTCAGCCTTCATTTTTTTAAACCCGCCTCATCAATGTTCCAAATGGCAAGTGTAATCACTCCCTCAGACCTCTTGCTTGTTGAACCTGGGCCATACCCAGAGCTGGCAGGTCCTCAAGGTGGGGACTGCCATTTCTTCCATACTCATGCCTCCTGCTTTGCACATTTGAGGCCTCGTTATTAACCAAGAGCACTGCAAATGAATGAGGTGAGGGGGTGCTATTTAACAAATAATTAATTTAATATCTAATGTTATTAAAACACATTATTTTAGAAAGGAGAGAATTTAGGACATGGTGCTCGAGTCTCAGTTGTCCCAGGGGCTATGTTTTAACTGTTCTGTCAGTCTCATGAACATGATGTAAGCATGTCCTACATCACCAGTCAAAGGAAAGCGGGAAACTGGTTAGTTCCTGGCGACTGCTGGAGCCTTACTTCTAAGCAGTGAAGGTCATGCTTCCCAATCGTACTCGCCCCGCTGAGAAGTGAAATGAATGGATCTTTTCTCCCATCCCCCTTCCCTTCTGCTTCTTTTTGAACCTCTTTGCAGCATACAGCTGGGCACAGAAGTCCTGAAGCAACAGAAGTTGTCGGGTGTGTCTGGATGGAGGTGTTTCTTTGGATGGCTCGTTTCCTGGAACGGTGGCTGCCCCGGGGGAGAGGACAACCATCGGAGAGCAAGAGCATGGGCGAGTGGGCCCGGCTCAGGGTGGCCGCTGCCGTGGGAGCAGGCAAGATAGACCCTCCGGGAGAAAACCAGACCGTTTTGTACACCACAAATGCAAGGCCCGGAGAACCCCCAAATATTTGGCTCCCTCTCAAGTGCCCCTCCTACACATTCTCTAGACACAACATTTGCTCTTCAACCATGGGTTTGAACCCATAATAAGAGTTAAGTATTCTCATTAGGATCAGTGGGAGGAACGGAGTTTCTTCTAGCTCAGTGACCACAAGCAGGAGAAAGAATGCACGATTGCCAAGTGAAACACAGAAGCCACTCCCTTCCCGCTCAGCTGTGTGCAGGCTGGCACTGTCACCCACAGCCCAGCTCCACAGGGCCGCGCTATCTGGTGACCGTGGCCTGGTGCTGGGGAGTGGGAATGTTATCGACAGTGCATAATACTGTCTTTCTTTTTTGGACGCCTTACCTCCTTGATCAGAGAGCCCAGATAAAGGGCTGTGAGGGGGGTCTGCTCTGCCGGCTTCACAACTACAGTGTTCCCACAGCAGAGCGCCGGCGCCAGCTTCCACACCAGCATCAGCAGAGGGAAGTTCCACTACAACAGAACACAGAGGACCTTGTTGGGGGGAGGGGTGGAGACTGGATCCACCCCACTCCCTTGTCCTGGGGGCCCCGTGGTGCCTCCATGGAGGGGACTTGCTTCTCATGGTCTAGACTTGGGGCATAAGAGGTAACACAGGACTGTGCCACGATTGGAACTTCATTCCTGGGTCTCCTGGGTGGCTCAGTCAGTTAAGCTTCTGACTCTTGATTTTGGCTCAGGTCATGATCTCACAGTTTGCGAGATGGAGCCCCACATCGGACTCTGTGCTGACAGTGTGGAGCCTGCTTGGGATTCCCTCTCTCCCTCTCTCTCTGCCCCTCCCCAGCTCATACTCTCTCTTTCTCTCTCAAAAATCAATAAATAAACATTTATTAAAATTTTTTAAAAAAAATAATAACTCATTCCTACCTAGTGCCTCCTAAACTGCATTCTGGGAGATGTTAATAGGTGGCCTTTGCAAAGAGGATTCTGCTATATGTTTATATTTCTGCTGTATGTATATATTTCTTCCCCAGCTCTGTCTGGAATTCCTACCATAGACAGCAAACATAAGATACCAGTGCCCAAGGGCTGGTATGTTCAGCTAAATGATGGCAGGCATTGTTTTGGGGTCCCCCCACTGATGATTGGGGGTCCCCTGTTTTTCCTGGATCTGTGTCCCCACTCCTTAGCACACAATGCCATCATCTCTTTTTTCTGACAAGCATATCTCCACATCTCTCTGCACCTTCCCTTGGCCTCTACCACTTCTAGAAGCTCCCTTCTCTCTCCTCAAACCTTCTTGGAGGAGCTGTGTCCACGTGCCCAGGTCCCCTTGTGTAAGTCCCACCAATGGCGCTTCTGCCGCACCCAAATCTCCCAACACCACTGTTGGTGAGCACATCTAACAGCCATGTTTCTGTCTTTTTTAATTTCTAAGAAGGGGGTGACCCCATTGATCATAGTCTTTGGGAATGTATTCCATTCCCAGGATGCCCTTGACCCTTGCTGCTCAGACTTCTCAGTGGGGCCCCCGATAGTCTATGGGATTTGACCCCAGGTCCTCTTCTGTCACTCCATACACCTCTTTGGATGACCCCCATCCCAACTTGATGTCCTGACCAACACCTTTGTCCTGACCATCACCTGGGGGTAGCTCCAGCCCTTGCCTCTCTCTTGAGCTCTAGACCCAAATATGCAAATGTCTGATGGGACCCCTTGGTTAGCTATTCCACTGGCCCTTCTGTGTCACCTGCCCAGACTTACCTTCATCTTTCACTTCACTCCACCCAAACCTCCTTCTTCCCTGTCTTCTTCTAATCAACCAGCAACACCCTCCACCCAATTCCAGCCAGGACTCACCCCCAACCTCTGATTAGCCACTAAACTCCACCAACTCTATGTCCTTAGGAGCTTTCAAATCCATGCTTCTGCTAGGTCTTCAAATAGTTTGTTTCTGTCTCACTATTTTTCTTGGTGGGGATACCCTCCTTAGCCTCTTAACTGACCTGCAAGTTTCTCAGGGACAAAGGCTGGATCCCTTTCCTTAAAGTCTTCAGTAGCTGGTGCCCTGGTGTCATGCCTGGCATACAGCAGGCTTTTAACCATTTGCTGAGTACACACATCTCCTTCATCTCAGGGAGCACATTTCCAATCTTCTCTCCATGCTGCCTCCTGTCTGCGCAGCCTCCCACCCTGGTGTTGCAGGGGCCTAGGGCTTCCTCCAAAAGATAGCCAGCATCGTTGCATTCTCCAGCACCTGCCAGGCTCCCCATTGCCCAGTGAATAAAGTTCCAGGCCCTCAGCAGCCACAGCCCACTGGGTCTACACCATCTGATACGTGTGCACCTCCTCTTCCTCACTTCGTCCCCATCTAAGTGTGGTCTCACCAGCTGTCCTTGCCCTCCAAGTAACCCAGGCACCCCTAGACCTTCACTCAGGCCATTACTGCTTAGAGAACCCATTTTCCTATTGAACCACTCTTTCTCATCCTTCAAGGCCTACTTATGAGACCACTACTCTAGGATAAACTGGCTACTCCTAGCCCTCTGATTGGAATCATTGATGCTCCTGGGGTCGGTCCCTTAAGAAGAGGAATGGGATCTAATCTATCCTGATAACTGTCAAGCACTGAACTCCATGCCACAGAACAAATGCTCAGGTAATGCCGGTGTGATCGAATCCAGACACATCAGAAACATTCCAAAGGCTATAGGGGAGTCAGGAAGGATCTACATGGATCTATCGATCTAGAGAAGTCATCATACTTACCGGAGTGATGGCCCCACACACACCTATAGGTTCATGCCTGGTGAAACACACAACGTTGTCATCTGGAAGAGAGGTTACATGAAGGAGAACACACTGGGATTAATCTAGGTTAAGGATTTTATGCAAAAAAAAACAAAAAAAAAACAAGAAAGAAGGCCAGAAGCCCACAAAGGTGTCAGCTCCAAGTCTTGTCCAGTCTACAAAGAAGCGATTTCTAACTCAATTTTAAAAAATAAAATGCTGGGGCGGCACCTGGGTGGCTCAGTTGGTTAAGTGTCCAACTTTGGTTCAGGTCATGATCTCACTGCTTATGAGTTCAAGCCTTGCATCAGGTTCTGTGCTGATAGCTCAGAGCCTGCTTCAGACCCACTGCTCCCCACCCCCCGACCCCTGCTCCGTTCCCCACCCGTGCTCTCTTTCTCCAAAATATAAACTTTTTTTTTTTTAAAGTAAAATTCCTTGGGCCGCCTGGGTGGCTCAGTCAGTTAAGCTCCCACTTCGGCTCAGGTCATGATCTTTCGGTCTGTGTGTTTGAGCCCCACGCTGGGCTCTGTGCTGATAACTCAGAGCCTGGAGCCTGCTTTGGATTCTATGTCTCCTTCTCTCTCTGCGCCTCCCCTGCTCACACTCTGTCTCTCTCTTTTAAAAATAAACATTAAAAAAAGAATTTAAAAAAAAGTAAAAACTCCTTAAGAGAAGAAATCAGCACAGTGCCATCTCCTTTGAGAACAGGGAAGGGGGCGCTGGGGGAAACCAGAAGTGCTCTGAAGAGGCTACCTGGAACAATGAGAAGACAAAGCCCCCAGAAGCCCCCTGATGAGGCTAGGCATCCTGCATCAGCTCACCTGTGGGTATGGTCCTGCCCTGGATTTTGTCAGCCCACCCTGCAAAGTATCTGAGGGTTTTAACACAGCCCTCCAGGTCGATGAAAAATGCATGTAGGAATGGCTTCCCCGTGTCCATCGTTTCCAGGGTCTGCAACATAAAGACAACATCTGTTTCAGACATAGTTTCCCTTTTGGCCGTCAGGTTGTTAACGGCAGGGGACGGGGGAGGAGAGCACAGCCCTAGAACGCCATGTGTGCAATGTTCTGTGTGTCCTGTCACAAAGCAAGACACTCCATTTCCCATGAGACTGTCTCAGACTGTCAAGGACATCTTTCCTTTCAAAACACCTCGATGTCGGGGGCTGGCTGGAGCATGGCAAGTATCCCCATTGAAGGAGAGCAGATAGAAGTCTGATCTGTAGCCTCACTGGGAAGGAGGACACAGTAGCATTTGATCTTCTGTCTGGAGCACAGTTGTGTCAGCTGTGTGACCTGGCCAAACATTGTGTATTTCCTGGGAAGCTCCTGGGAGGTTAGGCTTTGGGGAGGCTGGAGAGAGGGCTGCCTTCCTCTGACAAAAGGGGCGATGTGGGTTCTTTCCTTTTGGCTAGGCTGACCCGCGTGGCTGTGGAAAGAGTGACAGAGCCCTGAAGGGTAGTGCCATCAGCACAAAGGCACAATCCTCCCCAGCTGGGCTGCCGAAGCCGGATGCGTGGTCGGTCGGAAGGGAGCAGGCTCGCCCTTGGCCGTGAGGGAGGTGATTACCCAGGGTAAGTGCGCAGACACTCAATGGTCCGGATTCTTTTCTATTTCCAGCTTGGGTTTAAGAGAACCCCTTTGTCCCTCAGACAAGTGGCCCCAGTTGAGCCCAGCGCTGAAACGGCCTGTCATCCATCTCTGCAGGAAGTAGCCACCCTGACACATCGCCTGGGGCTGGATTCTCATTTTAGAGTCCATGAAGTGAGATGGTGACTTACTGGGGAAGAGAGGCCCCTCCACATGCACCTGCATGTGCCTCATCTCTGAGCTCGACACCTGTGTTCCCATGTCTAGGTGTCAATGCCACGGCTAACAGAATTGGGTGACACCCAAGGTCACCTAGCAGGTCAGTGGCATTGAATTCGGTGCATCAAACTTCCAGCCAGCACAGTGACCACTCCTGAGGTTGCTGCCCCCAGACATCTGCATCTGGGAAGATTGTGGAATGGCTACACAGGATATTCAGGGTGGCTCTGTCGGAACTGGGCTTCTGAGCATTCCTAAATAGGAGCAACCACTTCCCATGCTGAACCAAGAGTCCCTGAATCCCTCCCTGCCTCAGTTCCCTCATCTGTAAAATGAGAATAATCCTAATAATACTTCTAATAATAGTAATAATACTATTAATGCCTAATAATAGCAGTACTTGCCTCAGGGGGCTAGTGTGAAGGCTAGAGCAGGGCCCGCCCACAGAAAGTGCCATGTTAACTGTTGATGGTGACAGCGAGAGGATTATGATCATCTTCCTTTTGGGGGGCTTCTTTTTTGGGCAATCCTTGCTTGGGGCCACCAAGGAGAGAGGACTATGCATTACTGAAGATGACAGGGCTGGTCTGGGTCTGAGATGTGTCCCTGCCCCAGCAGATGTGGCTCAGGGATCAAGTGAGGCCAACGAAAGATCCAGTATGCTATGCCTTACACTCCTATTGATTCCACGTCGAAACTTCTATTTTCCCACAGGAAACCCAGCCATTGCAAATAACGCCCCAAAGTCCAGGATGGGCCTACTCCAGACAGCATCTTCAGATCTGTCAATGGAATGGGGGATTCATTCTTGGCCCTTTTCTGGGATGGGACGAGGAGGAGAAAGGCAGAGGACTGAAGCGTAGCAGTGTAGGGACTTCCTGCCTCCAGTCCCGGCTTACCTCCTCTGGCTGGATAACCTTGCACACCTTACCTAACCTCTCTGGGCCTGGGTGTCTTCATCTCTGAAATGGGATAATGAAGGCACAGGCCAAGTGGCCACCAGAGGCCTGGGGCCTGGTGAGGATTCAGCAAGCGTCGGCTAGCTTTCACTATTAACTTGGGCTAGTTTGCTTCCCAAAGTGACAACATGAATTTGCCAGCTTGGTTTTATGGAATCTGTCCAAGCAAACCCAGGGTCATAATAGGTTTAGACAGGGAACTTTTTAAATGTAAAAAAAAAAAAAAAGATTCGCAGATGAGCGTACAGGGTTGAACCTGAAATATCGAGTGTTAGCTACTGACTGGGACTTGTAAACAGTTATTGTGTCTGGACCAGGAGGGGACCGCAGCCGCTCCCGAGTCTACTTCCTCTACCATGTTAAGAGACAAATATGCTTTCTGTAAAACGAATGCATCGTAACCTTCAGATACCAAAGAATGAAGAAAAATGCGAAGGGAGCCTGTCCCTATACTCAGTCAATATGCCAAGGGTTTAAATGACGAGGCCCAGAAACGGGGCTTGGATTGAAAAGAGAGTCAACAGGGAAGGCCCCTATTTGCAGGAGGAGGGTCTTCCAGAAAGGGCACCCACAGAGCCAGAGTCTGGGCCCCAGGTGCCTCAGGAAGGGGGAGGAAGCCGGAGCTGCTGGATCGCCCACATCTGTTTCTAAACATCGAACACAGAAGTAAATACGTAGCTCTGTCAAAACCACTGAGCCGACAGGAGAACATGATAGAAAGAAGCACTTTGCTGCATGAAAATGCAAGGAAACCATATCAAGGTGGAGGGTGAGGGTGTTTCCCTATGATGTGGCCCCGGTTCGAAAAACCATATTTACCACTAATTCTCCTGTTCCTTTCACGGTGTGGCGAAGAGCCGAATCTTGTATCTCATGCACAGCCAGCTCCCCACGAGAGAGGCAACTCGCGCCAGCTGCTATCACAGCCCAGTCCTGCTGGGCTCATGGGGCAGGCTGCAGGCAAAGGTGTCTGTAGCCACTGCTCCCTAAGACGATACTGACACTTGAGGACAGGCTGGGGAGGGGTGCCCAAGGCACATCCTCTCCCGCCTGCTATTAGTCCCCACGGACATTGCAGACTGATGAGCTCATGCTGGGTGAAAACAGAAATGTTTTTGAAAAAGCCAGTCTGGCAGCTTGAGAGTTGAGGCTGGCTGTCATTGCAGGAAGAAACCAGAGGCTCCTCGGACAGAAACGCTGGAGAGGGAGCCACCCCTTGCCCAGATTTGGGGGCAAATATGCCCCTGCCGGGACTGGCCGGCTGGGGAGGAAGGGGAGGCCTCGGTGCAGACTTACCCTCTGGGCATCGCACCTAACAGCAGGACCCGAGGTGCAGGGTTCTTTGGCCCTCCACCCCCAAAACACACATTCGGGGACAAAAACAATCTGTGTCCTGGATGATGCTGTTCTTCATGACGTTGGCTATTCTATGGCTTCTTTCAGACACCGGATCAAGAAAGGAAAAAACCACTTTTCCAAATCGGAGGCTGAAAAGGAGATTTTTCACCCCTACAAGCTGAGCCTCAAGGTTTGGAGCAAGTTTTAGACAGGAGTCGAAGCCATATAGGAGGGCTGTATGGGAGGGTGCAGAGGACCTCGAGGCAGGAGGTGGCCTTGAGATTTCCTCTGCTCACTCACTGCAAGACTAAAGGAAGGTCTCAGGATCCCTGTGAATAATGCATTTGCAACCTGTAATGGTCTTCACAGCCTGGTATGATTGGAGTAGCCCTACCCCATGGGGCGGGGCTCAGGTCACATGCCCCTTTTGCAGCAGCAGAACCAGGATTATCAGAAATTACTGGCCGAAAGGGTATATAGCTGGGCATGCAACATTATTTATGATGAATGCTGTTACTAATAAGAGCTATCATCTAGTTAGTGCTTACTGCATGGCAAGGCCTCTGCTAAGGATTTTAAATGGATCACTCTCACTACATTTAAATATCACTCTTACTGATATCTTCCACAAAGAAATATATGCTCAGAGAAGTAAAGCAACTTGTCCAAAGCCACCCAGCTAACAAGTGGCAAAGCTGGGATTTGAAAGGAGGTCTTTCACAACTCAGAGGTTTCCCACAAGCAGGTCAGTCTGCCCTTCACTATCATTCAACATGCTCACCACTGCCCAGTTCAAGGGTGACTTTTAAGTTAGACGGGAACTATTTTTTCTATGTTGAATGATGACATTTATCTTAATAAGTATTCAAAAAATATATATACCAGCATATTAAATCTGTAATTTCATGGATATTGTCACTTACGATGAAGTTAAACTCAACTTTGCAAGAGATTTCATGTGAAAAAAAAAGTGTCATAAATATACAGGTGTAGGGCCAGGATATGGCCTAGCTCATCTGGCTGGCCGTGACTAAGAATCTGGGAACCACCGACGAAGCTCAACTTCCTCCAGGCAAGTTCTTGGTTCAATATATGAACTGCAGGGGGCAAAAGTCTGACTTTAAAACCAAATCGGTGAAGGCTGAGGGCGTGGACACGTGCCTTTTACCAGAGAGCTATACCTCAAAGGGCCTAACACATCCACCTCCACACCAAACCAGAACCTTGGGTCTCCCCCACACTCCGTGGGGGACAGGCCCCCTCTGGGAGGCCAGCCAGTTGTCTCACACCTGCCCGCTGATGCATATGTACTCACAGCCAGGATGTCACGGTCCCTCTCCACAAGGTCAGCCAACTGATTGAGCAGCCGGCCACGGCCCAGCGCGTCCAGGCGGCGCCATGGGGAGCCCCTCTGGAAGGCGACTTGTGCGGCCTCCACCGCCTTGTCCACGTCGGGCTGAAAACCAGAGTGAGTGTATCATCTTTTGCTGTGACTGCATTTTGGAGAACTCAGCTCAGCTGTCCCTTACGGAGAACAGCAGAGACCTGTCTCTATCACACAAGCAGAGGAAGGGGGTTGGTGGCAATCAGTAAATAGTGGCTGGGTTTCAAATCACTGGACCCGTTCAGGGCTTCTGAGGGACTGTCTGCTTCTTTACGTCTTAGGTCTTTTCCAAGATTCCTACAATGGCCAAGTACGAGCCATCCTTCTGATCATAAAAGCGTTTTAAAATAGATTCTAAAACTGCCGACCTTAATTATTTTTCTTGGTGACCCAAGTAGGAAAAGATTTTTCCACTTGCTCGCTCAGTTTGGACACACACTCCTGCAGTTATTCAATTAGGTGGGGGAAATGTCTGTCTTTTTATTTTATTTTGGCATTATATTCAAGCTGAGGACTCTGGTCCCAACGTGAGAAGGGGACATGAGTGTTTCTTAGGAACTGACCACATCGGAAAAGTCCACAGACAGGGAGGATCTGGAACTTTACTCTCCCTTCAGCCTCACCTACCCCCCTGGGGGCAGAAGTATTGCACCATTTTATCGACAAGGAACTGGATTTTCTGTGCACCCATAGAATTACAGTCAAAACTTATTGGGGCACCTGGGTGGCTCAGTCCGTTAAGTGTCCAACTTCGGCTCAGGATCTCACAGTTCATGGGTTCAAGCCCCACGCTGGGCTCTGTGCTGACAGCTCAGAGCCTGGAGCCTGCTTTGGATTCCGTGTCTCCCTCTCTCTCTGCCCCTCCCCAGCTCATGCTCTGTCCCTCTCTCTCTCAAAAATAAACATTAAAAATTAAAACAGAAAACTTCTTTGTAAAAGGCATGAGGTTAGAGCTATTTAGAGTTGCTTAAAGTCATCCATTCTGAGGCACCTGGGTGGCTCAGTAGGTTAAGCGTCCAACTTCGGCTCAGGTCATGATCTCATGGTTCATGGGTTTGAACCCCATGTCGGGCTCTGTGCTGACAGCCAGCTCAGAGCCTGGAGCCTGTTTCAGATTTTGTATCTCCTCTCTCTGACCCTCCCCTACTCACACTGTCTCTCTTTCTCTCTCTCAGAAATAAATAAAACGTTAAAATTTTTTTAAAAATTTTTAAAAAATAAATATTCTTAGGTCAGGAGAGTCAATTTGAGGCTCTAGGTTGCTGATGGGCAATGGCTCAGTCCCCAGGCCCCTCAGAGCCTCATTTCCCTAGAAAAATGATGCCGGATGCAGTCAAGACAGACACTCCACCAAGATTCTCTGTTCCCAAAGCATGCTTGGGGGCCACTGAAAGCTTGGGGAAGGAGGATATTAGGACTTCGAATTCCTTGTTCTGGGCTCTGGGGACCAGATCCCCTCCAGCTGCAGGGGACAGGACAGCCTCTGTCTCCACGAGCTCAGGGCAGTCACCCAGACCAAGAGAAAAACCAGGGCCTGGGGCAGGGATCTCATTCTCCTCCTTGATACCTGTGTAATGCACCTGGGAATCACCTACTGGGAATCCTGTTCCGTACCCTACCCCCCTCAACTCCAGCCGCCCCACATACTGACATTATATAAAGATGAGCCCTCCCCCCTCCCCATGCTGTTATCTTGGTAAACAGAGCTTAGCTCTCGAAGCACTGCACACAGAAGGGTCTGTACAGGCAGAACCACTGTGTTTCCTGCCTGTCACGGAACTACTACCGGTGGCATCAAATTCAAGCCTATTTTACATGTATCTTTCATCCTGTTCACATTCAACATTACCCATATACTTAACATCAAATGATTACGCTAGTGGTGGAAGACGGGTTTCTATTTCCCTTCCCCTTTAGAAAAGCTTTACCTTCAACATTTCTTCTAATGGCACGTATACTTACAAAATATTTTTCGCCTTTGAAATGGATCAAAGACACACCCAGAAGACATAGATATATATGCATAGTTATATCATCCTATAGTTATACAGTTGTTATAAGAGTTATAAAGACTGTAGCTTTACATGATCATTTCATGTTCTGGCAGAAAAGAAATCTGCATGATGTTATTACCCCTGCATGACTTGGTTAGCAAGTCTTTTTCCCTTCAAGTCTTTTTTTTTTTTTTTAAAGTGTCTCCTGCCAGAATGCTGCATTTGGGTGAAACACACCAGCCGGAAATGCTTTCTGGAAAGATTCTTTAATGCCTCCAGGTTCAAATAATTGATAAAAACCTTTCCTTTCGCCCTGTGATGAGGATAGCTGAGGTCATTCTTATAGATGGGGAAACATCTATCAAAGGAGAGTGACTCTTTGCAGTGGATCGTTCCTAATTGATCCCATTCTGGGCCATGTGTCTGAGAAGCAGCTAACTTAGGTCCTATCCAGAGGACGGGCCAATTCTGTCTTAAAGCTGAGCCAAATTGCCTCCTTATCCTTTAATTATAGGTAATTTAATTACTTGGAGGTAGGGGGTAGGCAAAGCACTCACCTTATCTCCTTCTTCTACTTCACATATTTTTTCTAGAGTTGAAGGATTATACGTGGTAAACTTTTTTCCACTCTTGGATTCGTGCCATTCATTGTTGATGAATATCTAACCAGGAAAGGAAGTTGTAATGCATTAGGGTTAAATCAAAATCATATCATTCCAACGTGCTGAGGACCTTAGGTAACGTCTGTTCTACCCGCCACCCCCCCTACCTACCCACTCACCCACCCCTTTACAGAGGGGACCCGGAGGGGAGATGGAATCACCATCTGAAGGGGAGGGGATGCCCAACCCGGAGCATCCTCAGAATTAGAATCCAAGTCTCCTGACTTGTAATGCATTTTCAGAGAATTACTTTTTGTCATAATGAAACTAAAGTCATTTAGAATTTTTCTAAAATGTCTCTCTCTTTTTAAAAAGCATTAACATGGATTCATGGAGAAATGGCTATCGGGTATAAGTTAAATCCAACACCCTCACCAAGTTTGGGGGAACATTAAATAGGTTTGGACCTATTTAAAGTGCCAAGGAATCACCTGCCCATGAAGGATTGGTCGTCAGTGAACACTCCCTCCTGCCACCTTCTTGTGGAAACCCCCAGCTAGATTGCTGAGGAACTGGCTTTCTACAAGGATCTTACCATAATTCTTAATCTTTGTGAAATGTACATCGGTATTCCTCCCCCATTCTCTTTAAAATGTCTGTGTTCATGTTGGGCTTCATAAAAGCCAGTGTTGGAATACAAAGATAAATATCTGGACTAGGAAATGGTCTGCTTATATACGAGCAGATGTAGCAAAGAACCATTTATTTTTATTTTTATTTTTTTATTTATTTCTAGGAGAGAGAGAGAGAGAGAGAGACAGCGTGAGCAGGGGGGGTCAGAGAGAGAGGGAGACACAGACTGAAACAGGCTCCAGGCTCTGAGCTGGCAGTCAGCACAGAGCCCGACGCGGGGCTCGAACCCACGAACCGCGAGATCATGACCTAAGCGAAAGTCGGACACTTAACCGACTAAGCCACCCAGGCAAATAACCATTTATATCTAGAACCAAGGAATTAACCCGCAGACATCACTTAGCTCGGAGCCTCAATTATCTGGAACACAACTGAGAACAAGGACGTTATAAATAAAAAGACACCATGAGTATACTAAAAGGAATTCGCAAAGTTCCCACTCTGAAATGTGTGTACTATTTACTCTTAGTTTACTGTAACTGCTAACTACCTTAAAAAAGCACCCAATTAAACAAGAGTGTTTTTGGAAAAGAACGAGGAATAGAAGTGACAGATAATATACAAAATGTGTTCTGACAGTGTGGAGGCCCCCGTTACCCAGAGAGGACAGATGATCTGCTGCTGTACCAGCGTGGGACAGCCTTGTCATCACAGCCTATCACGGAGTCATAAAGACCCCAGTCACATACATGGGTGAGATGCTTTAGAAGCATTTCCATCAATAATTTCAAGGTACAGAACTAGCTCATCAAATTCCATTTCTAGATCTATACGCATATCTTTTGCTTCCCTCTCTGTCATTTTCAATGAGTTGTGTCACTCCAAGTGCTATTTTCAATTATTTTCAATGAATGGTATTCATTCAGAACACCTGATTCCTCAATGATGATAGGCGAGCAGAGCGACATCTCATCCAGTTTGTGCGTGGCTTGGTTACGGTCTCTGTCCGTAAAAATTCCAGAGCTCACTGAGAAGGAAACGCTCTCTGCAAAGCTGCTGGGGGAAGACCATTTTGATAACTCTCCCCTCAAAAGCGGGGACCTCTGATGTTCCCAGGCGGGGACAAAGCACAGAAGGCTAGCTCTCGCCGGGGCAGGTGGGCAGAGGCACCCTGTCTCCCACAGGGAATCCTGAGCTGAGACCATCCCTTTCCTGTAGGACGTGCCCATCCGACTTCTGGAAGCTCAGCGCCTTCAACATGAAGCCAGGCCCCCAGGGAAGCACGTGGAAGAAGCCAGGCTACAATTACAGGTTTATTCTTCCAGCTGAAACCAAATCCAAGTGTTCACTTTTGCCATCCAGCAAGCAATCACTCGGGTACAGCGAGAAATTAATAAGTGGGGAAGAGGGGTTCAGTTAGCGCGGGGAGGAAAGCGCAGCCAGAGAGAGAGAGAGAGAGAGAGAGGCCCATTTGCTGGAAGATGAAATTTCGTGGGTTAGCAAATAGAGACTGTTAGTGAAAACTGCTGATTCTGGGTCCTTCCCAGTATCAATTCCAAGGGGGAGGGAAATGAGAAGACGGTAGAAGAGAATATAAATAAGGAAGATGGAGACAGATTGCAACGATCATATGTCTGTTATACTTCATCTCCAAGCATGTTCCTCTAAAAAAAAAATTACTTGGTCGGTCATGACATTGATCTGTAGTCCCTTCTAACCAGCAACTTAAAAAAAACAAAACCAAACATTCAGACTCCTCAACTCTGACCATATTTTCCCATCACGATGTTGCCAATTTAGCAAGATTTTTTTTCTTCCTACTACACTAGAATCTTTTTTTTTTTTAATGTTTTTTTTTAATTTATTTCCAGGAGAGAGAGACAGCGTGAGCAGGGGAGGGTCAGAGAGAGAGGGAGTCACAGACTGAAACAGGCTCCAGGCTCCGAGCTGGCAGTCAGCACAGAGCTCGACGTGGGGCTCGAACCCACGAACCGCGAGATCATGACCTAAGCGAAGGTCGGACGCTTAACCGACTAAGCCACCCAGGCGCCCCAACACTAGTAAAGTAATCTTGGAAGTGGTTTCTAACTGTTGATTTTCTCTCCACGAAAACAAAACAAAAACATAAATAAAGAAGGGGTCTGTAAGTGTGGCCTACCAGTTACGCTGCCTGTATTGTCTTGTGCCCCAAATAGGGAGAATGTCTCCGGAAAGAAAAAAAAAAACTTTTCTTCCACTTGTGAATTGGTACCAAATAAACCTCGCAGAGGTATGAAATGAAGTTATACCAAGCTGTACATGAACTTGAATTTTCCTGAAGGAGAAGAAAGGTGTGCTTTCCTGACTGAGCTGGAAAACCACAGCTGCTCTGAGGAGACCCGGGTCCCGGGTGGAGAAGATGGCGGTCACGCAAGGAAGGTATGCTGCTGCCATTTACAGTAACTTCCATCGGACTTCGGCTAGACTCAGAGGAGTATGTTTTCAGAAAAGGAGATTTGGAGGAATTTTATTTTTCATAAAAGAGATCCTATAAATGGGTGTTTTAGTGAACCAGAAACTCTTAAGGAGAATCTCTGTTACCGGAAGAAATTGTATAAGGAAGAAAAAAAGGTCCCCCCACCCTGAAATGAAAAAGGTTGGGACCCTGTGAAACTGGGAGGGGGTGCCCAAGGGGATCCTACCCCCACCCCAGAGTCACACAGCACAGCCCAGTGTTAAAATGTGACAACAAATGAAGTTTCGACAAGGCCATCCTTCTGGAAACTGGACTTACCCTAGGATATGGCAGCAGACCCGCCATTTCTTCCATTAGCAAGAAGTACCATGAGTCAGGTTTGAAAAATAACAGCCTTTACTGGCTCATGCGCCGCACCCGTCCCCACCGCCTGCCCCAGGCCTCCATTGATTCTGCAATTCTGTGTCTCCTGCTTCTTTCCTAGGCCCCTTCTGCTGTCTCTCCAGCCAGACGCTCCCTCAGCATTGCTTGCCAGGGCTGTCGTCCCTCGGTCACCGCGCAGGCTGTCTGGGACCTGCAGCTGCGAGCGGTCGGCCTCTGCGCTGGTGGGCCTGCAAGGGCAAAGCAGGCAGAGGCCTCATACTCCACAGGGACGGAGGGTACAGTGGCCTGAGGCCACAGCAGCCATCGTCACCTGGTGAGCCCCTAAAACTCCAGGTTCTCTGGCACCTCCACCTCCTCGCCTCTCCTCAGCCCTAATCACATATCCTGCTCTGTTCCACTAAGAAAATGGAGGTGCCCAGCAAAACTAGCGACACTGGCCGCTCTGCAAATAATCCGCTAAGATCCTCCTTATATACACTTGTAAACGGCCATAAAGAATCGCAGAGAAAGAAAGAAACGTTCCCTATGTGGCTTCCTTCTTCTGAAAGGACTGAAAACGGCAGAAAGGGAAAGGACAATAAGGTATGCGATTTCTGGGTTCGGCGTCATTTAAAAGAAAACAAAATATATTAAAAATAAAAACAAACATCACCGCCACCAACAGGCAAGCACCAGCGGTATAAAGAAAGGTCTGCAGAAACGTAGGTACTATTCTTATGTTCCCAGAGTGTGGAATTTTCGCTCTGAAGCCGATACTGCTTAGGGAAACTACATTAAAAATAATCTCCAGCGTTTATGGGGAAGTGTCTCCGCTGATTACAGAGCCCTCTGAAAATAGTTAATTTAAATGTCATGTGATCAGAGGCAGAGCCGACATTAAGTGCCAAGAGACCCGAATCTGAAGGCCACACATAGTGGCCTGCAACTTTCTCCGCTTGATTAAAACTATTTGAGAGGCATAATTGCTACTTTTGAAAGTAAAATTGGTGGGGGAATTTTCTAAGTGCTGTGTCAGCCGGAGTTGGGGGCTAGGGATAAGATGAGAATTAAAAAAATTAAAAGGAGGGAAAGTTGAGGGAAGAGAAGCCACCGGAGGCCTCGGCCTTCGACCCGGCAGCGCTCAGCGGTCCACGGCCTCCAAACAGCCTCTCCGTGTGCTCCCCCGGGACGCGCTCCGCGCAGCCAGCCGCAGCGGGGCCCCCGGGCCTCACCCGCTTACTTTCGGCCCCAGGCAGGTGACCGCACCGCTCCGCAGACGCCCCAGCCTCCCGGCCCAGCGCACAATAGCAGAGACCATTGGGCGCGGTGGGGCCTTGCCACCAGTGCGGCTTCCCAGGCCCAGTTCGGAGACCTTCGGGAACACATTCTGACACTGTCAGCACCAGAGCTTCTGGTCTCCAGGGCAGCTTCACCGGGGCTCACCTTCTCACTTCCCCTCGCTCTACAGGTAAGCCGGGTGGGCTAAGCCGGGAAGGTGCGACGTCTCTCCGGTTGCTCGCGATGACACGGTTCTGGAGTGTCCGGTGCAGCGCGAGCTCTGGGAGCGACTCTCGGGGTTCTCAGGCGCTCTCTGAGCCCCCCAAAAGCCCGACCCGTTCAGCCCCGGAAACCTTGCCGCGGGGTCTGAGGGAGCACGGCCCGCACCTCCGCTCGCCTTCAAAGCGGGCCCCGCAAGGGTACGTCGGGGCCGCGCCGGTCGGCGGCAGCCTGGGGCGGCGCGCGCGCTGCGCAGTCTCCCGCGCCAGGCTCGGCGGCTTAAAGCGCTGAGCCTCGCCGCCCGAGGGCCTGTCTGGGACTGCAGATCGCGGGGTCCCGCTCGGGATGCGCGGTGGACGCGCTCCCGCCCGGGATGTCCTGCGCCGGACGCGGCTTCGAGAGGGCCAGACCCAGGCGGAGAGGCTCCGGTCCCGGGAACGCCGGGCGAACTCGACTGACGGCGCGCCGCCCGCAGCGCCCGGCACCCTCAGAGCGGAGCGGCGGGGCTCCCGGCCTGGGGGCTCCGCGTCCGCGCCACCCCGGCCCGGCAGCCCAGCGCAGAACCAGGCTCCCGTCGGGTGGGATGGGCGCCCACCTTACCTTGGTGAACTTGACCTCCAGGCTGCGGACGGGGCGCGGCAGGGCAGGCGGCTTCCTGTCCAGCTGCCCGTTCTCCACGGCCCCGTTGGTGGTGGCCATGGCTCTTCTGCGCTCCCCGGCCCGAGGCGCCCGAGTCTGCGGCGCTGGCTCCCGCCTGGATGGTGCGCAGCCTGCTCGCGGGGTGACAGCTCCGCGCCGCTTTATGGAGCGACCCACGCCTCCCGCCCAAGGGGGCCGTCTAATTGGCTGCAGGACCGGAGGAAGGGAGGGCGGGCTGGAGGGGAGGGGGCCGGCCTGCCTCACCCCACCCCGCCCGCCACCCCTACGGGAGCCCGGCCACCGCGCCGCGCGCTCCCCCGCCCCGGAGGTTGCCCTTGGAGGAGCTCCCCCGAAGAGCCACCGGGCCCCGGAAGTGCGAGAGCTCCGGCAGCGGGCCAGGGTAGGGAGCGGGGGCGCTCGGGCCACAGCGCCCGGCTCTTGCCCCGAGGTCGGGCGAGCTCTCCCCGCCGCACCTGCCGCCCCCTGCCCGCTGCCGCTCAGCGCACACGGCTGACTTCGGGAGGCGCGCTGCGCTCCGGGAATGCGCCCCCCCCGCCCCCCCGGCCCGGGCTCTGAGTCGCGTACGGGGTCGGGGCGCCCAGCGGGGCGGCCCCGCTTCGCTGCACACGTGCCTAGGCCTAGGACCCGGCCACCAGGTCCCCGCTCTGAGGACAGACGCCCGCCGCGCCCCTCTCGGCCCCTTGCTGGGACAGCCTGCTAGGCCCTGCTGGTCCAGATGGCCAGGACTTTCCCCGCGGCCTTGGGGCTTCACGCGCCGAGGCCCAGAAGGCAAGGAAAAGCGTTTGTCCCTTCCTGTGCTGAGCTGGGCCTCTGACCTTAACAGGCGCACCCGCCCTGCAGCCTTGGCCCTGGACTTCTCTGGTGCATAAATTATACCTCAATTTAAAAGAATGAAATAACAAAGAGAGAAAGCGCATCAGCTCTTTGCAGCTTTGTGTTTTAAAAAGCGTTGGGCTGTTGTCTGGTAGGTTGCTCCTCATTTCCCAGGGAAGCAGAGACTTGTTCAGCTCCCCTGGATTGCCCTTTGGGAAACACTCCACCAACCCCAGGGACTTGCCCTGGGTCCCATCTGAGACATGGAAGTGGCTTCTCATACTCGTCATACCTCAGGTTTCTGGAACAATGATGTGGGGCATGAACTCGGCAACAAAAGCAGTGGTTTAATCCCCAGTTAGGCTCGGCCCCTCAGTCCATTTCCTTCTGTGAGTAATCTCAATGGGGAGACCGGAAATGGCAGCACTCCTTTGCATCCCTATGTCCTGATGCTCTTTCTGTTGGTTTGGCGGGTCTCCGTGTCCCTTTCTCTTTCCTCACTGCAGTGCTACTGTGGGTCCTTCTGGATGGTGGAGTAAACAAGCTTTTAAAGCTTTTGCAAACTGTTCATCAGATCTCCTGCCCTCTGGGAGTGAAAGCGTCCTATGCTGTTATGGGTTAGAACACATAAGTGGGAGGGGGGATAATGGGTCCCCTCAGTGGGTTAGGGCCAACCCACATGGGTGAGTCTGTCTTCAGTGCCAGGCTCACTAACACTGAGGCATCCAGGAACAATGTTCCTCCCAGTCCCCGGGCTCCCTGCCCTGCCTGACTAGCCCTGTGGCCCCCATTCAGCTCTCTTGAAAATCTGCAGGTGGATGTCCCATGTCAGGGCCCCTGGCTGGATGCTGAGCCCAGGAAGGCCTGCAGGGTCCAGGCAGCACATTCTCCCTGCACTGGGGCCTGGGCCCCAAGGCTGGTGGGTGCACCAAGCACAACAAGGCTGCAAGCTTGAGACACTCTCTAAACAGAACTCTCATTCCAGAAGTTTCTGTGGGCCCCTGGATGGTTGAACTTATATCACTTGTGCCAGGCTTTAAAATAAAAGTCTGAAGATTTGTAGAAGCAACTGTGTTCATTAAATAACTGCTGGTGGGCACCTGGCTGGCTCAGTCGGTTAAGCGTCAGACATCAGCTGAGGTCGTGATCTGGTGATCTGTGAGTTCAAGCCCCGCGTAGGGCTCTGTGCTGACAGCTCAGAACCTGGAGCCTGCTTGGGATTCTGTGTCTCCCACTCTCTCTGCCCCTACCTCACTCATGCTTCCTCTCTCTCTCTCTCTCTCTCTCTCTCTCTCTCTCTCTTTCTCTCTCTCAGAAATAAATAAACATTAAAAAAGATGTTTCTAAATAAATGCTGGCTGGATGGGTAGAGGCAAACAGGGTGGGGCCTAGAACTCTGCTCCTGCAGAGAGTGGAGCCTGTTTGCTGGGAGGTAAACAGCTGCCATCTTGCTCATCGTGAAGTCAGACACAGAGGCCACCTCAACTCACACCCAAAGACGCCCCTGTGAGCTGCAGCATCTGGCCTCAGGGGCCAGTTGCAGTGACGTTGAGCATCTCACCAGCAGCTCCTCCTGTTGACAGCCACCCACACGATCCTGGGAAGCTGGGATCAGAGCAGGGCACCCAGACATAGCAGGGAGCTCCCAGAGAACAGATCAGGAGAATGGGCCTGGTTCCAGGCTTGTCTAGACCAGTAGGCTACCACCACTCCCCTGTCTTGCCACCCAGTGGGAGGGACGAAGGGAAGATGCTCTTCTCCCCATTTCACAGGTGAGTAAACAGAGGCATGCAGATACTTGCCCCAGACATCAGCAGCCATGGAGAAACCGAGGCCAGACTGTGTGGGGGTGGGTGGTACAGACTGTGGAGGAGGGATTTCTCTGAACTTCTGTATGTTCTTCTTCTTTCACCAAAGTGAGCACCTGTGTCCTGTGGCCCCACATCTCTAGAGCAGCACAGAGCACAGGAAAGGTAGAGGTGCAAAATGGTGGCAGTTTCCCTCCAGGGTGTGCCTTTCTGGGATCAGCCCCCAAGGTTCTGGCCTCAGAGGCAGTGACCGCAGTTGCTAAGGGAGGAGGAAGGACCATTTTCTCCCACAGTCCACCACTGGGTGTCTGGGTGCCGGAGAGATTGCCTGAATGCCAAGACACCAGAGGCCCAGCGCCTTCTGACCACATCCCCTGTCGAGATTGGGTTAGACACTTCATCGTGCTGAGCTTCAGTTTCTTTTTGTTAAAAAAAAAAATTAATGTTTATTTGTTTTTTAGGGAGAGTCACACAGTGCAAGTGGGAGAGGGGCAGAGAGAGAGAGAGAGAGAGAGAGAGAGAGAGAGAGAGAGAGAGACTCCAAAGCAGGCTCCAGGCTCTGAGCTGTCAGCACAGAACATGATGTGGAACTCAAACCCACAGACCATGAGATCATGACCTGAACCAAAATCGGACGCTTAACCAACGGAGACATCCAGACACCCCTACAGTTTCTTTTTCTACAAAATAATCTCCTTCCCACTTTACAGTGTTTGGGGAAGCCCAAGCAAGAACACGGCATGAAAGAACGCTATACAAACTGTAAAGTGCTGTTATACATCCCCACTCTTCATTTCCTATTCTTCTTGGAGACTGATTTCTCTGAGCTTACAGTTCTTCTGGGAAGTTAGCAAGTTCCACTAGCTTCTCTGACTTGTGTGGAAACTTCTTTGATCGACAGTCACTCTACTCACTTCATCGACTATTTTGATTTTTTTAAATGTTTTATTTATTTCAGAGAGAGAGAGAGAGAGAGAGAGAGAGCATGAGCAGGGGAGGGTCAGAGAGAAAGGGAGGCACAACTTGAAGCAGGTTCCGGGCTCTGAGCTGTTAGCACAGAGCCCGACGCGGGTCTCGAACCCACAAACCGTGAGATCATGACCTGAGCGGAAGTCGGACATCCAACTGACTGAGCCACCAGGTGCCCCTTCATTGACTATTTTGTATTCAGCTCTGTGGCGCTGCTATTGTCCTGCTTTTTGGAGTGTCAGATTATAAGCCCAAGACATTTCGTGCTGAGCCTCGTTTGCTTCTTTGCTACCATTTTGCACTCCTTGCTTCCCTGTGCTGCTGCAGAGACATTCAATAAAAGTAATGATGAAGACAAAAACTAAGAGAATATCAAAGTTAGAGTACCTCTCCACCCCTCCCCTGGCATTGAAAACTCAACCTAATTCCATTTTTAAATTCATGAAACATTGCGGGAGATACTGAGGTCTGTAGCAAATGTAATTAACAGTGATGACGGCAGTAATGGATCCCACATTTTGTTATACTTTATTTCAAGTCTGCTACCCAAGCCTCAACCGTGTGCCCAGAGACTTCTGAGGGTTCTTGGCATCCCTAGAGTTGGTGGCTGACTTCAGAGCTGTCCCCTTAAGGCCACTCACCTCACCCAGCTTCTGAAAGTCAAGGCCAGACTCTGGGATGAAGGGTCAGAACACTTTCATGGAAAGCCAGGCTTCTCGGGTGAAGATGGTTCTCTGAAGTTGGGAAGCAGAGTGGCTCTTTGGTGCCTCAGGACAGGTGACCTAACCTCAGTTTTCCTGACTATAAAATGGGCTGACAGGTGCCCTTGAAATGAGAGAAGGTTACCTTTACTGCCAGCATCTCCCCTCCGGTGTCCATGAAGTGGGTTCCACTGTTCATGTGAATTATTCAATGTTGCCTCAACTTGACTTGAGCAGGGAACTATGTGGTTCTCACACTCACTATAGCTCAAGCCTGCTCTACACTTCCCCATCTTTCTGTCCTCAGGGAACAGCCAAACTGAGCTGTTTTCCTATGAGTTTTCATCCGTGGTTACACTGGTCAGGAGCATCCAGGCCTGAGGAAGATGAACCAGCTGACACCCAACCACGTCAAAGTGAAAAGAGTCCTGGCACCACTTTTTCCAGCTGCTTCCTTTTCAGGTCTTTTGTAGACCTGAGGGAAAATCTTTACACACAAGATTCATCTGAGGTAAATCAGTTTTAGACCACGCAGAAGCAGAGAACCAACTATATCAAAGCAAAGAAGATACACAAAGTATTTGTGGGTCAGGCCTTGGTTAGGCCTCACACACACTCAGGCTGACAGTTTACGGCTGCTGGAACGTCCCCCACCCCAGTCCACTTTCCACCAGTAACCCCAGTGATGAAGAGTTGTGACCAGGCCAGGAAAGAGCATGGCAGGTAAAGTAGAGACAACTGGTTGACCGCCGAATTCTTTGCTTCTTTCGTGCCAGTAAAACGTCATATTATTGAGGGCAGCCGTGTGCTTTGATGAGAGCAGCGTGCCTCTCTTGCAGCCAGGAGTGGTTAATGAGATAAAAGCCAAAGTCTTTGGTCTGCACTTCCGAAGAAGCTCTTTACATGGGGCTGAGTCAGCTGCGAGGCTCTTCTTCCTTCTTGCTGCCTGGAACATAGCTACAAGGGCTGGGGCTCCGGCAGCTCTCTTATGACCAGAAAGCAATTCTGAGAATGGAAGTTATGTGATAAGGCAGTTGGAGCAGATGCGCAAGAAGAGCCTTTGTCCCTGATGACCCTAGAACCAGGCTTTCTGCCCTGGGTTTCCTCCCTTGGATTTCTTTCATGTGAGCACAGAGTGAATCCCTGTCTTATTTCGGCCTGCTATTTGGGCTTTCTATTATATGTGGTTGAACCTAATCCTAAGTGATAACCACTGGCTACTTAAATCATGCTGTATCACCATGACTCTAACAACTCTAAGCTCACCTACGCTCTGGTGGAGTAATTATGTTTTCTTTATTCCTATCTAGAATGAACAGGACGTTTGAAATCTTATCACCATCTCTACTTTCTTTGGCTTTTAAAAAAAATTTTTTTAATGTTTTATTTATTTCTAGGAGAGAGAGAGAGAGAGAGAGAGAGAGAGAGACAGCGTGAGCAGGGGAGGGTCAGAGAGAGAGGAGTCACAGACTGAAACAGGCTCCAGGCTCTGAGCTGGCAGTCAGCACAGAGCCCGACGCGGGGCTCAAACCCACGAACAGCGAGATCATGACCTAAGCGAAACTCGGACGCCTAACCGACTAAGCCACCCAGGCGCCCCTCTACCTTCTTTGGCTTTAATCAAATGTTCTGAATGTCTGTGCTCAGGTTTATAGTAAATTAAAAAACAAAGAAAAACCTAACATGGAATAAATGAAGCTAGCTCATTCCTACATCCACAGCTCTGATTACCTAAACTGGATGGTGATGTCCTTCCCAGGGAAGAGAATCTTTTTGTTAGAAAGGCCCTTACAGGACTGGGCAGGTAGCCCACTATTCTGTGGTGCCCTTAGGTATTAGCTGTTGGGGCCTCACCCTCCACCTTACTGAGGAAGGTACCAACGCTCAGATCACTGATATGACCGCACCGTTCCCTGGGCGACCCAGATTTGGAAGCTGCTTGGCCCAGCCAGCGCTCAGGCCAGACTTCTTGTTTTAAAGTATACAAAATGTCACTACATATAATCATTGCATCTCCCTTGGAACACTCCCCACTTCGCAACATTGCCGCTGGACTTTCTCAGTGACGTGAAGGGTTGTTTGTAAAATTTGCAACCCTCTTCAAAATTCGGGGATTCTGAGTTTTGAACCAAATTTGAATTATTTTGGGGGGTGACCTCAATTTATTCTGGCAAAACGCACTTCCTGGTTAGAAGGAAAGGTATTTAAGGGGCTTATAAAAGGGTTCTGGGAGATTCTTGGACAAAAAGTGGCTTTCACTAAACAATTGTGCTGAGTTAAGCCTAAGTGAATCAGAAACATACATATTAAATTTCCCTTGAAATCCACATGGGTATAAAAATGTTGGGAAAGGGGGCTTAGCAAGATGCAGTTTGCCAAACCCAAAATGTTTGAAAACTAATTTGAGTGTGTTAGCTTGGCGAATCACTCTTGGGCTCATCTATCCTAGCCTCACAGCGACAAGACTTTCCTCTTGCCTTTCAGCCGGGACTCCCTGTAAAGGAGCATCAATTACAGAAGAATCCCCCTTGGATTTTTGCCCATTATTTGAATCCTGGGGTAAAGACAGGGATGGAGAGTAGAAGAGCTGTTAAAATCAATGTTCTCATAAAATAGCCTGGGGATCCTGTTGTCGTTGTGTCTTTGTGGGATGAAAATTACTCAAGCAGTGCTCTGGAAGTTCCCCTGTAATCAGAAAGTCTCTATAAAGCACATTCATGTCTTATCATATGTTCAGGCATAACAGACAGGAAGCTTATTTAGGCATATTGTCATGTGGGTTTTTTGATATGGTTTTATGGTGATCCTAAAACAGCCACCCCACTCCCAGGGGAATAGACTTATTAGCGAACTGTAGCATTTTCAAATTTCTAATTCTTTTCATTATTGAGCAAAATGCAATAATTGAGTTTATATTATATTATACTATTATTATATTTTACTATATTATATTATAATCATTAAACACAGTTTATCAATTAAAAGACAATGGATTGGATAAGGTGTATTTTCTACTAGTGATGGCAAATGAACATATATATTAGGAACAAAAATAAGGATTATAAACTTCACATAGCTTAAACGTTAATCTTATAAATTCCATGGATACTTCAATTATTGTGAATTTCAGACCATGTTTTATCCCAGGAAGTACTCAGCGTTTGCACCTGCTAGCCACTGCACTCCTCCCGGTGGCCACTAGATGTCATGGGACCAAGTTGAGTAGGAAGTTGCCACTAAAGTTTTTCCCACTGTGAGAGACAGGAATTCCCCAAATTACAAATAAATGGTGTTGCAAAAGCTTATTGATAGGTGCCCAAAGCTTCAACTGTATCATAGACACAATGCTAGAACTGGAGATTAGTGCCCAGGCTAGCCCACAGAATCCTACGCGCTTCTTTATGAGCCTGAAAAGGGTCCTAGCTTTGAGATCAGACACCTGTGGCCGTGACTCTCTGTCCAGACCTGGCATTTGAGCTATGCGTGTCGCACTTCTTCCTCCACTTCCTCTTCTGAAAATGAGAGTAAAGATTCCTTCCCAGCAAGGCCATGGGAATGAACAAGAGAGCAGGTATGATGTGCCAAGCATACTTGCAGTAAAACGGACAGGAAGACACCACTGCTGCCCAAATCATAATGGATCTGACAGCATCACATCGGAGCCCTTTCCTGACTTCCCTCCAAGGCATCACTCCCTTCTGGGTGTCATCCTGTCCTGCCCCACACGCAGGCAAGACGCCCTAGGACACTCTAATGGAAATTTGCCAACAGACTGCAGGAAATAGATTTTTTTAAATGCCAGAGGATAAATATGTATAAGCCTAAGAGGTCAGCCTTGCAGGCAGACAGACTGGATAGGATTCCCAGTAGGGCATTTATTATTGAAGCTTCCTGGGATTCACTTTCCTCATTTGTCACAAGGGGATGGTGGGACCTCCCTCACAGCTTGAGAAACGTAAATGAGACCACAGATGTGACAGGGCCAGCCTCTGCCTGGTGTATGGTGAATGTTCCATGTATGTTACCTGAGACGCTCATGCTAGTGAGACAGACCCCAGTCCCTTCCTTCATCCCTGGCCAAGAAACTCCCAGCTGGGTAGGTAGCTTCTCAGCCCTTCTAGAACCTTCTTCCTGGTTTTCTCTCTGATAGATGTCATAGGTGGCTTTCAGTGGCCCCAGATGCCAGCAGACAGAAACCCTTCTCTGGCTGACTCCTGGCCTACATCCCCTGAAATACATCCCCTCCACATATATTTATGCTTCATCCTGACATTGCAGACACTTCCTGGGCTCCTTCTAGAAATCTTTTTGGTCTGGGGGCTCCTGAAAGTCCCACTTTGCCCTAATTTGTTCCTCATTCCCCTGTTTCATCAGGTGTATGTTAGGTCTGATTCTTCCCAATTTTCTAGTGCATACTGGCCACAAGCTTCCCTTCCCAGGCTGATTCTCAGGCATTAGTAAGGCAATTGCAGCACAGCAGAGAAGGATCTCAACTCATCATCAGTGTGATGATTGATTAGCAATGTCTTCTGTGGGCATACCATACAGGGAAACCCTAGAAACTAGCCTTCTCACACTACCATGCACAGAAATCAACTGGGATTTTGTGAATGTGCAGACTTGATTCATGGGTCTGAGGCGGGCTTAGGATTTTACACTACATATAAGCTACTAACAAGTATGTAAGAAGTGTCCTCTCTAGATTGGTGGCATCAGTATCTCCTGGGAGCTTTTTAGAAATGCAGACTCTCTGGCCCTGCTCTAGACCTACAAAGATGGAATCTACATTTTAACCAGAGTCCCAGGAATTCTGTATGCACATTGTGGCTTGAGAAGGGCCACCAGGCTCTGGTCTCTGGTTGGCCAGTACCTGGCATCTTATGAAAGGCACCCTCATCCCACCCCCACCCTGAAGCCTACTTTGTCAGGATGGCTGAAATGAGTCTTTTGTGTCTTGTGAGTCTGTTTCTTTTCAGAGTGGAGATTCACCTCATGCTCATATTTCACCATGATTCTAAGAAAGGTCCAATATGCACTCCTAGCCAAGAGCAAACTCCCCCTACTCTTCAGAGGCTCATTATAGCATCTCCCAAAGGAATGGCTTTGCAAAATTATAATCAATACAGTTTTACAAGATCAAAGACCATAAACACTAGGGTAATACTATGAAAAAGAGGTTATAATTTCATTATATGGAATAAAAATTGTTCTTTATATTGATGTTGAATTCTGGGGCTTGAGGAAGTCAGGTTTAATGGAATGGGATACAGACTTGGGGAAGGTAAGGAAGGTCTCCCCTAACTTGACCTTTGATGAAGTGATGACATCAAAGGGATTAAGTGTGGACAGTGGACAGTCAATGGAGGAAATGAGAAGCCAGAGCAGGGAGATGGCACCAAGCCACAGGTTTCTTTGTAGGAATGCCAACTCTAGCCATTGTATATACTCTGACTCATGGGGTAGCTACATTATCACATATATATGATTTTGAATATGCAAAAAGATAATTATACATCTATTTGTGTAGTCATTGATTCGATATTTGTCTTCTTTAAGAGACAGAAGTTTGAAGGCAGGAACACTGTCTAGTTTCTCCCCCCATTGCCAAGCCAAGTGGCCATCACAGTGGATATGCAAAAAAAAAAAACAAAAAACAAAACAAAAAACCAAACAACCAGTCACTGAATGTTAGTCAATGTATTGCTTCTGTCTTATGTTATGGACATAGACAGGCCAAGGTAGTGGTATCCAGCATCCTGGCTCCAGTAGTTGTTGGCCGTGTGACCTGGGGCAGGCCTCTAATCATTGGCTTCCTAGCCTGTAAAATAGGACAGTTTAGTAGCACATGGCTATGTGGATGGCTGGTGTCAAGGTGCCAGGCTGTTCTGGGAATGGACCTCTCTAGGTAAGGGGAACTGGTCAGGCTGGGTGGGTGGTTAATCTTCAACTTCTGAAAGAGGGGTTCTCCAATGCTACAGTGCATACATTGGCCAAGGTCAGGGTAATTTTGCTCCCAATAGAATGGAATGAAAGGCTGGCTAAGGGAAGAGAATTTATTTTCTGAGAAACTTGAACAAAGGCTGGAAGAGAAAGAAATAATTTCTGGAATGGAAGTGACTGAAGTATGAGGAACATGCAAGAAAAGAAGGCATAGGGGCACCTACTTTGGCTCAGGTCATAATCTCATGGTTCATGATTTCGAGCCCTGCACCTGCTTCAGATTCTGTGCCTCCCTCTCTCTCTGCCCTTCCCCTGCTCACACTCTCTCTCTCTGTCTCTCAAAAATAAATGCACATTAAAATTTTTTATTAAGAAAAGGAAAGAAAAGAAGGCATACAGCATAGTAGTACCACGTTACTATCCTTTCTGGTTTCTAACCCCTCCCACTCGGAATCAACTCCTCACACCCTGGAAGGCTTCTCCTGATCTTTCATCCATGCCACACTGCATGCTCCCCAGGTGCCAGCTGTATAGCATGTCTTTTTATTCCAAAAACACATTCATCTCATTTCTACCTCAGGGCCTTTGCAATTGCAAATTGCTTCTGCCTGGAATGCTTTTCAGGTACCTCCTCTGTCACCAGGGCCTCACCTCAAATGCTGCCTCCTCAGAAAGGCTTCCCTGCGTAGCCCACACAACATGCTTCCCTCACAGCATTCTGTTCTTCTGTCCAGTTGGCTTACTGTCTGGACTCCTGCATCTAGAATACAAATGCAAAACTGCAGACACACACACACACACACACACACACACACACACACACACACACACACACACACACTAGCCACCAGGGGGTGTCATTGACCCAGGGCAGCTTGGTACTAGATAATGGAAAGCTGCCCCAAATACTCAAAATGTAAATGGTTATTTACATACTAGTCGCATTCAACAACTCTGAGTTGGATAGCTTATCTGTAGCTCTGCAGTGAATGCATCACGATCAATCTGCTTTCTAGAACAAATTAAAGGTCTTGAGTTGGAGGAATACAAACAAGTTCTGTTTGTTTTCCCACCCATTCCTGGAATGTTGATAGATGAAATGACATTCTCATTGCTTAACCTATGCTGCAGACCTGGTGGAGACCACAGAGATTTCCAAAACCCATTTCTTTAACTCGGCAGATCCACTCTGGACATAGAGGGCCCACATTGCCCAGGGTCGTGGTGTTAGTTGTGACTGAGCCAGGACTAGAATGCTCAGCCACTTGGCTCCCAGCCATATGGTGACTTCTCTGGTGACTTCCACCTGGTGGAAATCCACAATTCCCTCATATGCCAAAGCATCCTCTTGGTTTTTATCTTATAAGAAGTAAAAAGGTCAACGTGGGGGAGAAGAAGGGGGGAAATAGTGGGGGAGAGGAAGGGAGGCAAACCATGAGAGTCTCTTGAATGCTGAGAACAAACTGAGGGCTGATGGAGGTGGGGGAGTGGAAGGGGGTGATGGGCATGGGGGAGGCACTTGTGGGGATGAGCACTGGGTATTATATGGAAACAAATTTGACAATAAACTATTTGTAAAGAAGAAGAAGAAGAAGGAGGAGAGAGGAGGAGGAGGAGGAGGAGGAGGAGGAGGAGGAGGAGAAGAAGAAGAAGAAGAAGAAGAAGAAGAAGAAGAAGAAGAAGAAGAAGAAGAAGAAGAAGAAGAAGAAGAAGAAGAAGAAGAAGAAGAAGGAGGGAAGTAAAAAGGTCAAGCCTGAGTGAAGTGGCTTTCTGGGAAGCCAAAGGATTTTATAATTCATTAAAGCATTCTAGGAACTGGGCATGATGACTGCAGAAAAATGGGACATGGTTTTTGTTTTCAAGGAGTTTCTAATTTAGTTTGGAAAGTATGTTCTGGTAGAATAACGTATCATATGCTTTACTGGAGATATAGAGGTAAGAGATGGTAACTCTTGGGTATAGGAAAGGTTTTTAAGAAGAGAAATAGTCAAGACCATACACTTGGACCTTTATATTGTCACCTCACTTTGACAAAATAATAGCTGGCAGCATTGGATCAGCTGTGTTGATGGAGCCAGAGTTCAAGCTCCAACTCTGGGTAAGGTGTCAGGATCACACTGGGGCCACGGACCTGGCAAGCCTTGGCCCAACATACGGCCTCAGCACCCTGTCATCCTCCAGACCTGCCATTTCTGCCTGGCTCCCAGCATCTCCCATGCAAAGCATTTCTAGGGCGTGCTTTAAAGATGAACCACCCTTTAGGGCATCCTCAAGTGGCTATAAACTCTGAAAATGCCCAAAATAGCCTGATTTGGGCTGTCACTAGTTGCCTAAATGTTTAGACCTGAAATAAAGGCCACCAATTTATAGCCGAGCCCTTTTCCAAAGGAGAGGTACCCCCCAAACTCTCTCCCTCCATTGTCAGGCTGCTTGGCATGGCCATCTTGGGCTTACTGCATTTGGGATGCTGGTTCTCAAGAAGGAGAACATTTTTTAGTTATTGTTATTTCTTAAAACACAGCACACAGCTATGTGCTATCACATATAGATAGCTACTTGGGCCCTACCCTAAATACAAGGACAAGTAGACAAACATACTTTTCTCCTCCAGTTGTGCTGGATTTACAGTCTATTAGATACAATGAATATAAAAAAGCTCGAGTATAGGTGGTCTGGCATTCTGTTGTCTGTAACAATTCTCTGTCTTACCTACAGTCCTCTCTTCAAATGATCTAGCAACTTCCTTTGTGCTAACCTTTGTGATTGAAGAAACTTAGCTTTGGTAACTTTCCCAACCCACAAAACCAATCCCATTTTAAGGTGGAAAAGTGCAGTGCAACAATGGAATTACTGTTTTTTTGTTGGTGACATGAAAATGTGCAAGCCTGACCCTAACACCAGTCACTGTTGAAAGGTACTGCCTTGTACAAAATAACAAACCAAATCCCAAACTGTCTGTTTATGGTCATCACGGTTCACTTCATTAAGCCATAACTCTGATTACATTCTTTCTTCTGCCCTACCCTGAAGGCTGAGCTCTGAGGCCAGGGGGCCTGGCCTGCTCTTCCGTGGTAACTGTTGGTCCAAAAACACATTTGGGCAAAATAGATGTAGGGTGAACAAAGGAAACCCTCAAGCTCTGTGGGGACCTAACTTCAGGGGCTTCTTCCGGGCCCTGGAGTCATGTTTCCGTCTCTCACCTCCTGAGCACCCCACCCAGGGAGGCCTCTGCTTCCTGTTGCACCTGCAGAGATTCAATGGGGGAAATTCCTGGCTGAGGAGGGAGAGGGTGAGGTAGGCAAGGTGCATATGGGGATATGTTTTAATTTGCAATAATGATGCAGAGGCAGAAATCTTAAAAGAATGGGACGGAGTGGGGCAGAGGGAGCCAGTATGTGGATCACAAGGCAAGTGCTCAAAAATAGCCATTTTGATGTTAGAAATGAATAAATATAAGTAGGTGGTTTTCCCTCTTCTGAGTCCAAATTAGTTTAAACACTGACTGCTCATGGGCTCTGGCTCCCCATGCCCTGGAATCTGGATTAACCCCATGGAAAAGGGCTCCAAGTGTGCCCAACCTAAAGGCAGAGCCAAATATCAGGGGCCTCTCGTTCAACAAACATGTAGGGCTGTCACTACGAGCCGGACTCTAAGACAGACACTGAAGCTCCAAAGGTGAAAAGAACAGTGCACTGCAGACCTCATAGCTCTTTCAGGCTGGGAAGAAGACAGACTCAGAAGGAGAAGCTGGAAGTGTAAACAGCCAGCCAGAGAAGTGCAGAAAGAGGAGAACTTGGGTTTGGTTCAGCTAGGGACAGAAACTGGAGACCATGGTGACTTAAAGAAGACTGAAATTCATTTTCACATAAAAGAAATACAGAGGTGGAAAGTCAAAGGCTGATAAGACAGCTCCACAGCCAGTCATCGGAAAACTGGACATCTCTCTTTCTTTCTGCTCAGCCATATTAGCTTGTAAATTCCATCCTCAATTTGGTCCCAAGATGGCGTCCTTTCTTTTTAAAAAAATTAATTTTTTTTTTAACCTTTCAACCACTGGGCATGCCAAGCCCACTTCAAGGAAAGAAACTGCATTTTGAGTCAGCCCCATTTTCTGGAACTGGTGAGGATGTCTTCATTTCTCAGGTTTCCGCCTGTGGTCACCTCGCAAGGCTCCTTGGTCCTTCCATGTCTAGTCCCCTGCTGCATCCTGAATCCTCCTGGCTTCATTTCCCGTCACATCTGCTGTGGGCCAAGTGCCCAACAATTTTCCATGAATGCCTCTGTACCGAGAGGCTACACAGCTGCATGGCTCGAGGTACAACATACCCAACACATATACTTACTGCCTTCCCCGCCCCAACCCTGGCCAGAGAGCCATCAGAAACTTGTGTTTACAGGGAAGAGTTCTGACTTTGCAAACCAGAGACACACAGCCATGCTCCATGGCGGGGAAGGGGGTGGTTCTCAAATATTCCCCTTCTCCCATGAGCTTCCTGTCCCTCACACAGTTGCTGTTTGGAAAAGTACAGCTCAGAAAGGGAAGTAGAAGGTGGTGGCATCATAATCTGAGAATAAAAGGACATTTCCATACATTCCTCCAAGGTCCAGTCTGCTGTACACGTTGGGCAAAATGTTTATTGTTGCTTTTTTGATAAGTGAGCTATAACTCTTTAAATGTTCCCAAGTCATTGCTTTTAGGATCTGATTCTCCTCTCTTATAAGGCATTACATTGCTCTAATATGCAACAGTCTAACATAACATTAAATCATTTTTTAAAGTTTCATCTAGTTGAGCCTGAGCCAAGGTATTCTTGGGTTGGGTTTGCACATCCACCCTTTTTTTATAGAGTTAAAAAGAAACACACGACAAAATACCTATCGAGTGATTTCACTCTTGCCAGCATCCAAGAGTGATCTGCTTAAGTAGGCCCTTTTGGTTTCCAGGGGCCCCACAGTATGGCTTCACCCTCAGGATCAGCAAGAATTCTTGGAGTGCCCACCACACACACCAGACTGCAAAATGAGACGTGGGAGGAAGTGGTGGGCTGGCCACAGGTTAGAAAAGGCACAGTTTTCTAGGGATGCCAAAGACTTGGTTGGAGAAACAGGCTAGCTCAGGGCTGGGAGTGAAGTAAGTGATTGCACCCCTTTTATGAGCAATGCTTTAGCAAAGCCTTCGCCTCACCTATGCTCCCTCTCTGCAAAATCCGCTTGGCCACTGAAGCCTGAGTGAGGGCAGCCTTCCCAGGAAGGTGTCCTTCCTCCCGCATCAAACCTTCCTCTTTTCTTCTCATTCAGGCCACCTTCCAAACAGCTCTCAGAAAATTCTGCCTTGGGTTAGGTTTGGTTGTTCACATATCGATCTCCTGTCTGGTAAGAGAAGAGCCATGTCTTGATCACCCTAGTAGCTTGGTGGTCTTCCAGAGTCCTCGGTGACATGGGGAATGCAGCAGAGCCCCCCCCAAATGCACAGCCTAGAAGATGGGGAGTCACAGCTTCCACTGCAATGTCCAGCCTCCTATCCGGTGCTCTGCACAGACCAAGCACCCATACGCCATCCAGGTTCCCTACTTTGCACTTTTCGTCCGACCCTAGTCTTACCTGGGGCCTTCCTCGGTCAACGGTAGGGATCCCCCAGCACACCTTCTTCCCGCCTCGGTTCTTGGTAACATGTAGCATGGGGAAGGGAGAGAAACGTGGCCACATCCGGTGGGAGTGAGGGGGAACTTCCGCCCAGTCTTGGCCTCTTCTGGGAGAAGGCTGCCGCCCCTGGGAACTGGCTATAATTAGGAAGGAGGGGTGGGTGAGCAGAGAGGCCCAGAATCCTGGCCTGTTTTCAGGGGGCCAGCACCATTCAGAGGACTTCCTAGATAATCCCCGCTCTGCTCTCAACCAGGGCCCAGCCCCAAGGGAGCCTCATCCTGGACCTGGCATCTGCCCAGGCCTGGCCATGGCCTGGCCTCTGCCCAGATGCGAAGCTGCGTCAGGAGACCCTGAGACGCCATGAGCAAACAGGGTCCTGTGTCGCAAGCCCAGCCTCTTCCCAGGGCCGGGAGGAGAGTCTCCCTGGGTCTGGCTTCTCCTCCCCAGCCGGCTTGGCCAGTCTGGAAACAATGACTGCGGAGAGAAACTGCTTCTCACGGGGGTTTTCAGTAAACCGCGGCTGGGCCTCAGCAAACAGCTTTTGCAAAAGGCTGTGGCTCCCAACTATATGCTTCAACGCTGGGAGGGTGCAGAGGAAGTGACAGAGACAATAGACAGCATTGTGTCTTCTCCCAGGAAGCTCTGCTCTGCTTTGCTTTCAGGGAAATTGACTCTGGGGCAGTTCGGTCTGTTCCAAAGCAACAGCTTTATGTGATTATGTTAGTCCCAGGCTAGGACGAACCCGCCCTTCCTACCTCATTAACAACAACGCCAGCCGGGACCAGCCATGCCATGGGGGGCTCTATGCCCTAATTCGTGGAGCAAGGGCTGAGCGTAGGAAGTCGGAACAACAATGCATCTTGGGGCAGAAGCTGTCTGTGGAGGGAGTGCAGCTTTGATGTGAGGCCCTGTCCTGATTAGGGCTGACGGCTGGGGCCCCAGCAGTGCTCTGGAAGGTGGCATAAGCCGGGATGGCATTTGGGATGTGGGTTTTTGCACCTGGGTCTGATGAAGTTTGATGGGGTTTAACACATGGAAACAGCGGCTTTTGTTCTGCAGGACAATGGCCTCCCTGGCCTGGACCCAGTCTGAGACCCCATGGCACCCGTTTCCTCCCCGTCGCCTCTTGTCACTCTTCTTGTTGAAGTTTAATTAGGACAAGGAGCTTTCACAGGCTCATTTCTCACTCCAGCAACTTTCTAACACTTCCTAACGAGGAGGCCAAAGCCTGAGGACAGGGGGAAGGAGAGGAGGCTGTGAGGAAAGAGAAGACGGTTGAGGGGGCTGGGAGGGGCAAGCAGGGGGTGTGTGGAGAAGAGCAGAACAGGCACAGAGGAAGCTCAAAACCACACCGGATCCTTGGGGAGCTGGGGATTGATCTGGGAAGAAAAGAAAATAAAACAAATCCTAACTGGCCTTTGTTTTCTGGGTGGCCAGACAGTAACTTCCCCCAAATTCTCTATGGTTCCGGAAAAGAAAGCAAAGGATCAATCAGTGTTGACTTTGTGACTTTCAGAACTGGATCCCGTGGGCCGTTAACACCTTAAACTCCTCTAACTCACACACAAGCTTTTCTCATCCACTGGGGACTAAACTACAGGAGCTGCAGGGACAGTGTCCCACCTCCCAGCCCACTCCTGAATGAGGCTCCCGCAGGAGAGAGTGCTGTTCCCTGTGCAGAAGGTAGGAATCCCACATTAATGGTGCAATCCTGCTGACCTTGATGGAGATTTTGGCAGGACGAAATGGAGATGGGGGGCAAGGAGGATCCCTCTGTATCCTTGCCTGTGTTAGTCAGTATAGTTCTGGCCCTGCTCCCGTAACAAACACTCAAAATGTAGGTGCTTAAAATCTATGAAGGTTTTTTTCTTTTTCTGCCACATGTCCATGGTGAGCTGGCTCAGAGCTCTGCACCACGTCATCCCCACTCTGGGCCCCAGGCTGAGGGAGCATGGTCCATTATCAGCAAAATTTACCATTGGTTTGGTAGAGGGAGAAAGAGACGATGACAGTGCACTGGCTCTTGAGGTGCCTTCACAAATGTGCTTAAATTTCATTACCCAAAGAAAGTGACATATAGTATCTAACTTCCAAGGTTGGGAGACATGTCCTCTTTTTATGTTTCTAGGAGGTAGACCAGAAGTATTTGGTTAGTAGTACCAGTAACTTTCTAGTTTAGTTATGTATTGCTGTGTAACAAATTACTCCAAAACTTTGTGACTTCAACCAGCAATATTTATTTTCTTACTCAGGAATCTGGGAGCAGCTTAGCTGGGTGATTTGGGCTCAGGGTCTCTCTTGAGATTGCAGTCAAGGTGTTGGCTGGGGCTGTGGTCATCTGAAGGCTTGACTGGGGCTATAGGGAGATGGCACATTCACATGGTTGTTGGCAGGATGCCTCAGTTCCTTACCACATGGATCATTCCCTGGACTGCCCAAGAGTAGTCATGACATGGAGGCTGGTTTTCCCCAAAGCTGGTGATAGAGAGATATGAGAGATATGAGAGAGATAGAGAGAGAAAGAAAGATAGAGATAGATATAGAGAGAGGGAGGGAGGGAGGGAGAGAACAAGCAGCCAGCTGTAGTACCATTTAGGACCTAATCTTGCAAGCTGTACACTATTAGAGCACCTAGCTGATTCAGTCGGAGGAGCATGTGGCTCTTGATCTTGGGGTTGAGAGTTTGAGCCCCACATTGAGTGTAGAGATTACTTAAAATAATTGTTTTTTAAAGTTCACTTTAAAAGTGATGGAGTTATACACCATCATTCCTGCTTTCTTCTATTCAGGAGCATGGAGGCATTAAGTCCAGCCCACACTTAAGTTGAGGGGAATTAAGCTCTGTCTCTCTCTTTTTTAACATTTTAAATATTTTTAGAGAGAGTGCATGAATGCTGAAGAGGCAGAAGGAGAGGAGAGAGAATCTTAAGCAGGCTCCATGCTCAGCATGGAACCTGATGTGGGGCTGGATCCCATATCCTTGGGATCATGACCTGAACCAAAATCAAGAGTTGGTTGCTCAACCCACTGAACCACCCAGGTGCTCCTAGGCTCTGTCTCTTGAAGGGAGGAGTGTCCAAGAACCTAGGGTTGTATCTTAATACCTCCATACCTACATGTGCTCCCCAGTTAATCGTCAGGAGCCTGGGGCCAGTATGCAGAGCCATGAGTTCATATGGCCCCAGTTCAGCCCTGTTCAGCTATAGCCAGGGCCTCTGCATTCATCCCTGTCCCTCTCTAACTCGGAGGATGGTGGGAAGAGAGGAGTGCAAACCTTTCAAAAGATACTCTTGTTGAAGAAGGATAAAGAGAGAGAAAGAAGGGAAATATTTAAGTCCTCAAAATTGCCCTACCCACTTCTCTGGTTTAAGCCACTGGTGGGTATGGCCTATTGGAGTCAGAGGTCTTTTCCTGGGCAGATTGAGATGCCCCTTTGTGCAGAAGGTGAACGACAATTGGGTTCCCTCACTAGCTAAGTAGATACGAAGCACATAAGCTTGCCAGGGCCTGAGTTCAAGTCTATGTTACCAAGAAATGACAAACCACTATGCATGTAACCCTTTGAGTTATGAGTGAAACTTCAAGGCTAAGGGCCTATCGAACATCCTGGCCCATGTGAAACTCCCAGCAGAGATTTCAGCCAATCAGGGCTCCAGATAAGTGGAAAGAGCGGAAGCTCTAGAAGAAACCCAGTGGGAAATTGGCAAATGGAGCAATGAGGGTGGGGAGTGAGGTCACAAGATTTGCCCAACTACTGGTCTTGACCCAGATGCTCTGGCCTCCAGTGGGTAGAAGGACCTACCAAGTTGCTCTTTGACAACCCACACAGCTTCTGTCAATGGAGGAGTCTCAGTTTGCAGAGCAAGCAGCAGGAATACTAAACTTTAAAGGCGACATCATGCTAGTTATTCAGAAACGTTGTCGGTAGGGGCAACGGTCTCTTATGAATTTCCATCTCCTTTGTTTCTAGAATTCTTTGGGAATGGTGTTTAGGATTCTCATCTCCCCTGGGATTCAGGCCTACTTAGAGCCCAGAGCCCAAAGCCTCCCTTTTGGGAACCTCTAAGGGTTTGCATATAAATGGAGAGGATGAGGTGTGTTTCCCAGAAGGCAGACAGGACCCATCAAGGGCAGCAGAACCACTGTGGGCTGGAGGATTACTGGCCACAAGGACTATTCCTTAATTAGTTCCACTATTCATTCTTTGGCCAATAATTAGAACGATTATTGGGAAAAGAGAACACATGGAATTTGATCCAAATGAGAAAGGCTCAAGCAACTTACTGGGTCGAGTAGGCATCTCATGTGAGTGTGCCTCTTCAGGGCTGTGAACCAGGCTGGCCAGGGCTAGAAGCAGCCTGACCCTGAGAAAGTCTTGCTTGTCTGGGAAGAGCTTTGGCCACGTGTGTGTGGCCAAAAGCCCTGAGGATGTGAGCTGTCCAGCAGGTGTCACTGGCCGTGACTACCCGACCAGCGTGGATGGTAGTGTGGTGGCCTCTTCACCCCAAGAGGCCCTAGGACCCTGGCCAGTGCCCACTTAGCCAGGACCAGCTTCCT
Organism: Proteles cristata cristata; assembly: GCA_017311185.1. Lineage (NCBI taxonomy): Eukaryota > Metazoa > Chordata > Mammalia > Carnivora > Hyaenidae > Proteles > Proteles cristata. Next base: position 11,321 of record JAESUZ010000537.1, on the reverse strand, counting down.
CCCTGGGGAATAGTTTTCAGTTTGTAAATTGCTTTTTCCTGCCTCTCCTGTCGCTCACTCCCAGTGTGTTCTTTTCTGGGAACACTTGAGACTTTGCATTCACTGGTGAGACCGTACCCTTGTTGACGTTCACAAGTGCTCAGGGGATGGCTGGTGGGAGGGATGCCTGATAAAACTTCGTTGGAAAGGGGTTTGGCAGAATCTGTCAATGCTGTACACCCTCGGTGCCCCAGGAATTCCACACCTACCCAAGGGAAACGAAAACGTCTGCTCAAAGACATGGAATTTTCATAGCAGCTTTCTTCCTAAGAACCAGGACACACTCAAATGTATAGAAAGAAAGGTAGAATTAATAAAGTGGACACATCCACATGAAGAAAAAAAACACACTGCAATGAAAATATGAGAGCTCAACATATACAGAACCATGAGGCTGAATCTGATACAGGACTGAAAGAAAGAAGCCAGACAGAAAGGGTATATGCTTCATGGCTCCATTTATGTGAAATCCAGGGACAGCCAAAACCATTCTGGGAGATGAATGGGGGTTCCCTTGGGGGATGGGTATTGATAGGAACGGGTTGAGAACCTATAGGAGCTGGAAATGTACTAATTTTTTTACCTTGATGGTAACCTCACAGGTATATCATAGCTGAAAAATTCATTAAGGTATACTTTTTGATTGAAATATAGTTGACACACTATGTTACATTAGCTTCAGGTGTACAACACAGTAATATGACAAGTCTATGCTGTTATGCTGTGCTCTCAAGTGTAGCTACCATCTGTGACCAAACACCATCACACAACATTGTTACAATATGGCTGACTATATTCCCCATGCTGTGCTATCAAGATAGACATGCACCTTACTGTATGGCTTCTGTGCTTAGAAAGAAAAACAGTTAATGTGGTGAACAGGTTTCCTGTACATTCTGGCTCTTTCTGGAACTTTAAGAGACATTTCCATAACAATGAAGAATTGATCACTCCATAAAACAAAAAACCAAAAAGGAAACAAACAAACAAACCAGTACCAATGTCACTTTACCTCCCAGACTTTAGAGTCCTTCTAGGAAGAAATAGTTTTGGAGGAATGACATTCTAGTTGTAAAATTTTCTCTCCCTAAGGAGGTGATCCCTGCCCCCTCCTCTCTGTGTTGAGGTTGGTGCAGCAAATAGTTTCAACTTTCAGATGTCATCTTCCAGGCAAAGAGTTCTCATTATGGTCTAATTACCTGGGCTATTGGAAACAGGAAACGAATAGCTGAGCTATTGAACTTGGGGAAAAAAAGAAAAGAGAACCGCTTCCTACCAATATTTTTAAAGTTTCAAAAAGATCACTGCTTAGTCTCCTCAGGGCTATTACGTACATTATAAAATCAGCCTAATTATATATTTTAACAGGAAGCCAAAGAAAGGACCAGGGAAGTGCAGTTTCAATCTTTTGGATAAATTAAAATAAATGTGTGGGTATGTGCTATAAATAAATACATCTTACATTTCAAAATGCCTGATCACATATTTGCTTAAGGAATTTCTGCACATGATGGTAAAAATAAGATACGTCACCTATTTTCCTCTAAAAGATATAAATATACAAATAAATAAAAACACTCAATTTTTTTTAAAAATTGTGTAATGAGTTCTGGTCAGTAAGGTCTTTTTTCTTCATGAATTTTTCTGGTTTGTGTGAACAGTCTAGGGAGAGGAACTTTGTGGAAGAGAGTGTAGTGACAGAATATCCCAAGGAATGGGGGGTGCTCATCTTTCTGATGAGGGCTTTATATTTATATATATAAATGCAGAGAGCATTTCTTCTATGGGGACATGAAAAGTGGACCCCTCACTGATTTCTCATTGTTCCTGTAAAATATATGTTCCGCCTACAAGCCCAGAGAATGGGCCGTCATCAGAAGCACCTCCGTGTCCTGCTGCTGCCAACCTCTGTGATATTGGATACCACATAAAAACTAACAAAGCAAGGAAGATAGACATGGAAACAAAATCTGCATATTTTATTTCAAAGGGAAAGTCTTCATGAATGTCTCTCCCTGGCCCTTTGGAGACATGATGAACATAGGCGTAGTTTTAATCAAGTAAATTAAACTTACTTTAAAGCAAGAAGAAGCAGCTGAATTGCATCTCGCTGAATTGTATCTTGCTTCGATGCATAAAATCACACTGGGTCCCTTGAAACGGAACACTGGGAAGGAAAGAATGAATAGTCTCCCCACCATTTTAAGGAAACATTCTGCTAACTGCTAGAGCCCTTTATCAACAGTTCAGAAGTCAAGGAATACATTTTTATTTTTTTTTTAATGTTTATTTATTTTTGAGAGAAAGAGTGAGGCAGACTGCAAGTGGGGGAGGAGCAGAGAGAGAGAGGGAGAGACCAAATTGGAAGCAGGCTCCAGGCTCTGAGCTACCAGCTCAGAGGGGGGCTCAAACCCACGAACTGTAAGATCGTGACCGAGCTGAATTCGGACACTTAACTGACTGAGCCACCCAGGCACCTCAAGGAATACATTTTTAAAGCAGTAACCAGGTAGAGATTCCCAATCACTTTTGTGCAATGGATAGAGCCCTCAGAGTGGCTTTAAATGGTTTTCTGTCCCTCTCAAAACACATCTGTGTAGGGGCACCTAGTGGCTCAGTCAGTTAAGGGTAAGCATCTGACTTCGACCCAGGTCATGATCTTACGGTTTGTGAGTTTGAGCCCTGTGTTGGGCTCTGGGCTGACAGCTCAGAGACTGGAGCCTGCTTTAGATTCTATGTCTCCCTCTTCCCCGCTTCCCCTTCCCCGCTCGTACTCTGTCTCTCTCCTTCTCTTTCTCAAAAATAAATAAACATCAAAAAAAATTAAAAACCGCATCTGTGTATTTAGCAAGAACTAGCGGTTTTTACTCAAATTTATTTAAAATCATTAAAATTGGAATAGCTCAATGGTAATACATCCTGCCATTCTGTAAAAAAGTGTACATTTCTCAGCTTTATTTTCCTAAGTCCTCATCTAAAGTGTGGTGAGGCATTCCTGGGTAATTGCTTAGATTTGTTTTTGCCATTCACATGTAAACAGCTGAATTAATGACACAAGAATTAACAAGAGACATAGTTATACTTCCTTGTTATTTGGTTTGGGGGAGAAGCTATGTTCACACCACTATCTTAGATACTCAGTCAAAGATGGGAATTTCACTGGATGTGGGAAATTGCCTGTTCTATAGGCAAACAATTGTCATTAGGACATCCCTTAACTCTGTGTGACCTGAACCAGCCACTCCAGCATCTTGTGGAAGCTTTCTAGAAAGTGCTGCATCAGGCCTGACCCTGTCACTGATTCAGAATTTGCATCTCTCCAGCCCCCAAGGTACTGCAATGCACAGGAGGGTTCGAAAGACTAGTTCTAGTCATCTGTGCGTTGACGGCCACACACCGTTATCCAGGCATCGTAAGTGAGGGGTCCAATGATGAGTGAGAGCTGGTCCTTTCCATCAATGACCCTATATTTTATTAAGATATGAGCAAAGATGGGCTGTTATCTTCAACAAGGCGGATTCGTGGGAGGATAGGTGTCTGCCTTACAATCACACAGGGTTCTCCACACTGAGAAGTGGTCTTATTTTCCTCTCCGCAGGTGAGGTCACTGGGGTCCGCATCCGGACTCCTACTGCACCAGCCCTGACTCCTGCCTCCACACTGGCCCGAGTTAGATTCCTCCCTGGGACTGCTGGGTCAGCCATGGTGTAGAGATAAAAGAAATAACACAATGTTTTCTTTTGGAAAGTAAATGTTTTGAGGCAAAGGTGGAAATGCAGGGCTTCGCTGGTTTCCAAGGGAAGCCACGCACAGATGCGCACACTGACTGATCCCATGCCAGACGTCTGCCTGCTCTCTCAGAGACACAGCCAGCATTCTTATCTGGTAATTGCTTCAGGGGGGTCAGAGCGGTCTGGGGGCAGGAGAGGCTCCATGCTTCCCATCTCTGAATCGTTAGCTCTTTCTCCTCTGTCTTATGGAATCTTGCCTTGGAGTTCTGGACCCCTTATCACTGTTGTCCATAGAGATGCAAAGTTCCCTGTGCCGTGGGGCTACAGCCAACTGCAAGTTCCAGTGAAACTGGCCCAGACGGAGCCGGGAGGAAGCTTTGGGCGGCTGGCCGTCCACAGGCAGGGATGTGATTGGGTCCTGGGAGCCCCCTCTCCACTGTGGGCCCGGGAGGCCCCCCTGGATAACTTGTTCCAGGTGTTCAATCTCAAAACAAAGAAGCTTTTCTCTGTTGCCTGAGAATGAAGAGTCCTCGCTAGTTGCATAAAGTTTTTCCGAGATGGTAATATTTGGTTACAGTAAGATCTGTTATTTCACAGGAAACCCAGCAGAGGTGCCCGTAATTTGATTCATGTAGTAACTGGGAAAACTCCAGGCGGGGAGCTGGGGGAGTGGAGATCCCAGCTCATTAATGCAGCATTCCATGGGGTCAGTGTTGAGCCCTCTGAACAGAACTTCCTACAATAGGCTGCCAGGTCCCCAGCCACCTTCTGAGGTCAGGGTCACCAGGGAACTTTTGCTGGCATTGCTCTAAGTATAACATCCCAAACAGTTTCCATGACCTGCGTTATTCCATCTGACTTCATCTTTCTAGTGATTGTTAATGTGTAACTCTACAGCCGGAACAAATAGCAATTATGGAACGGAACTAGATCCAACCTGTAAAAGTGTCGAAAGACAACAGCTACAAATTTTTGGGGGGGCCATGGTATCTGGTACCTGCAGAATATAATTTTATAAAGTACCTAAGGTGACTAAAGGCGATATCCGCAGCTTTTTCTAAACATTCTATTAATTTCTATCTTTCCAGGAAGTTTTATTTTTAGAACTAGTATATCAATTAAGTATAAAGATTCTTATCAATTAACAAGAGTGAAATTGCAATAATTGGATACTTGACTTATGATATATATGCGTGGTTTAAAATCTAATTTATTGGAACATGTTTTATCCAAGATCAAGAGCATTAAGAAACACCTGCATTGGGGCGCCTGGGTGGCTTAGTCGGTTAAGCGGCCGACTTTCGCTTAGGTCATGATCTCGCGGTTCGTGGGTTCGAGCCCCGCGTCGGGCTCTGTGCTGACTGCCAGCTCAGAGCCTGGAGCCTGTTTCAGTCTGTGACTCCCTCTCTCTCTGACCCTCCCCTGCTCATGCTGTCTCTCTCTCTCTCTCCTAGAAATAAATAAATAAAAAAAAAAGAAAAGAAAAGAAACACCTGCATATAATGTGAGGGTAATTTGATGAAGGTTTTTATCCATTCCCAGATCTGATACACTCTTAAAGAGTTGCTTACTGCTGTCCAGGACCAGGCAGCAAAATGCTGAAAGAGTAGTAACCTTTCTGGAGCAGCTCTGCAAGCCCTCAGATTCACTCTTGCTCCCAAGTCCAAGAAGTGCCCATGGTCATTTTCTCAAGCACAGAACAAGGACAACATCTGGAGAATTTTTAAACCTGGATGACAGGTATTGTAGTAAACCAACAGTTGAAATGACTATGTGTTTGTTTCTCATTCTTTTTAAGTTTGTTTTTTTTTTAAAATTGTAAGTCTATTTACTTATTTTAAGAGAGAGATTGGGGGGAGAGAAGAGAGAGAGGAAGAGAGAGAATCCCCAGCAGTTTCCACACTGTCAGGTGTCACAGTGAGATCATGACAGAAGCCAAAATCAAGAGTCAGACACTTAACCAACTGAGCCACCCAGGTGCCCTTGTTTCTCATTCTTTTGAGACCATTTGTTGGAGAGCCAGAGCTGATGCATGGTGGGGTTTCCTGTTGACCTGCAGTCGCCAGCTTGGGGAGTGGAAGAGACAGGTTGTCGTTGGGGTGGCATAGACAGGTTGGGGGTGGTTTAGGAAGAGGTTGAAAACCATGAACGTGGGCACTTTGAGTTACTGGTACCTTCCAGATCCATGCTCCTAGCCTCCCACCTCTATCCTGGATCTCCAGTTAGGCGCACACCATGTTGGCTACGGATGCATACTGCAACTGGTCCAACCAGCACACCTCAGTCACATCACAGAGTTGTCACCTGGAAATTCCTGGCCAATGAATAACTGCTGAAATGTGCTTCAGTCCCTTCATGTTGGACCTGGCTTCCCAGAGTTATTTATTGCACCAGGTGTTGCCTGCTTAGTATAAATAAAGTAGAAGTACTTGGTAAAATCATCACATTACACCCTCTCTCCATCCCTTTTCCTAGGTTTTAATATGTTCACCTTTTGTCCACTCTAGTCATTTGGACCTAAACTCGAGTCTGGCTGTCACACTCACTCTGCCAGTAAAGTCTCAGATTTTTCTTGTTCTTTACTTTCGTTTACAACATAAGCCAAATACTCTAGTCATTTACATTTATACTGCATGACTATCTAGCAACATTATTAACTTGTTAAAATTTTAAATCATCTTAAAAATAATTAATAAAATATTTAGATGCTTTACAATTTCATTTTTTCCAACCTCAAAATTGTGAAAGCCATTAAAAAGATAAATACTTGGGGCGCCCGGGTGGCTTAGTCGGTTAAGCGTCCGACTTTCACTCAGGTCATGATCTCGCGGTTCGTGGGTTCGAGCCCCGCGTTGGGCTCTTTGCTGACTGCCAGCTCAGAGCCTGGAGCCTGTTTCAGTCTGTGACTCCCTCTCTCTCTGACCCTCCCCTGCTCATGCTGTCTCTCTCTCTCCTAGAAATAAATAAAAAGCATTAAAAAATTTAAAAAAAAAAAGATAAACACTTAATAGAAATATTTATAACACTGTATTTTACATAGCTTTTAATAATTAAATATGTTCATTTTCTCATCTTGATTTTTCTTCTTATTATTTATTTGAGAGGGAGAGCATGCATGAGAGGTGGTGGCAGAGAGAGAGGGAGAGAGAGAATCTTAAAGCAGGTTCCACACTCAGTGTGAAGCCTGATGTGGGGCTCGATCCCAGGGCTCTGGGATCATGACCTGAGTCAAAATCAAAAGTCAGATGCTCAACCAACCCAGACACCAAGGTGCCCCACTTTTCTGATTTTTAAAATGATGAGAGGCTAAGTGATATCTCAGGTTCCTCTTCCCTACAATTTTATGTTCTAAGATTTTGGTTTTGAGTCTCTTTTCAGTTAGCACACTCCACAGTAAGTCTAGCTAGATCTATTTTTTTCCAACTTAAATTATGAAAAGCTTTAAATGTCATGCACGCACTACCCAGGTCCCACAATTATTATTTGCCATATCTGCCTTGTCTTTTGTGTATGTGTATCCTTGTAAACCATTGGAAATTGAGTTGCAGACATTATCATACTTTACACCTAAAGACCTCAGCACTTCCTAGAAGTAAGTGCATTTTTCTGCATGACACGACACAGTAATCACTCCTAAGAAAATGAACAAGGCTGAGATATCATATAACTATAGTACCTGTGATACTATAATATCATCTGAGAAGACACATGATGGCTCTTTAACTTTTTTTCATCTAAAACAGCCATCCTGCCTCTGCTTGCTCTTTCCTCCATGGCATGGGTGTGTGTGTGTGTGTTTGTGTGTGTGTGTGTAAGAGATTGGCTTAATGCTTTGCTTAAACAGCATGTCCTGTTTCCTTGTGGGTTCTTTAACTTGTGCTTCTAGAGTTCAATCTAAAGTCTGGCTTAGGGGCACCTGGGTGACTCAGTTGTTTAAGCATCTGACTTAGGTTCCGGTCATGATCTCACGGTTTGTGGGTCCGAGCCCCACGTTGAGGCTCTAGGCTGACAGCTCAGAGCCTGGATCCTGCTTTGGATTCTGTGTCTCCCTCTCTCTCTGCCCCTCCCCCCAAGAATAAGTAAACATTGAAAAAAATTTTTTTTAAATATTTTTATTTATTTCTAGAGAGAGAGAGACAGAGACAGAGACAGACAGCGTGAGCAGGTGACGGTCAGAGAGAGGGAGATACAGACTCTGAAATAGGCTCCAGGCTCCGGGCTGGCAGTCAGCACGGAGCCCGTCGCGGGGCTCGAACCCACGAACCGCGAGATCATGACCTAAGCGAAAGTCGGACGCTTAACCGACTAAGCCACCCAGGCGCCCCAACATTGAAAAATTTTAATAATAAATAAGTAAAGGCCAGCTTAGATGCAAATTGCTTGCTACTGGTGAGGCTGTGAGCTTTCTGCTGTAGGGCATTTACAGCTGCCTGAGAGGCTGAGCCAGAACACTACCCCCGGGAGAAGTGGCCTCAGAAGCCTAGCTGCCTGGCTTCTAACTGTGGTGACTTGGGGGTGGGTGGTTACCTGCCCTCTATGCCTCAGTTTCCTTATCTGAGGAGAGTAGCAGAATCTTCCTGTAGCTTCTTTGAGAGGACTTACTACACTAACACCAGTAACACACGGTAAGCACGGATTAATGCACGATTTGGAAAAACATGTGTTTAGCCAGGGAAGATGAATCATCAGACTATGTAAGTGCCATTCTAACAGCCTCTGTGCAGAGACCCCATACTACATGGTAGGGTTCATTGAGGGCTGTGTGTTGAACCCAGATGCTGGTTCGCTATACCCCGCATAGGGGCAGTGTGGACAGCCCTGGGAACTCCAAGGTCATTTTGTGGGACACACTGCTCCCACCATCACAGACAAACTCCACACTCAAAGGCAGCATGATTGCAAATTGCCAATACTCATCCTCCCCAAGTTACATCACCGAGAAATATGCAGGTATATATGATACTGGGAACCTGTTGAATACGGTTAATTATGTTTCATTAGCCCTATCCGCCTGCTGCTAGGTTTACTGTACTTTTTCTTGAACGGCAAATAAGAAAGCTTTTTATTTTAAATGACAGCCAGGGGAAGAATCAGGTTGCTAATTTCCCAGAGGGCATAATGACTGATAGAGGCTGGAGACCAAGAGTCATTTTCCTTAAAAGATACGACTTGAAAGTCATTCTTTAAATTGCTTGGATCTGACCTAGCGAGTTCCAAGGTCCTAATTAAAAACAGAAGGCAGGAGAGTGGAGGAAGGAGAAACGGTGAGATCCAAGTGGGTAGTCGTCCGGGACACATTGCTCTTGAAACCCTGAGACCCATCTGCAAGTGACTTTGGAAGTGCTCTAACACCCTGATTTGGGTCACCAGAAATCACGGGAGCAGGTTCAGATGTCCCTTCCGGAGGCAGTAGTGGACTTATTCGGGGACTTTTGCCCAAAAGGGAGGCAAAAAGGGAGGAGGGGTGGAGTCTCCTCTTCTCTCTGGACTTCTCACCAAAAGCCTCAGTAGGTCTCTGTTGGTTTGTCCATCCTGTTTTGTTACTGACCTGATTTGTGACTTCAGGCAAATGAGTCTCAGATTTTTCACGTGCTAAATAAAGGATGAGGGTGAAGTCTCCCCGGCTTTCCCTCCTCCTGAGGTCTTTGTGAGATCAAAAATTCGGTAATTAGAATCATACCTAAATTCTGTTTTATATTTCTTATGATGTTTTATTGTTTTCCACTGTAATCATTTCAGAAAATATATGACATCTTGAATAGCTAATGATCACACAGTTCTGTTAGTAGTATCTAGAATGTTTTCCCACTTGGGTTGTAATAAGAATTGGTTGTAATAAGAATGATACTCCTTGGGGCACCTGGGGTGGCTCAGTTGGTTGAACATCTGACTTTGGCTCCGGTCATGACCTCATGGTTTTTTAGTTCAAGCCCCACACTGGGCTCTGTGCTGTCAGCGCAGTCTGCTTCGGATCCTATGTCCCCTGCCCCTTGCCCCTTACCCACTTGTGCTCTCACAAAAATAAATAAACATTTTTTTAAATGTTTTTTTTTTTTTTAAAGTGGTACTGCTTATTGTGGTTGCTCTGGTGATGGTGGACTGGCCCTAGAATTTTGAAAAAGTAACTTGGTGCCCCATGTCAGAAACTATAAATTATTCCATGCTGCTGATTAATATCCCCCTTGGGAATTTATCCTAAGATAACAACAACAAAATACTGTATATTTTAAGGTGTTCATTATAGTATATTATATAACAGCAGAAAAACTGAAAATAATATATATATCAATAAGCCAAATTTATAGTGTGATATTTAGCAATTAAAAACTATGTAAGTGCAAGAAATGGGGAAAATATTTATAACTTTTTTGAAAGAGGAGACAATGAAATTATATATATACATGATAATAATCGTGTAAGTATATGTGAGGGAGGATGCAAATATAGCAAGTCCCATAGTTAGGGTAAGACAGTGAAATTATAGATGCAACTGTCTTTATTCATATATTCTTTCTTTTTTTTTGTTTAAAAAAAATTTTTAATTAGTAGCTTTGTTCCAGGTTTGGTTCATAATTCTGTTCAGCTTAAAGCATGTGTTAGGAGAGTTATTTACTTTTTAAACTCCCCAGCAACAATTTGCATACAAATAAAAACAAAGGAAGCCAGGACCCTGTCACAGACAGCCTGTTTTCCCAACACATGGCCCAACTCAAAGCAGGCACAGGGCACGGCCAGTGTGCCAGCTTAGGGTCAGATGCTTCCGAGCCTCAGTCTTGGCGTGGGCGTTTCTGGACATTTCTCAGCTGGGTGGTCTGTTCCAAGTCACAGATGCTACCTCTGTACAACAGTAACATAGCACCTGTCAGTGCAGAGCAGAGATGTGTTTGGTGATCGTGTGCCTGTGAGTATGGGTTCTTAGTAAATAACAACCATTACTTAAAATTTTTTCTTAACTTCTGGGGTGCCTGGGCAACTCAGTTGGTTAAGTGTCTGACTTCGGACTCCACGTATTGGGCTCTTGTGCTGACAGCTCAGACAGAGCCTGGAGCCTGCTGCAGCTTCTGTGTTCCCCTCCCTCTCTCTCTGCCCCTCCCCTGCTTGTGGTCTTTCTCTCTCTTTCAAAAATAAATTTAAAAAACATTTTTAAAACAGCTTCTTTTATAAATTGAAGCATTAAAAGTTTTAAAAACAATTTTTATAACATCCACCACCCTATGCAGTTACAATCTTTTTTTCTTATGGTTAGAACTTCTATGCACTTCTATGCTCTAAGTTCCACTTACAACTTTCACATATGCAATACAGTAGTATTAGCTAAAGTACCATGCTGTGTATACCATCCCCAAGATCCCTTTATTTTCTCACTGGAAGCTTGTAACTTTTGATCACCTTCGCTCATGCTCATTTTGCCCACCCCACACCCCAGCCCTCTCTTCTGGCAACCACCCATCTGTTCTCTGTATCTATAAGTTCAGACGGTTTCGTTGTTGTTTTTAAATCCCACATATCGGTGAGATAATATGGTATTTGTCTTTCTCTGACTTAGTTCAC